>OZ021704.1:22348943-23548943 GCA_963978555.1 Galerucella nymphaeae
AGAAACGGCAGAAAGAGAATGAAATCTCAGCAAGACTCGAAAATGTCGGCGATTCACTGAGGTTCCTGATACAAAATAAATTTAATTCCTGAACGAAAAGTCCAACAATTAAATATTATTTCTGGAAACCAGGATAAACTATTCTAAAAGAAACGGCAGAAAGAGAATGAAATCTCAGCAAGACCCGAGAAAGTCGGCGATTCACTGAGGTTCCTGATACAAAAATAAATTCAATTCCTGAACGGAAAGTCCAGCAATTAAATATTATTCCTGGAAACCGGGATAAACTATTCACAAAGAAACGGCAGAAAGAGAATGAAATCTCAGCAAGACCCGAAAATGTCGGCGATTCACTGAGGTTCCTGATACAAAAATAAATTTAATTCCTGAACGGAAAGTCCAGTAATTAAATATTACTTCTGGAAACTGGGAGATCCTATAATCACAAAACAAACGGAAGAATGGTTCAAATATAAATTTTCAACTGAACGATAAAAATAATTTATTCAACGGACAAATACGAATTATAAAATAAGAAAATCACTGAGTATAGTATAAATGTCAGTAACAATTTTCTCCTGAATACGATAAATTAAATTTTCAAGTAAATTGATTAAATAAATTTTCATACGGAAATTATTCGGAGTCAAATAAAATTTTACCTTTTTTTTAACGATATCGGTTTTAAACACAAAACTTTCGTGAACGGTACGTAGATACTTTCGGACTAAATCACCAAGTAGCAACGAGAGCCTCTTCAAAACTGTCGTCCTCCTATTTATGCCGTATTTCACACTAATCGTTTCTAAAATGAATTTTTTTGAAAAAAAACGGAACTAGATTTAATTATTTTATTCCAACACCTATGATTATACTGAACGGCCCGAAAGTTTTAATCAAGTAAAATTAAAATACATGTATACCGGATGTCCGAAATATTTTAAATGAAGGTAAAATTTATATTTACTACCCTACAACATTAACAAAACTAAAGTAAGTGAGTAAGGAGGGAGCAGTATTTTACATCTTAAAAAAAATTAATCCCTTAACAGAAATAATTAAAATCCCTATTCAACCTAAAAAAAAAACAAAAAAAAGTAACTTCGTTACACACCCTCCTTACTTCGGTAAAAAAAAATGAATGGACAAAAGCGTAGCTTTTGTTCATTCTATTTTTTTTTATTAAAGGGTCTATGCCCATATTGAAAATACTAAGTATAACCTTACAAATCTACACTGAATAGTCCAAATTTCTTATGCGGCCTCAAAAATTAATATTTCTTGCTGCGGGCATTTCCTTCCCTACAGATTCCTGACGCGGAACAGTTTCTTCGGGGTCCAAATCCTCGTACCGATGGGCAGCGGTGTCGTCGCGATTGTCTCTCTCGTACGGCTCCATTGGGGTCAGACCTTTCTTCGGTGCCAGCATATAGATCACACTGTATGCCTATTTCCTGGGTTTCTCGGGTTTGCTGCAGGGAAACGATACATGCCTGCACGGCAACGGATCTCCTGGCATCTCGGGACGGGATATTTGCAGATTTCTCCACTGGTCTTCTCCTGCAAGGACAATCTCGGGACAGTTGTCCAATTTTTCCGCAACGTGAACAAAACAGGACCGGCTTTTGTTGGCACCTGTCTCGACGGTGACCAGGCATACCACATCTCCAGCACATATCGCAGGTAATAGGTATGAACTGGGACTTTTCTGCATTGAACCAGGAAGTAGAAGGGTAGTATCGTCCCTCCCTCTGAAGTCTCTCGTTGACGACGGCGGCACCTCGGATCATAGCGGGGATGCTTGCGAAGGGGTCAAGGAGAACGTGGTCGGCTCGCTGATCCTCGAGTTCTTCGGATAGACTGCTGTCTGCGTACAAACTGATAGTTTCCATATGGGAGTCGGAGTCCCTGTTAAATTTTTTTTTTAACGGGCTGCAGACTATAACAAAAGAATAAGTCAAACCAAAGATTGATTACTAAATATAGGGGATTTTTCCCCTCGGGCTCTCTCTAGAAACGAGAAAAGCCCTTATAACAGAATTCGGAATAAAACATAGCGTGTCCTATTTGGGTTAGACTGGTTAAGTTATCAGCGTTGTGTGACGAAACGGCATCTACGGGCACGGAGGGATCCATACATTTTGGTACCTCCCGGTTTTGATGTCGAGTCGATCTCGACACCATTTGGTGTTATCAGACCATTTCGGCCTTAGCACTTGAGCCCTTTCTGCCCAGACTTTGGGCCATGGTTCTGACCGGGGGTGGTTCCGTATGAACTCCCATAGTAATTCTTCCGGTGACGGGAGTGGAGGACTTGAACTGTCTTCCAGGCAGACTACCTCCTCTACTTCCATGGCTTCCTGGATTTGTTGTTGCGGTGGAGAAGTAGTTGGTTCTTCGTGAAGAGGGTCGAAGGTGGTGTACACCCCTGAGGTGTACTGGGTGACGGTCTCGGACACTTCCTGGCGGGGTTATAGTCCTCGTCCAGGGTTTGCACCGTCCTCCGCTCATACAACGTGCAGACCACCCTCTTCTCGGTGATGATGCCTTCCTCCGGAGGTGGTGGGGATGATGGAGGGGTTGAGCCGGGTATATATCGGCTCAACTCGAACAACTGAGGATCAAATTCCTCCTCAAACTCGGTGTCCGAGATTATTATAATTTCGTCTTCGAAGAGGTGGTCTGGAAGGGTAGGGCTGGGTGCATATCTATTCTCCCACTCCTCTAGCATTGATGCAGCAGTTATATCGATTAAATTTAATAAATCTGGATCCTCCATATCCGGTCAAGAATAATCCGGATACGACCCATTTTGGTAAGGCGGCGACTGGTTCGGATCGGTATTCATACTGTAATTAAAAATGTTTAGTTATTAATTGGCTTCAAATCCTTCATATGTACATGTTTATATTTTTTGCCCTTGTCATCACGCAGATCATAAACTACCGGAGATACAACTCTAACAACTTTGTAAGGACCAGAATATTTCGGAACTAGCTTTGCGGCTACATAATCAGCAGCGGAGGATAAAGTATGCTCTTTTTTCATCACTTCATCTCCGACGGTGCATTTCCAGTTGCGGCGTCGTAAATTATAATAACGGCTTTGGCTAGTGAACGCTCTAGACAGGTTTAGGCGGACTAAATCGAAACATTCCTGCAACTTTCCCATGCGTAGGAGATGAGGTGTGGAGTCTACTTCGCCAGGGTCGTCTGATCCAGCATCTTCAACTTCTTTTCGGAAGGATTTCGGTATCTCGGGATCCCTTCCAAAATTTAAAAATGCGGGGGAGAATCCCTTAGAATCATGTTTTGCGTTGTTGATCCCAAATTTGAGATCCGCCAATCTGAGGTCCCAATCTCGGTGATCCTTTTCGCAGTATTGCGCAATCATCGTCTTCAATGTTCGATGGGCTCGTTGGCTTGTGGTGTGTACGGCGGTGTGAAGCGGTGTCGGATTCCCAATTCTTTCAACAGTTCCTTAAACAGTTTGCTATCGTACTGTGTGCCATTGTCAGTTAGTACAGTACGGGGACATCCAAATATGGTCAAAACTTCATCGTGAAAGGCAATACTGATACTACTGGCTGTTGCATTCCTTAACGGTTTGCACTGGACCCACTTGGTGAATATATCCTGAAACATAACTATATAACAGTTTCCTTTTTTACTTCGTGGTAGCGGTCCAATTATATCGGAGCTAACGGTTTCCCATGGTCCTCGATTTGAAGTTAGTCGCATTTTGCCTGGGGGCTTTTGTTGGGACGGTTTATACTTTTGGCATTGTAGACATCTACGTACGTACTTGGTGATGTCTCGAAACATTCCAGGCCAATAGTACAGTTTTGCAATTCGGGTGATGGTTTTAGCAATTCCTAGGTGTCCGGCGTTAGGGGCATCATGGTTTTCTTGCAGGACTCGGGTTCGGTCGGGCTTGGCGATGCACAGTTTCCAAGGATCGGACATTTCTGGTTCTCGGAAATCATTTATGTCCCAGAAATGACGGTAAAGACGGTCTTCTTTAATGCAGTAGTCCGGAAACTTCTCTGGATCCTTCAGGACCTCTTCCTTCCTGTTCAGGTACCATGAACATTCGGCAGTTACGTCAGTCAAACAGAGTGCAGACGGTGGGTCGGTTTCAGCGGTCAATGGTAGCGGGTTTCTAGACAAAGCATAAGCAAGACGATTTAGAGCACCTTTACGGTACTGTATCTCGAAATCATACTGTTGTAGAAAAATACTCCACCTAGCTAGACGTCCAGACGGACTAGTTATGGAATGTAACCACCTAAGAGATTGATGATCGGTAACAACCGTGAAATGGTAGCCCTCTAAATAAGGACGCATCTTTTCAATCCCCCAAACAATGGCAAGACATTCTTTCTCGGTGACGAAGTAGTTTTTCTCGGTAGGACTCAGGGTGCGACTAGCATACTCTACCACGTGTTCATGACCCTCCTTTTGTTGGGTAAGGGCTATTCCCAAACCATATTCGGAGGCTTCGGTCTGCAGGGTGAACGGTACAGTAAAATCAGGACAATTATTTGTTACGAGCTTACCTGATAGATAACGCCTCCCTTAATTAATATAGTTTTTGTTTGTGCGTCAAATTTGAATAGAACTGAATCTACATCATTTTGTTTTATTTGGTACTTTACCTGCTTATGTTTGGTAAGTCGCGTGAGTAGTGGATCTAGGGGGTATTTGGCCATAGACTTCCTGGCGCCCGATTAAGATCAATTTAATTTTTTTGCGAGTTTCTTACGAACCTCCAAATCTCTGTTGAGCAAACCGGCAAATATCCCGTGAGTACAATATAAGTATCGGTAATATTAAATTAGATTAGATTGTACGTCACAAGGCCAAAATTGCAACTTGTTGCTTTTAAACAATGGTAAACCATCCAATATTGAAAGAGTTTTATTATATTTTCAATAAAATTAATTTTAAAATTAGTCAATATGTTGTTTAAAGCTGTTCTTAAGCCCATGTGTATACAGTGATGGGCAAATGTGTGGAACCAAGTAAATATCTCTGGAATTATCAGAGATATCAAAATGAAATTTGGAAGGTCGATACTACAGTAGATTGCCTATTTGTTTTCATATTTTTAAAAAAATTTGAACTTCCGGTTTAACCGGAAGTAATGTCGATTTCAAAATTTGGAATGGAACACCCTGTATATTATTTCAGTTTCTGATGAAACATTTTATTACGAATACAAAAATAGGGTTCGAGATTTTTTATTTCAATACCTACTGAGATATTAACAGAAAAGTATCTAAGGAAAGGAAAAATCTAATATCAATTTAAGAAATAATCATAATTATTAACTGAAACCTCGACTGAAACTATTTGATTTTCAAAACATTGGAACTTAACTAAGCTAAAATTAATGTATCAGATGTTCAAACTGAGCACTGTCTACTTCTTGACAATAGGCAAGTCGGTTTGTGAATTTATATTCTTTCACTTAATTCGGCCATTTCACGATCAAATTAAAACAATGTAATCTTTTCACGTTCAAATACAAACACTAATAACTCATTTGGACAATAATGTCACTTGACAACGAACTTCGTGGACAACTAGCTACCATCAAATTTTTCCTTTCCTTAGTTACTTTTCTGTTAATATCTCGGTAGGATTGAAATAAAAAATATCGAACCCGATATTTTTGTATTCGTAATAAAATGTTTCATCAGAATCTCAAATAATATTCCGTGGAACCGGAAATTCAAAATTGTTAAAAAATATCAAAAAAGTTAGCCAATCTACTGTAGTATCCACCTTTCAAATTTCATTTTGATATCTCTAATAATTCCAGAGATATTTACTTGGTTCCACACATTTGCCCATCACTGTATATGTGCCATTGTCTAGTTTTTTTTCTTTTGAGTTCACTGAAGTTTTCAATAAAGTACGACAATCTAAGGGTAAACTTTTATGATAGGGTGAAAGTATGTGCAGTGAATCATTTACACAATTCTGTGGAACTTTATGTTTTACACTGGCCCAATGAGCTTATGATGACCTTAAATCACATGTATTTGTGTTATCAACTGAACTAATAGAGTTATTATTATTGACAGTATCTACATGGAGTGACATAATCTGAATTTGTAGAAGCTGAAAGAGTTTCAAATGGATCAGGTTCCACTTGTTGATATTCAATTTCTTGATCACTATCCAAATCGAAACAAGTTGAAAGACTATTTTATGTTAAACTCCAAAATATTTTGATTCTCACAATTTTCAAAAATTGTGTAACCCCTCCTGCCACTCTTCTATTTAATTGTCTTTTAACCACTACACTTTTTCTTCGTAACATTTTATCTGTTTTCTACTTTCTTCCTGTGCCTTTCAGGTGCATGTTTCAACCAGCTTTTGATAACATCTTCAACTTCTTGATCTGTTGATTGAGGAATTCCAAGTTCCACTGAAGCTGAAACAGATATTAACTTTAAGGAAAAATAAAATAGTAGGTCAATTAAGGGATAAGACAAAAATATTTTTTAATTTTTCTAAATAAGGGAATTATGTGTTTTTTGTTCCTCTCATTTTCAATTCTCTGCAAAATCAATAATAAATAGAAGACTTCTGTGGACATTAGAAGACAGAAAGCTTTTAATAGCAGAGCAAAGCGTCAAAATAGAACAACAATAGATAATCTTATTGATTTGGAATCTAACATACATGAATCTCTTGCAAATAAACAAGATTGCATTGCGGTTTTTATCGATATAACAAAAGCGTTCGATACAACATGGCGTCATGGTATCATCAAAACTCTTCATTCTTGGGGTATCAGAGGAAACATCCTAAAATTTACGCATAATTTTCTGGAAAATCGTTTCTTTCGAGTCAGAACCAATAACACCACTTCATCCCTGAAACAACAAACCAACGGTACTCCCCAAGGATCAGTTATTAGCTCAACACTTTTCCTCATTGCCATCAACAATATTCTAGATCAGCACTCCAAACTAGTTTAAGGTAGATTGTACGCTGACGATCTGGTAATATTCTCCAAAGACAACCAGTAAGAAGAAATTATCTAAAGGGAACGGGCGTACTGCTTACTCTATCCAAATTTTACTACACTTAGTATAAAAATAAGGTTTGGAGATTTAAAATTATAACAAACTTTTATTGAACTGACAATTCTAATAATTTTTATGACAAATACAAAAACTCACTGACTTCAAATCTTTTCTATAAATATTAACTATAAACTTGAACATAACATCGAACATCCTCCCACCTTGAGACAGATGTCTCAACATTGGTATCGTCGAGGCAGTATAACTTTACGACCGCATCGTGTTCTGGAAAATTTATCTTGTTCTTCTATATCAATATCTTCAATTTTCTTAAAATTTTCCATTTCAAGGGGACAAATGTGTTGAACTGGTCTTACTATAGATCCATTCAATGTTTTTAATTCAACAACCCGTACTTCTCCATCACGACTTGGTAATATTCTAATTATGCGCCCTAAGATCCAATCCATCCGTTTTTGCTTAGGATTTGAAACGAATACGATATCACCTATTTTAATATCTTTTAAAGGTCCCTTTTTTGCGAATAGCTTCAGTTGTCCTAAATATTCCACTCTAAATATTTTCTTAAGGTCTTCTAATAATTTTTGTTTATACATAAATCTTCTTCCTAAATCCTCTCCTATTATCCTAGAAATGTCGGGCACATCTGTTTGAGTATTTTCTTGTAAGAACATTTTTGGTGTTAGAGTAGCTAAATCTTGATTGTCTTCAGTAACTGAAGTTAAAGGACGTGAATTAATCAGAGCTTCACATTCACATAGCAATGTATTTAGTTCATCCATGGAAAGATGCGATTTTCCCAACATTTTTCTTAAAATTTCTCTCACAAGTCTAATGAGGCGCTCCCACCAACCTCCCCACCATGCTGCAGTTGGTGGATTAAATTTCCAAGTAATTCTTTCGATGGCTGATTCTTTTGATATTTCCTGCCAATCTAGTTTCTGCAGAGCGTTGACCGTTCTAATAAAATTGCTACCATTGTCACTGTACATTGTGGTTGGTCTTCCTCTTCGTGCTATAAAACGTCACAACGATTGTAAAAAGGCAATTGTTGATAACGAAGAAACAATCTCCAGATGAATTGCGCGGTATACTGCACAAGTGTATACAGTAATCCAAACTTTTCCTCCTGACCTGATATACAATGGTTCAGCTAAATCAACACCTACAATTTGAAATATTTTAGCATCTTGAACTCTGTCTTTGGGTAGTTGTATTGGAATTGAATTTAAATATTTACTGCTATATCTCTTGCATACATGACATTTGTTAACTACTGATTTAACAGTCTGTCGACATTTCAAAATCCAGAAACGCTCTCTTAAAATTGTTATTAGACACTGTACTCCAGCATGGCAATTTTTCAAGTGTACGCTAGCTATAAGACGATTTACAACTTCATGTTTTGCTGGCAGAATATATGGGCGTCTAAAATCTCTTGAATCATCTCGGTTAGCAATTTTAGTATATATACGTAGTATACCTTCCTCATCTTTGAATGGACAAAACGTAGAAAGTTTCGGATCATGTTCTTCCAGAGGGAAACTCTCTTCTTGTATCAATTTAATTATTTGTTTCTCAGCACAGTTCAATTCAAAAACTGTTAAATTTCCTATGTCTATATGTTTTCTTTGAACCCTTTTTGTACAGTTACTGATAAATCTTTTCACCCATGCTACCAATCGGATAATTTTATTATAATTAGAGAAATAATTATAGTACCATTTTAAATTCTTACTATTACTATTGAAACAAGATGTAACAATTTTTTTTCTCTCTGCATTAATAATTTCATCATCAAAATCACAGCATTGGCCAGTCCATTCGCTAGGAGATCTCCTTAACCACGCAGGTCCCTCCCACCATCTTTCATCTGCTAGCTTCTTGCCAAAACAACCTTTAGATGGAAGATCTGCTGGATTATTTTCACCATTTACATGGAACCAATCATTTTTATCTGAATATTTTCTTATTTCTTCTACCCGATTCCAAACAAAAGGTTTCCATTGGTCTTTTAGAAAATCTTTAGACGCTTGAGAAAGAGTAGCATTACTGGCGGTGGTGTCTTTTGTTATTAGGGTAGCCAAAGCCTGATCTAGGGTGGTTGTGTTGACACGAGTTCCTGAAATGTTGGCTCTGTAATTGACCCAGGACGGATCTCCATAACGTTTTTTCTCCATGATGGAGCAGTAGGTAAGATCAGGAAAATTATTTGTATTCATTCGATCTGGGTGTCTTTCAAAGACACACATATAAGTGAAGTCGTAGCCTGGGGCCTTGATCTCATGGTCCCTACGCATGTCATTTTCGACGGCGATAATTTCTCTTGACTGCCTGCCCACCTCTTCGATAAGATGTGCAGCGGTATTACAGCGGCGGGCGAAGCCTAGGCAGAGCATAAAAGTGCTCATATTATAATCCATGAGCACCAATTTTATTTGTTCTCGCAGTATGCTCATACCTAGGCTTGAGCTCGGCGATGGGTCTGAAGTTAAAAACGGAAAATACAGGCGATTTCTTAGATTCTAAGAATTCGCCTAGTATTTTTATGTCATGATAAAAGCTTGTAGTCAGTAGTGTAGGGTCCAAGATATCCACACCCACCAATAGGGGACCCAATCGTTTCGGGAGCCATTCCCTAATATGTGCTTCACTTGCACCCTTTTTTGTTATGCTACTGAGCGCTACGAAGGACATAACGAGGACTTTGTCGTAATTCACGACGGCTCCCGCGAGATAGGCTGTTCGATCATCTACAGCCAAAGTATATAGTTCCACTTCACGCCTGTCCACAAGGTCCTCCAAGCCATAAATGAAATCAGTGTATTCATCCGTACATAACAGGAGAAGCGAAGCACGGATATATACACCGACTACCTTTATCATCTGTTTAAAATCAGTAGGGGCCATGAGGGAAGGTGAAAACTTCTGAGCATATAACTTGTGGTAACACAAATAATCATTTGCTTGTCTGTTTGAGCCAATAAGAGCCAATAGTCTTTTTAGTTTGTACAGTTAATGTTAGTCTATATTGCTTAGCTACCTCTCTATGCCCTGCCGTGCCCTTTGTTAAGCTACCAAAACATGTCTCCATAAAGGACCCCCATGGAGAAGTAATAGATAGGTCTCCCCAAATAGTCTTGCCAATAAGGTATCTCAAGGATTCCCACGTTTGGCTAGCAGACACTAAGTAATCGGAGCCTTGTTTCTTAGCTTTCAAGGGGAATTCCAATTTATCACTTTGTGGAGGTTCACCAAATTTGGTAACTGTCCATGTGGCACTTGTTCTGATTTTTTCAGGCTGAACAGCCAAGTTCTCGAATTCATGTTGACTTACAATTCTTATAAGAAGAGGATCAATTTCCATTCTGATTATTCAATTGAGAATAATATATAGCAAAAAGATCGTTGTAAATAACTTTATATTGTCTATCAAGTGAATTAAAAAACCATCGGGGTACTTGTACTTGAGCCAAATATTTCAATTCTTCAAACCAATTTTTAAAATCTGTATTAATTTTTTCATCTACTTCTGTGTCCCATCCTAGCTTAAGAGCCCACGTTTCTTGTAATAAAATTTTTGGAAACAATGCTACAGGGCTAGTGAATCCAATTGGATCAAAAAGTTTATGAGCTGCAGAGAGTATCGTTCTTTTAGTTACCTTTTCTATAGAAATACTGGTTAGTCCCTCCGTTGACAATTGAAGAGCATCTGAATTTCGATTCCAAACAAGGCCTAACAAAGGAGACAGTTTGTCAATAAATGTAGCACTATTTTCTGAAAGACTATACTCCCACCCTCGGAGTTCGAATTTGCCCTCAAGAAGAATTTTATTGCTTTCTTCGATGAAGGTATCTAAATTTTCCTGTGTATCTACACTTGTAACAATATTGTCAACATAGAATGACTTGCGTAGCTGCTGTATGAGAGTTTTGGAAAATAGCGAGGATTCATCAAATAAAAGATTTTGTAAATGGTATTCGATAACTGCTCCTAAAAGAAATGGACTACACGTTATTCCAAAAACAACTCTGGCATGACGAAATATGCGTAAGTTTGGACTCTCTACGTCGTACCATAAAAACTTTAAAAATTCTCTGTCTCTAGGATTCAAGCCGATCTATAAAAATGCTTTTCGTATGTCTGCTATAACTCCAAATTTCTTACATCTGAACCGAAACAGCATGGATGGAATTTGTTCAATCAAATTAACACCTTTCTCTAAGCATTGGTTTATAGAAGGTTGTTGGCGTTCATGTGCTGTTGCATCGAAAACTGGTCTGATTTTTGTTGTGATACTCAAAGGTTTTATTACTGGATGATGGGGCAAAAAATATCCTGTAATATCTGTAGTTTCAACAGAAATCTCTTCTATAATTTCTTCAGTTTTCCATTCTTCAAAAATACTATTATATTTCTCATACAAATTACCAGACTTTAATTTCTTCACAACATTATCCAGTCTCCCTTTTGCTAGATGAAAATTCGTCGGTAAAGGTGGGTGATCTTCAATTCACGGCATATCAACCTCGTATCTACCATCTTTTCTTCTTTTTACAGTGGACAAGAAATGCTCCATAACAAGTTTTCCATTTTCCTCCTCTTTTTTATTTTCTTGTGGATCTTGAATCCCCAAAACATTAAACGCCATAAATTAGAAATGGAAATATCGTTGCATAACATTGAATTCACCATCATATTTGAAGAATTTCCAATTGCATCTGTAGAATTAGTTTTACCCATCAAAGTCCAGCCTAATAAAGTATGAATAGCAGTAAGACCACAACTTAAATACTTTTGCTGTCCGGTTAATAATTTTCCCATAATATCGGCGCCAACAAGAATTTCAATAGGCCCCTCCTTAATATCACTAACAACCATATCCATTTTCTTCAATTCAGCCAGCCAGGGTCCGAGTCGTATCGATGGTAAATTAGAGCAAATAATCGGTTGATCTAAAACTTCAAAATTACATGAATAATTTTCAGTGATACTTCTCAAACGAACCTTATAGCATCGATGAGTTATAGGATCAGTAACTGTACCTCCAAAAAGAGAATGTATTAATTGTTGCTCTCTCAGTATAGGATATCCCATTTCTTTAACCAACGACGAAGTAATGTAGGATTTATGTGATCCACTATCTAAAACAAGCCTAGTTCGTCGAGATTTATTATCTGCGATTGATTCTACTACGAGAGTCTGTAGTAAAACTTCTGGAAAATTATGATTGGACAAGGATTGCTCTATATTGACTGAGCTTTGAACAGAATTTTCTTCGACCTTCTTGATTTCTTCGAGCTTTGGATATAGAATGGTAGAATGTCTGTTTCTACAATGAGAACAAACTATTTTAACCTTGCAACGTTTAGCTATACGACCAAATCTCAAACAAATGTGACAACATCCATTTTCTACCAAAATTTTCCTCTTCTCCGGTATCTTCAATTCAGCAGAATTTTCACACTTGTGGTTGGAATGTGGACCCTTGCAAAAAATACACTCCGGTTCGCTTTTATTAATTCAATCAGCACCAGTTGGAGGAAGAGAAACATTTTTTTTGCTCACTGGAACAAAAGAATCTCTCTTTTCTTTAAAATTATGCTGAAAAGAAGTCGTGGCTAATAAAACTCGATTCTCACTTTCCACTTCTTTCTTCAAAAAAACCATTAAACAGTTAAGACGATCTTTAGGATTGGAATTATCAGCAAAAAAAGAACTTCGATGCCAAATCCGCACCAACTCTTCTCCAAGACATGACTCGACAAGAGGATATAAAATTGGAGCACAATTATCTGCAGACACACCTAAAGTTTCTAGGGCTCTCAGCTGGGAATCAACTTTGTCAAAAAAGGTTGAAATTTTCTGCTTGGAATTAAAATTTCCTAAAATTAATTTTAATAGTTCTCGAATGTACATCTCTACAAGTAAATCTCGTTGACCGAAGCGACCTTTTAAGCTTTCGAGAACCTTAGAGTAGTTTTCTCCGGTAGCAGGGTAACTCTCCACCAGTTGACGAGCTCTTGAATTGGGAACTGTGGACTGTAAAAGATAATGAAATTTATCTTCATCCTCCATATCTGAATCATCATCAATTCGTTTAAACTGACTCCAAAAGGGAAGCCATTCCTTAAGATCACCACTAAATTTAGACAATTCTATTCTAGGAAGCCTTAATCTATTCTTCGATGCGGAGGATTTGTTACTAACTCTATTAAAATGAGGTGCTTTACTAATTTCTTCTACCTTAAGTTTCAATTTATAATAGTTTCTGCTAAAATAATCAGCCCTTTTTATTTCTATATCAAGGCTCTCGCCGTTATCATCAGACGATAGTAATAAATCATAAAAAAGTTGGTTTAATTCAGTAATAACTGTCACCTTGTCTTCCAGCATCCTCATGTTACATTGAACTTCAATAAGGTCATAACTATCTTGTTCCAATACGACATGCAATAACTAGTGAAACCGCGAGTGAAGTGCAAACGGTAGCCAACGAATACATAAAACCTATACTTGAAGAAAAAGTGCGGCAATTGTGGCAAAACCAGTGGCAAATATCCCAATCTAAGCTACGCAATGTGAAACCGGAAGTAAAACCTTGGCCACAATCAACAATAGATCACTACAAGTCATCTTAACTAGGCTACGAATAGGACACACTAGACTCACCCATAGCTATTGATTTAGTGAAAGTGAGCCCCCTCAGTGCGAAATATGCAGCACACAGCACACTGTGAATCACTTAATAATTGAATGTCCAAAATTTGAATGATCGAGACGAGACAATAACATAGGCAACACTCTAGAACTAGTACTTGGTGCAAAATCTAATTATGAAAACCTTTTTAAATTCATCAAAGAAACTAACCTTCTAACAAAATCATGAGTAATCTTTATGTATATTTATATATGTATGTGAATATATTTTCATGTGTCGCTAATTACCTCAGAGGTAGATGCGACTTTTTTGTAAATAAAAAAAAAAATTTATATACTTTTCTAAACCAAAATTTACCTTTTTTAAAATATGAAGAACTACAGTGTGTACAACTGATTATTACTTACATATGATAAGCTTGGTTAATTGAAGGATATGGAAATCTTCTTTCTTGCGACCAAAGAAACTATATAAAGATGCAACATTATCTGTCAGTAGGTTTCTCAGTATTCGGTTTGTTCGAGTGGTAATACTGTTGCCTCCCATAGACGCAAGATAAGATTTCTAAAAATAAGAAATCAAGTTAAGCTTTAAATATCACATACTTTTCACCATATTATCCCACCAATAAATTGAACTGTTCTTTATTCACCAGGAATTCTTCTAGTTGTTGAATATCTTTTATGGTTTGCAATGGCAAATTTACAGGGAGTAAAGGCAAATGTGTAGAAATATTGGTCTTCGCATTATGTGTATCTCGTTTGTTTAAAATGTTTAAAATTTGTTCATTTTGAACTTCAATTTTAATAAGTTTTTCCAGAATCTGAGGTAATACTATGTAACCCTTAAATAACTATATTGATTGGGCGCCAATTTGTAACACTAGTTCTCTCCTCAAGAGACAGATCCCGGCTAGAGACTCTCTCAAGGGTGGATCGACTTCATGTTCATGCCACACTAGGTATGCCAGAGGGTTTACAGACTATAAGAACTTAAAGCGCCACTACCTTTTTAGACTAAAAAAATAATTAAATTTCAAGAAAAAAACTAAGGTGAAAAAGGTAGAAACACCTTGTAGAATTTACTTGAGTTAAAAATAAAAAAATAACAAATTTACATAAACCCGGACAGTCCCTACAGCTCTTACAGCCGGGTATAAGAAATAAAAAAAGAAATTTAAATATTAAATTTATTCTGCCACTAAAGGAAGATGATGTAAAGAGGAAAAGAAAAAAACCTGTACTTCTTCAAAGGTACTTAGCTTGTCGGAGTGGTAGAATGCTGTCGAAGTTGAAGAAGAGATGTCTTGAAGTGGAAGTAAAGATGTATAGAAGTTGAGATGTCTTGCAGTGGAAGTAAAGATGTCTAGAAGTTGAAACTAACGGTAACCTAGCAGTAACGGTAACCTGACAGGGGTATCCTGGCAGTGGTAACTTAACGATAAACTGGCAGGGGTATCCTGGCCGTAACTTGCAGAGGTAACCTGGCCGTAACTTGCAGGGGTAACCTGGCCGTAACTTGCAGGGGTAACCTGGCCGTAACTTGCAGGGGTAACCTGGCCGCTGTGCTTACCTAGAAGTTCAGGTGGATTAGGGATATATAGGAATTTGAATGTAATGGGGCACATAATGTTGGTTTAGCTTTTCAGGTAAAAAAGGAAGGCAGTTGTTTAAAATAATGAAATTTAAATTTACTGAAAGCTTTCCAACATATATGTCCCATTTAGAACAGTAAAAATTATAAGCCAAAACAAATAAAAAAGTACTAATGACCTTGAAATAATAATTATAGTAAAAAGTTATGAATAAACAATTTCTAAATGAGTAAAATGTTTAATGAAATGTGAAACCAGCACTGGCAGAATATTTGAAAAGGTTAAATGTAAAAAAGTTATCTTTCTTTGAAAATAATTAGGTATTTTACAAAAGAGAATCTAGCAAATATTTGCATTAAAAAAGGTAACAGTTATTTACGATAAGAGATTAAGTTTAAAAGTAATGTACAAGTATAAAAAGAAAAGAAATGTAGTTGACCACGTGGTATGTGTATATTCGTCTAACTATCTCTGTAAAAACATAAGAAATGCACAAAAAAATTATATCAGCCACTACTTTAGAAAAAGCTTGATAAATATAAATTATAATTTTGGACTTACCACAGCAATTTAAGATAATAAAATTAAAAAATTATAAGAGACGATATGAAGATACGTCCTTGCTTCAAGGGTCGGTAACGAAAAAAAGGAAAATCGGGAATGAGAATCGAGCGTTGACATCATATGTCAATTGTCGTAACGATCAACGATCAGAGAAATCTAGATCACAGAAATATATTGGAAGTGGTTACTATGACGGCAAGCGGTGAAATCAAAATTATTTCGTTTAAATCGAAACAGGTCGATAGACATGTTACAACTAAAAAACATATCTGTATTTAAGAAATATGGTCCATAAAAGCTTCTATTAGATTTTAACTTATAAGCCACAGTTTTATTTTCAGACAATCAAAAACTTTCCTCAAATGCTAACAAAAAAACAGTACAGTGGAGTTATAGTACCAAAAAATCAACAAAAATAGAAAATATCTAAGCCATTCCACATACCCTTTTGTCCTACCAAGGAGGAAATTGGTGTAGGAAGTTTTTCTTTACTGTCTAATTTTAAATTATTACTTATTGCAGAACATCCCGGAGTGGGAGCTATTTTTTCTGAAATAATTGGTTGGGATTGTTTTTTTACTTGATGTCAATTCTGTCTGGCCGGTATTACACTATCAAATTTCTTTGTAAAATATATTTTATAAAATATTTTGAGCAATTTCTTTGATGATATTTCTTTTAAAATAAATGGGAGTGGTATTACACTGTCATAGAAATTGTCTTAAATGTGTTGTGTAATTGTGTATTTTTTTTAAAAAATGCAGAGTTACTTTCATTAAAAAATGCGTGATAATAGATTATTAGCTTGTGCAGCTGCAATAAGTGCTGCTGTGGTTACAATGTGTGTGGTGCTAAAAAAGAAAAAAGCAAGATCCGGACGACACTATCTCGTGGAAGAAGAATGGGTGAAAGTAGCTTCGGAATATTAGCAAGCCGGTTCAGAGTTTTTTAACTGCAATCAATTTAGCACCTGAGATAGTTACGTGTATTACACTTGCGGCTTGCACATTGCATAATTTGTTAATTGAAAAAAGAAAGCACCTATATACACGCCATGAAGTTGTTGCTCGAATAGAAGATCATCACCAATACCAAGACGTCCACACCGATGAGGACTTCAGGAAATGCAGGCCCTTACAAGACAGGTTGATATTGGAGCGAACCGTCATGGGCGTGAAATAAGAGATGCATTTAAAACGTTTTATAATGGTTTGGGAAAAGTGCCATGGCAAGAAAATTATATTTAATTATTCGACTTACTTCGTTTGTTTCATTTGAAGCTTGCGAATGATCAGGTTCGAGGTCCATATTTGATTGTGATTCATCAGCATCAGTTGTTTTATCTAGAAACTTCAATAAAGGAAAACAGTAGACCTTGGGATTATAAATATCGTCCCCTTCAGCACCACTTTTAATGCTCCTGATAATCTAAAAAATTGAAAATAATGAATAATAAGTATTATAAATAAATATTATAATAAATAAATAATCTCGCTTTACCTTCATTTTCTCTGATAAGTATTGGCTTCTTAACCCATTTAACTTTTTTTTAATATCTTCTTCTGTGCACACCTTTCTCACTGTCTTTATTTCTCCAACAATCATTTTATATATGTTCAGTCTTTTATTTCTGTTTCTATAATCGGGATGCTGATGGTTGTACAACATTTCATATCTTTCGTATTCAGAAATTAATAATTTTGTTGACAAAACGCACCAGACAAACTTTTCTTGCGCCATTTGATTTTGAAACTGCGAAATCTTTTATCCTTTTGTGCTTCTAAAAATCTCCCTACTAACATCCCATAGTGTGTTGTACATTCTGCCATCTCCATAGCCCAAGTCAAAGACCTCAGTCCGAGTCATTCCATAAGCCACAATACCCTCTTCGACGTAATGGTCTCTAAAAGCTTGAGCAATCGGCTCTCTGAAATTCCAGCTTACACAATGCGAATCATACTCACCAAAATCAAGAGTCACGATCAAGTTGGTTGTGCTCCCAGATAATCTAATTAAATCTTCATCATCCAAAATCCTTGATCCTACCGATTCGTCCACACCTGACGAGATTTGTGCGGCTAACCTATCACTTTCAATTGAATATGTACCTAAATTCGATGTAGAATATTGTATTAAATGATATGTCGCGGAAATCTGACAAACAAGAACATCAAGAACTATTGGATAAATGGTGCGAGTCGGTTTTACTGGAACATTACGGTTTCCGGTGCTCATATGAGATAGCGGAGCTTGGTATTTACGTTTAATATCCTTCTTGGGAATATCGTATCCTTTAGCGAGAGCCACTCCCGCCTTCGTGCGTAAAGTGATTTTTTCTTTCTTAGTATCTGAGGTGTTAACCGTCCCGATGTCAAGTTTAACATTTTCTGAAGCGCCTGTTGACTTAAAATAACCAAAAGAGGTCTTAATCCAATCTTTTTCATTTAACGGACGAAATTTTTCTGCCTCCGCCTCATTGATAAATTTTCTTACGTTTAGATACATTCTTTCAGCAATATCAGTACGCTCATCCGAATGAATCAGAGTTTCAGGAGCGGACCTCGGAGCAGTGACAAATTTATTTGCTCGCCCGAAGCCCCCTATAATCGGTAACTTCAACAACATGTTCAAAAACTTTATAGTAAGGTCGTCTCTTACCTCTAATTCACAAATAGGAGCGACGGCCACCAACAATTCTAAAATACCAACACCTTTCGCCACCAAAAACATTTCATACCATTCCCTCTTAAAATCCTCTGAATCACAAAACGCCAAATTTGGGTGCGTACCGTTCAACCGTTTCGGATGAATGACTTCGAAATCTTCTTTTCTTTCACTTATCTCCTCTCCATACCACAGAGTAATATACTCCAACGAAAAGAAAGCCCAATATTTAAGCAGCCACGGAATCAGATGTCTGACTCTGTTATTTAATTCCTTCGGACATGGCAGTACATATTTAAAGTAATCAATTAATATAGATTTGCCTGAGATATCTATTTCAACATAACTTCCAAGTCCTGAAGAATGATCCTCCACTCTCCTTCCTTTGAGGAGGAAATTCTTCAAATAAGCCGATGACAAAGGTTCCGACTGTGAAAATTTTTCAAATTGCGAAATGAAAATTTTAACTAAAAACATAATCGATGACGTCAAAGCACATGCTGTCTTCTCTCTTTTTTCCAAATACATCTAACTCGATAAGCGCTACTTGTAAACAAGCCTCAACCTGAGTTGGAATGATGTAACTACCCTTTACACACTGTATCTCATATTTGCGTTTAGAGATCTCTTTAAACGGACAGCCGTCAAAATCTTCCACTATTCCCTTAAGGACCCGAACGCCAATCAACGTGTCACACAGATTCGATAATAGCCAAACCCAGTCTGAAATACGAAGATATCCATAAGTCGCGCACTCCTGCGAACAACGTTCAGCTAGATACGGATGAAAATAATGATCCTCATCAACGCGTAAAGGTTGTATGAACTTATTACTTAAATCTAATTCATCAATTTTAACGTATAGTCTATCGTATTTACTTCGCAATGACTTCACCTTTGAAGACATACGCCAGTAATCAACCGTACACGAATTATAACTTCGATGATCATACCCATTTAAACCGTAGGTCTTCTCCATTCGCCAATGTTCACTCCGTAGTTCCTTTGCACTCTCGAAAAAGACTTGCATTACTAACGCCTGCTAAGTACCATCACGACATTACCCTGCTCGACGAAATCTCACTTCCGATGGGAATTTTAAACAACTGAAACAACAACAAAATGTGCTGAACAAGTATATTTAATGCGAAAACTAAAACTGTAAATAATAGTACAAAAAGGAAAGGAGAAGTAGTGTAATAAGCAAAGATAGAAGGAAGTTACAGTAACTGTGGAGTAGTAGAGGAAAGAGTAATAGAATAGAAACATTTGTTTATTACGTGGCAACATGGCACCCGGTGTAGATGTTTTTGACGAAGCTCTCCGGAATAAATGCTGTAAAAAGTGTAAAAGGAATGTTGTAAATGGTGTAAAGTGTATAAATTGTGAAAATAGTTTCCATATAAGCTGTGCAAAAAATAGCAATTCTGTGAAGTTCACTAGAGATGATTTAATCACATGTTGTGAGCAATATTCAGCATGTGATCCGACTGATCAGTTATTTTTCGATTCAATTGAAAGTCCAAGTCCAGACAATAAGGTAATAGATATTAATATTTTTAAATATATAATTAAGCAGAAAGACTCCATAATAAAGGAGCTGCATGACAAAATTCATTTAATGAGTCAACAAATAAGTTCATTAAGAGAACGGAACGAATTAGACACAAAAAGTAAAGAACAAAAGCCAACGCAAAAACACTGGGAATCCTCTGATATTCAAAATAAAACCAGACCACTAATTCAAACTGGAAATGATAAAAAATAGTGCTGTTGCCAACTCGTCTATTAAATCAGCTATTTCAAAGACTGACGTATCAGCTGCCTTAATGAAAATAAATACTGAGCAAAAAATTGACGGACTCATAAATTTGAATGAAAATAGCTCCAGAGAAAACTACAATGAATGGAAAGAAATACGAGGAAAAAGAAATAGAAAACAACTTGTTGTTGGAAATAATAGTGAAATAATTGTAAATGGCAAGAATATTAAGGGAGTTCCCAAATTTGCAGATCTTCATATTTACAGAGTAGATCCCAGCATGACAGCAGATGATCTATGTGAAATAGTGAAACCACATTTTCCGGAAGCAGTGGTGATATCATTAAATTCGAAATATCCGGAGATTTACAGCTCTTTCAAAGTAAGTGTATATGGGTATAACTTCAATACTGCGATGAATCCAGCAATATGGCCGCATGGAGCTCATATCCAGCAGTTTTTTCAGTTGCGTCCAAAGAGACTTTCTCAAGTCTAGGAAATGTAGCTCCAGTGAATTCTCAAAGTTTTATATGTAGCAATGTATGTAAGTGTAATAATACAGAACAAATATCTAAAACTTTTCAAATCATAAATGTAAATTGTCAATCCCTGACTAATAAGACCAATAGAATCGATTTAATATTGGAATGTAACAAACCGGATATTTTGTGCCTTTCTGAAACCTGGTGTAATAATAATAATATCGATTTAGTGAGATTTAACGATTATATGTTGGCTAGTCACTTTAATCGTATCAACAAAATTCATGGTGGGGTTCTGATACTTGTAAAAAAGATTATTAAATTTAGAAATCTAGACTTTGAAAATAATTTATCAATTGATATTGACTTTGAAGTATGTAGTATATCCTTTTTTTTGCAAGGAAGAAGCTGTTGTCTTGTGAATATATATAGATCCCCATCAGGAAACATTGAGATGTTCATGGACTGACTTTTTAAGGTCCTACAGCTTTGTATCAATTATTATGACTGCACTATTCTTTGTGGAGACATTAACATCGATTATTTGAATATATCACGTGAAAGAACATTATTAATTGACTTAATGGAGAGTTTTAACTTAAACTTAAAAAATTGTGAACCAACACGGATTTTCACAAATAAAAACATGAAAACTACAAAAACTAAGGTTGATTATTTTTTAACAAATATGATGTTTGAATACAATGAAAACGTGATTGATATGCAGCTTGGTGATCATCTAGGACTTAATATTCATGTAAAATATCGTTCGAATATATTATGAACATTTTGCAAAAATAAGCTAAATAGCAGAAAGACAAGTTTTAGGAATGTATCGGCATCAAATTTACTGAGTTTACAAACTCATCTAGACAATGAAAGTTTTCTGTCGGTCTATGAATATCTTTATGATAAAAATATTTCAAGTGTTGATCTTGTATATGATGAATTTTTAAAAACTATATGTTACTATATTGATTTTATTTGTCCCATTTTAACAACAAAGGTATCTAATCTAACCAAAAAATCATGGATTGATCGCGATCTTGTACAGATGGGTGATGATCTAAGGAATTTGTTTTGGTTAACAAAACATTCCACAAATCCTGATGATCATTTAAATTATAAGAGATTAAAACGGGATTATGTCACTGGAATTAACAAATCAAGAAAATCGTTCTACCAAAAAAGTCTTGAAAATAAAAATGTGAAAGAAAAACAAAAATATATATGGCGAACAGTACAACAAATAACTGGAAAAAAGAGACATGCTACAATTGATAACATTGATATAAATGGGAAAATAACTCAAAATAAATACGAAATTGCCAATTTGTTTGCCACTTTTTTTGCAACAAATACTCAAAAAGCAATAAATACTCACTTTACCGACAGTAGTTTTGAAAGTTATACAACAATGTATGTCGCTAATACGTTTTATTTTAAACCTGTTATCCCTGAAGATGTATTGGATATAATTAACTGCCTGAAAAATGTTAATGCCGAGGGTGTTGACTGTCTTTCGACAAAGATCATTAAGAGCATAGGTCCACAAATTGCTTGTTCTCTAGCAGACATTATCAATTACTCAGTGGAAACAGAAAAGTTTCCATCAAGTTTAAAGATAGGAATTGTTTCACCAATACATAAAAAAGATAGCCCACTTAGTCTTGACAATTATCGGCCAATAACTGTCCAAGCTGTGATATGTAAAGTGATAGAAAAATGTATTTATAAGCAAATGTTTTCTTTCCTCAAAAAGTATAATGTTATATCAGACCATCAGCATGGTTTCTTGCCTGGCAGATCGACGGAGAGTGCATCCATAGCTCTGCTTAATTTTATCCACACCTCATTGGAAAGGAGGAGATATGTAGGAGCACTCTTCTTTGATCTTTCAAAGGCGTTTGACTCAGTTAGTACTGATATAACAATAAATAAACTACGAGATTTAGGATTTCGGGGCAAATTTCTATCGTGGCTGAAATCATACTTAGAAGCCAGAAAACTTATTGTTAAAATTGAAGATCAGAAGTCCCTCCCCCAACCTGTGGAAATTGGCGTACCTCAAGGGTCAATCTTAGGTCTTCTGATATTTTTATTATACGTAAACGATCTTTCTAAATATGTTAGCACAAATAACTTGATACTATATGCAGATGACACAACATTAGCAATTGATTCTGAGTCTCCAGATGAACTGCTTTCAAAGATGAATATTTTATCAAAGGAATTTATCAGTTGGTGTGAAAGAAATTCCTTGATAGTAAACTCGACAAAAACCATTATCATGCATTTCTCTACAAGAATAGATATTCTTGAAAATAGCTGTATCTCAGTTAAGGGTACTGATGTTTATTTTTCGAGTTATACGAAATTTCTAGGAACCTACCTTGATAAGAATATGAGCTGGAATACCAATATCAACCACATTTGTAAAAAATTAAATAGCAGTTACTTTGCAATATTACAGCTAAAAAATATATTTACAACTAGTCAATTGATCAATGTTTATTATGCAATAGTATACTCCCATATTTCCTATAATCTTATTCTGTGGGGGGGTGCGGTAAATGCCTCAAGGATTTTTACTTCTCAAAAAAGGATTGTTCGTCTAATTTTTAATCTAGATTATAGAGAAACATGCAAAAATCATTTTAAAGATTTCGGTATTCTAACTTTTTATTCTATTTACATCTACAAATGCATATTATATGCGAAAAGTAATTCCAGTGATTTTAGTCTTAATTCTGATTACCATGATTACCCAACCAGATCTGGCAAACTTATACGGCCACCAAAACATGAAACGTCACTATTTGAAAAAAGTCCTGTCTATAAAGGAATCCAATTCCTGAATCATTTGCCCATCTGTATAAGAGATGAGAACAATTTCAATGTTTTCAAACAAAAACTTAAAAATTTTTTAATTGTCGAATGTTTTTATGATATATCAGAGTTTTTGAACAAACGATTTTAATTTAACTGTTCAATGAGTAAATAAGTCGTATTTAATGTAATATCCTCTTTTCTGTTTGACCTGTCCTATATCATGTACTATAATCAAAAAGGATGAATAAAGTATTATTATTATTATTATTATAATAGCTTGCTATTACTTTTTATAAAAGATTTTTTGTAAAAGAAATATTTTATAAAATATGGTATATTACACTGTAAAATGTTTCATCAAATATCTTTTATAAAAGATCTTTGACAAAGAAATTTGATAGTGTAATACCGGCCTTAGTTTACAGCGGAAACCATCTGCAGACATGACGTTTTTTTTCGTCTTATGGAAATCCTTTACTTTTGTACGTGAAAAATAAGGATGACAAGCTTGAGCAAGTGAAACCAAAAAAGAAATTGAAAGAGCAATAGTAACATTTTCTAATTAAGAGAGCTGACTAACTTTTGGCCTAACTTTAGTACCAGTGAATAAAATATTTGATAACAAACCTGACGACTTTCATTCTGTTCAATAAAACCAATATCCTTTTCACTAAATTTCAACAAATCTAAAGGTAAGTCAATTTAAAACCGTAAAACCTTCCTTTTCTCCTTCCTTCCCTTTCCCAGGATGTACCCACCAATCCAACCCTCTAGGTTTGATTCCAGATTGCTGGGGGACGGGTCAAGCCCAATCCTTATTAATTCCCCCAGGCCGGCTTTCTTGTCATGTTCGGTCAGCTCTAACACATGTTGTGTTAAGAAATTATAGAGCTGACCGTTGGCAAAAGCATGAATCGGGCTTTTGCCCGGTGAGAATTTGTTGTTAGTTTCCTCAGTGGTGTCAGCCAGCCTTTTTCGCGGTGGATGCAGTGGTGTTGATCTTTTCGATGCCCTGATGGTCGACGATTCCTTAGACGGAGAGTCATCCTCTCTCGCCCGCTTATTGATTCTCGGCGCATTTATGGTGATTGTTGGCGTATCGTTGTTTGAGTCTTTTCCGTTCCCGATTGCGCGTGATGCTGATGATGTTGTTAGTGGTTGCAGTGGGGCCACTTCAGTGGATTTTGGTGCTTCTTCATCTTCTGCCGGATTGGCTATGACTTTGGTGTTTGTTGTCAGTTTGGATGTAGCGAGGGCGGACGTCAGCAAGCGTTAGCTTTGGATCCTTGCTGACCTGAGGAGGTCTTTATACAGCTGTTTCTCCCTCCGATGTGCTACCTGTTGTTTCGTCAGGCCGGTAGCCCGAGACAGGACCACGAGGACCTGGCTGTTTGGAGCCAATTTTGACTCCAAATCGACCATCTCTCTCATGATCTCTGCCTCTGGTTTCCGTGCCTGGCTGGCATCGGTTTCCAGTTGTATTAGGTCAGCGTGAGCCCGTTCTTCGTGGGTTCTCACACCTCGGAAGGAGTCGAATGAAACTTTGCCGAATCGGCACTCCTCTCTGTTCCGTACCCCGCATGTTTTTAAATGTTTAGCCAATCCGGACTTTGTCCAGTATGGCCTGTGGCAGATGTTGCATTCAATCGTGGCAGTGATGCCTTGCTCTGTCTTCGTCTCTCGTCGTGTGGCAGGGGTACCTCTCTCCGCAGAGCTGGAGGAGGGTGTTAGGGTCTTTGAAATACTCCCCTGCCCTAGTTAGCCGCCAGCGTTGGATGGTCTGCTGGGGTATGCAATGTTAGTTGTATGCGTTTTTTTCGGAAGGAAGTGACATTCTTCCTACCGAAGCGATTTGGCCCGATGTTGATGGACCCTGCAATGGGTGGTTGATATTACCACCCTTTGTCGTAGTAGTCGCCTTCTTGCTTGGTTGCAGGGACGCTCTCTTGCTTTCCATGGTTTTTGTGGAGTGGTTGTTATTAAAGGGGGTATACGAATTTGTCGGACACGGTAACCTGCAGATCGATCAGGATATCAAGTCACTAAATCTCAAATTTCACAAGTTTCCTAAAATACGAAAATTTTTCCAAGTCGGAAGAGTTCTCGAAATTATTCCAAGTCCGAAAGAACCAAAAATTTTTCAGAGTCCGTAAGCGACTCTGTCTTTTGGTCGATTCGAACTAGAATCTAGTGCAAGTCGAAAATTATCGACCCAGAAAAATTTCGTAAAAACCTAGAAAAAATTTCTTAAAAACCTAGAAAAATTTTCCAGTCTCTCACCGACAAAAATATTCTTGAGGATTGAACTGAAGGGTGAACAATAAAATTTTCAAAGTTGTTCCCCAGGTCGCCAAATACCTGAAAAACAACTTTTTTTTTGAAATTGGGGGATGGCATTTAGGGATGAGGGGTGGTTTTTTGTGATTTTCGTCGAAAAACGAACTACTATGAAAACCGGTTTTCCAATGGAAAATTTTTTCCTTCAGGACTTAGAATAATCCCGTATGGTCAGATTCCAGACTTAGAAAATTTAACAAGTCAATAGTAAGTAGTATTTTTGGGGCCCCCGCTATGCTACCAGCTCGGCCTCCTGTAGTATTGTTGTTGTTGTCGACTGACCGAAATGGGTGGTTTTCACACGGAGCTTTCACTACAAAGTCACGAACTTAGGGATACACTATGTACCTACTCACTCACGTGTGGAAATTCAAAAAATTACCATCAATATACCCCTTGAACACAGGAGCACGTGTTCTCTCTGCAACGGTCGCTAAGAGAGTCACTACAAATACAGCTTTACTCCCCATGGATGAGGCTTGTTTTTGATATATTGTTTTATAGACAATTCAACTCATGTATAAAAAATCGCATATGCCACAGTGTAATTGTCACTTTGACAGCGGCAAAAGTTAGCTTAAACTTTTTCAGCGATAAATGCACTTGTGGTTTTTTCACTTATGCATTTGTTTATCAATTATCGTAGTGCTGGTTACCAAAATAGATAGTTTGAATTTCTAAACACAAACAATGAGCCGATTCATTGAATTGTCCTGCCGAATTACACTCGATGTTTGTATTGATATCGGGTAAATTTGTGTTGTTCAACTTCTAAACTGTTTCCTTTAGCAATTTGACTCGAAAAACTGTCAACCTAATAGTTGACAGTTTTTCTCGTCTAATTGTTAGGCAACAGTTTCTCATTAAACAATCCAAATTTACCCGATAAAATACAAACCTCTTGTGCAATTATAAGTGACAATCTCCCTTTGGAGGGCATGATTTGTTCATCGATGCAGATATTTGTTTCTACCTGAAGTTCTTACATCTCTTTGGAACCGATTCAAAAATTGGTCGTACTTTCCACAGTTTGTCGTTGCTCTGTATGGGTGCTAGATTGTCAACACAATGTATGTGGGTTCGAAGTCTAAACATACGGTTAAGTGTCATTGTGTCTGTAAAAATATCAACTTTTAACGATTTATTCCAATACATACGTAATCTTGGAAATTTTAGACATCCTGTTAGAAAACTAATACCAAAGAAAGCTTTTATTCCTCAGAACAGTTTTCATTAGAATTCCGGGATATTTTAGTGGGTAAATGTCTTGTTACATATTGCACATTCTGTAACCATTTTACGTTTTTTTACCAAAGTAATGGAGTCATCATAGTTATATTTCTCTTCAACTTCTTCTTCGTCCTCTATTTCTCCCACATTATCCTCTTCGTCCTCTATTCCTTTCACATTATCCTCCTTGTTTATATGTTCTGAGACATCATCAATCAATTGTCCGACTCTCTGTCTTACTTGGATCTCTTCTTCGTAGTCACTGTCATTACTATCAAGTCCTTCTATGTCAGACAGCCCTTTTTTTAACTCTTTCAGCAGTTCCTTCTCAGTTAAAGCTTTTCTTAAACACATTTAAATCTGGAATTAAAAATAATACTTAGTCACTTTGGGTACAATTGTTCCCATCGAATTTGAGGGACAGTTATCAATTTGAGAAAGTGAAATTTTTAATAAAATATATTTATAATTAGTAAGAACTAACACTATTTTCAACATTGCGCAGAAATATAAACTGCGATTGACATTTATTTGATTAATATTTCAAGATAAAAAGTAGTCTTACCTTGTACCAACATTTATGTATAAAATGCATAAGTATAGTCCTTAAAGTCCTTAGAGAATATAAATTTCGTTATACTAATTTGATTTGAAGATTCCTGTAGTTATAATACAAGCATTATTTCAATGGGTACAGTTGTACCCAACATGACTTGAAGGGATAAACTCGTTTTGCCAAATTCACAAATTCACACATATGCACTTACTCTTTCGTTACCACAGGAATTACAAGTGTGCATATTTATTAGCAGCTTGACTGTTTTTTCTTCACAATAGCTTTGTCAAGATAATTAGTATAAAATTTAGAGAGAATTGCAGATGTTTTAAAATCGATTTAGCATAAGAAAATTAAGAAAACTGTAAACTGCGCGAAAAATATAGTACCAAGGTATAGGACACCCTTTTATCATTCGGAAGAGACATTTTTTTGAATATGATGAATTATTGAAATACAGGGTGTTCCATTTGAAATAAGCCCGTTATAACACAATTAATGATCTAATAATACAACTGATAATTCTGAACACCCTATAAGAGATGTTTAGTACTCAATCGTGGAATACATTCTACGAATGTCCGAATATTAAGCTGAGAGGAAATTCGCTAGAATTTATTATATCAATGAGTTATTAATTTTTTTTTCGAAATGTTCACATTTTTAAAAAATCTGCATAACTCGGAATCCTTTGTGGGCAATCAGAAAATGCAATCAAATATAGGGTTCCATGAGAAAAAATATAACTTTGATACGCCACACTTTATTGGGATATCCTACATATTTCAAAATAATTTTGCCTATATGGATGTACAAACTACTAAGCTGACAAACATTTCAAATTTTTTACAGTTTCGCCATAAACCTTCGTCCCGTTAGTCGTTATTCATCCTGCATGTTGCAGTGTAATACTTAATGAACACGAAAAAAAATAAGCCAGATAATTCATCCGGGGTTTTAACATTGCCAGATGCGTGCAAAAATATTTTGCAAAAAAGTATAAAAAATGTTTTTGAAATTTCAATGAAGTATTATTTATAACTAAAAATAAGATTTCCAAAAAGATATATCATTTAGGTGGGGCTTTCTACCTGTCAGGTGCTATAGACAAGCTGAATGGTGAGAGAAAGCGCATAACCACAGCTGTCTTCGTTCTGGCTTGCCGCGTTACTATTGGCTCTGGCAAAGCCACGTGACTTACAATAACCCATGAGGTTTCTAGTCAAAATTTCGGTGTAAAAAATATAATATTTTCAGATTTTGTACTAAAAACATTTTGCATAAAAGGGATTGTATTGATTTATGGACGTTAAAGAGACCATAGTTTTTGCGATTCCTTTTTTATTTTTAAAAATTATTATGTTGCCAATTTTAATGCGAATTTGAACGTAATAAATTGTTTAAATATTTGATATTTCCGCAGAAATATCTATTTTTTAAAGAGAATTTGAAAAAAAATATATTTTTAACAACTTTTGTTCCAAAAATACATTCTAAACTGAAAATTGTTTTTTTCCCTGGCAGTATTCTAAATCAAAATTTATACGGAAATTTAAAATTTTCTAATCTTACAATTAATAAGGGTTACGAAGTAAAAAAATCGCGAAACCAGGTTTATAAAAATATAATAATTCCCCAGCATTACAATTATTTTAATTATCATTCTTCGTTTGTGGATTCTTCATTAGAAGTAACGAAATCTTCGGATTGATTTGTGTCAGATTCGGCATCCTCCAAACAGTTTAAACCATCTGCGAAAAGAAATGTATATTTTTTTTTCAATTTATCATTGAAATTTGAATGCAGCAGTTATTAAAAATAATACCGTCATTTTCACTTTCCTCGTGAACAGCGTCGAATACCAATTGCGGCATACACCTCCGTCAATCTAGTGAAAATCTAGCGTATCCTCATCAAGTATTCATCCATTTCTATTAGGGGTTGAGGGCAGGGTTGCGCTGGCCTCCGTTCTGCCGTCCCAACAAGAAAGGTCCTATCTGCAATATTTAAGTTTTGAGAAAACCAGGTTTTTGTTTTATTTTATTGTAAAACACATGGTATTTTAAGAAACTTTTCAAATTTTATTTTATATATTATGTCGGAAAATAGAATCTAATTGCTAGTCATAATTTTGATTTACATTTTCCTGATTAGGGGATATTTGATAATACTGTCAGTTAGGACAATATAGTTTAGTATATGCAATTAGTTTGTTTCCAATTTTACTTACTGAATTTGTCCTAAATGAAACTAATATTTTAATACTGAACACTTCAATTAAATTGTAATGTATAAAAACTAAACATATTATTATTTATATAAGTAATAATATAAATGATAGGAACAGAAAAGAAAAAAAAGGCGATAATAGGGATATTGATCATTTTCCTCATCAAAACCATCTTCGTTAACTGGCAAGTCTTCCCAAAATTTCATACGATTTTGAGGAATGTGCGCTTTTAATTTGGATATAAGATTATTTTTTCGATCTAAAGACACACCGCGACATGTGTTACGAGTCTGCGGCATCGTTAGCGTGCCCTTAACGTACTTCATTATAAAAATATCATTTAAATCAATAAATTCGTTATCAAATTCTGTTTTGTAAGAAAAAAAATAATTTCCTCTTTTAAAATGAAGACACACCATGTCTTTTAAATAAACGCGAGAAGTAAGTTTTTTTAACTTGTATTTAGAAGTGTAGTCTGTGAAGGAAAAAAATTGTGAAATTTGCATTTTTATTGAGTTAACTTTTGACGAATTGGCTTGTTGTACCACATCACAAAAATCGTCAAAATCATATACCTTTTTCTTTCTCTTTAGGGCAAGTTCAACTTGATGATGAAAAGAGTCAGCTGCCATAAAAGTATGGCCTGGCTCGAAAAATTTGATTGATAAATTTTCTATAGCGACTTCTGAACTGTTAACTAGATACATAAAGAAACTAAATAGTGACCAATTTTTATTTTGGCTCGAACAATTGTCAAGCCAAATTGTTATGTTTTTAATGTCCCTATTTGCCTTAAAAAATGCATAAAACGTCGAAATAATGTCATCTTTGGATCTGCCAGCAACTCCCTCATGCCACAACACAGCCCAAGGGTATGTTTTAGACTTCTTTCCAAGCGAGACGAAACTCTCATTGTATGCTACGATACGTGGCGTAAATATAATTTCTTTAAACGTTTCTAAACGAGGCAGCATAATCACCTACAAATTAAAAGAATTGTGTTAATGATGCGTAAAATCTAAAACGTTTCCTAAAAAAAAGTATGTAGTTAAACGTTATCTATCTTTTACCTTTTGCAAATCGGCAGCTACAAAAATCTCATCATCTTGTTTTATTTTCTCTGCATCTTCCTGATAATTTTTTCTGGCGTTGGTTACTTTTAGCTTATGAATTTTCCATTTTTTACACACATCACAGTTAGCAATGTTTTCTATATCAGCTTCATGAAACGTGGCTTTTTTATGTATTTCAAACTCTTCGCATTCCCAGCATTCTTCATTTCCTAGATTTGCAAAGCTGATATTTAGATCATTAGTTACAATTCTTCTGTATAATTCGTATGAAATGTCTGTATTTGGATATTTTAGTAAAAAATCTTTGTGCATAAGTGTTATGTTTATATCACTAGGTAAGTATTTCCTATTAGGAGCGTGCTCTCTTCTATAATGGGATATCATAGGGTTAAATGAATTAACATGTTCAATTATTGTGTTTCTGTCTACTTTGCGTGGGTAGGAACGCCTTCTTCTATCTTTTTTAGGTACTATTAATTTCGGATTTGTGTTACGTATATTTTTTAACATTCTGTCATTTCCTTTTTCATACCCTAATGTCGCTAAAAAAAAGTTCTTACAAACGAGTACCTCCCCGACTTTCTCAGATGTTAAATAGTATTTATAGGAATACACTCTTGATGATGTTTGATTTTTGGTTGTACTTCTTTTTTTATTACTCCGTTTTATCCTCTCCAAAACAAACTGTTTTTTTCTCCGATCGTGGTAAAAGTTACACTATTTTGACCTGTTTTCCATGCGCAAAGCTCAACATTCCCGAATAGTGGGCAGTTGCTAAGCAATTGGAAAATAACAGTGCGGTAATATTCTTACCACACTGCTGTAGCGTGCGGTAATGTTACAAATGGATTATTACAATAGAATGTAACAAAGTATGGTTTTAATTTTTATATTGAAAAAATTGTTATGGAAGAAATAAAAGAAACATCTAATTTATAACGATATTCTTGACCACACATTTACCTATTGTTGTTAATATTTACATTTATTGTACAGTATGTACAATTTGTAAATTGTACTGGAGGGCAACGAGAATTTATATACGTTGAAGCTGCATGGCTGATTGTTTGGTTTATCTCGTTTATCTTCTATATTTCAATATGAACATAGAGAAATCTATCTAAACTTACTTGATTACATCTTGAACGGAATATTTTTCAATTAATTTTTCAAATGTCAATTAACGATCGAAGAAAAAATAGTATGTAGAATTCGTGGGAAAAGCATATTCCCAAACTCCTGTGTTACCAGACTCGTCGCTATGCTCCTCGTCTGGTAATCATCACAGTCGTTTGGGAATATGATACTTTTCCCACTAATTATACAATATACTATTGTTGTTCCTTTGGTAATAGCCAGTACTGTTTATTAATGTCTCTTTGTCTAGTATACGAAATTTTTTGGGTGCAATTGAGTTTGCATTTACAAGATTTTTTAACTTGATGAGCCCTTATGTAACTCATAATCTTTTGTTTCTTTCTTTCACCTAGTGGTTCCTCAAATCTTTTTCTTTTTCTTATTTCTCCAGTTTTTGTGTACAGTTTACTTTCTGCTTTTTCAACAGAATTCCCTATAATATCTTTTAAAATATTTTCTCGAATGAAGACCTCGATTTCTTCTGGTTCTATCATTATATTAGATAAATTTTCCTGAGGATTCTCCTTGCAGTCTTCTTGTTCAATATTCGCATAATTCTTCAAAGTCTGGAATACAACCAATACTTTTGTGATTGATGTATGTACAGACTTAAGCGATACATTAAATCTATCAGCAATAGTGTTCATACCAGAACCTTTGCTAACATACCACAAAAATATCATCAATATTTTTTCTATTGTTAGAGGTTTGCTTCTACCACCCGAATACTTTGGTGCTTTATAATGTCTGCTAATTAATTCAATTAAACTGTGGAATGTACTTTTTTTCATTCGAAACAGCATATAAAAATCATGGTCTAAATATTTCTGAATCCAGTCGTCATCAACAATGGGCATTCTGAAATGTTCATCATCTTCCAGCATTTGCATATTCCACATGTTGAAAAAATTCAATCCCGATAAATTAATGGTCGTTAAAACAGGATACGGTGAAATCTGAGTATCCTCCATAAATTCCATAACTAAGAAATTTGTTATATCCATTATCACTGTATTTTCAACAACCTGAAGAAAGACTTAAAGAGTACAGAAGATAACTAGATACGAATCAATCAATCGAAGGAATATGAGTAATAATTTATATTTCAAACACAATCATCAAACATTTACATAAACAAACTTGAAAATAAAGAGGTTATCTCTTTGCTTAAAACAAAATTGTCAATTGTCATCTTCACAAACCGTTACGTCATAATAGTTAACCGTGACGTCATGGTATTGCTAACCCGGTTTGCGTGGTTAAGTTCAAAGAAAAATGGCTTATGTAACGAGTTATTTTTTTTTGACACTGATTTGTTTTTTTTTCTCCATTTCATATTTTTATTTTGCCACTTGATCTTAAATAACTCGTTACTTACTTTCCGATTCCCTTTTGTGACCGATTTATTATTATTTTTTTTATTATTATTACCGTTATATTTGTTTTAGTGTTTTTTGTATTAGTCCGGAGGTACGCAAATTTATATTAAATCATAAAATTCAGTTATTTCCGAAGTTAAAAATTTTTCAATCAAAAGGACATGTTGAGTTTGTTACCGATCCGGTTCCCGGAATTCATATTTTGAAAAGACAATTCTATTAGTTAAGTGGTGCATACCGAAGCCGATTTAGGAAAGTAAAATATTTTTAATAATCACAGTACCTAAACTCAATAATTTCCGTACCGGTTGATATTTTGTATTTTTTTTTGTGAAAACTTTTACTTTGGTAATTCTTTTTGAATAATAAAATATTGTAATTTGTTTAAAGAAAATTTGCTTCCATTATGGGAATTAGATTTTAATGGTGAAGACATTTAATTTTCCTTGTTTTTCCGAAATTTGAATTAACCGTTGTCGAATAGAAACTCGTTTTAGTTTGTTTTGAATAAAAGTTGATTTGTTCTAGAAAAATTGTTTTTTATTGATTGCTAAACAAGTAATTGGTATTTATTGAATATTCGCCGGCTCTCTATTGAGGGTACGATTTTATGTGACTAATTTATATACATTTGATACTGTCAAGGACTCTAATATTTAATTTTTTTCCCGAGTTATTGTTACTCTGTGTGCCGATAGATAGAAGTATTTCACTTTACAGAATTAATTTATTTTCTTAGTGTTGGAATAGTAGTGTACCGTTTTAAACTCAAATCCAAAGGGATATTCGAACCTGTCTTGTGGCTCAGTTACGCTTGTTCGTTTACCCGGCAGATCACAAACGTGTTTTTTTTTAAAAACCGGTAAACTTGTTTTCTTTATATTTCCGTGTTTTTCCTTTCAAATCCGAAGGGATATTCGAACCTGTCTTGTGGCTCAGTTACGCTTGTTCGTTTACCCGGCAGATTACAAACGTTTTTCTCCAAACCGGTAAATTTGTTTTTCTTATTCCCTTGACTTTCCTTTCAAATCCGAAGGGTTAATTGAACTTGTCTTGTGGCACAGTTCCGCTTGTTCGATTGCCTGGCAGATTTGCACCGTATTAAATAATCTGATCGGCTCAGACTTTTACGCCCGCCCATTTCTTCTTCCCGTTAGTTTGTCAGTACCTGTAGATAACTACAATAGACCACAGAGTGAAATTATAACAAAGGAAAAACTTCTATTTAGACATGTCCACTTCCCAGAATTTAGATATTTGCTCCTTTAAACTAATCGTTTTACTAAGATTGCACAATGTGTACGAGTTCGAATGATAGTTAGCCGAAGGTCCCGCTACAATCCACCCTAACCGCGTATTCTGAAGAATCCGACCATTAGGCTCCAAAGAAATTTTCCCTTCAGTAATAATGTCCCAAAACAAATCTGCTCCTATTAACAAATCAATCTCTCTAGTTTCATCAAATTTTGGATCCGCTAATTGAATATCCGCAAGAGTTTTTAAGGTTTTAGGGTAAGTTGCTAGTTATACTGTCTAACAAAAAAGGGTTTAAATTTGAATTATAATCATTTGACATAGATCTCAATTTCAATGTACACTTATAAGTTGCATTAGAAGTTTTTTCTCCAATACCGCAAATGGTTAAATTTGTTTTAATCTTGGTAAATGTAAACTATTAAAGAATTCCGTTGTAACAAAACTGGATTGAGATCCACAATCTAAAAGAGCATCTATGTATTAATTTGAATAACTCGGCGGCTTTTATAATGTAAAGTGAGCAAAATTTATGGAACATTTGAGACATTGGAATATATGGAGTTGAAGTATCAAAAACTTGCTCCACTGAAAACCACTGTTATCAATTTTTGTCAAGCTCATGTGCCACAAAGCAATGACACCCATTTGGTAACAACATAAATATTCAATGTGCATGTACACAGAATATTTGTCATATGAAAAATGTGACCTCTGTTCTAAATTAGCCACAATTTTGTTACCAAACGTGCGAATGAGTCATGCGGGCTTACAGCCAAAAATACATATTTAGAAAAATTGACGTATTTGTTTTTTTATGTGTACTAAAATTGTTTCAATGGATAACTATTATTGTACATTTTAGGTTACTGAATTATCTAACCTAGGGGGCCGAACCACTTATGAATATTTGTGGCCATATGTCTGCATAGAATAATGTCGGACTCTCTTGCCAGCACATATAGCTGGCTGGCTCGCAGACAGAAAAATGAATTTTGCGATCAATCATTTGCCAAGCTTGTTCTAGGTGAGTCTTATCTGGTTTACTTTTTTAGTCTTAAGTTTTGAAGTAACTTATAAATGGATTTTACAGGTTTTTAATTTAACTTAAGCCTTATTAATCCTTATAGATAAAAGAAAACTAAAAATACCGCTCCGTTGATAGAAAAGTGACACAAGTCAAAAATTACCATATTTGGGATAATTGATCATAATGGACCCAAACAGCTAATATTTGTATGTGGTAAAACGACACAACTGAAGTTTCACAGTTTGCTAAAATTTTTAATCGAGAATTCAATATTTCGTTTTTTACTCCGAGGAAAGACCAGTGTGGTGTTTGAGCAACTTACATAAATTCTTTCGAAGAAGATAAAGAAAATTTAAAAGCTGATTATGAAATCCATTTGTCAGAGAAAGAACTCTCCCGGGCTGAAAAACAAACAGACAAAGATAAAATTTCTCAAAACTATATTGTAGCTTGTTTTGACTTGCAGGCAGTTATGCCATGTCCTCAAGGGGATACATCATCTCTCTACTATAAGTCTAAGCTGGGTACGAAATTAGAAAGAAAGAACAGGGAGATCAATGCTACTGTTATGTATGGGATGAAACCCAAGGACGAAGAGGAGCCAATGAAGTTGGTTCTTGAAATCTATAGAAGTATCAACAGCCAATCCTAATGGTGAATTTGAATTGATTTTGTATTCTGATAACTGTGTAGGACACCAAAAAAATCGTTACATTTTAACAATCTATATTTTTGCTTCGATGAAGTATACAAACATAAAGTCTATGACTCACAAATTCTTAATAGTAGGTCATACACAGAACGAAGGCGATTCTGCACATTCCGTGATTGAGCGACAGGTGAAACGTTCTTTAAAATCAGGACCAATTTTCATACCATCAGAATATGTTGGATTGATTAAAACCGCAAAGAAAACTGGAAGACTGGAGAAGTCCAAGATTTGCTGAAAATATGACAACTATAACTATGTCTACGGATCAATTCAATGAATTACTCAGAACAGTCCAGGCACCAACAATTCCAACGGTAGTTTTAGTAAATGCACCGCACGTTTTAGCGGTAAACGATGTCATAATACAGTCGAAACATTCATAACAACAGTCAATTATTTATAAAGAAATTGAGAAAATTTCAGATGTAGACGCACTGAAAGGGTTACCATTATTACTCACTGAAAATGCAGCTGCCACAGCTAAATGATGCTACTCAATTACTTAGAACAGCATTCTCACCATCTAAACCAGCACACCAAGTGTATGTTGATATATTTATCAATAAACAACAATCTAACGAAACCATTTATGAGTTCGTTGCGCAGAAGACAGCGTTACGTTACTCAACTGCCCCTTAGCAGACACGACGAGCAGACCCAATTGGACCTAATATATGGATTGCTGAGTCTCCACATACGTAAAGAAGTATCCCGAGATAAAATAACCACGTTAGATAAAGGCCGACAATGTGAGGAGATTCGCAAAGAAGCTATCCCAGATAAACCGGTGTGAAGATAGCAGCCAATTTTAGCTGCAAAAATGTTGAGGACTGCTCAATTCGCAGTTTCAGTGGCGTGCAAAATATTTGGTAAGATCGGGTTCATATTTCGAATAGCCACCATGATATTCAATCGGTATGGGTGTATTGGTTTAGAGGACACACTGTTTGGTTGAAATTTGCTTACGATGGGGAACAGGGGTTGAAATGTCACCCCTAAAACTAAAATAAATTGTAACTTCCAAAGGAAACGAGAAGCCAAGTTGATATTTGGAGAGTAGATGCATTATAACGATGAAAACACACTGTTCAGAGGAAATTTGCTTACGATGGGGAATAGGGGTTGAAATTTCACCCCTAAAATTAAAATAAATTGTAACTTCCAAAGGAAACGAGAAGCCAATTTGATATTTGGAGGGTATATGCATTATAACGATGAAAACACACTGTTCAACGGAAATTTGCTTACAATGGGAAATAGGGGTTGAAATGTCACCCCTAAAATTAAAATAAATTGTAACTTCCAAAGGAAACGAGAAGCCAAGTTGATATTTGAAGGGTAGATGCATTATAACGATGAAAACACACTGTTCAGAGGAAATTTGCTTACAATGGGGAATAGGGGTTGAAATGTCATCCCTAAAACTAAAATAAATTGTAACTTCGAAAGGAAACGAGAAGCCAAATTGATATTTGGAGGGTAGATGCATTATAACGATGGGAACACACTGTTCAGAGGAAATTTGCTCACGATGGGGAACAGGGGTTGAAATGTCACCCCTAAAACTGAAATAAATTGTAACTTCCGAAGGAAACGAGAAGCCAAGTTGATATTTGGAGGGTAGATGCATTATAACGATAAAAGAACACTGTTCAGAGGAAATTTGCTTACGATGAGGAATAGGGGTTGAAATGTCACCACTAAAACTAAAATAAATTGTAGCTTCCAAAGGAAACGAGAAGCCAAGTTGATATTTGGAGGGTAGATGCATTATAACGATAAAAACACACTGTTCAGAGGAAATTTGCTTACGATTGGGAATAGGGGTTGAAATGTCACCCCTAAAACTAAAATAAATTGTAACTTCCAAAGGAAACCAGGAGCCAAGTTGATATTTGGAGGGTAGATGCATTATAACGATAAAAACACACTGTTCAGAGGAAATTTGCTTACGATGGGGAATAGGGGTTGAAATGTCACCCCTAAAACTAAAATAAATTGTAGCTTCCAAAGGAAACGAGAAGCCAAGTTGATATTTGGAGGGTAGATGCATTATAACGATAAAAGAACACTGTTCAGAGGAAATTTGCTTACGATGGGGAATAGGGGTTGAAATGTCACCCCTAAAACTAAAATAAATTGTAACTTCCAAAGGAAACGAGAAGCCAAGTTGATATTTTGAGGGTAGATGCATTATAACGATGGAAATACACTGTTCAGAGGAAATTAGCTTACGATGGGGAACAGGGGTTGAAATGTCACCCCTAAAACTAAAATAAATTGTAACTTCCAAAGGAAACAAGAAGCCAAGTTGATATTTGGAGGGTAGATGCATTATAACGATAAAAAAACACTGTTCAGAGGAAATTTGCTTACGATGGGGAATAGGGGTTGAAATGTCACCCCTAAAACTAAAATAAATTGTAGCTTCCGAAGGAAACGAGAAGCCAAGTTGATATTTGGAGGGTAGATGCATTATAACGATAAAAACACACTGTTCAGAGGAAATTTGCTTACAATGGGGAAAAGGGGTTGAAATGTCACCCCTAAAACTAAAATAAATTGTAGCTTCCAAAGGAAACGAGAAGCCAAGTTGATATTTGGAGGGTAGATGCATTATAACGATAAAAGAACACTGTTCAGAGGAAATTTGCTTACGATGGGGAATAGGGGTTGGAATGTCACCCCTAAAACTAAAATAAATTGTAACTTCCAAAGGAAACGAGAAGCCAAAATGATATTTTGAGGGTAGATGCATTATAACGATGGAAATACACTGTTCAGAGGAAATTTGCTTACGATGGGGAACAGGGGTTGAAATGTCACCCCTAAAACTAAAATAAATTGTAACTTCCAAAGGAAACAAGAAGCCAAGTTGATATTTGGAGGGTAGATGCATTATAACGATAAAAGAACACTGTTCAGAGGAAATTTGCTTACGATGGGGAATAGGGGTTGAAATGTCACCCCTAAAACTAAAATAAATTGTAGCTTCCGAAGGAAACGAGAAGCCAAGTTGATATTTGGAGGGTAGATGCATTATAACGATAAAAACACACTGTTCAGAGGAAATTTGCTTACAATGGGGAAAAGGGGTTGAAATGTCACCCCTAAAACTAAAATAAATTGTAGCTTCCAAAGGAAACGAGAAGCCAAGTTGATATTTGGAGGGTAGATGCATTATAACGATAAAAGAACACTGTTCAGAGGAAATTTGCTTACGATGGGGAATAGGGGTTGGAATGTCACCCCTAAAACTAAAATAAATTGTAACTTCCAAAGGAAACGAGAAGCCAAAATGATATTTTGAGGGTAGATGCATTATAACGATGGAAATACACTGTTCAGAGGAAATTTGCTTACGATGGGGAACAGGGGTTGAAATGTCACCCCTAAAACTAAAATAAATTGTAACTTCCAAAGGAAACAAGAAGCCAAGTTGATATTTGGAGGGTAGATGCATTATAACGATAAAAGAACACTGTTCAGAGGAAATTTGCTTACGATGGGGAATAGGGGTTGAAATGTCACCCCTAAAACTAAAATAAATTGTAGATTCCGAAGGAAACGAGAAGCCAAGTTGATATTTGGAGGGTAGATGCATTATAACGATAAAAACACACTGTTCAGAGGAAATTTGCTTACAATGGGGAAAAGGGGTTGAAATGTCACCCCTAAAACTAAAATAAATTGTAGCTTCCAAAGGAAACGAGAAGCCAAGTTGATATTTGGAGGGTAGATGCATTATAACGATAAAAGAACACTGTTTAGAGGAAATTTGCTTACGATGGGGAATAGGGGTTGGAATTTCACCCCTAAAACTAAAATAAATTGTAACTTCCAAAGGAAACCAGAAGCCAAGTTGATATTTGGAGGGTAGATGCATTATAACGATAAAAACACACTGTTAAGAGGAAATTTGCTTACGATGGGGAATACACTCTTCCAATTGAAATACTCGTATTTATAATCCATTTAGAATTATTTCAACTCATTCCACTGCTAATCCTCTGCACCTACACTCAATTCAATATTGCCTACAAATTCCGCACATATCATTGAGACAGATAAATTTGATCGAAATTCATTTTCCAAAAATTACCACCGTTTTATTTTCGTGCTTTGGACCACTTTTTCTTTATAAAATTTTTCCGTATCTCCAGTAGATTTTCCATTATTGCTGATTTCTCAGTATTGGACGTTTCATGTTGATATACCTTAGGTATTAGACGTTTCATGTTGATATACTCACCTCAGGTAAGACAAATTTTATCGAAAATTATTTTTCAAAAAATTACCACCGTTTTATTTTTGTGCTTTGGACCACTTTTTCTTTATAAAATTTTTCCGTATCTCCAGTAGATTTTCCATTATTGCTGATTTCTCAGTATTGGACGTTTCATGTTGATATACCTAAGGTATTGGACGTTTCATGTTGATATACCTACCTTACGTAAGACAAATTTTATCGAAAATTATTTTTCAAAAAATTACCACCGTTTTATTTTTGTACTTTGGACCACTTTTTCTATATAAAATTTTTCCGTATCTCCAGTAGATTTTCCATTATTGCTGATTTCTCAGTATTGGACGTTTCATGTTGATATACCTAAGGTATTGGACTTTTCATGTTGATATACCTACCTTACGTAAGACAAATTTTATCGAAAATTATTTTTCAAAAAATTACCACCGTTTTATTTTTGGACTTTGGACCACTTTTTCTATATAAAATTTTTCCGTATCTCCAGTAGATTTTCCATTATTGCTGATTTCTCAGTATTGGACGTTTCATGTTGATATACCTACCTTAGGTAAGACAAATATTATCGAAAATTATTTTTCAAAAAATCACCACCGTTTTATTTTTGTGCTTTGGACCACTTTTTATTTATAAAATTTTTCCGTATCTCCAGTAGATTTTCCATTATTGCTGATTTCTCAGTATTGGACGTTTCATGTTGATATACCTACCTTAGGTAAGACAAATAATATCGAAAATTATTTTTCAAAAAACTACCACCGTTTTATTTTTGTGCTTTGGACCACTTTTTCTTTATAACATTTTTCCGTATCTCCAGTAGATTTCCCATTATTGCTGATTTCTCAGTATTGGACGTTTCATGTTGATATACCTACCTTAGGTAAGACACATTTTATCGAAATAACATTCACAAGAATTTAGAATCTATTATAAAAACATGACTCGCACTTTCAAAAGGAAGATTTCTAAAGCAGATGTTTTAGAACTCATAGAGTCTTCACTTAAACAAAGCTTTGATATGAATGTTACAGACAAGACTTTCCATGAATCAATCGCTCTCCAATTAAAAGGGAGTAAATATGGCTATCCTAGTATTATAGCTCAAATTACTAAAAGATATTCAGAAGGTTTCAAAATAAAACAAAATATGGAAAAAAAGTCTGGAACAAAAACAGTGAAAGATATTTGGCAGCGCACGTTAAAATCTCCAATGGTACCAATGCAATGTAAATGGAGAGACCCACTTTCGTTTTACGGCAACCTATGTAAAACCTCTGGGCTTAAAAATACTCTCAAAAATAGGAAGAAAATTTATAATTTCAAGCTATCTATTAAAGCAAAAGATTTAAAGTATACAAAAACATCAGATGATACTGAAAATAAGCTTCAAAAAGTTACTGAAATCGAAGAAATTTCCCAAAAAGAAGATGTATCTATGTCTTTCGAACATACATCTCCGTTACTTGAAAATAGTCATAGTCCAATAGGACAATGTTCACAAAATATTGAACATGATACATTTCCACAAGCGAACGAAACTGATTCATTTTGTGAACACAAGTTTCATGAAGTTATGAATTCGAATAATGAAGTTAGTTTGGAAAAAAATAAGTTTGAAATTAATTATTCATCCAAAGTAGAACCCGATAACAATGAAGTGACATCAACACCAACTGCTATGGAAATAGAAAAAACTTCTAAAATAACTCCGGATACGTATATACCAAAATCATTACTAAATCTTTCAAGTCCTAATATATCTTCTTGTATTCTACCTAAAGAATCAGAAAACCTTTTTAATAATAAAAATATACCTCACTATAGAGCCTGTACATTTTTGGAAGGAACATTTATGATAAAATCTGATATGAGAGATCTTATTTACACCGAAGATAAGTTGAATAAACAGGTTTATCCATTTTATATGCGTAAATTATTAAAAAAACACGTTAATAATGTATGTATCGTAGTCTTCAAATTCGTGAAATATTTGAAAAAAAGCAATGCTACTGTTATTTATGCTGCGTGCAGACAAAACAATTATCAATGCAAGAAATTTAAAATTGTACTATATGGCAATTTAGTAAAAGTTTACAGTTCTTCTTTGCATTATTTTCATTCAAAATATATGACGTCTCCAATTAGAGGAATAGAGAGATCCATTTTACAAACAAAGTTAACTAATGAAAAAGCTTTTAATTATAAAAAACAATCGTTATTGTTGCCAAATGAAAATATTTTAAAAAAGGGGAAAAACTTGCAGAAAATTAAATCTGATTGCGTTTTACGAAAACTTAAATCGGAGGGTAGCTCAAGACAAGACCGTCATAAAGATGATGTAGTTGATATGTTGTTGATGCAACGAGATCATCCCGATTTTATTAAAGAGGTTTCATTGCCTTTCAATGTCAAATTATTCAGCTTAAAACAGCTTGATATATTAAAGTCTCAAAAAATTAATAACCAATTGCCCTATATTCACTTTGATGCAACAGGTGGTGTTGTACGACCTCCAGTTGACAACTGCAAGAGAATTTTGTTTTATTCAGCTGTAATCAAAATTGAGAAAACAAACAGGATCTTTTCAATATTTTCTATGGTTTCATCACAACACGATTCTAATTCAATATTTAAATTGCTATCAGATTTTAGATTTTTTTGCGAACAAAATGCTTATTGGCCAGCGTTTTCTGGTGTGATCATTGATTTTAGCTTTGCAATTTTACATGCGGCTACAAAAGCATTTAATAGATGTACACTTTCCGAATATTTGGAAAAATGTTATGAAATTAATGTTGGTAATAAAAAAAAATGAGTTAATTCAAATCAACTTGTGCTGTGCCCATTACATGAAAATGGTTTCAAAAGATATCAACAAATTAGCAAAAAATTAAACACAAGAAATATTTTTCAAAGAAATAATGGCTTGGGCAATTTTGATAAAAAGTTTGGGAACATTTGATGAATTTGTTGAAAATGTAAGCATTTTGTTAAGCTGTGAATATTATGATTTGCAAGCCGAAAGCTCTTTCATGTATTTAAAACTCCTATCCACAGAAACTACATTAAAAATTGATAAGAATGAAGGTTTCAACTATAACTATGCCGACTCAGACGTAGGAGCCAAAGAACTGATGAAATCAAGTCCCTATTTCCGGAGATTTCACCACATTTTTTCAAGTATAAATATTTCACATGGTCAGGGAGATATGAATCCATACCTAAACGCTGAATTTCTTCAGTTGATTTTATACAAATACTTACCCTTGTGTCCACTTTGGAGCGGATTAATGATAGAATGTGATAGATGCAGTAATTCTCTGGTAGAAAATTATTTTGGTCAATTGAAAAACATTACGTTAAGTGGCAAACGATATTTAAAATGTTCCCAATTCATTCGAAAGCTAAATTTAGATATGTTGTCATTATATAACGAACAAAAGTTGGGAATAAATAAAACTCGTTTGGCTATACCCCGAAAAAAAAGTATTGATGAAACCCAAGCGTCAGAAAGCTGGAATAAAAAAAACAAACTTCGTGCACCCTCCCATTTTGTTGCGAAATTTTTGAAAGGATTTCATTCCAAATCTTCTACTTCCTATAAAAATGTGGAGAATGTAGAAAATACATTATTTGCGGAAGATGATGAAGATGATGTTATCGTATGTGCCTACTGTGGCCATGGAACGGAAAATGATGTAACGTCATGGGTCCAGTGCGATAAATGTAAGCGATGGATTCATCAATATTGCGACAAATGGTCGAATGATAAATCTTACAACAATTTATTTTATTGTGAAATTTGTACCACCAATGGAAAAAATAATCCGTTAATTCCAAATACGAATAGTTACTTTCATAAACAATGTGAAACTTTTTTTTCAGAGAATATTGATCTATCTGAAACAATGTCTGAGACATTGGAGTACAATACCCGTGACCAAAACAAAAGCGATATTTGGTGGAACGAAAGGAAGATACGAGTGACAGCTTCAAATTTCGGAAGGATTTGTAAGGCTCGAACAATATCCAAAAGCCTCATTATTTCATTGACGGAACCCAAAAAAATAAGTACTCCCAGTATTAACCACGGCTTACAATTCGAAGACTTAGCACGCATGGAGTACTGCCGCATGAAATCTTTAAATTGTTCGAAAGTAGGTCTCCTGATTCATAAAAAGTATCCTTACATTGCCGGGTCACCAGACGGATTAATTGGAAATGATGGATTGATTGAAATTAAATGTCCATTTATAGCAAGGAATAGTAATCCAGATACCTTTCAATTCGATTTTCTACATCAGGATGGTTCCATAAAACCAAATCATAATTACTACTACCAAATACAGGGGCTTCTAGAAATAACTGGTAGGGAATGGTGTGATTTAGTTATATATACATTCAAAGGTATAAAAATTGTCCGCATTAACAAAAATACCAATTTTTGTGATATGATGATGAAAAAGATTAAAGAATTTTATTTATTTGACATGCTCCCATTTCTAATATCCCCATCATATTTCTCTCTTTCCATTTATGAAAAACGATGGATTACAACTGATCCTTTAGAATTCTATGATAATGGGTTAGTGAAAAACGCAGATTACTATAAACACCTACCGGGTAATAGAGGATATGTCATTACAAGTGATTCAACCGTATCTAGCATCAAAGAAATTATCTCAGATGACTTTCTAACATTAAATAATAAAGAGTGGTTGTCTAGTTTTGTAGTTGATCACTGTTTGCACATTCTAAATAAACAGTCTCGTAAAAACTGCCAAATTATTTCTGTAGAAAAATCGTCATTCATATTCCAAGATACAATTAATGAAAAAATTTTAAAAGATGTGACATATGTCATTAATTCTATTGAAATAACTAGACAAGAAATTATAATGCCAGTTCTCAGGAATAATCATTACTTCTTAATAGTGATTAACCTATATTCTAATGATATAATTATCTTAGATCCAATGGGCAACGAAAGAATATTTGAAAAAATATTTTTTTCTAAAATAGTGAACTTTTTGAAATTAAAGAAACTACCGTATGAAAATTTATCACTGAAAAAACTGAAACACATCTCACAAACGGATGGTTACAATTGCGGTGTATATATTGTATATTTTTTTTCTCAATATTGCTATGGAAATTCTTTAGATGCGTTTGTAGATATTAATGGATATCGGAGTGACTTGAAACAATTGCTATTACAGGAAAGTGAAAGTGTAGCAGCAAAGTGTTTAGTTTGTTTTAGAAAAGTGGACACACAGTCAGAAATATTTCAGTGCAGAATGTGTTTGAGATCCATTCACCAACAATGTCTACTCACAGTAGATGAAATAAAGATGAATCAAAATATCAGTACAAAAACTATCAATGATATGTGCGAAATTTGTAGGCAATATTGAATTGAATGTAGGTGCAAAAAATTAGCTGTGGAGCGTATTCCCCACAAGTTACAATTTATTTTAGTTTTAGGGGTGACATTTCAACCCCTATTCCCCATCGTAAGCAAATTTCCTCTGAACAGTATGTTTCCATCGTTATAATGCATCTACCCTCCAAATATCAACTTGGCTTCTCGTTTCCTTTGGAAGTTACAATTTATTTTAGTTTCAGGGGTGACATTTCAACCCCTATTCCCCTTCGTAAGCAAATTTTCTTCGAACAGTGTATTTTCATCGTTATAATGCATCTACACCCCAAATATCAACTTGGCTTCTTGTTTCCTTTGGAAGTTACAATTTATTTTAGTTTTAGGGGTGACATTTCAACCCCTATTCCCCATCGTAAGCAAATTTCCTCTGAACAGTGTGTTTTCATCGTTATAATGCATCTACCCTCCAAATATCAACTTGGCTTCTCGTTTCCTTTGGATGTTACAATTTATTTTAGTTTTAGGGGTGACATTTCAACCCCTTTTCCCCATCGTAAGCAAATTTCCTCTGAACAGTGTGTTTCCATCGTTATAATGCATCTACCCTTCAAATATCAACTTGGCTTCTTGTTTCCTTTGGAAGTTACAATTTATTTTAGTTTTAGGGGTGACATTTCAACCCCTATTCCCCATCGTAAGCAAATTTCCTTTGAACAGTGTGTTTCCATCGTTATAATGCATCTACCCTTCAAATATCAACTTGGCTTCTCGTTTTCTTTGGAAGTTATAATTTATTTTAGTTTTAGGGGTGACATTTCAACCCCTATTCCCAATCGTAAGCAAATTTCCTCTGAACAGTGTGTTTTTCTCGTTATAATGCATCTACCCTTCAAATATCAACTTGGCTTCTCGTTTTCTTTGGAAGTTATAATTTATTTTAGTTTTAGGGGTGACATTTCAACCCCTATTCCCAATCGTAAGCAAATTTCCTCTGAACAGTGTGTTTTCATCGTTATAATGCATCTACCCTCCAAATATCAACTTGGCTTCTCGTTTTCTTTGGAAGTTACAATTCATTTTAGTTTTAGGGGTTACATTTCAACCCCTGTTCCCCATGGTAAGCAAATTTCCGTTGAACAGTGTGTTTCCATCGTTATAATGCATCTACCCTTCAAATATCAACTTGGCTTCTCCTTTTCTTTGGAAGTTATAATTTATTTTAGTTTTAGGGGTGACATTTCAACCCCTATTCCCAATCGTAAGCAAATTTCCTCTGAACAGTGTGTTTTTATCGTTATAATGCATCTACCCTTCAAATATCAACTTGGCTTCTCGTTTTCTTTGGAAGTTATAATTTATTTTAGTTTTAGGGGTGACAATTCAACCCCTATTCCCAATCGTAAGCAAATTTCCTCTGAACAGTGTGTTTTTATCGTTATAATGCATCTACCCTCCAAATATCAACTTAGCTTCTCGTTTCCTTTGGAAGTTACAATTCATTTTAGTTTTAGGGGTTACATTTCAACACCTGTTCCCCATCGTAAACAAATTTCCGTTGAACAGTGTGTTTCCATTGTTATAATGCATCTCCCCTCCAAATATCAACTTGGCTTCTCGTTTCCTTTGGAAGTTACAATTTATTTTAGTTTTAGGGGTGACATTTCAACCCCTATTCCCCATCGTAAGCAAATTTCCTCTGAACAGTGCTCTTTTATCGTTACAATGCATCTACCCTCCAAATATCAACTTGGCTTCTCGTTTCCTTCGGAAGTTACAATTTATTTCAGTTTCAGGGGTGACATTTCAACCCCTATTCCCCTTCGTAAGCAAATTTTCTTCGAACAGTGTATTTTCATCGTTATAATGCATCTACACCCCAAATATCAACTTGGCTTCTTGTTTCCTTTGGAAGTTACAATTTATTTTAGTTTTAGGGGTGACATTTCAACCCCTATTCCCCATCGTAAGCAAATTTCCTCTGAACAGTGTGTTTTCATCGTTATAATGCATCTACCCTCCAAATATCAACTTGGCTTCTCGTTTCCTTTGGATGTTACAATTTATTTTAGTTTTAGGGGTGACATTTCAACCCCTTTTCCCCATCGTAAGCAAATTTCCTCTGAACAGTGTGTTTCCATCGTTATAATGCATCTACCCTTCAAATATCAACTTGGCTTCTTGTTTCCTTTGGAAGTTACAATTTATTTTAGTTTTAGGGGTGACATTTCAACCCCTATTCCCAATCGTAAGCAAATTTCCTCTGAACAGTGTGTTTTTCTCGTTATAATGCATCTACCCTTCAAATATCAACTTGGCTTCTCGTTTTCTTTGGAAGTTATAATTTATTTTAGTTTTAGGGGTGACATTTCAACCCCTATTCCCAATCGTAAGCAAATTTCCTCTGAACAGTGTGTTTTTCTCGTTATAATGCATCTACCCTTCAAATATCAACTTGGCTTCTCGTTTTCTTTGGAAGTTATAATTTATTTTAGTTTTAGGGGTGACATTTCAACCCCTATTCCCAATCGTAAGCAAATTTCCTCTGAACAGTGTGTTTTTATCGTTATAATGCATCTACCCTCCAAATATCAACTTGGCTTCTCGTTTCCTTTGGAAGTTACAATTCATTTTAGTTTTAGGGGTTACATTTCAACCCCTGTTCCCCATCGTAAGCAAATTTCCGTTGAACAGTGTGTTTCCATCGTTATAATGCATCTACCCTTCAAATATCAACTTGGCTTCTCCTTTTCTTTGGAAGTTATAATTTATTTTAGTTTTAGGGGTGACATTTCAACCCCTATTCCCAATCGTAAGCAAATTTCCTCTGAACAGTGTGTTTTTATCGTTATAATGCATCTACCCTTCAAATATCAACTTGGCTTCTCGTTTTCTTTGGAAGTTATAATTCATTTTAGTTTTAGGGGTGACATTTCAACCCCTATTCCCAATCGTAAGCAAATTTCCTCTGAACAGTGTGTTTTTATCGTTATAATGCATCTACCCTCCAAATATCAACTTAGCTTCTCGTTTCCTTTGGAAGTTACAATTCATTTTAGTTTTAGGGGTTACATTTCAACCCCTGTTCCCCATCGTAAACAAATTTCCGTTGAACAGTGTGTTTCCATTGTTATAATGCATCTCCCCTCCAAATATCAACTTGGCTTCTCGTTTCCTTTGGAAGTTACAATTTATTTTAGTTTTAGGGGTGACATTTCAACCCCTATTCCCCATCGTAAGCAAATTTCCTCTGAACAGTGCTCTTTTATCGTTATAATGCATCTACCCTCCAAATATCAACTTGGCTTCTCGTTTCCTTTGAAAGTTACAATTTATTTTAATTTTAGGAGTGACATTTCAACCCCTATTCCCCATCGTAAGCAAATTTCCTCTGAACTGTGTGCTTTCATCGTTATAATGCATCTTCCCTCCAAATATCAACTTGGCTTCTCGTTTCCTTTGGAAGTTACAATTTATTTTAGTTTCAGGGGTGACATTTCAACCCCTATTCCCCTTCGTAAGCAAATTTTCTTCGAACAGTGTATTTTCATCGTTATAATGCATCTACACCCCAAATATCAACTTGGCTTCTTGTTTCCTTTGGAAGTTACAATTTATTTTAGTTTTAGGGGTGACATTTCAACCCCTATTCCCCATCGTAAGCAAATTTCCTCTGAACAGTGTGTTTTCATCGTTATAATGCATCTACCCTCCAAATATCAACTTGGCTTCTCGTTTCCTTTGGATGTTACAATTTATTTTAGTTTTAGGGGTGACATTTCAACCCCTTTTCCCCATCGTAAGCAAATTTCCTCTGAACAGTGTGTTTCCATCGTTATAATGCATCTACCCTTCAAATATCAACTTGGCTTCTTGTTTCCTTTGGAAGTTACAATTTATTTTAGTTTTAGGGGTGACATTTCAACCCCTATTCCCAATCGTAAGCAAATTTCCTCTGAACAGTGTGTTTTTCTCGTTATAATGCATCTACCCTTCAAATATCAACTTGGCTTCTCGTTTTCTTTGGAAGTTATAATTTATTTTAGTTTTAGGGGTGACATTTCAACCCCTATTCCCAATCGTAAGCAAATTTCCTCTGAACAGTGTGTTTTTCTCGTTATAATGCATCTACCCTTCAAATATCAACTTGGCTTCTCGTTTTCTTTGGAAGTTATAATTTATTTTAGTTTTAGGGGTGACATTTCAACCCCTTTTCCCAATCGTAAGCAAATTTCCTCTGAACAGTGTGTTTTTATCGTTATAATGCATCTACCCTCCAAATATCAACTTGGCTTCTCGTTTCCTTTGGAAGTTACAATTCATTTTAGTTTTAGGGGTTACATTTCAACCCCTGTTCCCCATCGTAAGCAAATTTCCGTTGAACAGTGTGTTTCCATCGTTATAATGCATCTACCCTTCAAATATCAACTTGGCTTCTCCTTTTCTTTGGAAGTTATAATTTATTTTAGTTTTAGGGGTGACATTTCAACCCCTATTCCCAATCGTAAGCAAATTTCCTCTGAACAGTGTGTTTTTATCGTTATAATGCATTTACCCTTCAAATATCAACTTGGCTCCTCGTTTTCTTTGGAAGTTATAATTTATTTTAGTTTTAGGGGTGACATTTCAACCCCTATTCCCAATCGTAAGCAAATTTCCTCTGAACAGTGTGTTTTTATCGTTATAATGCATCTACCCTCCAAATATCAACTTAGCTTCTCGTTTCCTTTGGAAGTTACAATTCATTTTAGTTTTAGGGGTTACATTTCAACCCCTGTTCCCCATCGTAAACAAATTTCCGTTGAACAGTGTGTTTCCATTGTTATAATGCATCTCCCCTCCAAATATCAACTTGGCTTCTCGTTTCCTTTGGAAGTTACAATTTATTTTAGTTTTAGGGGTGACATTTCAACCCCTATTCCCCATCGTAAGCAAATTTCCTCTGAACAGTGCTCTTTTATCGTTATAATGCATCTACCCTCCAAATATCAACTTGGCTTCTCGTTTCCTTTGGAATTTACAATTTATTTTAATTTTAGGGGTGACATTTCAACCCCTATTCCCCATCTTAAGCAAATTTCCTCTGAACTGTGTGTTTTCATCGTTATAATGCATCTACCCTCCAAATATCAACTTGGCTTCTCGTTTCCTTTGGAAGTTACAATTTATTTTAGTTTCAGGGGTGACATTTCAACCCCTATTCCCCTTCGTAAGCAAATTTTCTTCGAACAGTGTATTTTCATCGTAATAATGCATCTACACCCCAAATATCAACTTGGCTTCTTGTTTCCTTTGGAAGTTACAATTTATTTTAGTTTTGGGGGTGACATTTCAACCCCTATTCCCCATCGTAAGCAAATTTCCTCTGAACAGTGTGTTTTCATCGTTATAATGCATCTACCCTCCAAATATCAACTTGGCTTCTCGTTTCCTTTGGATGTTACAATTTATTTTAGTTTTAGGGGTGACATTTCAACCCCTATTCCCAAACGTAAGCAAATTTCCTTTGAACAGTGTGTTACCATCGTTATAATGCATCTACCCTTCAAATATCAACTTGGCTTCTCGTTTTCTTTGGAAGTTATAATTTATTTTAGTTTTAGGGGTGACATTTCAACCCCTATTCCCAATCGTAAGCAAATTTCCTCTGAACAGTGTGTTTTTATCGTTATAATGCATCTACCCTCCAAATATCAACTTGGCTTCTCGTTTCCTTTGGAAGTTACAATTCATTTTAGTTTGAGGGGTGACATTTCAACCCCTGTTCCCCATCGTAAGCAAATTTCCGTTGAACAGTGTGTTTCCATCGTTATAATGCATCTCCCCTCCAAATATCAACTTGGCTTCTCGTTTCCTTTGGAAGTTACAATTTATTTTAGTTTCAGGGGTGACATTTCAACCCCTATTCCCCTTCGTAAGCAAATTTTCTTCGAACAGTGTATTTTCATCGTTATAATGCATCTACACCCCAAATATCAACTTGGCTTCTCGTTTTCTTTGGAAGTTATAATTTATTTTAGTTTTAGGGGTGACATTTCAACCCCTATTCCCAATCGTAAGCAAATTTCCTCTGAACAGTGTGTTTTTATCGTTATAATGCATCTACCCTCCAAATATCAACTTGGCTTCTCGTTTCCTTTGGATGTTACAATTTATTTTAGTTTTAGGGGTGACATTTCAACCCCTATTCCCCATCGTAAGCAAATTTCCTCTGAACTGTGTGTTTTCATCGTTATAATGCATCTACCCTCCAAATATCAACTTGGCTTCTCGTTTCCTTTGGAAGTTACAATTTATTTTAGTTTCAGGGGTGACATTTCAACCCCTATTCCCCTTCGTAAGCAAATTTTCTTCGAACAGTGTATTTTCATCGTTATAATGCATCTACACCCCAAATATCAACTTGGCTTCTTGTTTCCTTTGGAAGTTACAATTTATTTTAGTTTTAGGGGTGACATTTCAACCCCTTTTCCCCATCGTAAGCAAATTTCCTCTGAACAGTGTGTTTCCATCGTTATAATGCATCTACCCTTCAAATATCAACTTGGCTTCTTGTTTCCTTTGGAAGTTACAATTTATTTTAGTTTTAGGGGTGACATTTCAACCCCTATTCCCCATCGTAAGCAAATTTCCTTTGAACAGTGTGTTTCCATCGTTATAATGCATCTACCCTTCAAATATCAACTTGGCTTCTTGTTTTCTTTGGAAGTTATAATTTATTTTAGTTTTAGGGGTGACATTTCAACCCCTATTCCCAATCGTAAGCAAATTTCCTCTGAACAGTGTGTTTTTATCGTTATAATGCATCTACCCTCCAAATATCAACTTGGCTTCTCGTTTCCTTTGGAATTTATAATTCATTTTAGTTTTAGGGGTGACATTTCAACCCCTGTTCCCCATCGTAAGCAAATTTCCGTTGAACAGTGTGTTTCCATCGTTATAATGCATCTCCCCTCCAAATATCAACTTGGCTTCTCGTTTCCTTTGGAAGTTACAATTTATTTTAGTTTTAGGGGTGACATTTCAACCCCTATTCCCCATCGTAAGCAAATTTCCTCTGAACAGTGTGTTTCCATCGTTATAATGCATCTACCCTTCAAATATCAACTTGGCTTCTCGTTTTCTTTGGAAGTTATAATTTATTTTAGTTTTAGGGGTGACATTTCAACCCCTATTCCCAATCGTAAGCAAATTTCCTCTGAACAGTGTGTTTTTATCGTTATAATGCATCTACCCTCCAAATATCAACTTGGCTTCTCGTTTCCTTTGGAAGTTACAATTTATTTTAGTTTTAGGGGTGACATTTCAACCCCTATTCCCAATCGTAAGCAAATTTCCTTTGAACAGTGTGTTTCCATCGTTATAATGCATCTACCCTTCAAATATCAACTTGGCTTCTCGTTTTCTTTGGAAGTTATAATTTATTTTAGTTTCAGGGGTGACATTTTAACCCCTATTCCCAATCGTAAGCAAATTTCCTCTGAACAGTGTGTTTTTATCGTTATAATGCATCTACCCTCCAAATATCAACTTGGCTTCTCGTTTCCTTTGGAAGTTACAATTCATTTTAGTTTTAGGGGTGACATTTCAACCCCTGTTCCCCATCGTAAGCAAATTTCCGTTGAACAGTGTGTTTCCATCGTTATAATGCATCTCCCCTCCAAATATCAACTTGGCTTCTCGTTTCCTTTGGAAGTTACAATTTATTTTAGTTTTAGGGGTGACATTTCAACCCCTATTCCCCATCGTAAGCAAATTTCCTCTGAACAGTGTGTTTTCATCGTTATAATGCATCTACCCTCCAAATATCAACTTGGCTTCTCGTTTCCTTTGGAAGTTACAATTTATTTTAGTTTTAGGGGTGACATTTCAACCCCTATTCCCCATCGTAAGCAAATTTCCTCTGAACAGTGTGTTTCCATCGTTATAATGCATCTACCCTTCAAATATCAACTTGGCTTCTCGTTTCCTTTGGAAGTTACAATTTATTTTAGTTTTAGGGGTGACATTTCAACCCCTATTCCCCATCGTAAGCAAATTTCCTCTGAACAGTGTGTTTCCATCGTTATAATGCATCTACCCTTCAAATATCAACTTGGCTTCTCGTTTTCTTTGGAAGTTATAATTTATTTTAGTTTTAGGGGTGACATTTCAACCCCTATTCCCAATCGTAAGCAAATTTCCTCTGAACAGTGTGTTTTTATCGTTATAATGCATCTACCCTCCAAATATCAACTTGGCTTCTCGTTTCCTTTGGAAGTTACAATTTATTTTAGTTTTAGGGGTGACATTTCAACCCCTATTCCCCTTCGTAAGCAAATTTTTTTCAAACAGTGTATTTTCATCGTTATAATGCATCTACACCCCAAATATCAACTTGGCTTCTTGTTTCCTTTGGAAGTTACAATTTATTTTAGTTTTAGGGGTGACATTTCAACCCCTATTCCCCACCGTAAGCAAATTTTCGTTAAGCAGTGTGTTTTCATCGTTATAATGCATCTACCCTCCAAATATCAACTTGGCTTCTCGTTTCCTTTGGAAGTTACAATTTATTTCAGTTTTAGGGGTGACATTTCAACCCCTGTTTCCCATCGTAAGCAAATTTCAACCAAACAGTGTGTCCTCTGAACCAATACACCCATACTGATTGAATATCATGGTGGCTATTCGAAACATGAACCCGATCTTACTAAATATTTTGCACGCCACTGAAACTGCGAATTGAGCAGTCCTCATATTTTTGCAGCTAAAATTGGCTGCTATCTTCACACCGGTGTTATTAAAGGGGGTATACGAATTTGTCGGACACGGTAACCTGCAGATCGATCAGGATATCAAGTCACTAAATCTCAAATTTCACAAGTTTCCTAAAATACGAAAATTTTTCCAAGTCGGAAGAGTTCTCGAAATTATTCCAAGTCCGAAAGAACCAAAAATTTTTCAGAGTCCGTAAGCGACTCTGTCTTTTGGTCGATTCGAACTAGAATCTAGTGCAAGTCGAAAATTATCGACCCAGAAAAATTTCGTAAAAACCTAGAAAAAATTTCTTAAAAACCTAGAAAAATTTTCCAGTCTCTCACCGACAAAAATATTCTTGAGGATTGAACTGAAGGGTGAACAATAAAATTTTCAAAGTTGTTCCCCAGGTCGCCAAATACCTGAAAAACAACTTTTTTTTTGAAATTGGGGGATGGCATTTAGGGATGAGGGGTGGTTTTTTGTGATTTTCGTCGAAAAACGAACTACTATGAAAACCGGTTTTCCAATGGAAAATTTTTTCCTTCAGGACTTAGAATAATCCCGTATGGTCAGATTCCAGACTTAGAAAATTTAACAAGTCAATAGTAAGTAGTATTTTTGGGGCCCCCGCTATGCTACCAGCTCGGCCTCCTGTAGTATTGTTGTTGTTGTCGACTGACCGAAATGCGTATTTATAGGTTGAAAGTTGTTTACAAATATAAATATTACCGTCTTCTTCTTCTATGAGTTCTTCTATTTTGTCTTCTACTCTGTCAGTGAAGTCCATGTCTTCGTCTGGGTGTTCGTTCAACATGAATTGCAATTCCATTGTATTTTTTAGTGCTTCGGCCTTTTCTTCGTCTTCGTACGCCATTCCGTTGGCTCCATGCAGTGGTGGCATTTGTTTGTTTGGTTCTCTTAGTAGTTTGGCGATTTTCCATAGTCCTGGTTTTTGCGGGTCCAACTCATTTATTCTTCTGTTCCATGTATCACTGTTGTGTTGTTTTAGTTTGTTTTCCACTTCTTCTTTGAGTATTCTTGCTCTGTTTTTGTCGTTTTGGTTTTGTGTTCTGCGGGCTATCCTTAGGGCTCTGTTCTTTTCCCTTATCAAGTCTATCAGATCATCGCTCATGTTTCGGAATTTTCCGTATTTCTCCGATACTGTTGTCGTGGTACTGCTTTCTATCGCTTCTGATAGAGCTTCTTCGAAGAGACGGACTCTTTCTTCTATTTCTTCTTTGCTCCTTAGTTCTTGTATCGGGCCGAGCCTTTGTCCTGCTATTCTTCTGAACTTCGTCCAATTAGTCCTCTTTGTTTGTCTTCTTTCTTGTCTTGAACCGTCCCCGACGGTGAGGACTATTGGCACGTGGGCATCTCCTCCGTCGGCGGTCCAAATGTCCCAGGGCATCTCTATGTCTCTCAACATCGCGATGTCTAGTACGCTCGGTAGTCCGCCTCCTGGAGGGTAGTGGGTTGGTCTTTGAGGTCCTATTATTTGTAGAGCGGGGTGTCTTGCCGTTATCCTTTCCAGTTGTCTTCCTTGTCCGTTTCCTCCTGTGCAGTACCACGTAGGGGACTTGGCATTTAGATCTCCTAGTATTATGCCTGGCTTACCGTCTGGGAGCACTGCTAGTATATCATCTTCGTGAATTTGAGTGTTTGGCCTGACATACACCGATGCTATTCTAATATCTCCGTATGTTGTTTTGACAATTATCCTCGTGGCTTCCATGGTGTTAAGTCCGTCTGGCGTATTCTCCTGGTATTGGCGCAGTTCCTTTTTCGCGAGGATTGCTGTGCCTCCAGAGTTTCCGTTTATGTCGGTTCTATATACGTTGTAGCCCGGCCAAGTGAGTCTATAGTTGTCTCCTGGCAGCCGTGTTTCCTGTAGCGAGAAAATATCGAAATCTTCCCTCTCCAGTATTTCTCCCATGGCATTTATGTTAGTACGTAGTCCTCCAGTGTTCCATGAGCCGATCTTAAGTTTACTTGGTAAGGGGTGTAATTCCATTTATTGGATTGGAAATTTTTTCATGAATTCTTGGATTAATTTAAATCCATCCATCATTTCTTTGAATTGTGCTAATGATATTTCTTTAAGCTGATCTGTGTTTTCTTTTTTGTTTTCTGTTACTTTCGCGTAGCTTCTAGTTTGCGTGTTTGTCTCCTTTCTTACTTTGTTTGCCGTAGACTTCGCCGGGTTTTTGGGACATCCTCTGAAGTTTGCAGGGTGCTCCCCCCCACAGTTTTGGCATGTCGCTGCCTCTTCCTTGTCCCTCGGACAATCAGCGGCTCTGTGTTCTCCTGAACACCTCACACAATGTAATCCCATGTTACATGTGCTTTGGCCGTGGTGGAAGCCTTGGCACCTGTAGCATTGTACAGGTCCGTTATTCCTCTTCTGTTCTACTACACTTATTCTTGTGTGGCAGAGACTCCTCAGATTTTTATATTTTGCCTCTTCCTTGGGGTCGATCACCATCATAAAGATGGGTAGCGGTTTCCTGTCATTACTTCTAGATAACAGCTGCCACACCCTTATTGGGTTCAGGCCTTCTGATTTTAGGTCATCTTCGATGTCCCTAGGGTCGGTGTTATCCGCTAATCCTTTTATTACTAGTTTTCTCTCCTTATCCTCTCCTAGAGTGTATGTGTACCACTCTATGTTTTCGAATTCTTTCATATAAGCAGTCATTTTCCTATAATCGTCAGGAGTAGCCGCTTGTATTTTTGCCGTGTACTTGGTGATTTTGCACTGTACGTTGATATTTCTGTCGTTTACGCCCTTTCTTAAGTTGTTCCACGCCCTTACCGTCTTTAGGATAATTGGCGGTGGTTTTTTTATCGTTGGTGGTATTCTGTTCATTTCCCTTTCCTTATGCACTATGTCTGTTATGTCCTTTTGGATTTCCTGGATGTCCTTAGGTTTTTCTGTTTGCGTGTCCATATGTGTTTCGTTGTTTTTCTTTTCCCTTTGGCGTTGATTTTTCAGCTGCCGGTGTGACTTTTTCTCGATAAAGCCGTCTGTATTTTCTTCGCTGCTTTCTCTATCGGACATAAACTCTGTTATGTCCGCCGCAAATCCTTCTTCGTTGTTATCGGAGAATTCGTCATTTCCCGAATCTGCAATTTTCCTTTTTTTTGAGGTTTCCCTCACAGTTTTTTCCCTGCCCCTGTTTGCAGCATTTATTTCTTGCAGCTGTATTCTCATTTCCTCAATTATTCTTTCCAGCGTTGCGACTTTATTTTCAAGCCCAACTACTTTTTTGTTTAGTTTGTTGTTTTTATCCCTTAAGTCCTCATTCTCTTCCTGGAGTTTATGGTTTTTTTTTTCCTTTCTATGGAGGTCCCCCTAGCATGGGAGTGCTCCTCCTGTATTTCGGAGCCTGATGGCTCCATCCTACCCCTAAATAATGTCACTTAAATAATTATTTTGAATTTCTTACCTTTTCTAGAAGATCTTCCTTTGTTAATCCTGTAACACTTCACTTTAACACTCACTCGCTTGCTTCGCACACTTCGTTGCACTCGATTACTCGAGCACTTTCCGTTGTTCACTTTCCGCACTCGCGGTGACACTTGAACAAGAATACGTTTTGAAAAAAACATATGCTTTTTCTTGTGCCGTCGCCTCACTTTTTTCGATTACTCGAAATCTCTCCGCCTCGCACTTGTACTTCCGTACCGAACGCCCGTCGTATCGATTTGCAGGAACTCAGTAAAACACGTCTACCTTGCTCAACTGCCCGTCGATCACTTTGACTCTCTGCCTTTCGTTTCGGTGGTATGCCTTTTAGTGCTACCAGTAAAGTATACGTCGGTGTATTATTCGGCGTGGGGGGGCTGGCCTACTACAGAGCTTTCAGAGTTGTAACGGCGCGCGGAGGTGATACAACCCTTGTAAAAACTAATATCGCGGAAGAATTAAATATTACATTAAAACCGGGCTATTTTTCTGATCTCAGACGTACAAGAATTATATTTTTACGTTAAGAAATAACCGTAATACAAATTTACATATAAAACCGGAATAATTGTTGCTTTTGCAAATCTGAAAATTTGTAACTTCGTTACAGAACATGGACGTATAAATAAAGATGGACCTAGCGTACCAATACACACTACATGCAGACCTATGAAGCCAAATAAACGATGCTTTGTTATTGTTTTCTAGCAGTCGGAGTGGGAATTCTCATACTGCGGACAGTGGCGTTTCAACATTTCAAGCTTCAAAATTGAATATAAACTTTTTTATTATAATAATAAATTAATGAAAGGATAAGGGTAATGTTTTTTAAAACTAAAACAAGAAAAGCTACAGACAAAATTATACCACAAAAGTTTTAGATGTTTTATTTAGATCATTAGAGGTAAGATAAATGAAAAAATAGTAGTTCGTGAAAAATAATACAGATAATATAAAAATTACTGATTTTTGAATAAAATTGCTATTGTGAGATGTTGGCGAATAGTGTTTCCTCTGTTTTTGTGGCAGCTTCATGGTGGATTCGAATTTTAAAATACTTTTTCAATATCAATTCCACCATTTGAATCCCATGATTTTCTATAGGGTCATCATCATACAGATGGTCCTTAAAATCATCTTAAATCAAGTTTAGCAAATTGGCAATTATACCAGAAATTAAGGATAACTCCAAATTTTTAATATTTACAATAAAAATATTTTTTGTCTTGTTAAAAAATCTGAAATATTTTTCAGCAGATTCACACACTGTAATGACTAACTGTGACGCATTAGTTAACAAACTACATCTAAAACATAAGTTCCATGTACTTGTAACTGAATAATCAAACTCTTTAACAAGCTCTTCAATTGAGGTTACAAATTCTGTATTTTCTACAATAACACCATTTTCAATATTACTAGGTACTCTGCTACTACAGTGTAATATTCCAGTAGAATCAAGCCTAATAACACTTTCTGTATTACCTGCTTCAACATCTTGGTGGATTAGAAGTCTCTTATAAGCATGTTCAAACTGTCGTGTTGTTGAGTAGTTACTGAAGCATAGCACGAAAAAATAATTCTATGTGATCCTATGATAATTCAAAGGTTAAAATATATTTAATTTGGTTTGAGTGAACATAATTATTGTACAAAACCAAAAGGCTCTCTATACACTGTAAAAATCGTAAAAATCCAGCTTTTCTACCTAAATCAAAAATGGGATGGTTACCGCATACTTCTCTGTATCTGTAGAGTAGGGAAGGCGAGTGTAGGCTCACAGCACTTGGGCCACATGTGACCCATTGTACATCCTCCCGAGGAGTTGTCCTCCTAGGTCATCGTCCATCCTATCCTTCTCAGGAAGGTGGACAGGTCACTAGGAGACATCTCCTTTATATCGGCAGGTGTAGGCCAAGACTCACCGAACACACACTCTCTTATTGACGATAACTCCGGACACTCGCATAGGACATGCCTGACAGTCTCATCTTCCTCTTCACACATCCTGCACAGAGGTGTGTCCACTAGCCCCATAGTATGGAGGTGTTTCCTTAGTTGACAGTGGCCAGTCAGAAATCCCACTGTAATACGTAGGTTTTTCCTGGTCATCGCCAAGTATTTCTTCGGCGCCATCTTCCCAGGGTCGACCAAGGTGATCCTGGGAAGATGGCATACTTAAGTGACATGATATATATAATTTTTGATTTTATTCAATTTTGTAAAAAAAAGTGAGAAATATTCAATATAACAAGTATATGTTACTGGAAGTTTAAATGATTAAGATATAATAACAATTCATACAGCTAATATCTGATACTTTTTACTAGAAGATAGTCCATTAACTGTTTTATTATCAGAATATTCTGAAAAATATGGTAGATGTATCACGTTTATTTTCAGAGAAATTTTCTCTTGATTACCTTTTCACCAAAAATCTTCTGGTTTGAAATGTGCACAACAAATATCAGCCAGTTTTGGCATATCTTCTTCCAGAATTTCAAGTACAGGATATGCACTTTCTTCTCTGTCCCATATTTGTACGAAATCTGCTATTTCACAATTTAAATTTTTATTTATTATAATTTTCAAATTCATAAACACAACTTTGCATGTTTATGAACGCCACTGATACCTATGAAATGAGAGGTTAGAATTCAAAAAATCAAGTTTTTAACAAACTAAACATTGTCGCACCATTACTGTAGTGTGTAACGTTAATTTTATTCACTCTCCTTATATTTAAATATTTATTAAATTATCTTATGGGTGGCGAGTAGCCAGTCCTTTCTCATGCCCAGCGCTGAGAAATGTATCGAGTTTAACGTTATCTATAGTCGATGAAAGACAAAATTTTAAGTTTATTTGCGGGTCAAATCGATACCGTCTATAGTAAAAATAGTCACTTCGGTTTACTATAAATTATTTGGTTTTCAATTTTAACACAAATGAATGAAGAATCCACTTACGGAATTTAAATTACATTTCCATTCCAAACAAAGGTGTATGATACAGATATGCGACGTATGTGCATTATCATTCACATGATTTCATGTTTTATATTTAAACAGAATCAAGCAGAGATTTTGTCTTTGTGTGACAAAATGTTAAATTAACAACTTGAAATTTATTTGGTGAGAGTTTCACCTAAACTTTTTTTTCTAAGTGCATTCATGTGAATGGTAAGTAGTATATAGTAGCTTTTCTTATTATTTTCTCTAGCGTTCCAGTACCAGATATATCGATAACGTTTTTTTTATATTTTTTTGTGTTTTTTTTTATCTTGTTGAAGACACTTGATATACCTTTTAATATATTTACCGGCATTAACAATACATTTTTATTGCTTTCCTTCATTATTTTTTTTATAGTAAAATACAGGATGTTGCTTTTTTTTGTTTTATGAACCACGTTTTTAAATATTCATTTTTCAATCTGTACATCATATAACAACCAGCACCATTTTCATTTCAATCTCCAGATATCCTGCATTTTACTATGTTCATTTAACATATATCTGATTCAAGTGTTCTTTCTAGCACTTTCTTCGTACCTAAAGTTATATATATCTTTATATATATAACCACTACTTCTTCTACTATTACTACTACTACAACTACTACTACCACAACAACTACTACTACTAATATGTTCTGGCAATAAACCTCCATAAGACACCGGACCTCCGAAAGACACCGGACCTCCAAAGACACCGGACCAAAAGACGCCAGACTTGAAGGCAGAAGAAGACAGGAAAGTACCGTCACTATTAACAATCATTGTTGCAACCAGAGTACTCGAACTGTGATATTTATTTTTTTTAAAAAGTCATTATACAACTTGTAAATTTAACAACGTAGTTCATATTCCTTCCCTTCCAACATTTCCAGGTTTGTTGATAGAGAGTGTTGAAACAAGTCAACTAATATTATTCAGGGTGGCGCCCATTTACCTTAACTTCACTTAAATTCCTCAACGTAATTCATTGATTGTTTTGTTAACTTATTAAATTCATTTATTTCAATATAACTTCAATAATTTAAATAAGTAGTATTACCCGCGAACCGGTAAGACTACTCCCTGAATTTTTATTAGTTTGGTATCCGAATTCACGCCTGAGCAGCTCTTTATCTGAGTAGCCGTTACAAGTGTTAGTTGAGTCACTATCACAATATCCAAGCTTTTATAATAAATTAACTGGGTTAAATATAACAAACCACGCACCGAAAATTTAATAAACAAAGGCAGCCATCTTCTCACAAACACCAGAGGGAAACAAACAGTGTTGCTTAGTTTACATTTGTTTCGCCATATTACAAGCTAGGGACATCGTGTACATCACTTTAAAATTATAGTAGTAGCTAAATTCTGTACATTTTTACATTTAAAACAGATAAAAAGTCTCAAAATTGAAAGTCTTTTTGGATCTTGATGAAATTAAGTTGTTTGAATCAAACTATTTAAACTAAAACTTGGCCTGATATAACAAAAATTTAAAACCAAATGTGACAACAGCGATGTTTACTTTTATATTGGCTTCAAATAAATTCTAGCATGCTAGGTCCATCTTCATTTATACGTCCATGGTTTCAAAGACATACCTTTCGTTGATGGGTGACCTCAGGTTGAAGGAATTTGATTGTTCACCTTCCACATGCAGATTATCAGAGCTTATCCCCTACAGGGTGCTTTAATGGTTACAATTACCAAAGATACTAATGAATACTGAGTGGAGAGTTAGGAAATCCGTATAGCACGACAGTCTTCGTACTGCATATCCATGGACAGTAAAAAAACCAACTTTTTCCGGTAGAAATTCCCTCCTAAATCTAGATTCATATCTTAGTTGGATTGAAAGATATTGATTTAGCAGTCAATTATATTAATGTGATTTGGGGATTTTTTGGAAGATATCATTATGAAGCATGACAATGACAATTTAAGAAATTGATAGATTAACCTGTCAAGATTATTTGTAAACAATAGGATAAATATATCTACTATGATTTGTATTTTACTCGATTGATATTTTAGTTTATTATTATTTTTATTAGTTGATCAGTATTAATTAATATCCAGGTATGCTTTATGTATAACAACATTCTTTAAAGGTTTATAAGAGAAATGTAGGCAATAGGATACTAATAACAATTATTATTACTCTTAACGTATTCTAAGTTCTAAAGGAAATAGCTTTCAAGGCAATATTTTAATTGATTAAATCTAGACAAGATGAACTTGTAACAAAAAAAATTACAAAAAAGAACTTAACGTTTCTGTATAGTAAATGGAACTGAAGGAGTAAAAAAAATGTATATAATAATTAGAAATTTACGTAAAAAATATAGGTTAGTAAACTCCCATTAACTTTCTGACTAGCAGAGACTGTAAGTCTCACAGGATCTTCTAAAGTAGCTGGAACATTAATTCAGCATGGAATTTTTTGTCTTTCAGGAACTGTTAGTCTCGCAGGTACTGTTAAACAATCAGGAACTGTTGCTCAGCCTGGGTTTGTTATATCCCAGGAACTGTTTCTCCTAGGAACTGTCTATAAAATATACCGGTATGAGAAAAATGTAACAAAAAAAATTCAAAGCTCACAGGGATATCTATTTACTAATTCAAAACCCTTAACTGGCGTGGTAAAAATTTTGTGCGTACATAAAGTCCGTACGTCCCTGGGACCACATAACTAATAGATAGAAAAAATTAGAGTTTTCAACAAAAATGGTATTTTCAATATTTTTGTACTCTATTCAACATATTGTTATTAATATTTTATCAAAATATTTGTTAATTAAAAATAAATGTAGCGTAATAAAAAATAACTTTATTTGCTAATAATGTGAACAAAAATTTACAAAGCTGGAAGCCAACGCTCGTAAATAATTTAAGAAAAAAAAATAAGTCAAATCATAAAAAGTATAGTCTCTTTAAACATTAATTAGCATAAAAATATATTGTTAGATTTAAGTAAAAACGCGCCATTATCATCGAGAAATTTGAATCAAAAATTATAAACGACAGCCGCTTACGATCGGCACTTGTTTATTAATTGTGAGTTTGTTGTTTATATTATCGATATGGATGACGTACGTGTCTGAACGTAATTATATTATAATGAAAAAGGGGTGGTATGCCTTAATACCAGAATTCAGAATATTATTTTCTTTAATTACAAGACTTTACGATTGAACGTATTCGAAAAAGACACTTATTAGTAAACATCCAGTACATCGGTGTTTATATTTTTAGCGGTATTTTTATCGTCATGGGAGAATCCGGTACTACCAAAGACTTGCTCGCGGAATTAGTGAAGGCGCTTAAATCTTCCCGAACTGCGCCAGAGCAAGTTGATTTGCCAATTTTTCGCCCGAACTTAACAGACGCAAAAAAATGGTTGACAGAGATAGAAAGCATTAAAAACGAATTTGAATGGTCTGACCAACAGATTATCGTACGAGTAGGCCGGTTTTTGACGGGAGTTTCAAAAACTTGGATTGAAAATTGGTCACCGGAAATTAAAAGCTGGGAAATATTCTCAAGAGACTTTTTAGAGGCTTTTCCACCTAAGAAAATTTTAGGAGAACTACTATTGAATGCCGCTAAATTTGACAGCGACCATTGCAATACTTATGAAGCTTATGTTTTTGAAAAGACCGCTCTCCTCCGGAATCTACGCGTGCAATGGGAGGAACCCGACCTTGTGGAAATCATTATTCATGGAATTAAGGAACGAGATGCACGAGCAACTGCGAGCAATCAAAACCTTAAGAAAATTTCCGAACTTATTTCGTATTTGGGTTCAGTACCCAAACGTAGACGCGAAGAATCCAAACCTGGAAGAACAACTACTGAAGAAAGGGACCCTACGCGAAAACGTTTCCGTGAACGAGAGAATTGCGATAAAGATCAAAAACGTAGAAGACCGTTAACGTGTTTCAAATGTGGAAAAAATGGGCACATTCAAATGTTTTGTACGGAAAATAAAAAGAGTGATGAGAAACCTGGTCCATCATCTTCAAGCTATTCCAAGCCAAGTACTACGGCTTCAGACTCAACGTGCTCTTTTTGTGCAAAAAAAGGACATCAAGCCGATAATTGTTATACGAAAAAGGGCATCGACAAACGTCGGAATGTTAACGTTTGTAGCAGCGGCAGGCTAATTACTCCTTGCGAAATGACAGTAAACGGAATTAAAATGAGTGGAATCATAGATACTGGCGCCGATATTTCGCTCATCGCTCAGAGGCATGTCAATAAATTCCTGAATAAAATAGAACCATGCTACAATGTGATTAGCGGATTACTTCCAGGTCACTTTATCTCAAAACAGTCACTAATTTCTAATTTTGAGATGTCGGGTGTTAAAACAGATCTGACGTTCGTTATTGTACCTGATAGTTTTCTAGAGCATGACTTATTAGTCGGGTGTAATTTATACAATGATCCTGACATTGTAACAATAACCAACCACGCCGGTACTAAAATTGTCAAAAACAAGGTAGCAAGAGTCATGAACATACTGCCAACATCACTTGACTTTGTATTGAATGTGCCAGATATACATAAGACTAAACTATTGGAGGTTCTTTCCCATTACGACATCGTAGCTGACGGCGAAAATGCTATTTCTTGTGTAAACAACGCTACAATGCACATCAGACTTCGCGATGAATTTATTGTTAATAGAAGTCCCTATCGTTTGTCCTTGAATGAAAGACAAAAAGTACAAGACATTATTGGAAATCTACTAGCCAACAAAATCATCCAAGAAAGCGAGTCACCGTTCGCAAGCCCCATACTTCTCGTCAAGAAGAAAGAGGGCTCTTACAGGCTGTGTGTAGACTACCGCGAGCTTAACCGACATACTATTAAAGACCGCTATCCACTGCCTCTGATAGATGACCAGTTAGACCGTCTTGGTAAAGGCAAAATTTTCACTTCTTTAGACATGTCATCTGGATTTCACCAAATTCCCATTGATCCAGAATCAGTCCACAAAACAGCATTTATCACGCCAGACGGGCACTTTGAATATCTACACATGCCCTTCGGGCTAGCCAATGCTCCGGCAGTATTCCAAAGAGCAATAAACAAGGCATTAGGAAACCTTCGAAACACGATCGCCTTGGTATACCTAGACGACGTGTTAATTCCATCTGAAACTTTCGAAGAAAATCTAAAATCATTGAAACTGGTGCTAGAGGCTCTCAAAAAGGCAGGATTTACTCTAAACTTACAAAAATGTCATTTTTTTCAAAGTAAATTAGAATATTTAGGCAGAGAAGTATCAGGGGAAGGGATACGCCCTGGAATGCGAAAGGTGGAAGCTTTAAGAAGATCGCCTATACCTACTACTGTAAAACAAGTTCGTCAGCTAATGGGGTTGGCAGGTTACTTTCGTAAATTTATACCAGAATTTGCTTCTCGTACGGCATGTATCAGTAAACTAACGAAGACCAACGAACCATTCTCTTGGACTGAAGATCAAGAATCTGCTAGGAAGTACATAATAGAAAACCTAACATCTAGACCACTCCTTAGCGTGTTTGATCCAGAACTTCCCACGGAGTTACACACCGATGCTAGTAGCATTGGCTTCGGAGGTGTACTACTTCAAAAATGTGACGGAAACTCGCGAGTAATAGGGTTAGGTTAGGTTAGGTTTGTGGTGAGTGGGTCAATAAGGCCCTCCACTGCGACTCACAAGAGTCTATTGTGGCTCACGCCTATTCAAATTTCATCAAATATATTCAGCTTTTTAACAAAGCCGATTATTTTATTTGGTGAATGATATTTCAGGTCCGAGGGCGAGAGAGAGACCCTGCCAAACATCAGATACCTGATTCTAGCCGCGGCGGGGCAGGCACAAATTATATGCTCTGCTGTTTCATCATCTTCTAAACAGAGACGGCAGGTCGGATCTTCCGACAGTCCAAGTTTTAGCATATGATGATTCAGATGACAGTGGCCTGTTAAAAGGCCTGTTAGACAACGTAGGTCATGCCTGCTATGGTCCAACGTTTGTTTGGAGACATACTTCGAAGGATGTATAAAAGCCTTTGAATGAACCAATCCTGGTAAACTATGCCAGAAGTCTAAAGCTCTTCCTGCTGTCCAGGTATTTAGTGTTTGTTTGGCAAAACTTATTGCGATGCCAATTGTAGGTTCTGGTCCGATAGAAACACGTATGGCACCCTCCCTTGCAAGAAAGTCTGCCTTCTCGTTTCCTTCCATGCCAGAATGGCCAGGGATCCAGACCAGCAATACTTTATTGAGTTCTCCTATTGAGGAGAGTCTTTTTTGGCAGTCCAAAACCAATTTCGAAGTTACACGGCGAGAGCTAAGTGCTTTTAAAGCCGCTTGGCTGTCCGAGAAAATTTTTATTGTTCTATGTATGAGATTGGCTTGCTCCACTCTCTCCACACATGAAATAATGGCGTAAATTTCCGCCTGAAATACGGTTGCATAGGATCCTAGAGAGGTTGACATTTCTGTCTTAGGTCTGCGCCCGTATACACCTGCACCAGAGCCTGAGGGTGTTTTTGAGCCGTCTGTGTACCAACAGCTGTCTGCTCTTAATAGTTCATCCTTGCGGAGAACCCATTCATCTCTATTTGGAATTAGGATGGTGTAAGGCAGGTCGTAGTTTACTGTTGGAGGCAATATGTCAGAGGTCATTCCCAGAATACTGTGACTTTCAATATCCGCTAGTATTCTGCTTTGTTCTGCATACGCCTGATTTGTGCATTTAGAAATATGTACAATTCTGTATGCTGTCCATCTAGCCTCTCTTTCCAAAAATATATGGAGAGGAGGTAGGTCCAGAAGGATTTCCATGGCTGCTGACGGTGTGGAGCTGATAGCACCAGTGATTGCCAGACAAGCCTGTCTCTGTAAACCAGAGAGCTTTGCTTGGGCCGTTCGCTGTAAAGCTTTTGGCCACCAGGCAATAGCTCCATATGTGATCATTGGTCTAATGACCATCACATATATCCAATAGATTTGTTTAGGTCCCAAGCCCCAAGATTTTCCACAGATCCTGCGACATGTCCACAAAGATAGTCTGGCCTTATGGATAACTTTTTCCAAGTGAGCGTTCCAAGTAAGTTTCTTATCTAGGATAATCCCCAAATATTTTACTTCCGCTGCAAATGGAATAACCTCACCATTATAGGAAAGTGGTGGAAGATCCTCCAACTTTCTTTTTCTAGTGAAGGGAACTATTACAGTTTTGCCAGGGTTAACAGACATCTGTTCCCTCTGACACCAACTGTAGACATCGTCCAGCGTCTTTTGGAGGATATTATATGCTACCCTTCCTGACTTGGTCCTTGCCAAGATAACAAGGTCATCTGCATACGCTTGCAGTTCTACCCCTTCTCTTTCGAGACCGCTAAGCAAGTTATCCATCAAGAGAGACCACAGTAGGGGAGATAGTACTCCGCCTTGTGGGCATCCCCTGGAAACCTTGAAGCTGATGGTCTCGTCCTGAAGAGATGTAGTGGCTGTCCTATTTGTGAGCATGGCATATATCCAACCAGTAATGGTTGGTTTGATGCCCTTTTCAGTCAAAGCTGAACCAATGGAGGTCGGTAGTGCATTGTTAAATGCTCCTTCAATGTCAAGAAATATGGCCACCGCAATCTCCTTGTTGTTAAGGGATTGTGTGATTTTCTCAACAAGGTTGTGTAACGCTAAATCTGTTGATTTGCCAGTTTGATAAGCATACTGATGGATGCTCAGGGGGGAATTATATAAAGCAACCCGCCTGATGTAGCAATCCAGTGCTTTTTCAAGTCCTTTAAGAAGGAAAGATGTTAGGCTTATTGGTCTGACTGATTTAGGGTGTGGGTCTGTGCGGCCCACCTTTGGTATATATACCACCCTAGTCGCCAACCAGCTGGGTGGTATGTAATTCCACGCCAGACTAGCTCTAAACAGTTTAATGAGGATGGGTAAAAGTAGCTCCAGTCCATTTTGAAGCAGAGCTGGGAATATACCATCCTCACCGGGAGATTTGAAGGGCTGAAAAGATTTGATTGCCCATTCAACTGCCGGTGCTGTGATAACTTCCTTGGCAGCCTCCCAATCGATATTTTTTGGCCGCCTAGCGCCCTCAAAGTGCAGAGGTCGATTGTTATCCAGAGTCAAACTTCCAGGAAAGTGATTTTCAATCAAAAGCTCTAACGTTTCCTTTCTAGAGGTCGTGAACGTGCCATCAGGTCGCTTCATCGACCCAATCTCGGCAATCGACTCTTTAGAGAGAATCTTGTGAATTCTAGTACTACGAGGTATATCAGAAATACTCTCACAGAACTTTTTCCAAGACTCTCGCTTTGCCTTTCTGATTTCCTTATTGTAGTTTGTCAGAGTAGTTTTATAAAGCTCCCAGTTGCCTGACTCTTTAGCTCGGTTAAATAGTCGTCGAACTTCTTTTCTTCGCTTTTCTAGGCATTTGTTCCACCAAATAGAGTTGCGATTATCTCTTTTAGTCTTTAGTGGACAGTTTTCATGATAGGAGGAGATCACTGCATTGCGAAGTTTTTCCGCTGCAGTATCTATCCCATCACAACTGTTGATTGTGGTGAAACCATCCCCAACGTACCGTTGAAGGGAATTTCTATATCCACTCCAATCAGTAGCTTTTGAATCACGATATTCCACCACTGGCCTCTGGCCTATTTCAATGCTGAATTGAATATGTCTATGATCCGAACACGACGGTTCAGTAGATACAGCCCAATGTCGTATCTTATTGCTCAGAAAGTTTGAGCTGATAGTTAAATCTAACACCTCTGATCTGTTTCTAGTTACAAAGGTTGGTTCGGAGCCCCTATTTATAACTGATAGCCCTTCCCCTAGTATATAATCAAAGAGTAACTCACCTCTGCGATTTATATTCGTGCTGCCCCACGATGTATGGTGTGAGTTGGCATCACAGCCCATGACTAATTGAAGCCTGTTCTTCTTGCTATAGTCGATCAATCGTCGTATAGCAAGAGGAGGTACAGTATCCATGTCTCCTGGGAAGTATGCAGAGCAGGCGACTATGTTTGTCATACCATTCTTCTCCGGTAAGTACATCTGGATGGCTACTACATCTGGAGTGCAAAAGCCTGTAAGCAAGAAATAATTAATATTTTTCCTGATGAGTAGACATGCTCTAGGTTTAACCCCAGGGCAGACTATTACCTCACCAGGAATATTGCTGAGACCGGTTACTCGGTCTGTGTTTCCTGTCCATGGTTCTTGCAGGAAGGCAAGGTCGATTAATTCGTCCTTGAACCTTTTGCCAAGGATGTAAGAAGCGGCCTTGGCATGCTGTAAGTTTGCCTGTATACAATTGAAGGTGGCAGGGTGTTGGGTGCCGCAGGCAAGCTTATATCTCCTCAAACATTAGGAGGATCAGTCGGTGGGTCAGTTAAGACACCACCATCTGCTCCTGCCGATGATGAGGCTGTATTTGGTGCCTTTGACGAGGTTTTATCCCCCTTCGCCGCCGGTCCAGCTGGTTTTTTTGGCGCCTTTGTCGAGTCCAAAATGGCCTTCGATTTCGGGACACCAGGTCCAGTTTCCATTGCCGGTTTCCTGGAAGAGACGTTAGCCGTCTTCAACTTGGAAAATCCAGCTTTTCCAGCTTTTGGTTGGCTGGTGCCTTGGCTACGTACCGGCGGTGCACTACCCTTAGGCTTGTGAGGAGTTTTGGTTCTCCTCACTGCCGCAGGGGGTTTCCCGCTCGGTCCTGGGCCGTGGATTTTCTCAGATCCTTTCGAGGGACCTGGTTTTGCTGCCTGTTGGGAGGAAGACCTGGTTTTAGGGCGGAAAACAACCTGCCCAAAACCCAAGTAAGGTTTAAAACCTACCCTCTCCAGCTCGGCCATAGATCCATCGTCAATGGCGAAGGTCCATGTTTGTCCAGGGCCTGTAACTTCCTTGTGTAGAACAGTCCACTCCAAGGTTAACAGACCATGGTTCATTTTCCTCAGTCTAGTGAGGACCTGTTCCGAGGTTAGTCTATGACTGCCTTCATCAGGTATGTAAGCCACACAGATATGTGGCTTTGGTATTTGGTCACCTAAGACGCATCTCAAGGAGGCACCATCCCATGGTTGCAGGGTATTGACTACTCCAGTCAACCATGAAACACTCTCCTGATCTACGCAGGTGACTTGCAGCCATCCAGGCCGGAATGTACAGCTCTGGAACTGCACTTGTGGACCACCTTCCGGAATATTCTCTACAGCGGCCAAAATAGCGTACTGAAGAGATTCCAGTTGGTTGGTCGTTATGGAGGTTGTCGGATGTTCAAGGTGTAGAATTCCCACCTTGATACCGGATACCGCCTGCCCATAAGAGGGTTTTTGTAGGTCAGTTTTACCTGACGCTACAGCTGACACAGCCGAGCAGGGCTTTTTTGCCTCTTGTGCTGGTGAGTCATCATTAGAGCGTAAGCTCTTGCTCGAACCAGCCACGGAGGGAATATTCTTCACCTCTTGCGGCTGATCCTGCTTCCGCTGCTCTAATATTTGGTTCAAGGCGGATTGGTAAGGTACCCCGCTCTTGAGGAGACGACTAAGTCGCTTCCTAGCTGCACCCCCTAGTTTCCTAGGTTTGCTTTCAGGAGTCGGAGAACTAAGGAGCTCTCGTTCCTGATCGGATGTTACAGGGAGGTCAGTTGGAGCCGATAGATCGACTTCCATCTCCTCTGTAGAATCTTTTGTTTTTTGTTTTTTGTTTACTTCTTCCATAAAGTCCCACGAGTAGCTAGGGAAAATATGTCCATCATGGCAGAGCCCCGCATTACCATGATAAGGCTTACTTACGACGAGAGGGCGCCCAGTATCTCGAAGGTTCCGTTATTGACAGATGATGGGCTCACTGTCATACATCCCCTCGGCACGGATACGCACACCTTAGGATTAAGCCATAAACCGTTGGGATGTCATTTAGTCAGAGAATAACAGCACCAAAATGATCCTGTTATTCTCATTACCAGCGGTGCTAACGTGGAAGCAGACACCCGATAGCTGAATTTGCCCGCCATTCCATAACCTAAGCTAACATACATGCAAAAGCAGCAAGCAGTAGCTCAAGCAGTGCAACAACGAACAAAGACAGCCAACCCCGCCGAGTAATAGGGTACTTTAGTAAGAAAACCAATAAATATGAAGAGAAATACCACTCTTATGAGCTAGAGACCCTGGCGGTTGTAAATTCATTAAGATACTTTCGTGTCTACCTTTTGGGTATCCATTTTACCTTAGTGACTGATTGCAACGCTAGATATTCTACCCAGAATAGCCCGTTGGTGGGTCTACATGCAAGACTTCACCTTTGATATCGTCTATCGGAAAGGAAGTTCATTACCACATGTAGACTTCCTCAGCAGGAATCCACCCGCTGCGATACGGCGCCTAACAGTACAGGACAACTGGTTATATATAGAACAGCGAGGAAATAACGAAGTAAAGAAACTTGTTAGCTCGCCACCCTGTTCCACTTAATGGCCACAGAATAGAAGAGCTAGCCTAATATTAGGGTAATAAAATATTTTATCCCGGATTACTCGGTGCGGAGAGGGGTTGAGTAAAATTGAACGTACCTCTAACAAGAGGATACTTGATGGTCTCTGCTGAGATTCGGGTGAAGGAGCAAATGAACTACTCGATACTCGATAGGTTGAATGTTCTATTATTCAAAGGTTCTATTTTCTATCAAATGGCAACTGACTGACATTGACAGCGCTTGGCGTGCCTATCTAATATATTAAGTGAATATCAAAGATATTAAAAATGAACAAATTAAAGCTATTATTGGAAATGGTCCGCAAAAGTATACTTCTGGGATTACATATATTTCCGTGTAAGTACTGTGTTATACTTTTAATATTATATAGTTTGGAAGGTGATGTTTACCTTTATATAATTATATCTAACTTATACCTAATTAATCTGAAAATGAACATCTGTTTTAGATACTAAACTATTGCTATTGTTAGCCAGTATAGGACGGACTCTACAAGATATACTATTACTACACTAAATATACATGACTCAGTTGATGTACAACCGAGTGGAGAGCTCTATACTTATAATGAAGCCTGGATGTAGTTCAGGTGAACTGGAGGGTTCACTTCGTACTAGTTGATAAGTTTTATTGTCACTACTTAGCCAGTACGGAGAAGTCTAGATTATTGACATCAAACAATCTATATATTGGAAAGATCTTACTTGGGTTAGGTGTGCTCACTGATGGTTTGCAGTCCTGGGGGTGTTCCCTACAGGTGTTACTCTGCTCTGTTCTTATAGCAGTCAGCTGGAAGGTAGTAGCTGCTGGGGGTACCAAACTGTAGCGTACAGGAGAGGATAGCGATGAGTAGGCTATACGATCAACACCCAAGTACTTATTCTTGAAGTGAAAAGAGACTGGTATCCCAAGTGAAGAATCAGATGCAGATGGGTTCAAACCACACAACAAGAAGAAAGCCAAACAAAGAAATAAAAAGGTCTGAAAAGAAAATATAGATGAATAGTACTGATGATTGGGTACCAATCAATATCGGATAGATCACTTACCCCAGGTGGTGAGTGACCTTGTAGGGGTGTATTTTGTGAAATCAGGAACTAAATCCATGCACACATGCTCCTTTACAACAATTTGTATAAGAGAATCCCTGATTACTTATTTTTTCCCAAATCACAGAGCCGTATTGTACGTAGGTTGAACAACCTTCTAGATTAGGAAAAAGCAGAATACAAAATGGTGGTTTCAAACCAGTGACCTATGTCATTGGCCTTGAAAAATGATAAGAGGTCTTTCACCTATTAAGCTGGGTTCAAGGTCAAATGGCTAACTGATGACCCAAATACTCAAGACACCTGTGTAGTTTGAAAAAGACTCTCACTAAAGTTAACCTATGAACTAATTATAGATGTCAAATAACAAAGATAAATATTTACATTTCATTATTACTAATTATTATTGTGACGATAAATATTATCAAGGTACCAAATAAATCTTTTATGCATTCAAGTTACAGTTCATACTTATTTATTTTTATTTTTGTAGGGCGAACCGTAACAAACTTCTCAATGACTGGAAAGAGGGGCTTCTAGATAAGTCTCGTTATAACGTGAAAAATGGTATTTTGCACTACGTCATATCTACGCCTAAGGGACTTATCTCGAAACCTTTCGTTCCTCGACAAAGCAGATTAGGATTGTTAAGAATATTTCATGACGAGCAGTGCCATGTTGGAATCGATAAAACTCTGGATTCAATTCAAAGACATTTCTGGTTTCCACGTATGCGATATTTCGTTGCTAAATACATCAAGCATTGCCTAACGTGTAAAGAAAACGCGTTCCGGCCCCTTACAAGGCTTTATTACTAACGTCGAGAAACCATCCGCACCAATGAATATAATCCATGCTGACTGCTTAGGACCACTAGAGACAACGAGCGAGGGATATAAACATGTTTTGGTACTCGTTGACGCTTTTACAAAATATTGCGTATTATTGCCACTCAAATCTGTTAAAGCTGATGAAACAAGACTTGGTTTTCAAATGTTTATTTCATTATTTGGTACACCAAAACAGATTAACATGGATGCTGGCAAGAATTTTAAGAACTTAAATCTTCCAAAATATTTGGATTCATTGGACATTAGTTCCCAACTAGCAAAATGGAATTCTAAGAGAACTGAATTGTTGTTTAACTATCGAATAGCGTTTTTTTAAGGACTGTTTGTTTTTATTAGGCCTTTTGTTGCGATAATTTTGTTTTTTAAAGAAAATTGTTGTATTAAATGATTCTATAGTGACTTTCACAATATAATATCCTATAACGCATTATACGATTATTTCTTTTAAGATGATATAATACCTTATAAGCAAGCTTATACAATATCAAAAATATCATTTTATAAGACTTTTATACCTATTCTATAAGAGTTCTATAATATACTATATAACTAACAGCTACAACGTTATAAAATACTTACATAATCTTGTTTTATTAAAGCTGTATAATGTTGTATAATGAATATTTTATAGCATTCAATTGCGTTGCATTATAAAACACTTTTTTACGTGATCTTTGAACACTATAAGCATTTCTCCTTTATAAATGTCTTATAGGATAAAACTGTGTATGACAGAATAAATTCGTTCCAAAATCTGCGTTTTAAGACTGAAGTGACTTTTGCATTGAAATATTTTATTTTTATGGGTGACACATACAATTAAAGTATTATGAATTCTCAGTGGAAAAAAGTTAACAAACACAGTGGCAATATTAAAAGAGCGTGTAAGAAAAAGTATCAACAAATTCTTGCAAGCAATCCTGAGATTATATGTCCCAATTACAATGAAAGTAGGCCAGATTCGAGCGAGGCTGAGACAATAATTCATTCAATTACACAAGACAAACCCATCAATAATGTTAATAGTTATAATATGGTTGTTCAAAATCTGGAATCTGAGGATACTTCTTTTGATAATGGAATTGATGGTACGACTTCTAGTGACGACGAAGAAAATACAAAATTGCTCTCTGAAACTGAGAAAAAAATTGAAATTAAAAAGCGGCTGATTATTTGGGCAACCTCTTATAATATCACACATTCAGCATTAAGAGAGCTTTCCACTATATGGAATGAAGCTATTCCAAATTTCTTACCAAAAGATCCTCGAACATTATTGAGCACTCCCAAATCGATAGTTCTAGTTCCCTTAGGAAATGGTACTTACTGGCACAATGGCTTTATCTCGATACTTGGTGAGGCACTGAACTCATTGGAGAATATTTCCAACATAAAATCGATTTCCCTCAACTTCAACATTGACGGTCTGCCAATACATAAAAGTTCCAGGTGCGAGTTTTGGCCAATATTATGCAACATTCACGAAATTCCGGAAGTTAAACCACTAGTTATTGGAATCTATTGTGGTACCGGAAAACCTCCACTGAAATCATATCTTCAAAATTTTGTCAACGAAGCAAAGCAACTACTGACTGATGGCATTGTTGTAAAAAGTTCTAATGACAATCAAAATATAGGCGTTGAAATTCGATGTTTTATTTGTGATTCTCCGGCCAGAGCATTTATTAAAGGTGAGTATAGTATATAGTGGTGATAAATATTCTCATTTTTTTTCTTTAATTTACTTTCTCTTTCAAGGAATAGCAAATTTTAACGCCAAGAATGGTTGCAGTAAGTGCACAATTGTGGGCGAATACTCGTATTTGTCTCATACTGTATATTTTCCAAGAACTGGATGTACTTCACGTACAGATGAAGGATTTAGAAATCGTATTTATGGCAGTCATCATAAAATAGATACACCATTAGAGGAACTTTGTGTGGACATGATCGAGGATTTTCCTGTAGGTGATTCTTTACACCTTATAGATTTAGGAATAATGAAGAGGTGTCTGATGGGCTGGAAAGACGGAAATTTTGGAAATTATTCTACAAAATGGCGCGCCAACGATATAACTCTAGTCTCTAATTTTCTGTTAAATTGTAAGATACCTACTGAAATTCATAGGGCAGTTCGCGGATTAGATGTCCTTGCTCACTGGAAAGGTACAGAATATCGTACATTTTTATTGTATATTGGCATTGTAATTTTGAAAAAGGTGTTATCTAAAGAGGTTTACCAACATTTCCTTCTCTTATTTTGTGCTGTTACTATATGCTCTTCAAACGCATACAAACACTTTTTGCCTTTAGCGGAGTCATTACTAGACATCTATGTAGAAACTTACAGATATTTTTATGGTGAAGATTATATGACAAGTAACGTACATAACCTTACACACTTAATTAATGAGGTTAAGAAATTTGGTGTACTTAGTACATTTAATGCATACCCTTTTGAAAACAGACTTTTTTTTATTAAAAATTTACTCAGAAATGGTAATTGCCCTCTAGCACAGGTGGCTAAAAGATTGGGAGAAAGGTTATGTGTTGATAAATATGAAATTAATCCTGTTAATGAATATCCAATTTTAAAAGGTGTTGATGTAAATAATGGGCGTTCTACATCAATTCAGTTTCAATGTTTTCTGTTAAATTCAGAAAAAATAAAGATAAATGGTTTTTGACAACAAAAAATGAAGTAGTTTGCATGCACTATGCCATTAAAAATGATGTTATAAAAATTTACGGATATCCAGTAGCAACAGAGAACTTTTTTGAAGAACCCATAAGATCATCTCACCTTAAAATATTCAAGTCGAAAGGCGATTTTGAAGATATGAAATCGTATGCCACAAATGACATAATATGTAAATTAGTTTTGATTTTAGATGATAATGTTCATATTTTTATACCACTACTGCATTCAATTTATAAATAATAAATAAAAACATGCAACCGTTTTTTCACCTTTTTAAATTTTGATATTCTAGGATCAAATGAAAAGTTTTCCAATTTTTTATATTCAAGGTCAAATAAAAAAACTTAGCACAGCAGCAAACTGAAAATAAATTCTAAAATAAATATAAAGCTTTATCAAAACAAAACAAATATTTAAATTGTCAGTGGAAATCAGAACTTAGGAATCTTCATTCACGTTTTTATTAAGTTCATTGTCTTCCCCATCTTCTTCTTCTATATCTTCTTTCTGTTCATTCATCTTTTTCTTCTGATTGGCATGATCAGCATGGTAAGATATTTTTTTTGGTCTATTCTTTCCCTTTGAGGTTCTGATATTACCCGATGTATTTCTTCTCATGCAGTTCCTTATTACCCCTTTAAAAAACTCTTCACATTCCTCCAATGAAAACTGTGGGTCTGCTTTATAAATAAGCTTAAAAAATAAAGCTATGACATTTTCATAAAACTTGAATGCAAATTTCGTGTTTGAAGGGTCTTTTGATCCACCAGCCCAAGAACATAAGGTGAAAAAATGCCTGGTGAAGAATTTATCCACCAACATATAACAGTGGTCAATGGCTCTAGTTTTAGTGTTCACGCCACAAATTATAGATAGGGTATCTACATATTTGTGAAAGGTATCGGGGTTTTTTAGAATAACATTCAATTTTTCTATGCCGTCTTTATCATTTATTGGCTCCAAGGGTATAGCTTGTTGGTTCTTGTTACTTCTATATGTAATATTTTCGCTGTTACTTTTACATGTTGCTTTTTCTAACAACACCTGAAAGCAAGCTATTTCTTTCAGGATCTTTTGTTGATTTTGCTCAAGGCATTCAAGTTTCGTGAGAATAAGATCAAACTTTTTGTCATTTTCATTCTGATCAAGTATTACAAAATTCTCCGATTGCACCTCATTATTGGTCAACTCAACACTTGAAACCAATACATTATCATTTGTCATGTAATTCTGATTATTGGCTACTTCTGGGACATTTATTTCGAATGGCACCGAAAAGTTGTCATAGTAGGTCTGATGTAAACTCGATTGCTGTACATGGTTTTCCTGCTCAATATTATTCACTGAGCCCTGAAATAAAATAAAAATCAATTAAAAACTAAATAATTTCAAACTTTCTCTTTTTAAACATGTAATGTGAGCAGGTAGACAGTAGCCGAAGTTATTAATACTAAGCAACAAGTGTATTTACAGTGCATGAAGCAGCCAAATCATTTAAATCAGTTGATAACTGCGAAGTTTTTGGGAGAAGAACCTTCACCGCTCTTCGGGTTCTTTTGAGCATGGTTGATGGGTTCTGCTGCTCTTCGTTTTCTGTGGTACTCTCGTTGGTATCTAGCATCCTAGATAATTCTGCTTCTGCCATTTGAAATGAAGCAAACCCTTGTCTTTTTGTCTTACATGGTATGGACATCCAGTTAGGTTCAGGAGTGGATTCTGGATCCTGTTGGTACTTGTATGCAAATTTTTTGGGCCAAAACAACGTTCCACATTGTTCCCAACGCTTGGGAACAACAGTGAGTTCTTTATTACCTTTCTCAATAGTCTCGACTATTTTAAACATTACACAAATTGATGTAACCGACAAGACAATAACAAAATACACCACTTTGAGGTTAGGAAGCAAATGATTTTATTGATTTTATTATTGTATAGTGCCGCTAGTCTCACACAACCACGCTAAACAACTGACTTCCTAAATACTCTGAAGCATGGTTGTCACGTTGACCTAAAAGTTTTATAGGTGAAGGAAAATTTTAACGTATTTATTTTATGTGAACCGTCATTCTAGCCTCAGCTATAATAGTCAATTTTATTGCAATGAAAAAGAGATTTGACATTAATCGCCTTTAAGTGGGTAAGTACAGTAGACTATAGTGTACTCTCTCTCTCTCTCTCTTTTGCGTTTCAATAATAAAATTAAAAGTGGAGTGCAATTGTTTATAAATGATAAAACACTTTACTTGAAATAGGTACCTTGTTAGTATTTATCAAATTCGGTTCAGGCCAAATTTCGAATAATATGTCAATTAATTATTATCAGCTGGGTTTGAAGCTTAATATAATATATTACACAACAAGTGAGAAAAGTGATTATTTCACATAAGTAGTAGTTTAGCACGAGCCGAATATAGCGGAGAGTGCGGAAACGTAACGAATGCAAAAAATGTACTTTCCAACGAGTTTTGTACACTATTTTTCCTACGACCACATATATTTATACATAATTATATGTCCCTGGTTATTTCTAGCGAGCGAGCTTAAGTATTCAGCTCAGCTTAAAAGAATATAGAGCGAATACGGCTGTTAATGAGTCGCGAAATTTCCACAAATAAAGATACTTTTCTGACAACGCAAGTTTGAGAAAAATTGAAATACTGTCATGAAAAATTTGTTACAATGCTGGCTGTAATGCTTCCAAAAGTTAGGTTCCGTTTTGTCTCTAGAAAAGTTAGGGCAAACTTTTTTCGCTGTCATAATGATAAAACACCGAGACATATGGCATTTTTAATGCATGAATTGAATTTTCCTTCAAATCACAATGCCATGGTGATATGAGCTACTTTCCAAATGAAAAAACGTGCTTTATGACGTCTTCATACGTGGTCGCAGGAGAAAGTCTTATTAGGTATCATATTATGAGATTTGGCAACCTCTACTTTTCGCGAATCTCAATATGATTATTACTCGTCAGGTTAGTTGTATAGTGCCTACATATTCTTCGTTATAAGACAGTTTTATCGTATACCGTTCCATTTTACAATAAAATATTGTTTAAGGCATTTCTTTGGGATAAAATTGTTGTATTATAAATCGCCATGTTTAAATAGGCAATTCTTGTACCACTATCGCCGCCATTATGAGCAATTGAGTTTGGAAACATGAAACTATATTGAAAAATGTGACTTAATCATGATTTACAAAATTATATGGTGAAAGAATATCTATATGAAGTGATAAACTATTAAAATCATAAAAAAAAAAGTATTTTAGGATTTTTTATTTTATTATTTTTTTCAAGTATCTACGTGAAACTTAACCAGAATTGAAGCGCTCCATTTTCTTGCCAAATATATACCTATAATCTATCAATAAAATTTGCGGCGCATCAAAATTTGTGCTACTAAACCATCCAAATGATATTATAATTTTAACTATCGATGTCCGTCTAAGCGGCCCGAGTCGTTTCGATAAGTCTCCATTTCTACAAATGAAATATAGGATGCACGTTCCAATTGAAGTATAATTTGGTTCTGATCTTCTTCACTAAAAGATGAAATGCTTTTATAAACTACTACATGACAAAATGTTTCCATTGTCTCGGAATAACAGCATTATAGAAAAATATATTGCATTATACAACCATTTTGTAAGACCTTCATAGTGCCGCTTCAATCCCATTTTATAGATGTGACTACATGACACACTATTGAATCATTTTATAGTAGCTATATAAATTATTATAAGACAGTCGATAAAAAGTTGTATAAATGTGTATTAAACAGTCATATAAGAGTTGTATATGATCATTTTATAGTAGCTGTATAAATGATTATAAGACAGTCGATTAAGGGTTGTATAAATGTGTATTGAGCAGTTATATAAGAGTTGTATAAACTTTTAATAGAACTGTTATACTACCAAACAGTTGTATAAAAATGGGCCCTTTTTAGTTGTATAAGTATCATATAATTGTTTTATAGACCGTTATAAGAATTTTAGTATCCTATAAGATTTATCTTATAGCTGTTTATGCAAGCCTTATAGAATTTAAATTGCTACTTGGGTTACCACTATACGACTCCTGACGTTCACAGATCGAATGGTCAAGTAGAAAGATACATGCGGACCATTATGAACCTTTTTCGTATAGAGACTAAAATTAAATCAGAATGGTCGAGCAGTTTGTGGAAAATCCAACTCGTTTTGAATACGACTGTTCAAAAGTCAATAAAAACAACACCCCTTAGAGCACTTATTGGAATTGAAAGCTCGACACCCCTCATTCAAAACCTACTTTCCAACATTAGTCCTGATCTACAGCCGATAAGAAACCTACAATTAGATCGCAGTAGAATTAAAAACTGTTTGGATTCATCAACAAAAGCAAAAATTAAATTAAATGAAAAGCGACGTAATACCAATAACTTCAAAGTTGGAGATTTTGTATTAATGCACAGGGACGACTAGATGCATCAGGGCAAGCTAAAATATGAGTTTCAGGGACCTTATGAAATCTTAAGCATTACATCCGAAGGGCGTTATGAAATAAGAAGAGTCGGCAAATCTCTTGTTACAAAGGCAGCCAAAGAACAATTGAGAATGTGGCCCGGCGATTGGTCCATGACAATGGATATTGAAGAACTCCTCGAAAACTTAGAAAATAAGTAAGTATCGGCCAGTGTTAGATTTGCTTGGTAATAGCATGACAATTCGCCATCTGTTAATAGTGAGAATACCCAAAATATTTGTTTTATGCATAAAGCTTACGATGATTTGCATGTGATTTGTTTTATGCTTAAAGCTTGTTACGCTTTGCATGTGATTTGTTTTATGCTTAAAGCTTGTTACGCTTTGCATGTGATTTGTTTTATGCTTAAAGCTTGCTACGCTTTGCATGTGATTTGTTTTATGCTTAAAGCTTGCTACGCTTTGCATGTGATTTGTTTTATGCTTAAAGCTTGCTACGCTTTGCATGTGATTTGTTTTATGCTTAAAGCTTGTTACGCTTTGCATGTGATTTGTTTTATGCTTAAATCTTGTTACGATTTGCATGTGGTTTGTTTTATGCTTAAAGCTTGCTACGCTTTGCATGTGATTTGTTTTATGCTTAAAGCTTGCTACGCTTTGCATGTGATTTGTTTTATGTTTCAAGCTTGTTACGCTTTGCACGTTATTTGTTTAATGCTCAAAGCTTGCTACGCTTTGCATGTGATTTGTTTTATGCTTAAATCTTGTTACGATTTGCATGTGATTTGTTTTATGCTTAAAGCTTGCTACGCTTTGCATGTGATTTGTTTTATGCTTAAAGCTTGCTACGCTTTGCATGTGATTTGTTTTATGTTTCAAGCTTGTTACGCTTTGCACGTTATTTGTTTAATGCTCAAAGCTTGCTACGCTTTGCATGTGATTTGTTTCATGTTTTAATTAACTTTGCTACGTTTTGCATGTAATTTTGTTTCCTACTAAGTTGGGATCTGGTAACCTTGGTTATTTATTACTTCAATGGAAGGCTTTTGCTATATACTGTAGTTTGAATACTTACGTCTGTCGCTTCATTTTCAGCGAAAAAGAATCTGAGTCTGACGACGAACCTAACTTGGAAACAAACAAATTAAGCGAGTCTGAGGTTACCGAACACCAAGGATTTGGAGACGGAGAGGTTCATGATAATTAAAAATTCTTCTTTGTGCGAAATCTGTTTAACTTCATGTATTAAATACTTATTATTGTTATGTTATTTATCTCGTAATATATTTTTTGATATACGTTAGAACTTCTTTGCTTTTACCCCGTTTCTGTTTTTAGTAGCGAGCGTCGAGAACGACGCTTATGCAGGCTGGCCGTGTTAGATTTAAGTAAAAACGCGCCATTATCATCGAGAAATTTGAATCAAAAATTATAAACGACAGCCGCTTACGATCGGCACAGAGGAATCGACTCGATTCATTCTATGTGTATCGCTCGAACAAAGAAGCTGCTGCTGTTTATTGTCTTGGTGTTTTATAATAATTATTCCATAAATTTATATCAATTTCTAACAATATGTATTTGAAATTAAACTTATACAAAAGAAACGTGCAAGGGTCCATGAACGTTTATATTTCTTCACCTGTGGCACATCCTACACACATTTTGTTGCTACATTCTAGACATATTTGTCGTTTGCATGAACAACATAGGTAAGCAATCTTTCTTCTTTCTTTTCAGTTTCATATAAATGTCTTTCCTGTAAGAGACGGCCAATAGATGACCTTAGCCCACGAGGTAGTTTATTATTGTGGAAGCGAAGTCTCAAGTAGGACTCAATTAAGTGTTTTCCTACATTTTTCATAAATTCCCTCTATCGCGAAGTGATTGGTGCATAATCTATGCATTAGGATCTACTGTACCTTCGGTAAGTTTCGTAAATTTGTATAAATTTGACTTACCAATTCTTGTAATACATGTTATAGAATTACTGGAAATATGGACCAACTATTCTACAGTCCTTCTTAATGAATCAAGCACTAATATTTATTACTTAGCAGTTTCTTTCCTGCATATTATTTTTCATTTAATTTTTTTCTTCTCACCACACCGCATTTCAGATATCAACACAACCCCTTAGTTTCCTCTTGGTTACCATCCTCCAATCCTCATCGTTTATTTTCTTTTGTTATATTAACAAGTTTCTATTGGATATCAATGTTTTTCATGATTTGACACATTGAAATAATTTTACTTAAATTAAACTTATTATGTTAAAATATGTACAGGAAATTGGAAATATCAATAACAGAGTAAGCCCGTTATAACACAATTAATGATGTAATAATTCAACTGATAATTCTGAACACCCTGTGAAGAGATGTTTAGTACTCAATCGTGGAATAAATTCTACGAATGTCCGACTATTGAGCTGTGAGAGGAAATTCGCTAGAACTTATAATATCGATGAGTTAGTAATTTTTTTTCGAAATGTACACATTCTTAAAAAAGTCAGCATAACTCGGAACCCTCTGTATTAAGGTATAGGGAACCATCATGAAACAGTACTTTATTTTTTGTGGGCAATCAGAAAATGCAATCAAATATAAGAAAACATAACTTTTATACGCCACACTTTATTGGGACATCCTATATATTTCAAAATAATCTTAAAATGTAGCCTATATGGATGTACAAACTACTAAGGTGACAAACATTTCAAATTTTTTACAGTTTTGCCATAAACCTTCGTCCCGTTAGTCGTTATTCATCCTGTATGTTGCAGTGTAATACTTAATGAATACGAAAAAAAATAAGCCAGATAATTCAATCGGGGTTTTAACATTGCCAGATGCGTGGAAAAATATTTTGCAAAAAATTATAAAAAATTTTTTTGAGGCAACTTGAAATTTTAATGAAGTATTATTAATAACTAAAAAATAAGATTTCCAAAAAGATCATTTCGGTTGGGTTTTCTACCTGCCAGGTGATCGAACAAATAACGAATAGGTACGAACCTCTAGTGCTATAGACAAGCTGTAGTGTGAGAGAAAGCGCATAACGACAGCTGTCTTCGTTATTGCTTGCCGCGTTACTATTGGCTCTGGCGAAGCCACGTAACTAACAATAACCCATGAGGTTTCTAGTCGAAGTTTCGGAGTAAAAAATATAATATTTTCGGATTTTGTACTAAAATCATTTTGCATAAAAGGGATTGTATTGATTTAAGTAAAAAGGCAACACGTATTATATATAGGGCGAGTAACATGCCTGCTGAATCAATACCATAAGTAGACTAGTTCCATCGCCTGAACTTGATCCATCCAAACTTAAACTTATCATCACCATAAAATATGAAGTTCCATTTGACGTGACAACGCGACATTTGACGTGATAGCGTGACGTTTGACGTGATAGCGTGACGTTTGACGTGATATCGTGACGTTTGACGTGACAACATGACATTTGACGTGACAACATGACATTTGACGTGACAACGTGACGTTTGACGTGATAGCGAGATGTTTGATGTAAAAACGTGACATTTGATGTGACAAAGTGACATTTGACGTGACAACGTGACATCCAACAGTAGTGATATGTAGCAGAAGCAGGTCCATTTAGTTGGAGTTTATTTGGTATATCGTTTCCTGAAGAGGGTCTACTGAAGCAATTAAAAACAATGCAGTCAAGTATTGACCATAACAAAGTATTATAGACTGTCCCATTGAAAATATATAATTGTTGGGCTTGTTTCCTTCTACTTCACACCACGCATTTCATTCCTACAGGGTCGTTATACTAAAAATGGAGATTGATCACATGAAATTTTCTATTTTATCACATAATGTTTCACATTTTTTTTCTCTCCGATAAAAGAATGTTTCGTATACTAAACATTAAGGCTTTTAAACGATACGATGTTTGAAGATTTTGTATATTAATCAACTTTTACATGATTAAAACAAAGACTGATACTAATATTACGCATGACACAAACTAGATGGAGTGAGACTGTTACGACTTTCAGTAGCTGTTGCTCCGGCTTTTGAAAAAAGCCTCTCGCTGGGGACCGACGTTGCTACAACACAAAAATGTTTTGCCGCCACTTTAAATAACTTGGGATATACCGATTTCATTTCGCTCCAGGTGTCCAAGGGATCGTTTTTCAAGTTTCCAACTGGCAAACTTAAATATTGATTGAGTTCACTATCTTTATGTGATTTCCCTTGCCCACTTTTTTTAGTGTGCGCTAACGTTTTATGGTGCGCCCATATATCAAATTCCGGTTCTTCAGTACCTGAATCAGAAGATTCTGATGAAGAAGTGCTTTAGAAAGTCGCGATCTCACTTTTGATGTGTCGCATCACAGTGCCCAGAGCTTGAGGATCCCTGTTTATTTGTTCAAATCGAGAATCCAATATTGTGGAAACAGCTGGTATATAAGATTTCTCAATAGCACCAAACCTCTTTTCGATTTCTTTTAATAATGTTGTTTTCAAGTGTTTACCCACTTCATACTGGGGCGACTAATTGTTGTACTGGTTAATCAGACAACCAATCATAGGTATTACTTTACTTATTGTGGGGTAATTTTCGCCACGTATCTCTACTGTCATCCTTTCTAGTGGTTTTAAAAGTTTGCATATTTCTCGTAAATGCTCAACTTCGGCTGCAGTCATCATATTTGGAGCATTAACATCGGAAAACAAAATATTGCTGACCATGGATGACACTAGTAGAAATCTCTCTATCATGTAATATGTGGAGTTCCAGCGAATTTTGACATCCAAAATCATTTTTTTAATGTTTCCTTCTATCGTTCCTGCATCGATTTATATTTTTCTTAATTGATCACTAGCCTTAACGCTTTTTTTGAACGCTATTGATCGTATCTTGTCAATAATAATATTTAAACCTTCTGTGTTTTTAAGTGAATTTTCACACACCAAATTGAGGGTATGTGCGAAGCATGGGATGTGTAGGTTTTTTCCAAATTTGTCATGCATAGCTTTGACCATATTAGCTGCATTGTCCGTCACTACAGCAACAACATCATTAGGATCAATTCCCCAAACTTGAAGAGCTTTGCCCAATTCTAAAGCAATATAGTCTGCCGTGTGAGACTCTGATAATTCAACAATACCTATTGTCGCTGATGTTAACTTCATGTCATGTACAAAGTGGACAGTGATGCCCATAAAACTTTTGGTCTGCATATCGGCAGTCCATATATCCGTCGTAATTGTGAAATACCTCGATTTTTTCAATATATTTTTAAATGCTGTTGAAATCACTTCGAACTTTCTATCAACATTATTTTTGATGGTGTTTCTGGTTGGTATTTTGTATAAAGGTGCCAATTGTTTCATCAAAGACAGAAAACTCTTACCTTCTACAATATTGAATGGCAAATCATCCTGAACAATAAATTTTATCAATGCTTCAGTTAGTTTCACATTTTTAGAGCCACCATCTAAAAATAAAAACAAATGATGCATTCATGCAAGTACTATAAACTTTAGCTTTACCTTTGAAAGATGAAAGCTTGTTTTTTCTGTACTTGTGCTTGGTTCAACATCATATTCAGAAACCGTCATTGTGGATGTTGATGAATAATCATCATCAACAATTTTTTGTGAAGCGATCTGCATTTTCTAGAAATATTAACTAATAAATTCATTAACAATTGCGGCTGTATTAGTCATACCTCATCTTGATGTAGTGAACTACTAGTCCCAGGCGTTTCTACATCCATTCGACTTTCGGGTTGGGATGGACGTTTTTTCTTTTTTGGTTCATCAGTCTCGTTTTTCTCCTCACGACGTTTGAACATTCTGTATATTAATCAACTTTTACATGATTAAAACAAAGACTGATACTAATATTACGCATGACACAAACTAGATGGGGAATGTCACCTGATTTTTTCTTTATAGTCTTATGAAACACCCTGTAGAGACGTGATACCCTTTTTAATGATATTTATATCACTTGTCTTTGTACGATACACCCTGTTGAAAAAATGTTTGGAGTTTTTCAACGAAATGTCATATGTTAATGTTTTTTTAACATCAGTTGATTCGCGAACTATAATTTTTCAACACTCTGTATATGTTAAAAGAATCGAGTGAGGTTAACGATATTCCACTTGTCATATATACTTTGTTTAAATTATCAATGTATCTATGCATACTAGACATCAATTATCCTGGTAGATAAGGAGTTCCTAATTTTTGCTTCGTCCGTAAAATCTGATAAAATAACTTCAGCGTTATACGTCATATTCACCTACAAAAATTCTTATTATAAATACAACGAATACACCAATAGGTATATCGTATCCTGAAGAGGGTCGCAATTAAAACAAAAGTTATTTCTTTGTATAAAGTTTGAAATAAAATTATGAAAATTGACATTACTCATTTCTTTATCATAGTACAATGGATCATGTGTCAAGGTCCTTTTAACATTTGAATGAAGATTTAAATCTTTAAATTGAAACAAAGATATATACTGATATTACACATGTTATGGAAAAACTGGATGGATAATGTCACCTGATTTTTTTTATGTACTCCAATGATACACCATCCATATGTGAGACGTATCTAGATTCCTTTTCAACGATATATGCCACTAATAGATAATCAAGAAAACATATTCGTATTCTGTGTAAATATTAATTTATTAAAATAGCAGAGCGCTTTCGGCTATTAAGCCATCTTCAGTGCTTACCTGCAAGAAAGTAAAAAAGTTGGAAAATATAAAAAATAAGTAGATAAAAAATTACTTACTCGTCAGGTAATTTATACAAGAAACTTAGACAACACATTGACGTCATGAATTAAAATTACATTGAAATTAAAATGATCCCCTGTTTAGGGTTTGTCGAATCTAGATGTTAAACATTATTAAAATTTTTATTTGTTAAAATTATTTAAAACTGAAATCCGAACAAGTGTTCACCTAACGGATGTTGAAGTGACACTCCTTCAATTTTAAAAAATTTAGCATATGACAAATGACAGTGAACATAGAACTCAATCATTCTAAAAAATGTTTAAAACTAACACTGTAGAGATCTTTTTCAAATGTCCCAAAACAAACATGTAAACTTCCTAAATGACATTAAAGGAAAATTTGATATTAAGGTCTAATGGGAACCTATCAAATTATAAAATCTGAAAAAGATTAAGGGTCTAATGAGAACCCATTACTAAATCTGATTCAAAATAGAAAATTCACATATATGTCAAGAGACTTCCAAAAGTAAACAAAACAATTTAAACAATTAAAATGTTAATGCAAAAAATAACGAAATGAATTTTCTGAGAATGATTCCAAAAAACATAATTAATAAACATTGTAGTCTGGTTGTAACCAATAACAAAACACATCTAACAAGGGAAAATTAATTTGATTAAAGTCTAATGAGAACTCAATACTCAAATCTAATTCCAAAAACGAATAAGATTAAGGGTCTAATGAGAACCCTTTCCAAATCTAATTCAAACTAGATAGTTAATTAATAGTCAAACGAAACTCCAAATACAATAACCGTTCGAGCAATGAAGCATGTAAAAACAAATTACATAAGTTATTAAAAACTGTTAAAATCCTGAATAAAATAATAATCAAATTTTACAAATTTTCCTTAATTTCATTTAGGAAGTTTACATGTCTGTTTTGGGATATTACTTGGTATACATTTGATTATTATTTTATTTTGGATTTTAACAGTTTTTAATAACTTATGTAATTTGTTTTTACATGCTTCATTGCTCGAACGGTTATTGTATTTGGAGTTTCCTTTGACTATTAATTAACTATCTAGTTTGAATTAGATTTGGAAAGGGTTCTCATTAGACCCTTAATCTTATTCGTTTTTGGAATTAGATTTGAGTATTGAGTTCTCATTAGACTTTAATCAAATTAATTTTCCCTTGTTAGATGTGTTTTGTTATTGGTTACAACCAGACTACAATGTTTATTAATTATGTTTTTTGGAATCATTCTGTGACGCGTTTTCTCTCCAACACTGGGCTCTTGCCAAATTGGTACGTCACTTTTGACACCTCTGAAACCTTACACTTTCTCGGGCGCCAGATTTTTAACGTGGTTAACTCCACGGCCCCTTGACCTCAACCGTCAAGAGTTCCAGATAGCCTCAGATGGAGGTACGGTACGTTCCAGGGGTCTAGTTGTATTCCGTGCGGTCGGGTTATGTCTTGAAAAAACTTTTACTGATTCTGCAATAGAAGTTATTCTCCTGGCCTACACTAAGGAAAGCTAAATTCATGCAGCAACACAACTACTTTACCTTAGGGTTCTCTACTATACCACTACAGTAGGTCAGTAAAACACAAAAGTTCGGTTAAATTATGATCTATTACCTTCATAAATATATACAAGGTCGGTAGCTGACCAAATCGTTACAGAAAAAAAAACAAAACAATCAACAACAAAAAAAATTATACCCTGCGTTGCAGGTAACAATACCCTGGTATTTACAAAAAAAACTATATAAGCGAAATATAAACTACTTATCCAATTGTAACGGCTACTCAGATAAAGAGCTGCTCAGGCGTGAATTCTGATACCAAACTAATAAAAATTCAGGGAGTAGTCTTACCGGTTCGCGGGTAATACTACTTTTTTTTTAAACTATTGAAGTTATATTGAAATAAATGAATTTAATAAGTTAACAAAACAATCAATAATTTACGTTAAGGAATTTAAGTGAAGTTAAGGTAAGTGGGCGCCACCCTGAATAATATTAGTTGACTTGTTTCAACACTCTCTATCAACAAACCTGGAAATGTTGGAAGGGAAGGAATATGAACTACGTTGTTAAATTTACAAGTTGTATAATGACTTTAAATAAATATATAAATATCACAGTTGAAGAAAAATAACTTAGTATTTTAGCAAGTACTCTTGTTGCAACAATAATTTTCAGTGACGGTACTTTCCTGGTTTCTTCTGCATTGAGATCCGGTGTCTTATGGAGGTCCGGTGTCTTATGGAGGTCCGGTGTCTTATGGAGGTCCGGTGTCTTATGGAGGTTTATTGCCAGAACATATTAATAGTAGTAGTTGTTGTGGTAGTAGTAGTTGTAGTAGTAGTGATAGTAGAAGTAGTGGTTATATATATAAAGATATATATAACTTAGATACGAAGAAAGTGCATTCACATGAATGCACTTAGATAAAAAAAGTTTTAGGTGAAACTCTCACCAAATAAATTTCAATTTGTTAATTCAACATTTTGTCACAGAAAAGACAAAATCTCTGATTGCCTCTGTTTAAATATAAAACAATAATATCATGTTTGACTGAAGGTATTAAATAAAATTTCATAAGCCTAGATATCTTGTCTGTGATGACATATGTTTCGATATAACCAAGAACGTCCTGCAATTTACCATCTGCCGTAGATATTTTTAAGTTATCATCGTTCAATATAGGTACTGATAAGTTATGAATAAAATCTAATGCACGAGAACCAATCAATGAGATATTTGAACCAGTATCAACAAGACAAGAAATTGTTTTATCAAATATTATGATATCGACAAAAGGTCGATTATCATCTTTAACATTATAAAGCAGTGATCCTACATTTGCTAAAGGCTTTGAGTTTGAAACAATTGAATTTGATCTTGAATTAGTTTTATAGAAATCTTTAACAAATAAAAGCCATGAATTCCAGTCGGAGCGACTTACAGTAGGAACCTTTTTTAAGATAGAACGAGAAAAATTTTTTACAGAACTGGAATTTATAGGATTTATTTCAGGTAACCTTAATTTTCGTCTTTTGCTGGTTTTTCCTGGGACTTTGCTTTTGTTTTGATGTTTTTGGATTTTCCCGATGTTCCCGGCTTTTGAGCAAGTGTGGTAGAGTGGGAAGCTCGACCACTGCTTGGTTCGTTTTTTGAACACTTTGGACATTTAGTTTTTACAGTATCAGGATGTCCACAACCAAAACAAAACAATTTCCTAGGAATTTGACAGTTATAATACATATGACCTGCTTGTTTGCAATTCCAGCAAGTCCAAGTAGAAGATACTACCGATATATTTTTTTGTCTTTGTTTAAAACAAGAATTATCCTTAAAAGAGGTACTAGGTATGCTCAAATCTGGTTCAAGTAAATATTGACTATTCTTATGATTTGATGTAAATTGTTGATCCCAAGTTAATGTTTCCTCAAGTCGTTTACATTTTTCCGTCAAAATATCAACAGTATCAATATCGATTAAAGCTAATGGTTGTGCATAATTAGGTAAGAGATTTTTACGAATAATGCGGATCATGGCACTTTCGCTTGGCTTGTCGTCAAGACGATTGAACAAACCACACATGGCGTTAATATAGAGGGTAACTCTTTCATGTTGACCTTGTTTTCTAGCCTTGATTTCCTCTAGTAAATCATCTTGATAGTTATAAGGTAAGAAATCTGATTTCAATTTGGTCACTAATTGTTCCCAATTTTGAACTTTGCATCTGTTAATTAGATACCAATTAAAAGCTTGATCACTAAACAAATCAGCTGAGCTAGAAAACAATTCAGCATCTGTGATACCTCTCGAAATTTTAAGACAATTCACACGTTCTAGAAAGCCAAGTACTGATTCTTTGGAATCAATTCCTGAGAATCTTATTCCCCATTTGTGTACAGGTACAGGTTTAGAAAAAGAAAAACTTTGATTTGCATTTACCGGAGTAGATTGTCTATCTGCATCAATAACATTGAGTTTGCCATCTAATTCACCTTCTAAAAACAATATTTCTGATGTTAGATGTTTTTTTACTTTTTCATGCTCGTCTTCCTCGCAATTCAAACGAGAAATGCGTTGCGTAAGGTGAGTTAGCCGACAAGTCAATCTTTTATACTCTACATCAGAAGAAGTTCCAACGAAATCTTGAACCTTCTTCTTCAAGTCGGCAAAAGAAAGCTTAATTCCTGTAATTTCCGTAGGAAATGGAAGATCGACATAAACTATCGAACTCCGCATGGATACCTCTTGAGTTAAAACACCCCGTAACAATTTCCTCTTCTCTGTAACCAGTGAAGGTATTTCTAAGCCACGATAAGAAATTTCATGATCTAGTTCATGAGTTAAAAGATAATCAACATTTAGCTTAAACATTTTTGCCATTTTAGTATACGAAATTGAATTAGAAAATCGAGTACTGTTGATATTGACGATTGAGAAGATATTTATATATACGATACGTGAAGATATAAGATAAGAAAAAAATGTTATATAGATATTGTCAATACGATAATAAAATGAAATATTGCAACTCAACTGTGAACTATAGAAAGATAAATACTGTAATCAGTGAAAGATATTTACGATAATAAAAAGATAACTACTACTATCCAAACTTCCAAGTTTCAAGATCTATTGATGAGAGAGATGATGTGTAAAACAGGCCCCACGTTGGGCGCCAATTTGTAACGGCTACTCAGATAAAGAGCTGCTCAGGCGTGAATTCTGATACCAAACTAATAAAAATTCAGGGAGTAGTCTTACCGGTTCGCGGGTAATACTACTTTTTTTTTAAACTATTGAAGTTATATTGAAATAAATGAATTTAATAAGTTAACAAAACAATCAATAATTTACGTTAAGGAATTTAAGTGAAGTTAAGGTAAGTGGGCGCCACCCTGAATAATATTAGTTGACTTGTTTCAACACTCTCTATCAACAAACCTGGAAATGTTGGAAGGGAAGGAATATGAACTACGTTGTTAAATTTACAAGTTGTATAATGACTTTAAATAAATATATAAATATCACAGTTGAAGAAAAATAACTTAGTATTTTAGCAAGTACTCTTGTTGCAACAATAATTTTCAGTGACGGTACTTTCCTGGTTTCTTCTGCATTGAGATCCGGTGTCTTATGGAGGTCCGGTGTCTTATGGAGGTCCGGTGTCTTATGGAGGTCCGGTGTCTTATGGAGGTTTATTGCCAGAACATATTAATAGTAGTAGTTGTTGTGGTAGTAGTAGTTGTAGTAGTAGTGATAGTAGAAGTAGTGGTTATATATATAAAGATATATATAACTTAGATACGAAGAAAGTGCATTCACATGAATGCACTTAGATAAAAAAAGTTTTAGGTGAAACTCTCACCAAATAAATTTCAATTTGTTAATTCAACATTTTGTCACAGAAAAGACAAAATCTCTGATTGCCTCTGTTTAAATATAAAACATGAAATCATGTGAATGATAATGCACATACGTCGCATATCTGTATCAAACTCCATGGTTTGGAAATGAAAAAGTATTTTAAATTCCGTAAGTGGATTCTTCATTCATTTGTGTTAAAATTGAAAACCAAATAATTTATAGTAAACCGAAGTGACTATTTTCCCTATAGACGGTATCGATTTGACCCGCAAATAAACTTAAAATTTTGTCTTTCATCGACTATAGATAAAGTTAAACTCGATACATTTCTCAGCGCTGGGCATGAGAAAGGACTGGCTACTTGCCACCCATAAGATAATTTAATAAATATTTAAATATAAGGAGAGTGAATAAAATTAACGTTACACAATCACCATGCGGTTAATAGAGACGAAGCGGGCAGGATATAAGCGAGAGAGGTTTATAAGCATAAGCAATGTCTTTATATGCAAAAGAAAAGCGGTAAAAGCCAGTTTTCTAAAAAAATAAGTCTTTTCAATAAGCAGGTTAATAATAATTGAAAGCAGAAAAACGGATTCTTGGAAGATGCCAGTAAAGTATATAAGCTGAACGGGAATATTCAGTTAAAATGGTCAGGGGATCGGAAGGGTTTGCAAGGGTTCAGTCCGAGAATGAAAATATTATTGAGCCCTGGCAGGACGCCTGGAAAACCTTAATATCTTGATTCAGCAGTCTTTTATGTCCTCGAATTGAAATACCAACGAGCCCTGGCAGGACGCCTGGAACACTTCAATATTTCAACCGAAACGGAATTTGAAAAACGAGAATGAATACGGAATGGTCTAATCCGTGAATGAAAATATCAATGAGCCCTGGCAGGACGCCTGGAAAACGTTAATATTTTGATTCAGCGGTTTTCTATGTTCTCGAATTGAAATACCAACGAGCCCTGGCAGGACGCCTGGAAAACTTCAATATTTCAACCGAAACGGAATTTGGAAAACGAGAATGAATACGGAATGGTCTAATCCGTGAATGAAAATATCGATGAGCCCTGGCAGGACGCCTGGAAAACGTTAATATTTTGATTCAGCGGTTTTCTATGTTCTCGAATTGAAATACCAACGAGCCCTGGCAGGACGCCTGGAAAACTTCAATATTTCAACCGAAACGGAATTTGGAAAACGAGAATGAATACGGAATGGTCTAATCCGTGAATGAAAATATCGATGAGCCCTGGCAGGACGCCTGGAAAACGTTAATATTTTGATTCAGCGGTTTTCTATGTTCTCGAATTGAAATACCAACGAGCCCTGGCAGGACGCCTGGAAAACTTCAATATTTCAACCGAAATGGAATTTGAAAAACGAGAATGAATACGAAATGGTCTAATCCGTGAATGAAAATATCGATGAGCCCTGGCAGGACGCCTGGAAAACGTTAATATTTTGATTCAGCGGTTTTCTATGTTCTCGAATTGAAATACCAACGAGCCCTGGCAGGACGCCTGGAAAACTTCAATATTTCAACCGAAACGGAATTTGAAAAACGAGAATGAATACGGAATAAATATTATTCAGAATTAATGACAATGACACTATAAAATTGCTATACCGATTATTGTAAAAATGGAACATTAATTATATTGAATAAACTTTCGCCTAACGATTATTGAAAAGACTATATTTCCATAAAGTCTTACCGTCACAGCAACTATTTAAAGTTTTATTTCGGAAAGAAAATAAATTTATCTCTAGGAAAAAAAACAGACTATACAAAAAAAATTATCAACAACAAATCGTCTAACGGAGCGACGGTCGGTAGCAAGCGGTCACAACTGCAGGCCAGGTGATACTCTCCCTTAATCCCAGAGCTTACTGCCCACCAACTGCCTTTTTGTCTTTCCACCTCTCTCGGTTAGCTCGACCTGCGCGCTACCTACTCCACTGTGAGGCATAACCTTTATACACTTCGGTGCATTTTAATATTTTAAGTACAGAAACAGAAATGAATATTTTATATAATTATAATAAACTTTTTAACAGAAGTCAGGGGTTATAACGGTTATAAGCATACTGAAATAAAAAAAATATATTCGGTAACTTGAAATAATCATTACAAAAAAAAACTTCGTTACATCCCCCCCTTACTTCGAGAAAAAAAATTAAAGGACGCGTACATCTTTTGCGTACTTTACATTTTTTTTTCCAACTTACTTACTACTTGTGGAACAAATTATCACTAAACTATAACTTAACTCTAAATACAGTCTTTGTTACATGATCTGGAGTTAGCTTCTACAAGGAAGCTATGGTGGGCTGACGCTTCAGAGTCGGTAGCCTCTGCTACGGACCCCGGGTCTCGGAGCAAATCCTCGGACGCCAGTATTTTGCAGGCGGGAGTATCTCTCGTGTAGGCGGCTGGTTGTCGGCGGGGTTAACATGGTACATGTGCATATGTTGCACTGTACACCCTTCTCCTGGGTTATATATCGTTGACGGGAATGTGGACGGGGTACTATGTGAGCCTGAATGGCTACGGACCTCTTTGGTGTTTCAACTCGTGAACGTTTGATGGTTCTGTCACATGGACAGTCTCGGGACATCTTCCCAACTCTTCCACATCGGGAACAGAATATGATTGGGGAATGGGTACATGTACGTCGGTTGTGTCCAGTGGTTCCGCATCTCCAGCATAGGTCATCGGTAATTTCAATGAAACTCGTGGATACCGGGTATCGGCGCTTGCTTTCGGTTCCTTGAACAGGGACCTCGGTCTGGGAATAACATGATTTTTGCTGAGGCTGCATCTGGGAAGCTTCGACGGCCTCTTCACTCTTCTCAGGTTTGTCCGTTGAGGAGTAGGGTTTGGCGAAACCTTCGGATACCTCCTCCATCTCATCTGATAGGCTATCTGCGGTGTCGTAGAGGCTCAGCACTTCAAAAGATGAATCTGAATTGGGGTCCATTTTGGTGTTCTGATCTGATATTAACTACAACAGAACAAATAAATTCATTACTATTCCAGCGAGGTTGGAGAGTCACGGCTATCCTGCTCCACGTCGCTGTGAAAATTTTGGTTACGGAAGACAACAAAACAGAAAAAAAAAATTCAGTGTACAGCAAACTTAAAGCATGAGTTCCGGAAATGGTCTTTTTCCTTCAAAACAAAACAAAATTATATTCTCTGGACCCTTGAACAAGATAACAAACTTGTCCCTGTCAGCTTTCACCGACAACAAAACTAAATATCCGTTACAGGCGGTTAGCAAAAAAAAAATAGTCCTCTTCTTTTCTACGTGGAATTGGGGGAAGGAGGAATGGCGACGTTGTGTCTTCGGCCATCCGGTCCTTTTATTCGGACAGTGCACCACCTCGTTGGTGGCGCGGTACGGGGTCGGAGGAACGCGGCGCGCTCCGCCCACTCTCTGGGCCATGCTTCTGGGCGCGGGTGCTGCAAAGCGAATTCCAGAATTTTTTCCTTCTCAGCCCGGCGTTCTTGTGAATTTGTAGTTGTCTCCGCTTGGGCTTCTTCGATGGCCAGGGTTACGGTCGGTGCTTCAGGAATGTGGCTGTCGGGGGTGAAAGTATGGTGTACCCCTGAGTAGTACTGGGAGACTGTTTCCGTCACGTTTTCTGTGACCTGGAAATCCTGGTCCATAGCGTGCACTGTCGTTTTTTCAAATAACGTGCACACTAGATAGGATTCTCGATGCACACCAGTCTCCGGTGGAGGTGTGGCTCCAGGCACATAAGGTTCTATAAGGAACACGTCTGGGTCGTCATCCTGTTCCATTTCAGACTGCATGGGGATGTCGAAATCGAATTCATCAATGTTGAACCCGGCATCATTGAGGATGGAGTTTAAAAAAATGTCCTCGGTGTTCAATTCGGGAGAGTCGGCGGAAGACGGGGAAGTAGTGAGGTCCACGACCTCATAGTCGCAAAGTGTTGGCGACTTCCTCAGCCGTCGGGCGGCTTCTTTGGCTTTTTCGGTTCGGGCTTTTTCCTTTCTCTGGCGTTCTACCAGGTCGTCATAGGGATTATAGCATGGCAGTGGTTCACTCCCTGGGGGTGGTGCGTCGCACCGCGGTTTCATTCTGAAATAAACTAAATAGTTAACGGTTTTAAATCCTTTATGTGAATTCGGTTATATCGCTTGCCCTTTTCGTCTCGTAAGTCATATACTACCGGAGAAACGACGCGGACAACTTCATATGGTCCAGAGTATTTCGGGGCTAATTTCGCAGCTACATGATCGACGGCAGAAGACAAAGTATTCTCCTTTTTCATAACTTTATCTCCCAAGGTGCATTTCCAGTCACGGCGACGTAAATTGTAATAATGACTTTGACTGGTGAACGCTCTAGACAAATTTAAACGGACAAGGTCAAAACATTCTTGTAATTTATCAAGTCGCAACAGATGCAGTTTTGCATCTTCTTCGACAGGGTTTTCCGTCTCGACATCTTGACGTGCATTGGCTTCAGTTTTATCTTCAGTTTCCCTCTTGAGGGATTTCGGAATGTCGGGGTCTCGTCCAAAATTTAAAAAGGCAGGTGAAAATCCGGTGGAATCATGTTTGGAGTTGTTCATTGCAAACTTCAAATCGGCTAATCTTATATCCCAGTCCCGGTGATCTTGTTCGCAATATTGTGCAATCATTGTCTTCAAAGTGCGATTTGCTCTTTCAACCGGATTTGCTTGAGGGGTGTACGGTGGCGTGAAACGATGTCGAATTCCCAGTTCTTTTAACATACTTTTAAACAATGTACTGTTATACTGAGTTCCATTATCGGTTAACACTGTACGGGGACATCCAAATATTGTTAGTATTTCTTCATGGAATGCAGTGCTAATGCTACTGGCAGTAGCATTTCTTAATGGTTTGCATTGCACCCACTTGGTAAATCGGTCTTGGAACATCACAATATAGCAGTTCCCTTTTTTACTTCGCGGCAATGGTCCAATTATATCGGAACTAACAGTTTCCCATGGTCGTTGGTTTTGAGATGGCTGCATCTTCCCTGGAGGTTTCTGTTGTGATGGTTTATACTTTTGGCATTGCAAACACCGGCGAACGTACTTGGTGATATCTCTAAACATTCCAGGCCAATAGTATGATCTAGCGATGCGTGCAATGGTCTTTGCGATTCCTAGATGTCCTGCATTTGGAGCATCATGGTTTTCTTCGAGAACACGAGTTCTGTCGGGTTTGGCTAAGCACAGCTTCCATGGATCGGACAACTCTGGTTCTCTGAGGTCATTGATGTCCCAGAAATGACGGTACAAACGGCCTTCTTTGATGCAATAGTCAGGGAATTTGTCTGGTTCCCTCAGGACTTCTTCCTTTTTATTTCGATACCATGAACATTCGAAAGGTACCTGGGCCAAACAGAGCGCAGCTGGTTGATTGACTTCCGGGCTGGCGGGTAATGGGTTTCTAGATAAAGCGTCAGCCACACGGTTTAGAGCATCTTTACGGTACTGAATCTCAAAGTCATACTGCTGCAAGAAAATACTCCACCGAGCTAATCGTCCGGACGGACTAGATACGGAATGAAGCCATCTAAGAGATTGATGATCGGTGATGACCGTGAAATGGTAGCCCTCTAAATAAGGACGCATCTTTTCAATTCCCCAAACAATGGCAAGACATTCTTTTTCGGTAACAGAGTAGTTTTTCTCGGCAGGGCTTAGAGTGCGGCTGGCATACGCTACGACGTGTTCATTTCCATCTTTTTGTTGTGTTAGGGCTATACCCAATCCATATTCGGAGGCATCGGTTTGTAGGGTAAATGGTATACTGAAATCGGGACAGCTCAACACAGGGGCTTCCGACAGACAAGTTTTGATTTTCGTGAAAGCGGCTTCTTGTTCTTCAGCCCATTTCCATCGCTGAGATTTTCTTAGTAACTTTGTTAATGGAGCAACATTTTGTGAAAAGGACGGCACAAATCTTCTATACCATGAGGCAACTCCCAAAAATCTCCTCAACTGCCGGATATTCTTTGGGGCTGCAAATTTTATTATACTTTCCACTTTTTCTGGATCGGTACGGATTCCATCTCCAGTAATGACGTGGCCCAAATACTTCATAGTCGGTAAACAAAAATGACATTTCTCCGGATTTAATTTTAGTTGTGCCCCACGCAATCGACGGAATACTTCTGATAAATTTTCCAAGTGCTGATCAAACGTTTCCCCCAGAACAATGATATCATCCAGATAAGCAAATGCATATGGGTCTAAATCTGGACCTATTAATTGATCCACCAATCGCTGGAATGTGGCGGGTGCAGAGTGTAAACCAAATGGTAGAACCGTGAATTGGAATAATCCCCGTCCTAGTCTTTTTTCTTCACTATCACAATCGGAGAACTCCACGGACTGGTGGAAGGTTCTATCACTCCTTCTTTCAACATCATGTCTACCTCGGCATTACAAATTTCTTGCATTTTTGGGTTCTGGGATCGATATCTCTGTTTGATCGGACGGGGTTGAAGCAATCGGATTTCGTGTTCTACTAACGTTGTTGGACCTTGAATCTTTTCAAACCTCGGCAATTCACGGCTAAGGAAAAGGTTCAGTCTTTCTTCCCGATTTTCGGTCAAATTTCTGTCTTTGATAGGCGTTATGGTTTCCAACGGACATATAAACATAATTCTCGTCGTTCCCCAAATCTTTCAGGGAGAACGCAGATAATTCAGAAACGGTCGGCTCTTTATCAACCCCTAACACCAGAGAAGACGCAGAGACTTCAGAAACAAACTGCTCTTTGTCAACTCCTAACTCTAGAGAAGACGCAGAGACTTCAGAAACAAATTGCTCTTTGTCAACTCCTAACTCCAGGGAGGACGCAGAGACTTCAAAGACAGACAGTTTTTGAAAACAATTTTTCCCACCAATCCCAGGGTTTGTATCTTCCTTACAGATCATTGGGACATCGGCATCAGATTCTTCTAGTTTTGTTCCAATTACTTCCAATATTTCTATCGGACTGGCTAATTCTGAGCGGTTTATCAATTCATTATTTATGTATATATTTCCGGCTCCTAGCTCCAAACGGAAATTATACTTTTGGAGAACATCGTGTCCTAACACAATATCAGTAATCAGACCAGGAAAATGTTCGAACGGACCTTCCACAAGGACGTCATGGATCTTCAGTTTTAGCTCATAGGTGTCAGTGATAGAGACTAAATTTCCATTAGCTGAACGGGCCCTCGTAACTTGGCGGGTTTTGGTTTGCTTTCTTTGGGAAAATGTCCTAGCTATTTGATCACCAATGTATGATTTAGCAGCACCAGTATCCAACAAAGCTGTAAGCTTACAGTTTTCAATTGCTCGATGTGCGGTCGGAAATCGGTCATTTCTTCTAGCGTTTCAGCATGAGAGACAAATATTTGCGGAAGCTGTGTCGGCCTCTCTTCGGGACAGCTTCGAATTAGTTTTCCTGCCTCCTGCAGGAACAGTCTCTAGAGAATACTCCTTCCTTATGACAACGAGAACAGAATATTTTCTGAGGGTTCTGACAGTTGTTTCGGTAGTGTCCAGATTCCCCACAGCGGAAACAGATTGGTTGGCGAGGTAATGATCCAGACGGTAATTGAATTGTATCGCGCGGCGTATCGTTCGAAGATGGGCGGCTGGTACCTGTAATGGCTTCTCTAGATGGACCAGGTGTCGTGTTCTGGGACGGTCCAAATCTGGTTGTACTTATCGGCTGCGGACGGGGATTTTGTCCACGGTTCGGTCCACTGGTGGTCGGAACGTTCTGGAGCTCTTTTCTGAGAAGCTCATATTCCCTTACCACTTGACAAAACGTAGAAAAATCCTTAAAGTCTCCTTTTCGGATCTGCAGCCGGTACTCAGGTAAAAGGTTACGGTACAACCATGCTAACTGTTGTTCAGAAGATAGCTTCCCATGTATCCTCATCAGAGTCTGCAGCTCGGTTATGTACGTAGCGGCGGACTCATTTCTCCTTTGTAGACGTCTACCTATCTCGGCTTCTAAGTCTACTTCATAATTAACAGGATAAAAGAAAATTCGGAAATCGGTTTCAAATTCCTCCCAGGTCGTGTACCTGCTCCGGTTGTTACGGTACCAAAATGCGGGTTCACCCGATAGTAGTTCTGGTAATACCGGAAGCAAATGGTCTTTCTGAACGTTCTTTGCAGTACATATTTCTTCGATTCTTTCTATAAACGAAGCCGGATCACCTCGGTTTCCAAACGACACTTTCCAGTCGTGTACATTTATCGGAGAAGTTGCCATAACGGTCGGATATTCAACAGGGTCTTCTTGGTCTATCTCGGGTTGCGGAGAAGTATTTCTTCGTCTTAAAAAGTTAACAAGTCTTTTCCGTTTTTCAGGGACGGTTCCAGCAATCGATAAATTCCTCTGTTTTAGCTGTGTAGTAAGTGTTAAATAAAAATTAGAAAATCATATATGTAATGTATGTCGTATCTTGTCACTGTCACTTAATGTCAAATTTATTCAATCAATAAATTTATCTTTAAACTAATAAAAGCATTTAATTACCCACATCAAACAGGTTATGGGCCCAGGACTGTTCCTTGGGTAAACTGTGGGTAATTTTTCTTAGCGTAATCGCGAAAAGTTTGCAAGAAGTAAAAATAAGTGCAGCAACAAAATGGCATCTGTGAGTAGTCTTTCCGTGCCAATTTTGGAAGCGAATAATTTCAACAACTGGAGATTTCGCATCTTAACTTTACTAACCAGAGAACAGTGTAATGATGTTATTGAAAATGATTCGCCACCGTCGACCGCATCAATTGAGGAGAAACAAAAATTCAAGAGACTTGATGCTAAAGCAAAGTCTATAATCGTTCAGGGTGTTTCAGATAAGCATTTGGACATCGTTAAAGATTGTGATACTGCAAAAGAGCAATTACAAGCTCTAAAAGATATCTTTGTTAGAACAAGTTCTTTTACCAAATTGTCTTTGTGGAGAAAATTGTTCAGCTTACGTTCTGGAATCAATGAAACTTTGGAGGACCATTTCTTGAAATTCGATTCAATAATACGTGACCTTAAAGACCTTGGATCAACTATTGATGAGAGTGATCGTGTGTGTCACTTACTGTTATCATTGCCATCCAAATTTGATACAGTAGTGACTGCCTTAGAAACAGTTAGTGATGTAAAAATGGATTTTGTGAAGGCCAGGCTGCTAGATGAAGAGCTAAAGCTAGAATCAAAACTAAACAATGCACATGGAGACAATAATGAAGTGGGTTTTAAAGCTTTTACAAAATCATGTTTTGTATGTGGTAGTAAATTCCATTTCCAAGCCAATTGCCCTAAAAGAAATGATGTAAATAGTGGATCTCCGAATAATTCAAGAGCAATCTCCGGAAATCAAGACAGAGGCTATTCTAGAGGAAATTATTCTAGACGTCGGGGACGTGGTTTTAGACGTAATCAAGGACAGAATAGACAACAAGCAAATACAGCTGATGGTGATCAACAAGTTGTTCTTTATGCTGCTAATTTGTGTGACTCACATGTAAATATTGGACGTATTAGCTTTGTATTGGACTCAGGAGCTAGTAATCACTTCGTGAAAGAAAATCTGGAACCATATATGACTAATGTCAAGACACTGGACAAATACATATCTATTCACATAGCAAATGGTGAAATTTTGAAGTCGAACAAGCTGGGAAAATTAAATGCGAAGTGCCAGGGTCAGAATATTGCCATTGAAGCCCTTATTGTTCCAAATTTGAAGCATAACCTCATTTCTGCTTCAAAAATAACTGAAAAAGGACATAAGATAATAGTTACAAAGGAAAACACACAAATTTGTGGAGCCAATTTTTCCCTTAAATGCCATAATAAAGGTGGACTGTATATATTGTATATAGATAATCTGATGGATCAAAATTGTCATATTAGTGTAGACGCTGAAACATGGCATCGAAGATTAGGACATGCTGGAAGAGAAGCTTTGAGGCAACTTGGATTAGGAGTTCCCAAAAATATTTGTCCTACTTGTATAGAAGGAAAAGCTACAAGGCCAACATTCCAACCAAATGAAAAACGTACAACACATATAGGAGAACTTGTACACAGTGATATATGCGGACCAATAACTCCTTGCACAATAACTGGAGGAAAATATTATCAAGTAATCTTGGATGATTTTTCACATTTTCTGATTGTAAAAATTTTGAAAAACAAAAATGAAGCCGAACAAAATCTAATTGATTATATTTATGAAACTGAGAGACAATTTGGTGTTCAAATTAAAAGATTTCGTTTGGACAATGGTGGTGAATTCACATCACGTAGTTTTAAAGATTTTGCCAAAAGTAAAGGCATTCATTTAGAATATACTATGTCCTATAGTCCGCAGATGAATGGTAAAGCAGAACGCATGAACAGAACCCTTTTGAATATGATCAGGACTAAGATTATCGATGCAGGTATACCCAAAGCACTGTGGGGAGAAGCATTAATGTCATCGGTATACGAGTTAAATAGAACACCTACTTCAGTTCTCGGTAAAGGAGAAACCCCATCACTAAAATGGCATGGCCGTAATGATATTAGTAAACTAAAAGTCTTTGGTTGTCGAGCATGGTATGTTCAACTACCTAGGAAAAATAAACTTGAACCAAAAGCGAAGAAAGCTGTGATGGTGGGATATTGTGGAGGTGGATATAGACTCTGGATACCTCCAGAAAATAAAGTTATCAAGTCCAGGGACGTACGTTTTGACGAAAATATTTTAGAATACAAACAAAATCATGAAAATAAAAATGAAGAGCAAGTTGAATCAAAGATTCAACCATATGAAACAAACGAAGAAGAAACAGAAGAAGAGGAATTTCATGATGCAGAAGATCCAAGAGAAGAAAACAGAGAAAAAGAAAGCGAAGAAGATATTGAAAATGACAACGACGAAGTCATGAAAAATGTAACACAAACTAGAAGTGGAAGAGAAATTAAAAGACCGAAACATCTAGATGAATATGGAATTTATGAAGCTTATTGCTTATTGTCCGAATCATATGAAGAGCCGAAGACCTATAATGAAGCCAAAAAGTGTCCAGAATGGAACGAAGCAATCCAAAAAGAATTAAATTCGCATCAAAAGATGAATACTTGGACTCCAGCTCAAATACCAAATAATCAGATTGCAATAGACACCCGTTGGGTTTTTAAATTGAAAGAAGATGGCACTAAAAAGGCCCGATTAGTGGCTAGAGGCTTCCAAGAACCATATGATATAGGCGGCGAATTTAGTTATGCACCAGTTAGCAGGCTTTCAACAATACGAATTCTTATGTCCGTAGCAGTACAAAAGGGATGGAAATTAAAACAAGTAGATGTGCCCACTGCATTTTTAAATGGTCAGCTGGACAAAGAAATATATATTAAAAGACCTGAAGGACTAAAAAGTGACTCAGACTATTTTAGACTTAATAGAGCATTATATGGATTGAGAAGTGCTCCAAAGTGCTGGAATATTAAATTCAATGAAGTCATGTTAAAGTTGAAATTTGAAAGATCGAAGCACGACTTTTGTCTGTACAAAAAAGAAAATATATTTTTAGTACTTTTTGTAGATGATGCTCTCATAACTGGAACAGAAAAGGAGATAAATGAGTTGATTGGAAACTTACATGAAGAATTTAATATTAAAATCAGTACTGAAGTCTCAATATTCTTAGGAATGGAAATTACACATTCTGAAGACGGCTTAAAAATTGTACAAACCAGAATGATTGATCGATTGTGCAAAGAATTTGGTTTGGATGAATGTAGATCAGTGACTACGCCAATGGAGGTTAATTTTAACCTGAATGAAGATTCAATCAGAACAGACATTCCCTATCGCAGATTGGTATGCAGTATGATGTATATTTCATTGGTATCTAGGCCAGATATAGCATTTAGTGTATCATACCTTAGTAGATACTTGGATAAGGCAACCAATCAAGCATGGATTGCAGCAAAACGAGTACTCCGATACCTGAAATCAACTATTCTCCTTGGATTGAATTACACCAAAGGAAATGGAGAACTAGTAGGAATGTCAGATGCTGATTGGGGAGGAGATAGACAGTCCAGAAAAAGTGTCAGCGGATTTATCTGTTTTCATTCCGGAAATCCCATTGCTTGGCACTCCAAAAAGCAGAAATGTGTTGCTTTATCAACCATGGAAGCTGAATACATAGCCGCAGCTTCTGCAGCTCAAGAGCTTATGAATGTCAAGGGCGTCTTATCAGAATTCAATACTCAGATGGAAGAAAGTGTTAAGCTGAAAGTAGATAATATGAGTGCAATCTCTATGATGAATACATTTGAGAATTCAAAAAGAGGTAAACATATCGAAATTCGTTATCACTTTATCAAAGATTTATGTATTAAAAAGATAATTTCAATTGAGTATATTAATACTAATCAAAATTGTGCTGATTTGTTTACAAAAGCTCTGGCTAGAATCAAATTCGAATCATTCAGAGAAGGCATGATGAAATGATAATTGTATTCATATAATTCATTAGTTACAATATTTTGTATTTGTTCACTCATTAATTTTGTTAAGATTTAAAAAAAAAATTTTGTTATGATTTCTTTTGTCTGCTTACGTTTTCAATGAAATGTATTGTTTATAATTTTGTGCCATTAAATCAGCTGTTGCTGTCAATTACATTTGTAAGGTTAGAATAACAATAACTTTTCATTGAGGCGGTGTGTTAAATAAAAATTAGAAAATCATATATGTAATGTATGTCGTATCTTGTCACTGTCACTTAATGTCAAATTTATTCAATCAATAAATTTATCTTTAAACTAATAAAAGCATTTAATTACCCACATCAAACAGTAAGACCCTCGTTTCTCAGTAAATATACCCAGTTAACGCGATGGTCGGTGGTTTCTTCCACGGAACTTACGGTCGGTAGCTGGGCGGCCGGTACTGAAATGGCAGATTCGTATCTTCCAGGTCGTTCTTGATCGATCAATCGGGTTAAGTCGATGTCTTCAGAGTTTTCCTTAGACATGAAACTCTTTCCGTTATTCAACGGTAATCGTCAGGTCCTTCGTCGTTTCCTCTTCGCAATCTTCACAGTTTTTACAATATTCCAAAAAAAATTAACAACAAAAGAAAAACAGCCTAAAAAAAACTCTTAACGAAAAAAAAATTAACAAGTTACATATGCGAAGCAGTTCCTGTTTAAACAACAATCAAAAATACTATATAAAAAAAATACCTTCACAGAATAAAACGGTCCTGTTATAAAAAAAAATAAAATAAACAGACAGGTTATATTTAACAATACAGTTCCTGCTAAAAAAAATAGAAAAAAAAAATTAACAGTTCCTAATAAATCAACAAATGGGTAAAACGGTCCCTGCTCAAATCAGCAAACAACTAAGAGAACGGTCCCTGCTCGGGCGCCAAATTTGTGACGCGTTTTCTCTCCAACACTGGGCTCTTGCCAAATTGGTACGTCACTTTTGACACCTCTGAAACCTTACACTTTCTCGGGCGCCAGATTTTTAACGTGGTTAACTCCACGGCCCCTTGACCTCAACCGTCAAGAGTTCCAGATAGCCTCAGATGGAGGTACGGTACGTTCCAGGGGTCTAGTTGTATTCCGTGCGGTCGGGTTATGTCTTGAAAAAACTTTTACTGATTCTGCAATAGAAGTTATTCTCCTGGCCTACACTAAGGAAAGCTAAATTCATGCAGCAACACAACTACTTTACCTTAGGGTTCTCTACTATACCACTACAGTAGGTCAGTAAAACACAAAAGTTCGGTTAAATTATGATCTATTACCTTCATAAATATATACAAGGTCGGTAGCTGACCAAATCGTTACAGAAAAAAAAACAAAACAATCAACAACAAAAAAAATTATACCCTGCGTTGCAGGTAACAATACCCTGGTATTTACAAAAAAAACTATATAAGCGAAATATAAACTACTTATCCAATCACCATGCGGTTAATAGAGACGAAGCGGGCAGGATATAAGCGAGAGAGGTTTATAAGCATAAGCAATGTCTTTATATGCAAAAGAAAAGCGGTAAAAGCCAGTTTTCTAAAAAAATAAGTCTTTTCAATAAGCAGGTTAATAATAATTGAAAGCAGAAAAACGGATTCTTGGAAGATGCCAGTAAAGTATATAAGCTGAACGGGAATATTCAGTTAAAATGGTCAGGGGATCGGAAGGGTTTGCAAGGGTTCAGTCCGAGAATGAAAATATTATTGAGCCCTGGCAGGACGCCTGGAAAACCTTAATATCTTGATTCAGCGGTCTTTTATGTCCTCGAATTGAAATACCAACGATCCCTGGCAGGACGCCTGGAAAACTTCAATATTTCAACCGAAACGGAATTTTAAAAAACGAGAATGAATACGGAATGGTCTAATCCGTGAATGAAAATATCAATGAGCCCTGGCAGGACGCCTGGAAAACGTTAATATTTTGATTCAGCGGTTTTCTATGTTCTCGAATTGAAATACCAACGAGCCCTGGCAGGACGCCTGGAAAACTTCAATATTTCAACCGAAACGGAATATGAAAAACGAGAATGAATACGGAATGGTCTAATCCGTGAATGAAAATATCAATGAGCCCTGGCAGGACGCCTGGAAAACGTTAATATTTTGATTCAGCGGTTTTCTATGTTCTCGAATTGAAATACCAACGAGCCCTGGCAGGACGCCTGGAAAACTTCAATATTTCAACCGAAACGGAATTTGAAAAACGAGAATGAATACGGAATGGTCTAATCCGTGAATGAAAATATCAATGAGCCCTGGCAGGACGCCTGGAAAACGTTAATATTTTGATTCAGCGGTTTTCTATGTTCTCGAATTGAAATACCAACAAGCCCTGGCAGGACGCCTGGAGAACTTCAATATTTCAACCGAAACGGAATTTGAAAAACGAGAATGAATACGGAATAAATATTATTCAGAATTAATGACAATGACACTATAAAATTGCTATACCGATTATTGTAAAAATGGAACATTAATTATATTGAATAAACTTTCGCCTAACGATTATTGAAAAGACTATATTTCCATAAAGTCTTACCTTCACAGCAACTATTTAAAGTTTTATTTCGGAAAGAAAATAAATTTATCTCTAGGAAAAAAAACAGACTATACAAAAAAAATTATCAACAACAAATCGTCTAACGGAGCGACGGTCGGTAGCAAGCGGTCACAACTGCAGGCCAGGTGATACTCTCCCTTAATCCCAGAGCTTACTGCCCACCAACTGCCTTTTTGTCTTTCCACCTCTCTCGGTTAGCTCGACCTGCGCGCTACCTACTCCACTGTGAGGCATAACCTTTATACACTTCGGTGCATTTTAATATTTTAAGTACAGAAACAGAAATGAATATTTTATATAATTATAATAAACTTTTTAACAGAAGTCAGGGGTTATAACGGTTATAAGCATACTGAAATAAAAAAAATATATTCGGTAACTTGAAATAATCATTACAAAAAAAAAACCTCGTTACAATTCTCAGAAAATTCATTTCGTTATTTTTTGCATTAACATTTTAATTGTTTAAATTGTTTTGTTTACTTTTGGAAGTCTCTTGACATATATGTGAATTTTCTATTTTGAATCAGATTTAGTAATGGGTTCTCATTAGACCCTTAATCTTTTTCAGATTTTATAATTTGATAGGTTCCCATTAGACCTTAATATCAAATTTTCCTTTAATGTCATTTAGGAAGTTTACATGTTTGTTTTGGGACATTTGAAAAAGATCTCTACAGTGTTAGTTTTAAACATTTTTTAGAATGATTGAGTTCTATGTTCACTGTCATTTGTCATATGCTAAATTTTTTAAAATTGAAGGAGTGTCACTCCAACATCCGTTAGATGAACACGTGTTCGGATTTCAGTTTTAAATAATTTTAACAAATAAAAATTTTAATAATGTTTAACATCTAGATTCGACAAACCCTAAACAGGGGATCATTTTAATTTCAATGTAATTTTAATTCATGACGTCAATGTTTTGACTAAGTTTCTTGTATAAATTACCTGACGAGTAAGTAATTTTTTATCTACTTATTTCTTATATTTTCTAACTTTTTTACTTACTTGCAGGTAAGCACTGAAGATGGCTTAATACCCGAAAGCGCTCTGCTATTTTAATAAATTAATATTTACACAGAATACGAATATGTTTTCTTGACTTTCGAGTCATGTGTACTCAGCTATAAATTATTCACACTAATAGATAATGCCTTTTGTGCACCCTGAATATAATAAATAATACATTTCAGCGTCACTCACCCTGTATAAGACCTTCCAGCGTTACTCACCCTGTATATAATAGTTAAGTCCTTTCGAGCGCCCTGTATATGCGTTTTCAACGATATGTCACCTCTCTATACACCCTATGTTGAATAGACGTAGCACGATTGGCATATATAATAGACGTTAAGGCCGTTCGAGCAGGCATGTTACGAGGAAAATTTAGCTTAATCTGGAATCGAAGTAATTATTTTCAGAAGTAACAACTGGCGCCCAACGTGGTTCTAATCTCATACCGCGATACGCTAAGCCTGCGAATTCACTCTTTTTATTCACTTCTTTCAAGAAACAATAATTTGCTAATTCTTCAAAATATTGATCATCATATTCTGTACTTTCTTGCATTATATAATCACCCATACACCAAATCAGCCCAGGTTCTATACCAAGCTTTCTACTAACCAAGCAATGCAACAAACACTGCATGATTGAATTATCAGCTATAGTTAAAACAGATCCGGATTTCATGGCTCCAGGTTCATTTTGATACAAATGAAGACCTCCTGACGTTACTAAATGGCATCCTTCACCGAATAATCAATGATATCGCCAAGCAGCACAATCAATCCACTCTTGTGTTAAATTGATGCATAGTGATTGTCTAATTCTAAAATATGACTGTAAAAGCCAACCTCTAACTGTCCAATCCCAAGAAGATTCATCAGCACAAATCATACCTTTAACTGGAATTTGTTTCCATCCTCCTAATAAAGCAATCCAACCTGTTGTAATAGGATGGAATGGATGTGTGTCTATAAAGTCTTGGTTCAAATCACCAAACAACATTTGATGAATAATTGATACTGAATATATAAGGCGAAAACGTTCCCTCAATTTCTTTTGGGAGTGGGGTTTTGGTTTTATAAATAACCTGATAGGATTACAAGTCTATCTCTCACCAACATCCATACTTTTTCCAAAGCAATTGGACTTGACTTTCCATCCATGACCTCAAAGAAAGTCCTATTTGTAGTGGATTGTAAGCACCAAGGATATCCTGGGCTGCTGTTCCAATCTATATATTTAACAATTCTCTCAAAATGAGAGCGTTGCAAGAAATCATCAGGTATATTCCAACGAGCTACACTTACAGCCGGTTTCACAATGTCGGGTTAACTCCTCGGGTCAATTAACCCTTACCTATAAGGTAACCATCAGATACCGTTACACAATTGTCAGTTCGTCTATAGGTTAGCTGATCGGAAGTTCAGTAGTAATTTTTGTTCAGTTGGTAGCAGATTAGGTATAATGATCAGATTTTATGGTTAGTGACATTCAAAATCGAAAAAAAAGAAGAAGGAGTTAACCTATAAAATTAATTTACTCGTATTTGGGAAGTTGTAGTTTGTTTTAATTTTTTTTGGCAGAAGTAATAATATAGCTGTATAGGTATTTAATGAAAATAATAAAAGCATATGGAAACAAACAATTTTATTCTAGTGATATAATAACTCCCATTACAACTAATTATTATTCCAAATTGGTAAAATAATTATTAATTAGATTATATCTCACTCTATTATTTGGGTTTAATTTGCTTTGTTCAAGTTCTACAATATTTGGCACATTTACATTGTTAGCAAAATTAATTGCCCTTCCCTGCTCAACATTTACAGGGGGCATTTCTCCATTTTCACAGGACAAGCAATGTTGTATTGAACTGTAGCTGCTACAATCACATGCTGCAGAGTCTCCAATTTCAATCTTTAACCCATTGCCAAGGCAGGAAACCTTTTTCACACACCATACTGCCTCTCCACAACATTTCTTGTCCTAATTTGTGATTCGTTAAATAAAGCTTCTGCTTCACTATAAACATTTGCCAAAGGCTTCATCAAATAATTTTTAATGGGGTAGCCACCATCCCCCACTAACAAACTGTCTCTAAATTCCCCCTATACGCATTTACCTCATAATCGTTCATTTTGCACACTCAAAATAATAAGCAAATAAATGCAGCAATAGCTTCAATCAATTGTTAGGTTAGAATCTCCTGGTTATTATTATTACCACTAGATTTTCTGGTGGCTAAATATTCTGAGAGTTAACCATAACCTGAACCCTTCACTGAACAATGAGAAACATTTTTTTTGAGGTAACCAAGGGCTATTTGTTAACCTCAGGATAACTTGACATTGTGAAACCGGGCGTTAACATATCAACAACATCGTAAATCGCATAATCTTATTCAAATTGTCCAGGTACAAATCAAATCGACTCCGTAATGACGCATGATAAGACAAAGATCTCAATTCTGCGTCCTCTCCAAACTCGGGCCATCCGTCATTTTCGAGAGAATCTCCGACAAGGGGGAAAACTGGTCTTGTTCTCTCTCCAATCGTGATTCCCGGAATCGGTTTGGTCTTCTGAAATTTCGTTTCCCTAAAAAAGTTTTCTTAACAATCATATCATGATCAGAAGGAAAAGCTGATTCAGGCTTAAATTCTTCATTTCCATGTTTAACTGAGTCCACATTCCAGGTTCACTGTTAAACGATCGATCACAGTATTCACATGGGAACGGGTTAACAGTAACTCCTTTTGGTCTTTTCAATGCACTAATGCGCTTCTCTTTCTCTTTTTCCATATTAACTTTATTCTCCTCAATTTTCTCAGCAGGAACCATAGTTTTAACTGTGACAAATTCATTTTCCAATTTGGCTATTCGGTCTCCTAATAAATAAAAGCTATCAAAAACTGAATGCATTTTGTTCAAAGTATTTTCCGTTTCTTTGTGGTTCTTTCCCAAATCTTCCTGTTTAAGAATCAATTCATCAATTTTTGAAGCTAAAAAATCATATCACATCTTAGCCTATGTAAGAATTCTCCCCCTCTGGTTGCGCATATTTCATCAATAATTCACGCAACTGTAGCAGACAACTCTGACAAAGCTTCTTCAATTGGAGTCAATACAGATGATTCAAAATATAATGGAATTTCTTCATCAACTTCATCTGTCCACAAAGTGTCACCTTTAGCTTCCTTGGTATAATAAGTCGTCAACAAGTCAGAAACTTGCCTATCGGTCCATGTTGTTTGTGGTCCTCTTGCAACTCGCTCATATGCACTTTTTCCAGATATTTTTGTTCTATTATGGTGTTGTGGATCATACTCAAATTAAGTGAGGAATTCGCTAAAATAGCATTACGATTTTGTGACGTGCAGCCATCACTAAAGATTATAATCTTTTGTCCTGCAGTCATGGATGGAATGACTGAGCCTTCTATGAATTGGCATATTATGGATGAGTAATCATTCGCACTAACACCTCCAGCTGACTCATGCCAGATGAAACAATATCCGTCCTTGGTTTTCATGTCGAAAATTGTGAAGTTGTGCACAATTAATTTTGTCTTGAAATAGGAAGAAGACACATTGGATTTAGGACTTAGTAAAACCGATTGTAAGTCCATACAAAATACCTTATGTTCAGACATTTTATCTAATTCTTTTGCTTCTCTGGCTTCCCTCTTTTTTTGTATGTGATCTTCATATTTTTCGTTGCTTAAATTTCCAGCATCATGTGCAACACATGTGTCGCACAAGTCCTATTTTGGTTTGAAAATGCTCAAGTTGATGGAGTCAAATGTGTGGTAGAATGTTGCTATGGAAACAGGAGTAGATTTCTTTTCGTTACACCAGTCTGTTTTATAACATTTATATAACGCAGATTTGGTATGCCATTGGGGTTCCAGGTAGAGTACCAGAATAGCAATGATTGCTATTCTGGTAAGTACCCCTTCTTCTTTTCATTACTTGCACTCTAGGCCTTCCAGAAAAGCTTGTTATCGATGCGATTAAATTAAATAAATAAATAAATAAGTAAATAAATTAACAAATAAATATAAGGACGAATACATAAACACTGAAAGGTCTATAAATAATAATTGTATCAATAAAACCCTATATACATGATAAAAATGTAGAAACCTATGTAAAAATGAAGCGCGCATAAATAAAACCTAAATAAATTGTAAAAATGTAAAAACCCGTGTATAAATAAAACACTATAAAAATGTAAAAACCTGTGTAGAAATAAAACATGTGTATATAAAATCTCGAATAAAAAATATGAAAATTTTTGTATAAATAAATACCTATGTAAATAGTATAAAAATCTCGTACAAGTGGCCCACTATTCATATGTCTAAAATTATATCTGAAAGTGTCCAGGTTTTTTCATCCGGTGACCAGAAACCCCGCATGATCGGCACTCCGGTTCCTCCCCGCACTCTTGTGCTCTGTGACCCTTCTTCCACATTCAGGCACTGTTTCGACCTATCTGGCCCTTTGCACTCCTGTTTGGTGTGTTCGTAGTCAATGCATCGGAAGCACCTGAGGGGAGTTACCCGCTCCTGTACCCTGCATGAGGACCATCCTACAAAGACTGTTCTTGTCCTCCTCACCGCTTCTGCTAACTCCTGAGGCACCGCGAAAGTGCATGTTTGGCGCCCATATCTAGTTGCCTTCACTCCTTTTATGGTGATTCCACCTCTTATGCCAGTGCGGTTTTCCAGCGCCGTCTTTACATCACCCGGTGTGACCGCTGGGTCTTAATCAAGGAGATTAAATATTGTTTCTTTCCTCCTTACTGATACCGACACTTTCTTGACTCGCCCTTTCAGCTCATCCCTTAGTTTTTCGGCTGTTCCCTTCCCTTTCAACTTTACAACAATATCTCCACTATTTGTTTTGGAAACATTGTCCACTCTGATCCCCAGAGCCCTCACATCCACCTGTGTTCTCATCTCCCTAAGAACGTCCGCGAATGGTCTGCCACCAGTCTTAACCAGAACCGATTTCCTAGCCACCCTTTTTTTAGTTCCCTCTTGCCCCCTATCGGAAACGATATTGTATATTGTTTCTCCCCCCCTACCTACAAATTCCATTATCATTCTAAAGAAAGTGGGTTCCACCCTTTCCGATAGTAGGATATTCACCTCTTTTGGGGACTCCCCCACTTCTTCAATGTTTTTATGTAGAGTTTTAATCATATTGAAAACCTCCTCGTTCTCCATCTCTTCAGTGAGCCTAGCCACGTAATGACGCCACTCTTTCCAAAATCTTAAGGTCTGGATCGCATTAACTACATAGTCGATTTCCCCCCCTTTACATCCCTCGGCCATCTCGACTAGTTCCTCCCTTCTCTTCTTAAAATTTTGGACTAATTCCGATGGAACTTCTGGGTCCATCACAATCGCGCAATTCTTCCTGTCCAGGGCCTCCCAATGCTCCATCTGTTTATATTTTGTGCATGCAAAGACCTCCTCTTCCCAGTCCTCCTCAGAGATCTGTTTGAATTTATTGAAGTTTCCACCATCTACAATTTTATTTCTCATTTTCTCGATTTTTTCTCTTTTCAATTTCATTTTTCACAATGCTTTGCACTCAGCACATTTGGGCTTTTCCTCCCTGCTATTCTTTTTCTCCCTTTTCAACCCTTTTCCAATTGCTGACATAATTTCCCCGATAACCCTCTTGAGTTCCTCGTCATCGATTTCCAATTCTCTGGTTTTCTCCCTCAATTTCTCCATCTTCCTGCTTACTGTTTCCAGTGCGCTCTCTCCTTTGAATTCATTACTCTCGTTCTGCCGTTTTTTTTTCCGCGCTCTCTTCTCTTGCGGACTCATCCTTTTTCTTTTTTCTCCTGTCCTTTCCTCCTCATCACTGAACAAAATCGACCTTAACACCCAATGGTGGAATCAAGAGTGCAGTCAAATGCGTCTTTCCATCTTCTTGTCATTTTTTCTACAGCTTCTTCAGCGTCGCAATATTCTTTTTCTGAGAGGCTGTGATTTTTAATATCCTATCAGATAACATTGATTTATCTCGTGCTAACTCCTTGGGATCACCGTATTTATCTCCCTTTAGATTGTATCTCTCTAAGAATTCATCCTGTAGCTTGCAGAATTTACGGTCGGTACGATCGAGTCCGGACATTCCGTGCTTTGATTAGAGATTATTTGACTAAATACATAATTTTTTTCCTAGAATCTCTATCAAGTAAAATAATTAAGCTGTAGAGTTTTTTATTTAAAAGTTGACAATAGATAGTGTTAGATTTAAGTAAAAACGCGCCATTATCATTGATAAATTTGAATCAAAAATTATAAACGACAGCCGCTTACGATCGGCACAGAGGAATCGACTCGATTCATTCTATGTGTATCGCTCGAACAAAGAAGCTGCTGATGTTTATTGTTTTGGTGTTTAATAATAATTATTCCATAAATTTATATCAATTTCTAACAATAGATAAATAATAGAATTTTATGTGACATAACTCAATACATGGAATTCAGTGGAAAAATTGGTTTGAAGACGTTAACGAGTAGCTATCCACACTTCATTGAAGAACACATTAGAGCTACATAGCTTCAAGATACAAATTATAACTAACACTCGCCATCATATCACAAGCAAATATTTCCCATGATAGATATTATTTGCAATTGCTGTGAAAAATGTGTATATCACAAAGTCCTACATTATTGACAATTATTTAAAACACTTATAGATTCCTAGTGATCTTTTTATTTATGTTTTCTATTATCTATTTTACAATGGATTTTTAAGTAGGTACCTCTGGCAAAAATTATTATTAAAAAATGAAAATAAAGCAGTCTTCATACTATTTTCCCAAAACTCATCATCCCTTCCAATATTCTCGATGTGAGGTTGACAATGTAGAGTTCAAACTATGAAATAGCAAGACTTTCTTCAGGTTAAATGTAATTGCCCCTGAATTTGATAGTAATATGGATGATTAACAGCCAGTTTTTCAATATATTATTCAAGTTTCAGTTACAGTATCTATTATTAATTAAAAATAATAGATACTTAGCAACAAGGTACTGTTTTTCAAACAACTTTTAATTAACAGTTGAGTAATTTAATATTTAGGATATTTTCTGGAGGCTGGCAATAGATACTGTCAAGTTTTCGCCAGGGATGTAATAATATTTTACTTCCTCTATGGATATAATCACTAAAAGAAAAGAAGAACAAGAGTTAACCTAAAATTAATTACCTACCGTTCTGAAGGTTTATATTCAAAGGTCTGTGTACTTATACATAAAAATAATAATACGTTGTGGTGGAACTTATTTTTGATTTTGTAGTAACTACAAAAAGATGAGATAAAATAATATTAATTTAATCCCTGAATCTCAAATTTTTAAATTTATCTATCAGTTGATGTGATAGAATATCTTATAATGACTCGGATAAATGTTCTACCGTATTAATCAAATCTAAATATGTCCAAAAAGTTTTTATTGTCGTATTCCTCAAAAAAATTTGGTCTAGGACGTATAGTTTTTGGACGTCTAGGCTCTTAGTCACTAGAGTACACATTCATTCAAAAACCATGTTTGAAGATAATTTTAAAGTACCAAAATCACAATATAAACGAAATAAAACACTTTTTTACCACAATTCACAAATAAAACAACCAGAAATTCAAACACGAAGGAAAAATTAAGTAGGTATTAATTTCTTGAAATACATCACATCTTTATGTTAGCTAACAAGAATTTTAATTGATACTTTTAATCTAATATAACATTGAAAAACCGTTTCTTTGCATTAATTATCAATTCAATTTTAATAAAGACTTTATATTCAATTGAAAAACTGGCCGTTAGTTATTACTTCTGCTTCATTAATTTTTAAATATGTGATTTTTTGTCTTGAATTCCATCAACTGAGGCCAACTATGGCAGTATAGTGATTAACAGTGTTTGATTTCGATCTCTCAAATAACGTTAATAATACGGTATAAAACCAAATTAATTTTTGGAAAAACAGTTTCGTGAATGTGCACAGTACATAAGGACAATCTCAAGGTATCTATAACCTGAAATTTCAATTCTTTTTTCTTGTTTATGCTACAATCAACAACTGGAGTACCAAATAGTCTTGATAAAGAACGGGTTGTCTATCAAACTTTTCTGTGCATGCAGGACCGGCTTCAGAGACGAATGAAACACCGAATAAAGCAAAATCCAAACAAGAATGGATTGTGCAGATGCAGAGAATCCTGTCCATAATGATTCTACTACTAGCCAACTTCCTATTCAAACTAACACCTACTCAGCAGCACTTAGCCAAAAGACAATACCTAAACATCCAGAAAAACAACAAGCTATAATATTCATTGCAATTGATAACATTGACTTTGCAGAATATATAATCGCTCTCGGATCGTTAATAGGGCCCAAAAATATATTATTTTGTTCAAGAATATCCAATAATAGAATATGCATATATCTCTCCTCTAAGGACTTAGTCAACAAATTCCTACAAAACCACGGTGGAATATCAATTAACAACCAACGTATATCAGCCAGACGTCTTATTACTCCTGCTGCTCGTCTAATATTATCAAACGTTTGTCCCTCTATACCCCAAAAGATCCTTGAAGATAAATTGGTCCAATTAGGTTTAAAGCTATTATCCCCAATTAATTTTTTACGAATCAATATATCGGATCCACAATATTCCGATATCCTAAGCTTTCGCCGCCAAGTTTGCATCTGCCCATCCCTCGAAAATACTAAAATCCCCGAACCACTACCCATTACTTCCGACGATATTTTCATCTTATATATAGGAGTATATAACTTAACTACTAATTCAATACTTATATTGGTCAGTATCCAACTTCACATCTTTCTATTTCTTGGTATCTTTATTGAATAATTTGTTAAGCCCACAATAGGCAATTGTACTTGGGAACACCCAAACAATTAGATTGAAGAGCAAAGGTAGGAATGATGCCAACCCTAATAAAGATCCCAGTCCCATTTGGAATCCTGGATCTGACACAAAACCACCTGTAACCCAAGATACTGTATCTGATCTGGATGATATAGAGAGATATTTGGTAGGTTCAAGGTCCCCGTAAAAAGATATTTCAATAAATACAACGAAACTTTGTTTCACAATATGGGTCTCAGGGTCTAGTACATCTATTCTGCAGGCGTCTACCCCACCAGCAATCTTCAGTACAAAAGGATCTTTTTGGCACCTTAAATAATTTGGATTGACAGTACAATTTTACTCGATAAACATTAGTCCTTCTTGTGTTATGTTTGAAGCAGAGAAAATAACTTGAGAATTCTGTAGACACTCAAAGCATCCCTGCGTAAAAACCACTTCAACAGAACAAGAAGAATGCTTGATTATTTGCTTCTAAAATTCACGGCGAGATAGGAATAAATTCATCATTTCTTGATTTTTTGAGATAGTAGTAGAATAGCTTGTTCCACCCATAAAAGGAGTAACAACGAGATATTCTCTTCTTTCTTTCCAATGGGTTATAGCTCTTATACCTTCCATTGGTGATTCTTCGATGTTGCATTTGACTGAGCATCCCGAGCTGACACATGACAATAATCTCTCGAGAGGAAATTTCCTTATGGAATATTCTTATCCTGTGACGATTCAACTTGCTTCAACTGTAAAAAACCAGGCCAGTAATTCTGTATAGCCTATTTTATGCAGGCGACCGGGGTATGACATGTTAGATAACCTGTAATAATTCTTATCTTATTCCTACTGATATTCACTAGTTCTTCGGCCCGCTTTGCACATGTGTCACCTATGAAGGTTTTACTGTGTACCTGTTTCGGAGTGTTCCCCCAATGAAGTCTATGTTTGCAAACAAATTATTTTCAAATATGTGCTTCAGCCTGCTATTGTTAAAAATAGTACTATTATGTGTTGAACCAGGTCATCTAACGACTAAATCCAAAATTTTCAAATTAGCACTTGATACAGTATGTACGAATTTCTCACAAAATTCCTACAATAGGTCGGTCCGCCCCTGTTTAATTACTTCGGAGCGACCGTTGAACACTGCGATGTCAAGCTCTCGGGTTCGCGCCAAAAATGTATTTCTCCCCGCTGTAAGTCAGTAGTAATCGTACCCTGCCAGTCAAGACATACTGTTGTTTCTCTGCTCACCATGTGCAGCAGTATTTATCTACTCCTCCTCAAAATGGTGATCAAACTGCTTAAAGACTCAGTTACACGACGCCAGTAACTCGTACGAGCTACTAAAAGCGAGTACTGGAAATGCCGTGTAAACAGACATTCTAGTGCTGGCTTTTAGTACTCGTTCCATCAACCGTTCCAGGAGAGCGAATAGAAAGCCATCCCATTCGATGGAACGAGTTGCCCCCTCTTTTTTACTATCTTCCATCAATTGCCTCGTGTAAACACGTGAATAGTAGAATAGTCGAGTGGTTAGGAGAGTGTAGAGCTGTCAGGCGGACAAAACACGTGATATTTAATAGCAACGCAGTATTTGTTTAGTTTGTGAATTCTAGTTACTCTAATATTATTATTATTAATATGGCGTCTAATAAATGGACTGAAGACACTAGTGTGAAATTTGTGGAGTTATATAGGGAACATGAATGTCTGTGGAACTCCAATTTGCTTGTTTATAGAAATAAGCAAGCCCGAGATGCGGCAATTAAAAAATTAGTAGAAGAAATGGGTATTGAAGGTTTCGGCGCCGTAGACGCAAAAAATAAAATAAAAAACTTACGGTCCACTTACATGCAAGAGGTAGCAAAAATCAAAAAGGCAAATCATTCTGGAATGGGCGCAGAAGACTCATACGTACCTAAAATGAAGTGGTTCGCAATAATGCATTCATTTTTACAAAAAGTGAATAAAAGAAGAGATACACTATCTAACTTGGTAAGTATATTACCATTTACATTAAATTTATTGCAATATTTGTGAGTCATTACATGTTACATCTACTCCAAATGACAAGTTTAAAAAATCATTCGATCTTGCCACGAAACTGCTCCTGTAGTCATAAAATAGTCAACATATCTGTCCCTCAGTTTTCTAGCAAATTGCGATGAATGATTACTTCCTACGGTTACAGCTTTTTGCAATCCAGATGTTTCAGATCTCCAAGATCCAAGAACTACTTTACCTTGATTAATGTCTTCTTCGTCGACTGATCCCGTTGGCAAATAGACATTCACTGATTTAGCTCGAAGCCAGTTATGCAGGGCACAACAGGTCCGTACGATCTTGTCAACTGTGGAAACTTTACAGGATATTGGTTTTTCAAAAATCCTGAATCTGCTGGCTAAAATGCCAAATGCGTTTTCCACAATCCTTCTCGCACGACTTAATCTATAATTGAATACTTTTTGTCCAGTGGTTAGTTCAGTTTTTGAAAATGGCTTCAATAAATAATGTTTGAGTGGAAAGGCATCATCTCCAACAATGAACCCACCGTCCGGCAACATATTATTTTCCAGTGCTGAGTAAATAGAACACTGAGAGAAAACCCCTCCATCAGATGCTTTTCCATTACATCCAATATCAATGTAACGAAAACAATAGTTGCCGTCGACAATCGCCAACAAAATGATACTATTTTGCCCTTTGTAATTATAATACTCGCTTCCAACGTTAGGAGGAGCACGAATGTTGATGTGCTTCCCATCAATTGCTCCATAACATCCTGGGAAATTCCACCTTGTGCTGAAGTCACTTTCTATTGTTTTCCATTCATGTACTGTCTGAGGTACCTAGAACAATAAAAGCCTTAATAAATATCATGTGAAGCAACTAGCCAGCTTTTGACGCCAACCCGTTAAATAAAGTGCTTAATTACAATACTGTCCATAATAATATTTTTGATTTTTCAGGGCGATCAAGAGGAAGCAACAAATACAGATGGTACACCTCCAGACGCAATTGAACAAATAGAATACGAAACTACTAACCGTGATAACAACAACGATCCTACGCCTGAAACTGTACCAAAGCGTAAAAAACTGACAAAGACTAAGGTAAAAGAGGTAGCTGCCTGTATTCAAGAACTACAATCGCTAGCAAACACTATGCAAGATGCGGACCATTCAGAAAAAGATGATGAATTTCATATTTTTGGACAGAGTGTTGCCGTTCAACTTAAAAAACTACCGCTAGATCAAGCTATCTCTTGTCAAAATGAACTTCAAGGCATCCTAACTAGGTACAGACTGGCTAGTATTACTAAAAATCAGAACACAACTTCTACATTAACTACCGTGACGCCAGTTGCCTACACATCTGCTTCTATTGGGCCCTCTAGCAGCAGTAGTCTCGTATCTGCATATTCTGAATCTGAGGATTATCACAATACGGCACCATCATCACATTACAGTGAATTTTCGAATACCTGCGAAGAGCAAGCGGACCATAGCATTCTCTCAGAAGCTATGAATATCAGTTTCGGTCATAACACTAGCATACAATAGCAATACTTTTGGTTTAACTGTTCTTAATATAATAAATGATTTATGTACTTACCTTCATAAATTCTTTTATTACTTCATAAATGGTATCGCAAACTTCAGGAACAAATATTGAAATAGCAGGCCGCGATACACGATACTGTTGTGCCAGATTTCGAAAGCTATTTCCAGTAGCTAAGTATGACAATGTTACCTGCAATTTTATTTTGGCAGGAATGGCCATTCTCATTGTAGAGTTCGATCGTTGTATGTGAGGATAAATTTTTGTGAGTAGATTATCAAAACATTTTGGAGACATTCTCATACAATTAGTAAATTCTGCAACATCTTCTACAGCGAGCTCCTTCAGAAGTAAACTTGAAGCACCACGTGTATCTCTTCGTGCAAGCCACTTCCTTATCCACAGTCTTTTGTGAGAGTTCATTAACACATCTTCCAAAACATCTATCATCTCCTCACATAGCAATTTTAGAGTTATTCTGAATATTTTTTGGAACTTTTTCGCTAGTACCACACGTTTTACGTCACAATCCATATTGGTTATATCTTTCTCGAAAACTCAACTAGAATAGACATATCGTCGTGTAAACTCTTGAATTAGTACTAAGTTCTAGTTACTTGAATGACATACTAAAATGCCGTGTAAATTCTACTGCCTTGACAATCATTTTGTGCCAGTACCCGCTTTTAGTAGCTCGTACGAGTTACTGGCGTCGTGTAACTGAGTCTTAATAGTTAGTGTTTATTTTGCTTCATTCCATCTAAACTTATTGTAATTAATTCCAATTATTATTATAAAGGAGAAAACCATCAACCTCTATTATCTGCTCGTCTTGAAGTCAGAAGTTTTCTATATTGCATGGTTGCCGCGCATTAAGTAATTCTGGAGAACGCAAAGCACATTTCAAGATTCGTTCTTATTACTATACATGTTTTTGCCACTGGTTTATGTATTTAGTATGCTTTATTTCCAATTTTTCTATGTACATTTGATTAAAACTGTTGTGTAAATATTGTGATTGAAAAGCTAAGTGCGGGTTTAGCTTTAAGTGTAAATACCTATTGTAAATTGTATAAACATTAGGCGTTTTCGGAAACTTACTCCGGCTCACTAACTCGATCCAGAGAGGTCACGTGATGAATTACCCGGGAACTGTAGTTTAAGAACTAATAGGTTTCGTTTTTGATTTGACAGCTAACGTCATAACATCAAAAATTATTATTTGTCTTAATTTGATTATATTATCTTTATTTATCATTTCAGGAAAATGCTTCTTAATCTTACTGGAAGATAACAAAACATACATCTCTTCTTCAACTTCGTCATCATCTTCGAAAAAATAATCAAATGCCAACGCCGTTAATGTAGCAAGGCTCCTTTTGTTCATGATTGATAAAAGCAAAATATTTCGTTACCACCAAAAGAATTAGGTTATGTTATATTTTATATTACCACAGAGTACATGTACCCTGTGATATTACCCTTCAGTTATGCGCATGCGGTGCCTATAGCGTCTCTACCGACCTACCTCTCGAGGTGGGTTACGAAAAATGAATCTGGGTCAGTCATCCAGTCAACAACTCGGAAGTTTACGAACACAGGTAGGCAACTCGGGTTAGGTAAACGAACGTGCAGGTTAGGGATCGTGTCAACCCGAGTAAGTTTCCGAAAACGCCTATTGTTTAGTGCATAAATTTCATTTCATACTACTTATTAATATGTTCTCCCTCTTGAAACATCTGTTGTTTCCTCATATAAATTTTGTGACCCAGCAACTGATTTAGCTTAATTTCCAAAGTTATTTGATAAATGTAACCAAAGTGTTTTTTCATCCTATAATTGGATTTTTCACTCTTATCTTTCCATCTGTAAATAATCTCTCATTATGTATTACAGTAAATACTCTATGTAAATATTGAATATTACTTATCTTTTAATTTCAAGTTCCTGGGTTATCCCTCTGCTTCTAGTACGGATAACAAGCTCCTACAGTGCATTGCAGGTAGCCCTTCGTATTTCCTCGAAGCTGCTAAGAAATATCATACACAGCACATTGATGGAAAAATACCCCTTTCGATTTCTAAATATTTCTGCATCTTGTCCTCCTGGGTTTGTGAGGGACGGGCGGGATGGTGATCTTTTCTCGGACGGCCTATTTCGTATAATTGAGGATTGAACTTCCGTACAGGTAAGTCGTTTAACTTCTAATTATACTTCAATAGGCCGTCCTTCGAAAAGATCACATTGGTATAGATGTTTAAAGAATCAAGGCGAATTAACCTTATGTTCCAAAAACCTGCAATTACTAGGCATGGGATTCGATTTGAAATTGTTTCTTAACAAAGATATTTTTATTACAATGAACTTGTTACAAGTAATTATCGAAACAATTATAAATATGTATAAGCAAAAAATATCAATAATAAGTACTTGATATTTATTAATTTTGACTATTAGCCATAACATGTATCATAACGAAATAACAATTATTAATAGTTTGTTATCCAAATATTGAACCTTTTCAATATAGAAATGTGAACGTCACGAGAAGAAGATGCTACATCGACACTATTTTTTATATAAATTCAAACGAAACATGTGTATCTTGTTCTTTTTACTTGTTTGATTACGTTTACAACATTTATAAAATAAACAATATAAAAAATATCATCATTTTATTGCAATTAGTCATTTTCGTTCAAATTAAAGCTATTTTAAAAGTAAAATTTTCGTGTGTGTAACATTTCTGGCGCTGCGAACAGGATTTTCGTACAGAAACCCCTACGTTTCCTGGTCAACTTCAGTTGTTTAACGAAGATTCATCGAACTCAGTGAAAATTGGCATGCAGAGGGCAACATTCGTGTTCATCCTATTGTAAGTACTTATCCTAATTTTCCTTTTATTAATGAGCATTTTTAACGACATTACTGACGAAACTTTACATTTATTATTAGCTGATATTAGTTTAAACAATTCTGAAAATACAAATAGTTCTCGATTTTCTCAAAAATTTTCTGAAGAAACGAAATTTCAACAGTCATCCTCAACCGAATTTCAATTCATTCCGAAACGCTCCTTCAAATAATACAAATTTTTATAGAAATAATACAAACTTCCCAGGAAACAATACAAATGCTCCTAGAAATAATTTTCAACCCAACAATTCTCGAAATAATGATTTTCAATCTTTCAATCGCTCTCCACTTCATAGAAACTCCACGAACCCCCAAATTAATTCATACCATTCTCCGATGAGTGGAGTACAAACCATTCATTCTAGAAATGAACCCATGAGTACTTCTACCAGAAGAACTCACCATTTTAATGTTAATACTACCACAGAGGAACAACCAAAATTTTCTATAAATAATTCTGAAAATGACGAGAGATTCTGGATTTGGATTTTCAAATAGGTCCGACCAACGATCCTCCTCCTCTATAAGTTTGAATAATATCAAAAATTGCCCCCAACTACCCTATTTCATTATGCCAAAAACTGGTTTAAAGGTACTGATTGATTCAGGAGGATCAGATAGTATTATTTCACCAAAAGCTTCTACTTATTTCAACCCATTACATAAATATGAAAAACCATTTTTATTGACTTCTATGAAATTAACTAATAAATATTTTTTTAATATCAAAACATCATTGTTCGAAGAATTCGGCATTAACGAACCAATAGATGCTCGAATAGCCGACTGGAGTAAAGATTTTGATATTTTACTCGGAAATTTTGACTTAGAACGCTTGAATGCCTTAATCGACTATGAAAATAAAACGCTGACATTAAGAAAATTGAATATAACAATTCCTTTTTCTACTTTATACAATAAAATCCCAGTAGATATTTCACACGGTGACATAATATTACCGGAAATGAAAATAAATAACATAAAAATTCCTGAATCTATTCACACAGTCACTGATGGCTATGTAGACAAAATCATATTACCAAGTCCATTACAACTTGATACGGTACATGTTGAAAATCTTAATAATTATGAAATTTCAAACGGTCCCACGAACTTTGACTCGACATTAATAAGAACTCAGCATTTGAATTCTGAAGAAGAACAAAAAATTTTAAATCTTTGCAAAAAATTTCACGACATTTTTTATGATAAAAAATCGGACTTGAGTTTTACTTCTGCCATCAAGCACGAAATTAGAACTCGAGACGAGCATCCAATATACGTTAGAGGTTTTAGACATCCAAAAACGATGCAAGATGAAATTACGAAACAAATAAATAAGCTATTGGAAAACAAAATAATTAGACCCTCTATATCTCCTTATTCTGCTCCAGTATGGATAGTACCAAAAAAAGCAGACGCATCCGGAGAAAAGAAATTTCGTATGGTAATCGATTATCGTAAACTCAATGAGAACACTCTAGATGATAAGTATCCCCTTCCAAAAATCGACGAAATCCTTGACAATTTAGGTAAAGCTACTTATTTTACAACCCTCGATCTCGCTCAGGGATTTCACCAAATTGAAGTCCACCCAAATTCGATAGAAAAAACAGCCTTTTCCGTTCCTCATGGTCATTTTGAATTTCTAAGAATGCCATTTGGATTGAAGAATGCTCCCTCCACTTTCGAAAAATTGATGGATAATATCCTCAGACCCTTCCTTTACAAATTTTGTTTTGTTTACATGGATGACGTTATTATTTTTTCCAAATCATTACACGAGCACCTCGTACATATTGCCAAAATTTTTGAAGTGTTCCGAAAAACCAATCTCAAAGTACAATTAAATAAATCTGAATTTCTTACTAAAGAAGTTGCCTTTCTTGGTCACATCGTCACCCCTCAAGGAATAAAACCGAACCCTATCAAACTAGAAGCCGTCCAAAAGTTTCCGCTTCCAAAAACTATTAAAGAAATCAAATCATTTTTAGGACTTATTGGCTATTATCGCCGATTCATCCCAAACTTTGCAAAAATTACTTCCCCGTTTTCCAGATGCACCCGCAAAGGAGCTGTAATCGATATTAATAACTCTCAATATCTAGAATGTTTTGAAAAATGCAAACAGTTGTTAAGTAATGCCCCTGTTCTTCAATACCCTGACTTCTCAAAAACCTTTACTCTTACTACTGATGCATCAAACATTGCTATCGGTTCTGTTTTATCACAAAATAATCACCCTATCGCGTACTACTCACGCACATTGAATTCCGCTGAACAAAATTATTCAACAGTCGAAAAAGAACTATTAGCCATAATTGATTCATGCAAGCATTTTCGACCTTACCTATATTCCCAAAAATGTATAGTAGAAACAGACCACAACCCCCTAGTATGGATTTATAAAATTAAAGACCCAGCTTCTCGCTTAGCACGCTGGAGGTTAAAACTTGAAGATTATAATTTTGAAGTGAAATACAGAAAAGGTAAAGAAAATCAAGTAGCTGACGCCCTTTCTCGCATACAAATTAACGCATTGGACACAATCAGTTCAAACCAAGCAGAACCCCCAGATGATATCGATATTGACGCAGACGAATTTTTAGACGAATTTGACAGAATAACTACCGATAATACACAACATTCTGACATTGAACACCCAATTACCGGAATTCAAATTTCAGAAGAACCAATAAATTTATCCAATAATCAAATTATTATAACACCACGATCTCAAATTTATGAAATAATTTACAAAAAAATATTTAATAAACATAGGTACGTTATAACAGTTACAGATAACTGGAAATCAGAAATTACAGATGCCTTCAAACAAATTTTAAAACCTAGCCAAAAATTTGCAATAAAATCACCCCATGATTTTAAAACCTTTATTTGCAATTACTTTAGGGAAAACATTAATTCAACTGTCAAAGCTATATTTTGTAATAAAATTTTATCTGATATTGAGGATAAGGAAAAACAAATAGAATGTGTTAGGAAATATCACACCGATAATCATAATGGAATTGTAGAAACTTATAAACACCTAAAATCACAACTTTATTGGCCATCTATGCAAACTACTATTTCCGATTTCATTAATCAATGCGAAATCTGTCTAAAAAATAAATACGAAAGACATCCTTATAAATTACCCCAATTAGGACCCCTTCTTGGTCAAAAACCTTTCGACATCTTACACTTAGATTTGTTTCATTGCAATAAGAATATTTTTCTTACAATTATTGATTCCTTTTCTAAATACGCTCAGTGTTACAAAGTTCCAGATAAAACATCAATTTCAATTCTAAGTAAATTGAAGCATTACTTTTCGCACCATAATTACCCCCGAAAAATCGTTTGTGATAATGGAACAGAGTTTAACTCTGCAGTAATAAAAGAGTTTTTAAAGCATCACAAAATAGAAATTCACTTTACAACAGTTAACAATTCCTCATCCAACTCGCCCGTTGAAAGATTCCATTCAACACTTATAGAAAAACTTAGAACTCTACGTGAACAAAATCCCCAAGACCCTATTGACGATATTTTCACGCTTGCTGTATTAATCTATAACCAATCGATACATAGTGCCACAAATTTCTCTCCGTTTTCTATCCTTTATGGACCCTATGCCGAAGAGATACATTTTGACTTTGATCTTCCCCTTTACGAAACATATAATCAAAAACATAAGGACGAATTACAACCCTTTTTAGCTAGCTTATGCAATCAAAAACAAAAAGAAAAAAGGCAAGAAATATTAGATAAACAGAATCAAAAAGCCGAACCTATACCCGACATTAATACTTCACAAACCATATACGTTACAAAGAAAAAACACAAATCGAAGCTACAAGCCCCCTATACTCAAATTCAGACTTAAAAACAAAACAAAACAAAAATTATAGGTAAAACAAACAAACGAAACCAAACTAGTACTCATTTAAAATATGTGAAACGATTACGTAAAATAAGGAATAAAAATTCTCAAGGAGATAATTTTTTGCAGGAGGACAATCCTATCCCTGGGACATCCTCTCAAAATCCATGAGATCCCGAACAATGGTTACTATGCTGAAGAAATCGGATTTTCGAGAGAAATATCCCACTATCACCGCCACATTTTACACATAGACTTAGATAAATTAGAAGAAATTTTATCCGTAAATCCTGAAACTTATTTTAAAATTCCCCTAAAAAATAGCCCGCTTACAGCATTAATTTCCCAATATTCCCATTTACTCGAAGAAGCAAAAGATAATTTGCATAAAATCACGCGTAAACAGAAAAAAGGTTTATTCAACTTCCTAGGTACTGCAATAAAATACGTCACCGGTAATCCAGACGACACTGACCTAGACCTACTCAAAACACATATAACCGCTATAGAATTAAAACAAAACGAAATGATAAGAAAATTCAATAATCAAATATCCTTTGGTCAATCTCTTGATTCGAGATTCAATAACTTATTAAAAAAAATTAATAATAATAATCTCGTAATCTCAGCTGCAATTAATAAATTATCAGCTGATTTTTATGGTTACGTCATTCTTCATAATGAAATTATAAATCTTGATAATACTAATGAATTCTTATTGAAACTCATTCGAACCATTACTTTATCTCAATTAAATCTTTCAAATATTGAGCTATTTACTTTGAATGAACTTGAAACACTAAAAATTGAACTTATTAAAATCTATTCTAGAAACGCCCTACTTATAAATGACGAACACCCCTACGAACTAATAGAATCCTCCAAGACATTAGTCTGTGTAACTCTGAACACAATGCTCATAATAATAAAAATCCCAATTTTCCACACCAATACCTTTCTTACCCATAGAATTTACCCCATCCCTAATAATGAACACGTTATGATTATACCACCTACATCTTTCTACGCAAATAATAAATGGTACGAAGAATGTAGAGGAGAAGCGGAATACATAGTCTGTACAAAATTCATTAAATCCAGATGTCAATTACCCAATATTAAAAATTGCACGAAAACCATTGTAACTGAAAACTTTTATAGAGAATCTAGCAGAGCGATTTTGTGAGGTATCGTTCACCCAACCAAAATTCAAGATCAAGAAATTAAAGTCAGCAGCCTTCTAATGTCTGACGAGCCAATAACAATAGAAGGAATTATTTACGGTAAGAAGACTATTCACGAAATATCGTTACCAGATATTGTTCCCATCAAATTGATGCCCGACCATAGATTAGACATTGAAAAACTGAAAATTCCCGAAACCCATGGCCAACTACATCCGATAGAAGAAACCGAAGTTTTACCGCCTATTCCAACCGGAGTCAGCATTACTGCACTTTTATTAATAATATTTGTTTCAGTCTTTTTGGTAACTATTTTTATGAAGAAAAGAAAGAGAATATCTAAAATCCTTTTTGGACCGAAATTGTCACCTGCCCAAGTCCAAATTCTACAAGAAATTATCGAAAATACCCCTGAGACTTCGCGGACGAAGATCAATCCAAAGGAGGGAGGAGAAATGTGAACGTCACGAGAAGAAGATGCTACATCGACACTATTTTTTATATAAATTCAAACGAAACATGTGTATCTTGTTCTTTTTACTTGTTTGATTACGTTTACAACATTTATAAAATAAACAATATAAAAAATATCATCATTTTATTGCAATTAGTCATTTTCGTTCAAATTAAAGCTATTTTAAAAGTAAAATTTTCGTGTGTGTAACATTTCTATATATTGTTATATCACTTATTTATATGCTTTTTCAGTATTACATCCGCGAAGTCTCTGGGTTGTTGCAATTGGCGATTATAAAATGAAATAAAAGTATTGGATTTCTTTGAACATCCAGCGGTTCGTCTGATGTTTTCGATATTTACACCTCTTCTAAACGCTTCTGAAGTGCTAGCATGGCGAGTGCTGTGACTTTTAAATTTTGTTATATCTATACCGCTCGCTGATAGTCCGTTCTTTATACAATTGCTTATTAGCTGCCCATAGACGAAACGATCTGGTTGGTCGACACCGATATACCAAGACCGCCGAATTGTTCTGTGAGCGATCTGATTTGTCATGTCTACACACGATCATACTTGGTTCGCGAGTTGTCAAAGGATCGGTTCCTGCACATATGCTGTCTTCAAATTAGTTGGTAGAAATTTGAAAGTTCGACATACTGGGTAGTTCGACTCCGTATTTTAAGCTGGTCTAAAATACCTCGTCAGTCGGTGTAATCTATGTTGGTACGAAATGGTCAAAAAAACTGCTCTCGTGGGTTTATGTATTTCAAAAATCTGTCAAAAAGATGATAGAAGGAAGAAAAGAACAAAATGGGTCAAGAAATGGATTTTAGAATGAGGAAAATATACTCATATGTCTTTAGTACGGGAATTGAGACAAATCGAACAAGTTGATTTGAAGAATTACCTAAGAATGAGAGGTCCAGTTTTTGATGAGTTACGTTAAGTTGAAATGTAATGTAAAAGATTGTTTGAACGAGAAAGGTCTTTTTAATTTATATAAAGTATTATTTACAGAAAACTGTAATACTGTCTTGTTTAATAAAGCGAGTTACCAAAAGATATCAAAGAACATTAATTATTTAAACGCTTTATGAGTTTTGAAAAATATTTTTCAATGACAATGACCGTGCCTATAGCCCGGGAAGTAAGTGTTTCTTCTTAGTTGAACGGTCATTGTCTTTGAAAAATATTTTTAAAAATTCCTAAAGCGTTTGAATAATTAATGTTCTTTGATATCTTTCTAATTTCTTATTCATATAATCTGGGTCTTCAATATTCCACAAACATGTCCGTTCTCTATATAAGTCTATAAACTCTGTTACTATATCTTTTGTCCACTCCATTGCACCCCAAAATTCATACCAACAGACGCGCTCAACGACTGGTTCTTCTCGTTTGTTGCAAGTACAAAATTTGACTTGTGGCGACCTGTTCTATCGTTGATGACGTATTTCACTGACCAGATCCGTTGTTCAGCACTAACGTGCGTTCCCAATATGCCAAATTAAACAGACGCTGTCTGTCCTATACCACGTCGCGCAAAATATCGCTTCGTGGGTGGGTGCCTATTGTTTGCAGGGATGATGGGGTTATTTCATAGTTATGAAAAGTTGGTTATGTCTACCCCTAATCGGCGATGTTATTTTTAAATACCTATTGATGCCACGCACAGTTCTTTATTTTGGAAAAAAATAAACACAAGAAGAGGTTGTACTTGTTCTGGTTTGGAGGTTTTAATATCTGTTATACGGATTTCAATACTATCTTCAAAATGATAAATATTTTCGATTTTTATTTTTGAAAGGGTTTGCACTCTCTGGGCTGTGGTTAGAGAGAGCAGCAAGACTAGCTTGTAGGTGACTTTCCAGGAAAGTTGCCTCCAGTGGCTCAAGACTTTCGACATAAGCTAGTACTACCCAGACAACACAAGTACGTACATAATACATATTCAATACGTACTCATGAGATGTTAGGTACGTATTATGTACTGACTTTCCTGTACAAAGTACGTACATGGTACGTATTAAATATGTACATTTTCCAATAAAATGTACGAATTTGGTACGTATGGTAGTACTTACTTGGTACATACCGGTAGTTCGTACTTCTCATGTATCATACAGATATGTACAGAGCTGACAGCTCTCAATTGAGTTTCAAGGAGCTTTTCTCGAGTTCCTTTTAAGCAAAGCCGATATTGTTGTAATTTGAATTTATCCGTCACAATGTTAATAACGTTGCTTTCGTAGCAGGAATTCGAAAAAATTTCCTTGACACTTGACTGTGGTTTAACTGTATAGTCTTATAAATTAGAGTACACATTAAAATATGCCCACACTAGGTTAGATTAAAATATAAAACTTAAAAAACAGCTTTAAAATTAATTTATTTTAAAATAATGTACAAATTTTACTATTTGCTATTTACTAGTATTTACATTAACATTAAACCTTTTTTTGCCCTGGCCGGAGCCCTTCTTAACCACCTAGCAATTTCTTGCTCCGCCTCCTTATTTTCTCTACATTTTCCAGATTTCACAGCAGCACCTTAAAAAGATAATGAAATAGCTAGAATAAATACGTTCAAGTGGATAAGTTTATATCAAATATTCTAATATTGACATTTCCACATTCGAAATTTACTTATAAAATATATAAACTGAATTCATTGTAAGACAATTAATAGAAATTAGTTTATAATATTTTTGAATCACCAAATATTAATCAGAAAGTTGGAAGTCAGTAGTTTTCAAAACATTTATTTAATAAATTGGATTAATAAATTAATGCACGAATTTGTTTATTTCAACAAATAAATAGTTGAAAACATTTACAAATTTAATTTTTTTTTTCTAAGTCGGCCTATTTCTGCGACGCCGGGAGCACTCTACCCCTAACCGGAAATTTTGGCGAACCCACTGGTGTTCCAACCAGTGGTAGCGTTCTTTAACGAGACCAACATCCATGGACTCGGGACCTCGGTTTTACGTCTCCTCCGAAAGACGGCATATCTACATTATACCTCGTGCTCATTGGTATAATGCCTGCGAGCTGTGATATGCTACTACGCTGCCGGCTGTACGGGCCTTATACTATGGTTTTCCCTGACGGTCACCCATTCAAGTACTAACCAAAGCCGAACTAGCTTGACTGTAATTATCGCATCGAGATGCGTTCCACTACAGAGCTGGGTCGTCGCCCACAAATTTAATTTTAATATCCAAAAACTTACTTATAATCACTCTTGAAATTTGAAAATTGCAAAATCCTTTTTTATCCCTCCGTCCAAGCCAGCTAAAGTTTAGTGCTAGTTCATTGGTTACTAACATGCCCAAGCATCTCTTGATGAAGTCAAGAAGTCCACCTCCACCCCATTTGTACAACTCAGACTCCTGCAAAGAAAGCTACCAAACTATTCCGTGATTGCAAAGCAAAAGTTTCAGATGTGTCTTTCGACTTGATATTTTACTCTAATAGGCAGTTACATTAAAACTTTTATTAACTATATGTATTCCAAACTTGACTAAAGTAGTTGCTTTTACCTCCGACCACAGAATTATAATTAAAATCATGAATTGAGTTCCTAGATTAGAAATACTTTATTTGGATTATAGTAATGAGCTTACCACTTTTTGGAAATTTTCTGAGTTCTTTAAGAACTCCTCAAATTCCTCTAAATGTTCTGTAGATTTAAATGGAATCTGAAAATCTGCAAATATGGAAGAGGTCCCACACTCTTCCTCAACTGGTCGCTGGTTAACCTTCAGCTCCTTAATTTCGGATCTCAAATCATTTACCATACTTTTCAAAAAATATAGCTGCCTCAAAATCTCAGCATTGAACTGATCTAAAAATTGAACATTATAAAATGATTTTAAGTACTATAGAGTTGAACATTACCATGGTGAGGACAGTAACATTTACACTGGTTATCTGAAAAAAATATAAAATGAAAAATTAGCTGGGAACGGGAATATGAGATAATTTATTGACTTACCTACTCCACTTTTATCCTGTGTAAGTTTTGAGGTAGAAGGAACTGAGCAAGGTTCAGATGTATTTTTGCTTATACCTGAAATCATACAAACCATGCAATCAAAATTTACCTTTCTTCAAATTAAGTGGAGTTTCAACAATACAAAAAAATTATGATTCAAATAAAACCTTATAATTATACAGGGTGAATCACGACTAACGGGACGTAGGTTTATGGCGAAACGGTACAAAATTTGAAAAGTTTGTCACCTTGGTAGTTTGTACATCCATATAGGCTACATTTTAAAATTATTTTGAAATATACAGGATGTTCCAATAAAGTGTGGCGTATCAAAGTTATATTTTTTCTTATGGAACACCCTATATTTGGTTGCATTTTCTGATTGCACACAAAAAATAAAGTACTGTTTCATAATGGTTCCCTATACCTAAATACAGAGGGTTCCGAGTTATGCTGACTTTTAAGAAAATGTGAACATTTCGAAAAAAATTAATAACTCATTGATATAATAAATTCTAGCGAATTTAATCTCACAGCTCAATAGTCGGACATTCGTTGAATGTATTCCACGATTGAGTACTGAACATCTCTTTACTGAACATCTCTTTACAGGGTGTTCAGAAATATCAGTTGAATCATTAGATCATTAAATGTGTTATAACGTGCTTATTTCAAATGGAACACCCTGTATTTCAATAATGCATCATATTCAAAAAAATGTCCTCTTTCGAATGATATAAGGGTGTCCTATACCTAGGTACTATACTTTTCGCGCAATTTACAATTTTCTTCAATTGTATGGTAAATTGATTTTAAAACATCTGCAATTCTCTCTAAATTTTATACTAATTATCTTGACAAAGCTATTGTGAAGGAAAACAGTGAAGCTGCTAATAAATATGCACACTTATTGTTCCTGAGGTACTCTAACTCTTTTTTTTACCGATAAGTATTTGAGTACATAATAAAACAAAAACACATTATTAATAAAGCCAATACTACGAAACGAACAGATTATTAAAATATCAACAGGGAGTGAAAACGCATTTTAATCAATGTTTATTTCTCTAATTGGCAAACCCTTTATATATTGTGGATCTACCAATTCTGGTAATAAGCACGAAAAATAGAATTTCTTCAATTTTGGTAATACCAGGTTCCAGAAGTTATCGTCTCTATATATCTAAAATGAAAATAATAAAATTTAATCATAAATAAATTGCAGATGTTTTTAATAAGTTCATAAATAAAAAAAAGGATAAAATGTTGTTATACCTTCTCTGTTACAAAACCGAGTGGACTCCAGATGCAGAAAATACACCACTGCCTGTTTGTAGCAGCGAGCTGGCCCTGGACCTGGTAATAATAATTGTGGTTTGTTTTCAATATCAAATTTCCATCTATAATTGTGGCAAATTTTATTTTGTGAAATGGCATCTAGTGGATGTGATTTTGAAATTGACATTGGACATTTTATCTCCACCATTCCATTATCTCCTATCAAACCGTCAGGACTTGCACCCAAATAATATTCTTGTGGGTGAATATAAAAACCACTTTCACTTATCCTAACATCTAATTTTTCCTGAAGCTGTCCCTTTGCCAAAGGCTCACTGTCGTTTCCATATTTAGTGGCTTTGTTACCCAGAAAATTGCTGTATAGTAGATTTTTTACTAAGTTTACAGTTGAACCTTTTCGCCACTTGCTAACTCTTCCAAAATTAGAAGCTGTAAGTCTAAGGGACCTCTCTTGTATCCACTGCGGATTTACGCTTTGTCCTACAGTTTCCATAGCAATTTTCTCCATTTCTTCTTTAGTTTTTTGAAGAGACATCAAAAACTCCGTTTTCTTATCAATATATTGTTGGTCGTCTAGTGACAGAGCTAATGAATTTGCCTCTGGTCCATAGTCCTTGTAAGCTTTTGCCTGCTGCTTGACTTTTGGTTTGAACAATTGTTTTTTCTTGAGAATCCTCTTTTTTCTCATCTTTTCAATATATTTTTTAGTGAATCTCTTTGGACTTGATCTAGTAATTGATTTGTGGAGATTTTTATAATAGTCACCTCCACCATTAAAAGACAATGCAGCAGCTTCACACCTGGTTTTGTATGAACCTCGTAAGGTAAAATTAATTCGTTTGCCTCCCACAAACTTACAAACGACACTATTAAACTGTTCAGCGATATTGTTTTTCTTGTTTAGAAGTAAGCTGCTGCAATTGTCCATCAGTCTTAGTAGAGGTATTCTAATATCTTGGTCGAGACCACATTCTCTCATTAGTGGCAACAAATTTTTTTCTCCTGGAGCAGGGTTGCACTTAAAATACCCAATTTCTGCACACTTAGAGTGTTCACCAAAGATATGAGATGGAACATTTTCCAAATCTGTCTGTAGGAGTCGAAATTTCTCCATAAACTCACATCGTTCTTGTCGTGTGTGTTCAGTGGCCTTTGTAATAGCTGTTCTAAATTTTAAAATCTTGCTTAGGACAGCTTTTCTCAAAAATGGGTGAACAGCAGCATTTTTTGTTTGGCTTCTTTTGCGGTCTAAAAAATATTTCAATGAAAAGGAGAAAATGAGAGGACAACAATTTTTCTAAAACTACATTTTTGGAGCTTCGTGTTCATAGTAGGATTAGATTTAACATAAATCAAAAATGGAATGCTCTACAGAGATGAACTGAGTATTTTTCGTGCAAAGTGTATGAGGAATTAAAATGAGTTCAACATTTTATGAATTACAGGATGTGGAAAAAGTTATTTAGATTTTCGTAATATTTCGTGATAATATCCCCTAATGTATGGTAATTTATTCTGAAACACCCTGTATATTTTAAAAACAAAAATTACAAAAACTTACTGCTTATTTCTCGTAGCTTTTTAGAAAAATTCCTCAACAAATGATTAATACACTTTACTTTCTCGACTATCTTATTTCCATATGGTTTCCAATAATTTTTTGTATACTGAGGAGTCTCCATCACCAACCATTTTTAAAAATTTCAGATTATGGATCTGTACACTAGTACGGAATCCCTCGACAATAATGTCAGACTCCATAGCTGTTGAAAAGTGACTCCAATTTTTATAACAAGTGTGGGGAACATTTTCCCCACCTGGCTTACGACAACACACAGAACAATATTTATATCTGATGCCCAAAAATAACAGTTTTCCTGTATGTAGTCTAACAATGCATGCCTGAAACAAAGTAGAAGATGTTATTAGGGATCTCTATCTATAATGATATTTTGATAAAATATTAGCAGCAAAATGGAAAGTGCAAGAACTACAAAAACAAATTGTTATTTAGATGGAGTACCAAAGATCAGTGTTGCTTTTAATGTTGAACATAATATTGAACTACTTACCACTCCTGAAGAAGCGTTGTTATTCACATTATAAGAGCGCTTTGCCCAAGCTCCATCTGTAACTACGGTTATATAAGGAACATCGTCTACATCCACATTACCAATAGCTCATGCAAATTTTAAGTACCTACACTCGTGAAAAGTTCGTTTTTAAAAAAATTAAAATTACTAAGAAAGCGGAACTTTATTAACGAAACAAAACAATAGATGTGTTATTACAAATGTTACAAGTTAAAAAGCTAAAAATGCCGGCTCGCGCCTGGTTTTGTTCAGCGTTATCCTCTAGTGGGGGAACGCTCTGGATTCAGCAACGTCAGCTATTTTGTGGGAACTCCAAGTTCATAACTCCTTCACCCTTAGATGAGAATCCGGGGCGTAGCAACTGGATTCGATACTTCTGCATCCCTTGTAGCTGGCTCTATATTTTTCTTATTGTAATATTGTAATCTAAAGTAGTAGTAAATAAAATAAAGTACAATAATAAGAATTAAAATATATAAAAGTAAGGTCCATACACTAATATTGTTAAAATGTACAGGTTTTTGAAAAATTTCGTTCAAGTTTTCATTTTGAAAGTCCAAAGAGTCTTTAAGGTTATTAAGTTTACTCAAATCAACACTTTCAAGGATATGAGTGTTGAATTTTAGGGGTTTCTCATTCACAAAGTTTTTTATGGTTAGTTTCGGAAGTTCTATTATTTTTAATTCACTTTTGTCCATTTTATAATTACGAAGAACTACGTTTTCTATTTTAAGTATGCAATTTCTAACTAATTCTACTATAAAAGTTCCTTCTAAAAGCACTTTGTCTTTATTATTACCGCACATTTGTTCAGCCACTGCAACCTGAGGAGAGACGACAACCCATTTGTTTGATTGAAGTTTTTGAATGCTGATTTTCTTGATATCGACTGGAATAATATGACAGTTGTTCAGAATTTTGGAAAATTTCAACAATTGTACTTCGCAAGGGACATCTTCTTCTTCAACTGACATTGGGGTCGATTCATGGCAGATAAACTCTTGATTACTAATTTCTTGACATTCGTTGTCAAAAGGCATGAAATTTTGTTCATTGAGGATGAGGAATTTAGATTTTGGTATAATTATATGATACATATTGTTTTTAGGAGTGGGTAAAGGAAAAAGTTGATATAATTCGTAATTTTTGATTTCTACTATTGGTATTTCTATTATAAATATAATTTTATCCATTTTGCAGTAACTTTTAATTTTCATAACTTTTTCGAAATTGATAATGTTTTCTGAATTGGGTTCGAACGGCAGTTTAGAATTTGTTAAATCAGCGTTAATAAGTTTTAGGTGGTGTAGTAGATCTTTTGGATCCATTATTGAATTATGAAAAATATTTGATTTAGAAAATGTGATAGCTGTTTCGATTCTTTCAAATAAATCGTACATATTTTGATAAAGAGTAATCATTTGATACAACACATCTTTCATATAAAAATGCTCAATAGTTTGATAGTTTTGGGTTCGCGCTTGTGTTATTATATTTTCAATATTTTTTATTTTGGATTCTAAGGTTATCTGATTTCTCGCTAGGACTTGAGTGCTGCTATTAAAAATATCAATTGATTCTTGTATGATAGTTACTTGGTTTTTTACTAATGTTTTAATTTTATTTTGATTTGTTGAAAGGGATTCAATAACTTGATCATGAATAATTTTAGAACCTTTTTTTATACATTTTGTTAATGGTTTTGTTATTTTGGCAAAATCTCTAATAAATTTACGGTAATATCCAATTAATCCCAGGAAACTTTTAATGTCCTTTGTGGAATTTGGTATTGGAAAGTTTTTTATTGCAAAAATTTTATCAGGATTTGGTTTTACACCAGAGGGGGTTATTACATGTCCTAAATAATTTACTTCTTTCCTTAAAAATTCCGACTTGTCTAATTGTATTTTAAAATTAGCTTCTCTTAGTCTGTCAAATATTTGTCTAATTCTAAAAATATGTTCTTGAAGAGACGTACTGTATACAATAACATCGTCAAGATAAACTAAACATGTCTCATTTTGCAAACCTCTGAGTATGTTATCCATCACTCTTTGAAAGGTACTTGGGGAATTTTTCATTCCCATAGGCATCCTTACGAATTCATAATGTCCATTTTCGGCAGAAAATGCTGTTTTATGAATATCATTTTCTTCCATTTGTATTTGGTAAAAACCGTTAGCTAAATCAAGCGTAGTAAAATATTGGCTTCTTCCCAATTGGTCAAGAATTGTACTAATTAAAGGTAGTGGATATTTGTCGTCAACTGTTTTCTCGTTTAATTTCCGATAATCGATAACTAACCGATATTTTTTCTTATTAGATGCATCTTTACGTTTTTCTACAATCCAAATTGGACTATTATAGGGGGATGATGAATGCCTAATAATACCTTGTGATAACATATTGTCAATTTGAGATTTAACTTCTTTTTTATAAATTTCGGTATGTCTTAGTATAAACAGGGGTATCGTCTGTTAGTCTAATTTTGTGTTTAACAGTATTTGTAAATGAAAGAGGGATTTTTTCACAGTAAAATATGTCTCTGTATTCGTAACATAGGTCTTGCATTTTTTGTCTTTCCTCGGAATTACAATGATCTAATCGAATTTGATTTAAATTTGTTTTCAATAATTTATCATGATTTTCAGTTAAAGTATTATTTGATTCCAGTGTGTCTACAAAATTAATTTCTGTAAGATCCAATTTTTCGATAATAAATGGACTTGTAACAGTTATTACTTTCGGTTCACAGCTGGAGTTTGTGATAGATGTATACGCAAAATAATTTTCAATATTAACCAGAGCTTGAGGGCATTCTAATTGTGAATCAAATTTGATATATTTCATGTATCCTAAACCTTTCTCTATGTTTACTGGTAATTTAACAATTTTAGTTGTTCTTTCCGGAATATCAAGTTGGTAGTTATCTATTTTTATTAAATTTTTTGAATTGGCTTTTCCTTCACAATCATAATTTATCGGAATCTGAGTTTTGGGTGTAATAATCAATTTATTATGTAAATCTATAGATGCACATAATTGTTTAAGAAAATCAATACCGATAAGTCCATTATATTTTTTACTAAAATTAAAGAGATGAAATTTGTGCTTTTCTTTGACTTTGAAAATTCCAAAAAGTGGAATTTCCATAACTTCATTATGAAAACTGATACTGTGAGCTGTTTGAATACTAAAATTTTCGTGAAAAATGTAATTTCTATAAAATTTATATGCTAATTTCGGATCAATTAAACTTCTACTACTGCCGGTATCTATTAAAAAATTTGCTTTTAATTCGGGAATAAAAATGTAAGGAAGATTGGATTTTAGTAAGTTGATATTTATTACGTTATCAGCTTGTCTTTCGCGACCACGCGAAAATTTATATCTGTGTTATCACAGTTGTACGTTGTATTTTGTGTGGGACCGTGAGAATGCATAACAGGTGTACTTATGTAATTTTCTTGTTCTAGATAAGGATTGCGAATATCAGTTTCTTGATAATTTTGAATGTGAGAATCTCTGCAGTTATTATTTTCTAGGAATTTATTATTAGCAGAGTCTAAATTTTCAGGATATTCAAATTCTTCTGAAAATTCTGATAAATGATTATTTCTGATACGTGTGTTACCAGAAGATGTATCCATTGGTTCGGGAATATATCTATTTCTATTATAATTCGAATTTCTAGATACTTGGGTATTTCTACCGAAATTATTTGGGTGTGAATTATAATTTTGGAAATTAGTATTTGGATGTGATTGATTTTGTTGAGGGACATGAAAAGATCTTTGATTATAATTATTGGAATTATTTGGCTGAGTATTAGTATTATTTTGACGAAAATTATTATTATTTTGAATTGGAGTATAATCGTTAACATTATTTCTGTTAAAATTGGGAGAAAATTGTCTGCTAGGAGGTTGAGATTGTCTAGAAGTTGACATATTATTTGTTCTGGAGGTTGATGGTGCCATTCTCTGAATTGGTCTGAAATTTTGTGAGTTTAAATAATTATTTTTACGAGTACTATAAAGAAAATTTTCTTCTTCTATTACCAGAGACATTGCCATTTCTAAGCTGTCTGGATTTCTTAGGCGAATATTGTTTTGTAATTGGCCACTTTCATCATAACTTTCTAATCGAATACATTTCTCCTGAGCTGGAAGACGCGATGCATTTATTTTAGAAGTAATTAAACTCCTACAATCTTGACATCGCATGCCAAAATTATATGGGGCTTCATTTTTGAATGGATGTAAAGCAATTAAATCTTGAACGAGACAATCAAGATTTCTTTGATCTCCAAAAGTTGAATTTAATAATTTTTTAATATCATCCCATCTAGTTAATTCGGTACGAGATCCTATTAAACTTAAGGCCCTACCTGTTAATTTACCTATTATTGCCCGTAAAATATAAGAATTGATTTGAGCATTAATATTTGTGGTATCTGCAAATTGAGCTATCAAACTTTCACAAGCATCTAAAAATACTCCTAATGTGTGAGTATTGCCATCAAATTGTGGTATAGTATCAACGTATAGTTTCAAAAGTGAATAATTAACATTTGCTACTGCCATTTCTGTATTTGAATTTCCAAATTCTAAACGGTCTTCTACTGAAGATAAATTCTCAAAATCGATCGAGTTTAAATTGGAACTACTTAAATCCAATGATCGATACAAATCACTTAAGTCTTCGATATCTGACATCAGTTAATAAAACACATAAATATGTATGTATATATCAAAATGTAAAAATCAAAAATCACTCAATAATCAATGGAAAAATATAAAAGGATATAATAAGGAAGAACAAAAATTTCTTACCAAAGTAAATTGATTAGCTTCATTTATCTACCTAGCGCCAAGGGGTTGAACGATGCGGCTTCTTCCGGGGTTTCCAAACTTGGGCGATGTGGATCCTTCGTTTGGGACACTTTCCAGTTATTGAACTTTTTTCTTCTTAACGACTTTTCGCGATCGATTATTATTGCCAATAAACTATTGATATAGACCGGTTCGACACGATTTTTGTTGTCACTCCGTTTGGCAATCCTACTGACTGCGCCAATTTTAAGTTCACTCGTGAAAAGTTCGTTTTTAAAAAAATTAAAATTACTAAGAAAGCGGAACTTTATTAACGAAACAAAACAATAGATGTGTTATTATAAATGTTACAAGTTAAAAAGCTAAAAATGCCGGCTCGTGCCTGGTTTTGTTCAGCGTTATCCTCTAGTGGGGGAACGCTCTGGATTCAGCAACGTCAGCTATTTTGTGGGAACTCCAAGTTCATAACTTGCATGTTCCGCTTCTTCGCGTGCTGCTTTTCTCATGGTTTCCCATGTTGAAGTCAAAATAACCTCCGACATCCTTTGATGTTTATTGTTATACAGGGTGAATCACGACTAACGGGACGGAGGTTTATGGTGAAACGGTAAAAAATTTGAAATGTTTGTCACCTTAGTAGTTTGTATATCCATATAGGCTACATTTCAAAATTATTTTGAAATATACAGGATGTCCCAATAAATTGTGGCGTATCAAAGTTATATTTTTTCTTATGGGACACCCTATATTTGATAACATTTTCTGATTGTACCCAAAAAATAAAGTAATGTTTCATAATGCTTCCCTATACCTAAATACAGAGGGTTCCGAGTTATGCTGAGTTTTTTAAAAATGTGAACATTTCGAAAAAAATTAATAGCTCATTGATATATCATTATATATAATAAATTCTAGCAAATTTCCTCTCACAGCTCAAGAGTCGGACATTCGTTAAATGTATTCCACGATTGAGTACCAAACGTCTCTTTACAGTGTGTTCAGAATTATCGGTTGAATTATTAGATCATTAAATGTGTAATAACGGGCTTATTTTAAATGGAACACCCTGTATTTTGATCATTCACCATATTCAAAAAAATGTCCTCTTTCGAATGGTACAAGGGTGTCCTATACCTAGGTATTATACTTTTCGTGTAATTCACAATTTTCTTGAATCATATGGTAAATCGATTTTAAAACATCTGCAATTCTCTTCAATTTTGAACTGATGATCTGTGATAGAAACAGTGAAGCTGCTAATGAATATGTTGTTACCTATTGTTTATCGCAACCTGGATTGCTTCCGCACAATTAATCAATGATTAAGCAAAACAAATTGAAATGTAAACAAAACGAAAAGAATATTGCTAGTTGTAGTAATATCTCAGGGCATCAGGTTCTTCAAATAGATAATGAATCAAATTTTGTGCAGTTTATTATATATAACATCTGTTTGTTAACACATTGACGGACACCTACTTACATTCTTCTGACCAAAACAACGCATTGGAAAATATACTGTATTGTAGAATATGTACAACTATTATTTTCAGAGGTGATTAATCGGCTTATTATCGATGATATAAGCCAAATAAAACAATGACGGTAGGAACCGTCTCTGTCCCACCAGGCAGAAAAATTATGTCTGATGGGACAAGACGGCTACAACCGGTCGACGTAATTTCACATGAAAAAGTTTTATTATGAATTCAGAACATTATAAAATAACTATTGAACAGAAGAAATCAGTTGTTTTCTTTATGCCACCTTTCAAAACACGGTCCAGCGCAAAGGGGTGGAGTGTCTTGGCATGTCTTACATCTCCAATGGGTTTCTGTCCTCTTTTTCTCTTTTGAACACTGTTTACATCGTAGGTAATAAAACTTTCTACTATAGTTGTCTGGCCTTGGTATAAGTTCTTGAAAGTGTTGGGATGGTGCACGAGTAGCAGATTGAGGTCTTGGACCAGTAGGTTGGTGTATTGGATTCAACTTGACAAGAAAGCGGCCATCCTTCAGGTTGTTATCAATACTTAACAGCGATCTAATAAGAGCTTCTCTGTATTGTATATATCTCTTTATTTTTGTGTTTTGTGTCACTTTTCTGTACAAGAAATAGGAATTCCAAACTGTTATATCCAATAAGTGAAAAATAACTTTTTTATACCAGTAAATTGTTTTTCTAGGACACGAATAATAGGATATCATTTGGTCGGAGCGATCGATCCCAGACATAAATTTATTATATTCAATAATTTCCACTGGTTTTCTACGTATTTGATTGTAACGATTTCTGGCCTCAGCTAAAGTAGGATGATGAGCAGTTGTTAAGCAAAGAACATCTCTCTTGTCCTTCCACTTCGAAACGTAAATCTTTCCTTGACGTTTCCAGATGTGGTCTCCTTTTCGAAGACGTTTATTCACAACTACTTTTGGGTTTCCTCGTCTATTAGAGCGAAGGGTACCTGTTACATGTGTCTGATTCTGCAACAATCTATTGGCAAGTGTGATACTGTTATAGTAATTATCCATGAATAGGTGGTATCCCTTATTTACATATGGTTGCATTAGTTTCATAACAACACGTTCCAAAATTGTCATATTATTATCTGGCCCGTTTTCTCCCTGACCTTTATAAATATCTAGATTCAACACATATCCGTCATAAGAACAAAGTTCATAGAATTTGATCCCGTACTTTGTTTTTTTATTCTTCATGTAGGTTCGGAATGAAAGCCGTCCACGGAATAGTAGTAAAGACTCATCCAGAGATAACTCTTTAGCTGGAGTATAAGCGTCTTGAAAATTTCTAAGACATATATTCAGTAAGCTTCTAATCTTTTTAAGTCGATCATTGGCGTCAGGATTTTCGGCTCCACCGTGCACAGAAAAACACCGTAACAATTGTTCAAAACGCCTTCCAGTCATCATCGAGGAAAATATTGGATGGTAATTCAACGGGTCCAAACTAAAAAGTATTCTAATATTCTGGACTTTGATCTGACCCTGCAATAAACATAGACCAATAAACTTCTGCATTTCATCCCGAGTTGTCTCTTTGAAAGAGGAACTTCTTGAATTTCTGGTTTTAGGGCGTGCTTGGCTAGTTAGGGACTTTCCATAATTATTTGTGGAATTCACCAATAACTCCATTATATCGTTATTCCATAGTTGATTGAATATTTCATATGGCGACGAATTCAAATCACCATATAACTTGACTTCTATTTGTGTATGATCAAATAGGAAGTCGTTTATACTTGCAGTATCACTGTTCCATGCATCAGTTTCATCAGTTTGTTCATTGTCTCGTTCTTCATCAACTACGTCTGCGTCTGAATCCAGTACTACAGAAACATTTTCTTCGGAGTCTGATTCTTGACTAACTTGCGCAGAAACGTTATCTCGCAAATTAGGAATTTCTCGAACCTGAAAGCCCGTATCAAAAAATAAACTAAAAAAAATTTTCCTGAAACTCACCTCTGGTTCAATATTACTGTCAGAAGAATCTATTTCATCTTCTTGAGGGCGATAGGAGTTATCTGCTTCCGAATCAGACGACATATTATTATAGTGGTCACACTCATCACTGTCTATTTCTTCAAAAAGTTGCATTAAACGTTTTTCTTCATTTGAATCCATTGCAAATTCCAACAAAAAATACTTTGGACATTTATCACTTCTTTTACTCTCAAATATCTATTCAAACGAAACCAATCTCAAGATAACTACACGTTTCGCAGTCGTTCTATAGTTTCTTTTATTCATACATAAACAATGCACACGACACCACACCGCCGTTTATAAACCCAACTGCATTACTTGGTGTAAGATGCCTAATTCATATGCAATCAACATTACGTTTATGTTTCGTGGGACACTAGAAGTGTCTTTAACGAGTATTTACTAGGAAACATGCCTGCTTCAACCGGTCTGTCCTATAACACGAATTATTTTTTGACGGCTGCAGCAGGTCTGTCACAGCATACCTGACGGCTGTAGCAGGTCTGTCCGTCAATGTGTTAAAAACAAGGTATACAAATATTTAAGTGACACTATGAAGGAAATAGTATGTAAACTTAAGTGATTTAATGATTGGTGGTTGATAAAGGTAACTTATCTTATTAGTTTTACCCTTTGCTGATATACGTATATGTGCACTGGGCTTACAGTGGATTTTCTACACAAAAAGGTTAGTTATTTTTATATAAATATATATTTAAACAAATAAGCAATGTGACTTCGTTCTAGGTTGTCCAATGAGACAATTACGTAAAATATGGAGAAAATTTAGGAGATGTCGCAATATACTTAAATCAAATATCAGCTAAAATTATAAAGCTGCCTACACTAAAGCTAATACTTAAGATTACGACTTATCTGGTACTCCTATGATATGCTGAGTTGTCGTTCCCAATTTTTATTTAAACTTTACTCTGGTATCTTCTCGTTAATGTGCCATAAGTGCTCTAAGTAAATCCAGATATACCCCAGGAAATAAACCAATAATACTTCAAAAAATAAAGAGGTACGAAAGAAGGTATAACTACCAAAAAAAAAAACTCTGACAAACAGGCCTAAAATAAATGTCGTGGTATTAGTATCTAGAGTATCTAGCAAAGAAGTGGTGTAATGAAGGAAGTAATGGAGGACTCACCTTGGATGGGATGTGGCCTGTAAGTGGCTTCGATGGATAATCGAAGATGAAGGGCTAAAGAAAATCTTCAAAGAATATTCCAATGTTCACAGATCCACAGTAGTGATATTTTTATTTTAGTTTCATCAACCAAAATTAAAAACTTTATTGAAATTTCTCAGATTTCTATTTAAAATCCGCAATAATGCGTAGCAAGTTCTTCCTGAACCAAAAGTGCTTTTATTCTTTTTTTTTTATCCCCCAAAACCAAAATGGACTCTCACAAAAAGATGTCAAATCGTAGTCGTATTACTTTTTTTTTTGTACTCCCATGTTCTAGAAAGATTCTTAAAACTAGTTTGAAATAAAGTGGCTAGATACTGAATGAGAGTAGAGACCATAGTTAACATTGGTAGAGACCACCTTCTTCAAGTGCAGAAGAGAGTTGACATTGACACTGACACAGGTACTTCAACAGGTTATATTTACCTCTACATCAGTATGGATATTTAGTACTAATTTTTGTAATCATTTTCAGGTAATTACAAATGAAAGATCGCCAAGATATTCAACCAACAACGAACGAGAAAGAATATTTTTGTTATTAAACGAGATGTAAATTGTTTCCATAAATCCAACTTTCAGTGTAAAGATAGCAAACAAGAAAAATAAAGTTGTTAAATATTAAGTTACACTTTTAACACGTAACAACACCACCATTTCCTACAAAAAGTTTCGAAGAAACTTTAAACCTTAAATATCTTAACATAATACCTAGTTGTTTTCCCTACACAAGACAAATCTAACAAAAAAAAAGAAAAACAGAAAAGAAAGGAAAAAAAAATCCTATTACATCCTATTAAACAATAATAAAATTAATCTCCATCATTATCCGGAGGTTTTGATTTAATATCTTTTGCATTCCAAATACCAATCGAGGTACCATTTTCATCTATCAGTTCGTATGACCAAGGAGACACAACCCTAAATATTTTGAAAGGTCCAATAAATTTTTGAGCTAACTTAGCCGTAAAATGTTTCGACGCATCGGAAGACACATAATTTCGTTTCCACACGCGTTGGCCAACTGTGAATTTTTCATTTCGATGACGAAGGTTATAAGGTACTTTTGACTTTTGGTAAGCCACCAATAACCGCTTTTTAACCTCGGTAAACAGTCTATTAAGTGCAGTACTTTTATCTGGAATACTAAAAGTGTTTGTTCGGGGAAATTCATCGTCTTCCAGCCCATTTAGTGTTACTTCTCGACCAAAGTTTATCAAGTTCGGCGTGAATCCAGTGGCTTCGTGCTTTGAAGATCTAATAGCATAGGTTATTTTTGGTAAACACGAGTCCCAGTGTCGTTGATCTTCCGAAACATAGGCAGTGAGCATTGTTTTCATAACCCGGTGTGTTCTTTCCACCGGATTAGCTTGTGGGTGATAAAGAGCGGTAAATTGAATTTCAGCATTATATTTCCTCATAGTGTTCTGGAACAACCCACTTCGAAACTGGACACCGTTGTCAACGATTATTTTTCTAGGGGCACCATCAACAAGTATTATGTGATCTTCAAAGATTCGCGCTACATTAGCCGCCGTAGCCGTACGAAGAGGAAAAGTAAGAAGAAATTTACTGAAGCAGTCCATGACGGTGAATATAAATGAATATCCTGTAGTTGTTCGGGGTAGAGGTCCAACAAGATCCGAACTCACTATTTCCCATGGACGAGATGCAGTGACCTGAGGAGATAAGGTTTGTCCTCTTGGTTTGTTTTGTTCTGGCTTAGTTCTTTGACACACTGAACATCTACGGACGTATCTCGCAATATCAGCAAGCATTTTTGGCCAGTAATATCTCGAGTTTACTCTAGCTAGTGTTTTTGAAACACCCAGGTGTACTGCTGTGGTCGGATCATGATTATCTTTAATTACCTTCAGTCTATCTTCCCGGGGAAGAACCAGCAACCAGTCAGTTTGCCTTAAATCTGAAAACTGAGATTTCGAGTGTCGATACAATCTATTATTCTGGACCATCCACAGAGGATATTTTTCTGACGAGTCCTTAACACGACGAACCATATTGAGGTACCATTTATCAGAGCTCGAGAGTTGATCTGAAAATGATGTGTCTATAGCATTCAGACATGGCACAGCACGTGATAAGGCATCTGGCACTAAATAGTCTTTTCCTTTCCGGTGCACCACTTCAAAGTCATAGGCTTGTAGCCTTAAAGTCCATCTGGCAATCCTGCCAATAGGATCTTTTATATCAAACAACCATTTGAGACTATAGTGGTCCGTTATAACCACGAACTTTGAACCTTCTAAATACGGACGAAGTTTCTCCACTGCAAATATAACTGCCAGGCACTCTTTTTCCGTAGTAGAATATTTCCTCTCGGCTTTTGTTAGAGATCTACTTAAGTAGCAGATTACGCGTTCTCCATCCGGATACTTTTGGGAAAGGGTTGCACCAAGGCCATAATTACTAGCATCCGTTTCAACGACAAAAGGTTTGGTGAAGTCTGGACAAGAAAGTATTGGAGCTTTAACTAAAATTTGCTTGATTTTGTCAAGAGCCTCATCACATGACTTATCCCAAATGAATTGCTGATTCTTTTGTGTGAGTCGAGTCAAAGGTGACATCAGACTTGAAAAATTTTCTATGAATCGACGATACCATGAGGCCATACATACAATGCGTCTAACTTCCGCAACTGTTTTAGGAGTGGGGATGTTTAGAATCGCCTCTACCTTCTCTGGATCAAGACCCGATGCATTAATTACGTATCCCAAATAGCGCAACTCAGTCCTGCAAAATACACATTTCTCACGATTGAGAGAAAGACCAGCTTCTTTAATTCGGTTTATTACAATTTCCAATACCTCTATGTGTTTTTCGAAGGTGGATGTGCATATGATTACATCGTCTAGATAGACAAATGTATGGGCTTCTAAATCGACTCCTAAAACTTGATCGATCAGTCGCTGCCACGTCGATGGAGCCGAATGTAATCCGAGGGGCATTCTTTTGAATTGGAATAATCCTCGATTTGGTACGGTGAATGCTGTCAGTGGTCGTGATTCCTTTGCAACCGGTATTTGCCAGTAAGCGGATTTAATGTCTAATGTACTTAGAAAACGAGCATCCCTCAGTTTATCTAAAATCCCACTAACATATGGAATAGGATAAGCGTCCGCAGTACTTACAGCGTTAAGACGTTTATAGTTCACGCAAAATCGCCATTTGCCATCTGTTTTTTTGACCATAACTATGGGAGAGCTCCACGGACTCTTCGAAGGTTCAATTATGTCCTTCTTGAGCATGTCGTCCAACTCAGCGTTTACATCTCTTTGTAGTGCGGGTGACAGTGGGTAATACCGCTGCTTGATTGGTGCTGAATTCGTGTGGATGACATGTTCCACAAGATGCGTACATCCTAGTCCATCTTTCATGTCTGAAAAAGCTTTACCAATCGTTATATTCAAAGCCTTCCGCTGTAATTCAGTCAAAGTGTCAAAATCACGAATACCTACCATTTCAACACTATTAATAGCTTCATTCTCACGAAAAGTCCATCTGTCATTATATAAATCGGGAATAATACCCATACGTATCCAAAAATCGACACCCAATATTAATTTATGTGGTAGAGACGGCACAACTAAAATATCAATTACTACTACACGGTCTTCTAAACAAATAGGTAGGACACACGAGCCCACACTCTCACAAACCTGTCCATTTGCCACTTGGCAAGCAACTGCACCATCCTCATTCAGTTTGCATGTCTTCTTTAAAATATTCCAACCAGGACCCCCCAAAATTGTTCTACCTGCTCCGCTATCTAACAATCCAAGAAAATTCACCCCTAAAATTTGGACCTTAAGGTAAGGACGCTGATCACCCCTAGAATGGGATAGCACATAATTTAGTATTGTTACTTCTTTAGAAAAATTGGTCGTACTACTAAATGAAGACTCCTCCTGCAGCCGACCTACTGAGAGGGTGTTGGTGAGTTTTTTGAGCAATTGTTACAAGAGCATGAGACAACTCCCTGTTTGCCACATTTGTAGCAAAATATTTTCTTTGGACTGGTACATTTTTTAAATCGATGACCGGATTTATTACAATTCCAGCATATAGGTAAGGGTTTAGTTTCGCTAACAGTAGCCGTGGGCGAAGAGGAATCAGAAGCTGAAGTATGAACAGCATAAATGGGATTAGAGGGTTTCCTATAAGCGAGATCTGGTTCTACCAACAACCTGGTGTTCGATGGGGGTGGACAAAACTTTTGAACCCTTAACTCCGTTTCCTCCACCTTCCTGGCAACCCCCAGCAATTCTGACAATGAGCCGAAACTATGAGTTGGCTCATTGAACAATATAATAACTAGCTACGTAAATAACTATTACGTAGCTAGTTATGAAAAGTGCGATATTGTTCAATGAGCGTAATATTTGCCAAAACGAGCGTTAGAAGCTAGAATCACGTGTTGCATTGCACAAGATGGCAAGCATTTTGAGCATCTGTTATAGGAATTTTAACTATTTTGATTCTAATAATTTGTTGTTGTTCGTTTTGTAGTATTTATGTATTTGCTCTAATAAAAATTTGTTTTTGTTTTATCATGTACTCAAATATTTATATCAGTAAAAAAAATTTGTATACCTTAGAAATTACAAGTGTAGTGTATAATACCTAGGTATAGGACACCCTTGTACCATTCGAAAGAGGACATTTTTTTGAATATGTTCCATTTAAAATAAGCCCGTTATTACACATTTAATGATCTAATAATTCAACCGATAATTCTGAACACACTGTAAAGAGACGTTTGGTACTCAATCGTGAGAGGAAATTTGCTAGAATTTATTATACAGGGTGGGGCAAACTTCTGACATCGGAGGATTACATCGTTGTGGTACGAGATAAAACTTTAAGGTTTTGTGTGAGCTGATACAGTTACTGAGGGCACATTTTGAAAATACTTTCGTTTCTACAGGGTGTTCCAAAACCACGTAGCAGCACAAAATTACATTTTTTTAAATGGAACGTACTATATTTTGTTCAAGAATCGAAAAGATCTCACCGAGAGCGTTACAAAAATATAGCATTCTAATATATTATAGGGGTGTTTTAAAAAGATATGGCCAATTATTGATAAAAAAGACCTCCTTTTTAACACTCTGTTAAACAGTAAATCAAAATAAATCAACAGGTCTTTGTATTCAATTGTCATTCACATATCATTGGCTGTGCTCAGTATCAATTACTTTTTTTATCTGTGGCTTCTTTAATACAGGGTGAAACAAAACGCAAATCAAGCAATATCTCAAAAATTTTAAATGAATCACCCTATAAGTCTTTTCACAATTTGTTAGTACAATTAATAATCTTTTAAACGATATAGCACATTTAGGGTATAAGTTGATGGAAAACCGTAAATATTTTATGATAATGATCAAAACAAGTATTTTACGTACACAAATTAAATGGTTTCAAATTTTTACATGCAACGTGTAAGGCATAAATTTTAATTGTAATTTTGGATGCATCTACAATATTTAATCACTGGGCTACTGTCAAAATAGTATCTACTAATAAATGTCAAAGAAATATTGCTGTATTCTTCGTTTGTGTTCTTAGGTTTAAATACTTAATAAATAGCTATAATGAATTTTTCGCAGGAAGACATGATCAATATGATTTATGTGTTAGGAGAATGTTCAAAATATTGTTTACTTGCTCCAAGAGTATATCGTGAAAGATATCCCAATCGAAGACATCCAAATGAAAGAGCTTTCTTAAGGCTTAAGGAAAGAATCGACACATCAGGTAATGTTTCCTATCAACCTTATGCTCTTCCAAAACGTGTTTTCAATGGAGACAACAACTTTTAAGTAATGACAATAAGAAAAAATATAACTTTGATACGCCACAATTTATTGGGACATCCTGTATATTTCAAAATAATTTTAAAATGTAGCCTATATGGATATACAAACTACTAAGGTGACAAACATTTCAAATTTTTTACCGTTTCACCATAAACCTCCGTCCCGTTAGTCGTGATTCACCCTGTATAACAATCAACATCAAAGGATGTCGGAGGTTATTTTGACTTCAACATGGGAAACCATGAGAAAAGCAGCACGCGAAGAAGCGGAACATGCATGAGCTATTGGTAATGTGGATGTAGACGGTGTTCCTTATATAACCGTAGTTACAGTTGGAGCTTGGGCAAAGCGCTCTTATAATGTGAATAACAACGCTTCTTCAGGAGTGGTAAGTAGTTCAATATTATGTTCAACATTAAAAGCAACACTGATCTTTGGTACTCCATCTAAATAACAATTTGTTTTTGTAGTTCTTGCACTTTCCATTTTGCTGCTAATATTTTATCAAAATATCATTATAGATAGAGATCCCTAATAACATCTTCTACTTTGTTTCAGGCATGCATTGTTAGACTACATACAGGAAAACTGTTATTTTTGGGCATCAGGGCCCGTATTCTTAAGGGACTAGTGAGAATCTCACCAATGAGATTGATGCATTACGGGTTGCCTGAAACGAGAGAGATTCAATCTCTCATGGTTCGGACCGATAGAGAATCTCGCCAAAAGCGGTGAGAAGCTTAAAAACATGCGTATTGGATTTCGTCCGGTGATATTGAAATTTTTATCACTTCGTTCAGAGATAAGGAAGATTGGGTCTACGTTTAATAATCTATGCACATCTTACCATTTTGCATCCAAAGTATTATTTTATGTTTGCATCTCGCCGTTATTTTTCGTATAATTTTTTAATTTTTTTCATCTAGTATAAAGTTAGTGTTATTATTTCATGTTTGCATCTCGCCACTATTTTTCGTATGATTTTTTAATTTTTTTCATCTAGTATAAAGTTTGTGCTGCTACCTTTTTTCGTTTTGAGTTAAATTTTTTGTTAAGAACCTTTTTTTATATTAAATGGGAGATAAAAAATATCCAACGGATGAGCAAAACCTCATCTGGCTGATCCAAAACATTCTCTTCAAGTTCTTGGAGATCACCCATAACTTGGTTGATCATATTCACATTGAGAGGGGACCCAACAAAGTATTTAAATCCATTATTGATTTGAGTGAATAGGATTGTCTTACACAAGGAAATTATACTACACGAATAAATCTAGTAAATAAGTCTAGTAAACAAGTAAACTGTAAACAGTATACCATGCATTAATCAACTGTCAACAAGAAAAGTGTGGTTAAGTTTGCTTAGCGATGTTGCCATCTGGAAGGTTGAATTTTACTTTTTATTATTATACATAACTACTTTACAAAACATACAAAAATATAACTTGCATGCTTTTATAATAATATATGATACCGGTAAAACTGATCTAAAACGATTAAGAACAATTAACTTCTCTAAATTTACGTATAAGTCTGACAACAGTGCAGATCTCACTATTTCCTTTAGAAATACGACAAATTTGAAACTCTCATGTCTTAGGCAACCATGCAATACACCTATCTCATTGGTGAGATTCTCACTAGTCCCTTAAGAATACGGGCCCTGATATAAATATTGTTCTGTGTGTTGTCGTAAGCCAGGTGGAGAAAATGTTACCCACACTTGTTATAAAAATTGGAGTGACTTTTCAACAGCTATGGAGTCTGACATTATTGTCGAGGGATTCCGTACTAGTGTACAGATCCAAAATCTGAAATTTTTAAAAATGGTTGGTGATGGAGACTCCTCAGTATACAAAAAATTATTGGAAACCATATGGAAATAAGATAGTCGAGAAAGTAAAGTGTATTAATCATTTGTTAAGGAATTTTTCTAAAAAGCTATGAAAAGTGCGATATTGTTCAATGAGCGTAATATTTGCCAAAACGAGCGCTAGCGAGTTTTGCAATTTCGCGAGTTGAACAATGTCGCTCTCTTCATAACGTGTTTACGTACAAAGTTTTATCTAATTCCGCGCTTTTATAATATTTAATGAAATTTTCAATTAGAATGAAAATATTAAGGTAGAATCAAATGGTGTTATGGAAGTGTTACTATGGAAACAGTCAGAAACAGTTATGTAAAGTCTTTACATAACTGTTTTTACTACTTTTCATAACCGTTTTATGGAGGTTATGAAAAATGTGACGTTACCTAACGTCAAGGAGTAACGTAAAGTGTCACACTTGATAGCGGAATTAGATAAATAACTATTATTGGATATATAAAATACATCTAAGGGCGAGTTGTATCAAACACCTTAACTCGGTTTAATGATAACTGATGTTTAGACTGTGTCTGATTGATGTATTTAGAATCAACAATTACATCAGTCAACATTAAACCGAGTTTAGGCGTTTGATACAAATCGCCCTTGTAATAACCTCTCAACTGCTATCGAATAATCTTTTAAAATTGGTGCTTCAGGTAATTCAATTAAAACATCTTCTTTCGTTAATAGTTTTATTACAAAAGCCCTGAATTACGGTCACTCACTCTGGCGAGTTCAAAGGTATCGCTGAGTCGCCAGAAATGCGTGACGACATAAATTATTGCAATGATATTAATAATTAAAACAACAATATTTCTCAATATGCTTAACTAAACTTAAATAACTTATTTACAGGGTGTTACCTAAATTAATTAATATAACGCTATATTACTACATCACCCTCCTGAAGAAGAAAAAAAAAATAAAAGAATTTTTTTTTTTTTTTTTTTTTTAATTATGATACAATTTTGCCCTATTTTTATGAACCTCTATTATACGATCATTTATTTTTACAACAATATTCGGAGATTTCTCCTCAATGACACTATATGGGCCTATATAAAGTGGTTCTAATTTATTTTTAACTACATTCTTTATCAATACCTTATCTCCTATATTATATTTTACAGACTTTTTTTCCTGATCATACATAGATTTTCTTTTACTTTTCGATATATTTAAATTATGTTTTGCGTCATCACATGCTTGTTGCAATCTATATTTTAATTCGTGAGGGTAATCGTCAAAATTATATATTGGATCTACCCAAAAATTTAAATTGGAAGGGATTTTTGCAAGTTTCCCGAAGATAAGTTCATAAGTTCATAAGTTCATATTTAGTTTCTGTATGGACCGTCGTGTTATAAGCAAAACACCAGTAGGGAACCCAAGAACTCCAAGCATTCTCAAATTTTGCAACTTGAATTCGTAAATATGCTCCCAGATTTTTATGAGAGTTCTCAAGAGCGCCTAGTGTCTCATGATATGCTGTCGAGTTAAGTTTTTTAATGTGTAAAATTTGACAAATTTCTTTAAAAATGCATGCCAAAAATTCAGTACCCTGATCTGAGACAATTTCGTCTGGAATGCCGTAGCGTAATATAAAATTATTAATAAGTGCAGTTGCCACTGTATAAGCTTCCTTGTTTTTCAATGGATATGCTTCTACAAATTTGGTTAATTCGCATTGTATCGTTAAAATATATTTATTATTTTCTACATCTTCTTGTAATGGTCCAACTAAATCTATAAAAATTTTTTGAAATCCTGACGAAGCTGTGGTGGTTATAGATAAAGGTTCTTTATTTGGTATAGAATGCTTACACCGTTGACAATCGTCGCATCTTTTTACAAAACTTTCTATATCTCCATGTAACTTTTGCCAAAAGTACCTCTTTTTTATATTATTGTACATCCTATTTACACCTGCATGTCCTCCAGTAGGAAGAATATGAAAATCGTTTAGGATAATTTGTTTAGTTTCACTGTCTAAAATATGTTCTACATCTTTAACAATAGATATATTTATACCTATATTTTTTATGTCATTACGAAACTTCATTAGTAATTTAATTAATTGTGCACAATTTTTATTCTTTAAAATAATTAATTCCGGAATTTTGTATTTATCATAAATACATTTCAGGTCTCTCAACATCGTACCTAAGTCTGATGATGATCGAGGATCCTGATAGAAATATATGATTCGCGAATCTTTATTATATATCAAGTTTCCAACTATCGTACAATTATCCTTTTTATTACAACGTTTTATTTTCTCAAATTCCTTTTTTGAAATTATATCTAAACTAAACGAATCTTTAGGCGGTTTGAGTAATTCTAGAACTCCAGGGTGATCAGTCCTTTCGTTAGAATTATCTTTGAAGCTGCCTAATGGCTTATTTTCGATATTTTTTGACTGTGCTCTTGTGGTAACAAAAATTGAATCGCACACTTCTTTATTCAAATTTTTTAGTTCGTCTGAAGATATATCTATACGTGATAGCGCGTCCGCTACAACATTATGTTTGCCTTTAATATATTCTACTCTAAAATCGTATTCTTCGAGAGTGAGTCTAAATTTAATTAATCTACTACTAGGATTTGTCATACCAAATAAGTAAACTAGAGGTCTATGGTCGCTTAAAATTAAAAATTTTCTTGAAAATAGATAAGGTCTAAAGTGCTTTACTGCGAAAACTATTGCTAGAAGCTCCTTCTCAATAACACTATAATTTTTCTCAGCCTTATTAAGAGATCTACTTGCAAATGCAACAGGCCTATCATCGGAATTAGATAGTACAGCACCTAATGCATAATTTGATGCATCAGTTTTTAGTATAAATTCATTTTCAGGTGCAAAGTTTGGATACTGAAGAACTGGTGGGTTAGTTAATGCCTCTTTCAGATTTTCAAAAGAATTTTGACAATCGTTATTCCAAATGAAAGGGACATTTTTCCTTGTAAGACAATTTAAAGGTTGGGCAATTTCTGCGAAATTTTTTACATATTTTCTATAATCTTTTAACTTCTTGGGAATCTTTGGGAACTGGAAAATTTTGAATTGCTTCTATTTTAGAAGAATCTGGAGAGACACCTTCTGCTGATATTTGGTGACCTAGGTAGAGAATTTCTTTTTTCAAAAATTCGCATTTATTCGGGTTTAGCTTTAAATTTACCTGTCTCAACCTCTGAAAAACTTTAACCAAATTTTTATTATGATTAATTAAATTATTTGCAAAAACTACTAAGTCATCTAAATAAACGAAACAACATTCGTAATTTAGCCCGGACATTGCAATTGTCATTGCACGTGAAAATGCACTGGGACTTGTTTTTAATCCCATGGGTAGTCGAGTCATTTGATATTGACCCCTATCTGTTGCAAAAGCTGTGTATTTTCTGCTATTTTGGTCAAGCTCGATCTGATAATAGCCTTGAGATAAGTCAAGATGGGAAAAGTACATTGCCCCTGATAATGAATCCAAAATTTCTGCTATACAAGGCAATGGAAATTTATCATCTTCTATTCGCTGATTTAATTGTCTATAATCTATTACAATTCTAGCCTTCCTAACACTATTTTCATCAAAACCCTTTTTAGGAACGATTAACAAAGGTGATTGAAACTCTGACCTACATTCTTCTATAATTCCATCGCGTAACATTTTGTCTATTTCTTGATGAATTTGCATTTTTTGAGCATGGGGTAGTTTATACGGTTTAATGAACTGTGGTTTTGTTGATTCTTTTAGTATAATTTTTTCTTTATAAATATTACACACCGTAAACGGGTAGTTTTCAAGATAAAAAACATCGGAATATTTGACTAAAATTTTTTGTAGAGAGTCTCTTTCATCTGAATTCAAATGCGAGATATTTATTGAATTTAATAGTTTGTCTGCTCTACTAACAGAATTGGTTGGTTTGGTTATAAATTCGCATACATTATAGCAATTTAATTTTTCTAATTTTGGATTAAAATTTTTTAAGATAACCTCCTGTTCTCTGATATTTAAAATTTTAATAGGTATCATATTTTGGTTAGATCTAACCAAAGCTCCCGCTACAAAAACTCCTTCACATAATTCACCCGGCAAGACAACGTAGTCTTGATTAACTTGAACTTTAAAATATTTAACTATTTCGCATCTACCCGGAATTGAAGTGTACATTTGCTGTTCCGACACTATAGGAATTACTTGTCTGACATTACAAAAATTGAATGAAAATAAAGTTTTCGTAATCTAACGTAGCTCCGTAATCATAGAAGAAATCTGATCCCAAAATACCGTGCATTTCAATGTCGCTCGCAAGGCCGTCTAAGAGTTGAAATTCCTGACGAAGTTTAATTTTATTTATTTGTAATGGTAGATGTACCGTGCCATCTGATACTACTGACCCACATAAACCATTAATACGCATTTTCTTTGACGAATTAATTGTTTCGTTAATAACTACTTTATTTTTAAAAATTACACTTACGCTAGCGCCTGTATCTAATAACAATGTTAATTTATTATTCTTATAAAATAATTCTACAAAATTCAATCCATTCAGAGAAAAATATTGTGGCAAGTTTGTGAGTTAGGGTTGGCCACGAAAAAATGGTTCCGATATACGAGGATTTTCTGAACTTTCATTACTTACTCTAGAATTAGAACTATTCATATAAAATACCCTTCTATTACTACCTCTAGAATTATATCTATTATTATTATTATGACTGCCTCTAAAATTATTTGACCTATAATTAGTACCCCTATAATAATTTCTATCATTATTATTTCCTCTAAAGTTATTTTCTCTAATGTTATTTGATAAAAATTTATTTCCTCTAAAATTATTTCCTCTAAAATTTTTATATTCTCTTATCTGATAGATTTGGTCATTACTATTGCAACAGTTATTTATTTCTTCTTCTTTCGCTCCTTGAATTGCTTGACTTAAATTTGTGTAATTACGTGCTTTAATTATAATTTGTAAATTATTATTTCTGAGCCCATTTGCAAAAGTATTGATTGCGATTTTTTCGTTAACTTGATTTAAAATCCTACTGTCATTTAAATTATCGCCAGCTTGGGCAAGCGTTAAATCCGCTAAAAGCTCTTCTAAAGTTTTCCCAAATTGATCAATAGTTTTGTGCCCTTGTTTTGCATTATGTAATTGATTGGCTAAAGCTGTTGCAGATTTTTTGGTAATAAAATATTTCTTCAAGTCAGTTATTAGAGACCCATTATCAGTATAAGTTTTATTTAATTTTAATTTTGCATTTTCACTTAAACTTTTCTTTAAAATATAGGTGGTTAGTAATACCCTACCATTTGCATCAAGCATGGAATCGTACAATTCAATAGTATCAATTAACTGTTTAGTTACATTTTCAGAACCGTTCATAACCGGTAGCAGACTTGCCGCGGTTTTCAAATCGAATTTCTCGGCCATTTCGTTAATTGAGCAATCTGAATCTATTATTATATTATTATCTTTTTCAGTTTGCTCAGTATGATGCAGAAATTGTAACCTCTCTGTTAAATGAACTTCTATTGCATTAATTAATTTTTCTATTGTAATAGCAACTTCTTTAATATTAGTTTTAGTGCGAAAATCTATGTCTGATTTATTAAACAATTCTTTTAATTTCTTATAACTAATTTTACTCTTAGCTAATGTTTCAAACTTACGATTTGTTACACTTCCATCAGTCCTTCTTTCGATATTGTCTTTTAATAAATTCCTATGGAACACTTTTAATTCTTCCGCAAAATTATGAAACTGTCTTTCTAGATCCATTCATTTTATACTAATTGTAAACCTAAAATAAAGATAATCTTCGTCCTCCTAAGCTAACTCTTGGCTCGCTCTGATATGCCTGTCAATTTTTCTCTCCGCCATCTTTCTGCATTTTCGGTATAAGTATGCTACTATGATAAGGAAAGCCATTACGATAAACATAATTTCTAGTACCTCTTTTAGTCCACTGAATTGTGCTTTATTTGTTTGGCCTCCACTGTTACCCGATTGAGCTATTATTACTTCTTCCTTGGTTGCCTGTTGTCCCATTTTGGTCGCAAAAAAAAATATATATAATATATCACATATCACCAGTCGATCAAAAATAACCCAAGTGATATCACTGGACTGGCAGGATCGCCATGTAATAACCTCTCAACTGCTATCGAATAATCTTTTAAAATTGGTGCTTCAGGTAATTCAATTAAAACATCTTCTTTCGTTAATAGTTTTATTACAAAAGCCCTGAATTACGGTCACTCACTCTGGCGAGTTCAAAGGTATCGCTGAGTCGCCAGAAATGCGTGACGACATAAATTATTGCAATGATATTAATAATTAAAACAACAATATTTCTAAATATGCTTAACTAAACTTAAATAACTTATTTACAGGGTGTTACCTAAATTAATTAATATAACGCTATATCACTACACCCTAAATGAATGTGTTCAAATGGTTTTGATGTTGTCGGTGTTAAGTTGAATTTTATTACAGGGGGATTTCTATCATATTTCTTTTCAAGTAAGTTTCACAATTATTAATATATTATTCAATGTCATCATTCATTTTGGGCCAATAATATGATAAACTAAGAGATTTTTTTACTTCATTAATACCATTATGTCCTATATTAATATGGCTATATTCTATTTTTTGGTTCTGTTCTTCAGTGGTTTCTACATCTGTTAAAACTTTTGAGCAATGGGTAAATTTAAAAGCTGAGTTTCTAAACATGTTTTGAGCTGCTACTACAAACATTCTCATGAGAAAATCATTTTGAAAATAAAGGGCATAATGTTGTTTAGGATCAACATACTCTTTAATAAATCGTATTATATTTTGTTCGCTATTGAATTTTGGTATTGTTACATATAGTCTAACATAATCGAATATTTTTTCACCTATTATTTTAGGAACATATATTTCTATAAGTGTAAGATAAATTTGATTTTTATACATATTTGAAGGTTTTTCTGGAATGGGAATATTCAATATTGGATTTTCTTTTGCACTATGTATAGTTTCTATAGTTTTTTTTTATTTCGTCTTCATTTGTCGTTAAGGTTTTTGGTATTGTTATGTCAGAAATAATGTTTATTTTTTTATTCTGTTCATTTTTTCTGTTTTTGTCATATATGTCCAACATATTCGTCAATTCTACGTCATCTAAAATAGGTGAAGGTTTTTCAAAATTTTGTTCTTCTAAAGTTTGATTTATATAAATTAAATCATTTTCATGATAACATCAACCGATGCTGTTTCAAGTGCATTTACATCTGATATGTTTCGTGAAAGGGCATCCGCTACTACGTTATTTTTTCCTTTCAAATATTTTATTTCATAATTAAATTCTTCTAATTTTAAACGCCAACGCACAAGTCGTGAACTTGGTTCTTTCAATGAAAAGAGCCGCTATAATGGTTTATGGTCAGTGAAAAATGTAAAAAGTTTACCAAAAAGATAGGAACGGAAATATTTACATGCCCATACTATGGCTAAACATCCTTTTTCTATTGTAGAGAAATTAATTTCAAAAGAATTGAGAGTTCTAGAGGCATAACAAACATGATAGTTTTTTGGGAAAGAACTGCTCCAATTGCATAGTTTAATGTGTCTGTCGGTAATTCGAAAGGTTTTTCGAAATCTGGGTAGGCTAAAACTAGTTAAGAAATTGGAATAATTTTACAATGATTAAAACAATTTAAAAACTCTTCTGTATGTTCGATTTTTTATCTTTCTTTAAGCAAACAGTGGTTTTGTTAATTGTGCAAAATTTTCTATAAACTTCCGATAATATCTTAATAATTCTAGAAATGACTTAATGTCTTTCGCAATTTTGGGAACAGGGAAATTTTTTATAGCTTCAATTTTGTTTTGGTTAGGTTTTATACCTTGAGGAGTAACTACGTGTCCTAAATATTCTACTTCTTTACGGAGAAATTCGCATTTATCTAATTCTATTTTGAATTGTGCTTCGCGCAATTTAATAAAGACTTATTTTAAATTTTGTAAATGTTCCTGAAGACTTGTACTGAAAATAATACATAATATCATCCATATAGACCATACAAATTTTGTTTTGTAAATCTTTAAGGACTTCATTAACTACTCGTTGCAAAGTTGACGGTGCGTTTTTTAATCCAAAAGGCATTCTTAAAAATTCGTTATGTCCATCGTTGACATTAAATGCGGTTTTTTCTATAGAAGATTCATTCATTTGGATTTGATGAAATCTAAAATATCTGAAATATTCGGTAAGGGATATCTATCATCAATTGTTTTTTCGTTTAATTTTCTATAGTCTATTACTAATCTCCATTTTTGTTTTCCGAAGGTATCTAATTTTTCACTAACAATCCAAATTGGTGAACTCGATGGTGAACATGAAGGTCATATTATTCCTTCTGAAAAGGTTATTGTTATTATTATAACGATTTCTAGTTTGATATGAAGGGTTTCTTGTCGATGTAGACATTAGTGTCGGTACTGGCAATTGATTTTCTGGAATTGGATTCGGTTTGAAAACATTCTTAGGAGGTCCGAATACTTGACGATTTGTGAAATATTTCCTATTCTGTGGAATTGATTGTATGTTTATAGGTTGAGAAGGGAATTGATTATTATTATTATTATTTCTTTGAAAATTTGAGAAAGATCTATTTTGAGAAGGATTCTGAAAATTATTATGATTCCTTTGTTGATAATAATTATTATTATTATTTCGTTGAGGAAAATTATTTGGAAAATAATTATTTGAATTGTTCCTTGAAAAATTATGTGTTTGTTCATTATTTATGAAAGTTGATCTATTTTAATTATAAAATCTATCATTTAAATTTCCATACATTCTTTCGAAATTTTCAAATTCTGTTACGTAACCCATAGCTATTCTAAAGTTTCCGGTTTTTTCAGGTGCATGTCATTTTTCAAAGTACCACTACATCCCGCTATAAAAGTATTTAATGCAGTTTTATTGTAATGACTAGTTTGACACTCTTTTTCAACTTGACTCATATTTATATCATTGCTTATTCTTTGTAATCGGCGGCCTCGAATTGCGGACCGATTACCTGATTTTAATAATTCCGTACTCGAACTGCGGACCAAACCAAGAAGACCCCTCTTTTAAAAACCATGAATTGCGGACTAAGCTTAAGTTTATACAACTAGGGTAAAGGTAAGGTGTAAAAAAGGTTAGGTTAGGTTAGGTTAGGTTAGTAAACACTCAAATACCAACATATTTATTTGATGCTGACGACAAGACATTCAGTTAAATAATGAAGTTTTGGATATTTTAATCATATCACATAAAGGGCGTTACATTTAAATATTCATTCAGGTAGATTAGGTATTGATAGCGTATAATAAAAGTATAGGTTTTTCCCAATTAGTGGGCAGGTAGATTTCAGGTGGCCCTTTCGACTTGGTCCGCAATTCATGGGTCATTAAAAACACATGACAAATTTTGAAAATCATTTATGGTTTTTGGTCCGCAGTTCATGTACGCCCTTTGTAATACTCTAGTTCTAATTAATTGAATTCTCCCGCCAAAGTCAATTAAATGTTCACCTTTAAGGGTGTGTTGTAACTCAGCAGGTTAACTCACTGGTCACTGGACCAATGGTTAAACCATGTTTAACCACTTGTCAGTAGTTAAGCCATTTTGCGTTGTAACACAATATGTAGATCAAGGGTTACGTAACCACTGGATCTCAGTTGACATTTCGACTTTTCGTTTCCGTAATTGTCATTTACATTATTAAGTGATTCAGTTTCATAGACATAATTGAATACTTTGGTATGAAGATAAATGAAAACGGAAATGAAGATATTGAAATAAATTAAAGGATCACTAGCACATATAAATGGTATCAATCATTATCAAAATTATTTATAGGAAAAAAGGAAATCAGTGCAAAAACCAAAATTACAGTAGGTATATAAAAGTTTATCAGCCAATCTTTTTATGGAAGTGGAAGCTGGATACTGTTACAGAATTATAAAAATCTAATCCAAGCAATAGAAATGAAATATTTGCGGAAAGTGAACGGTATAACACGAAGAGATCGTATAAGAAATGAGGATGTGAGGAAGGAACTGGAAGTAGAGCCAATACTCCAATTTTTATAGATTAAAAAAGCTTAAGTGAGTGGTTGAGACACTCAACAAAAATGAGCAGCAGACCAGTCAGGATTGTGTAGGAAGCTCGAATAATAACAAAATGAAGAGATAAAGACCTAAGAAAACTTGCAACCAGGAAGTTGCAGAAATGATGGAAGGAAGAAATATGAAATGGAAGTAGCAAAAAAATGGACTAATTTCATCTACGTACAAAATATTTAGATGTAGATACCTACCCTTACACCTTCGAGTATAAAAGGGGTTTTTGATTGTATGCAAGTAAAATAATTTGTCTTCAAACTTTTTATAATAAATAAAGCTATTTCAGTTCAATTTATTAGTTTTATTCACCTCTATATAATGAGAAGTAGAGAGTTTCTAGAGGCTCTTGGAATCATTTCTAGTTCGAGCAACTCTCCAAAGTCTCCATCATCTGTAAGTTCTTGAAAATTAGCTCTCGCTTCTTGCAATTCGCCATTCTATTCAAAATAATTCGCACTAAATGTTCAACAGGATAAATATATCTCTATATACATTTTTTCTACTTATCAATGGAAATCCAAAATAACTAAAACGTCAGTTGCAAATCTAAATTGTCAAATTGAAGCAGACAAATAGATAGAACAAGTAAAATTGTATTGTTCCGTGTTTGATCATAGGTTAACTCATGGTTAACTCTCCAAAATCTGATGGTAAACTTTTCGAAGGTTAACCAGTTGGTGAACGTCTAAAATCTCGTGTTACAACAACCTTTTGAAGTTAACCAGTGGTTAACTATAACAATAGTTTAACCTACCGAGTTACAACACACCCTAAGAGGTCTACTTCTAGTTAACTCTTGAACTAAGCAATCTAAATCTCGTCTATCTGAGAAACATTGCAATAAAGCTTGCTTTAATGTTTCCCAATTATTTATTTCGGTAGTATTAATTTTGATTTAAACATTTGGTTTATTGTATTTATAACATAAATTACTTAACTGTCTATTCTATTGTATGACACTTGACTTGAAACTGTCATTCTCGGATCATAGATCTATGGTACGAATATCCTTACTTGGTACTGTGCTTATATGTTTAGTTTAATTACATTTACTCTTTTCTGTTCTGTGTACCAGCTCCGTCTGTGACGAATATAGATAATAGTTGCTAAATAATAAATAATCTAAGTTACCAACCAACCTGGTATTAATTTGTCTTGGAATACCACCCATGACTCCTCCCGACTGGAGCTTATTGTTGATGGCTTGAAGCTCACAAGCTCAATGAAAGAACGGACCTTACTCTGTCCCTAAAAGGAAGAGGACGGAACAACATTCAAATACATGAGCATTTAATTCGGGGTCATTAAAAACATTATAAGAAGTTATTAAAGGTTCACATCTTGTTAAAAATTTATTTAAATAATCGCAATCACCATTGAAAGGTTTGATGTTATTGACTCTTTGTTTAAAGAGGTCCCAATTGATCGTAGTCGGTACGGTAGGCATTGTACTTATATCAATATCAGATTCTTAGTTCAAATTAAGTGAATTTACTGAATCTACTAAAGTTTCTGAAATATTTTTTATATATTAATTGTTCATAAATTATGAAAATTATATATTTGAATATTAATTATACTATCCTCAAAGACCAAAGAAAGGCTAAGGAGGGCAAGAAAAGGAATTATTTGGCACTCACGTTTACTGAAGAAACTGGCTGGCAACAACTCTTTTCTTCTTCCTTGATTCTTGAAGTTCCGATGAATGGTGTAGTTGTTTCTGTTTCACGATGAAACAATGTTCGTATTCGCGCTTAAAACGATAACTTATCACGTTACGTTAAAAGTTATTAAACTTTCGAAATTCACACAAGGATTTTCTTCCGTTTAAAACTCGCACGAATCCTACTGTGACTGCGCCAATTATATATTTTCTCTTCAAAAATTGCATTTTAAAAAGAGAAAAATTATTTATCAAAACAAACTACAAGTACATTAAGAATCAAAGGATTAAAACTTATAATATTAATTATATCTGAATTGAACTACTACATAACTATATCTTAAACTATCTTAAACTATATTTAATTATAAACAAATTCAACTTATATATCTAAATAATTGTCTATCCAGCAGATGTTCTATAATACAGGGTGTCCCAGCCGATAGTGACCCATTTTAATTGCTTATAACTTTTATACCAGTTGTGTTAGCCACCTGCGGTTTACGCTATTCCTTTTCTCTTGGCCTAAAGTTTTTTCTAGTTGGTACCAAATTTTGTCTACAATTATAGGAGTGGGAGTAAAAAAATTGCCTTTTTTCGACATTGAAACTTTCAGCTATTTTTAATGGAACACCCTGTATATTGTAACGCCATAATTAGGAGTCGTGTCCAAGGTATCCATATACCAATAAACATCGAATTTGTACCTTGAGGTTTTAGCAGCAAAAAATTAAAATAGTAGTCTGGATATTTTAGCAAACGTATTTTTTATTAGCATATTTGGAACTATACATTAATAAAGAAATGAATATTAATCTAAAAAAACTGCTGTATATGTTGACCGTTCTGTTCAACGCATTTATGAAGTCGGACCATTAAATGGTTGAATGAATTGTATAACATATCTTGGGGAATCGCTTCAATTACTGCACGAATATTCCTCTTAAGATCATCCAAATTTTGTGGAAGGGGGTTGTAGCACCTATCCTTGACATAACCCCATAGAAAAAATTCTGGAGAGTACGGTGCCCATTCTGTAGGGCCAGTTTGCTATGGATACCTAGTTACGTTCTTTTTATACGTTTGCTAAAATATCCAGACTACTATTTTATTTTTTGCTGCTAAAACCTCAAGGTACAAATCCGATGTTTATTGGTATATGGATACCTTCGACACGACTCCTAATTATGGCGTTGCAATATACAGGGTGTTCCATCAAAAATAGTTGAAAATTTCAATGTCGAAAAAAGGCAATTTTTTTACTCCCACTTTTACTCCCACTGTATAATTGTAGAAAAAATTTGGTACCAACTAGAAAAAAATTTAAGCCAAGAGAAAAGGAATGGTGTAAACCGCAGGTGGCTAACACAACTGGTATAAAAGTTATAAGCATTTAAAATGGGTCACTCTCGGCTGGGACACCCTGTATAATAGAAACTATTGTTGTCTACACACATAACTAAAGTGAGGTTAGAAATACTAATCAGTCGCTTCATCATCCAAAAAGTAATCGGCGTTCACGTCATTCTATACCATGATTAATGAACGGTACAACACAACTTACAAATTAATCGCCGATTAACTCTTCAAACGCTATTTAGGCAAACGGTGCAATCGGCCATAACAATCTTGTCAAGTTACTGTCAACTGTCTTGTCAATTAAAATTTAGAATTTGAATTGAACCATTTATAAATAATTGCGCTTCTAATGGTCTTTGTTCGATTACGCTTTTCAACCACTCTTAATATTTTTGTCTTCGCAAATAAATCAAATATTCAAAAGAATAAAACCTGTTTTATTAATCTTCTAAATAAAGGGATTAAAGGCCGTTTGTAATTATCAATGATTTGGTATAAGTTTTAGTCATTTTTTTAGGATCCTAAATTTAGGACACTATCGGTGGTTTGCAACAATAGAAGCATTTACTAAGAATAAAGGTGGATTCATGCAACATCAATCAAACTAAAACTAATTTAAGATTAAATTTAATATAAGAATATTCAGCTGTTCATCCAACATAAATTAAGAAATTAATAAACTGCCCAGACCTGCGCATTTCATTAGAAGGTATACAAGCGGGTTCCTGGACCACTTTGGTTACCTGTCCACCCGGTTCTCCAAACTGGATGGCCATGTACCCTTGAGGGTGTACAAGAAGTTGTCGCCAATGACCAGAGGGTGTGAGAAAGAAGAAGAGATCAAGAGATAACCGATAAGTTTACTCACTGAAATTTCAAAAACTGTGTGGGATTTGAACCCGAGACTATTGATTCCGAGTCCGACACACATTCAAGTGTGCTACCAAAGCATGTTAAATGATTCGCCTAAGATGTGTAAGACAAGAAGCGAAACATGTATTTTGTGTTGTCTACCCAAGCGGTGTTACGAGTAGAGACGAGCCTAGCCTCACCTTTTTTTACAACAAATAAAACTAGCTGTTTTTCGAAAATATATTACAAAGTGATATTACAAAAAAATGAAGGCATGTTGTCTGTAACGACCTTTGTTGATGTCGCAGTCTTTAAAGATGGAGATAAATCCAAACTTGTCCTACCAGCATGTGGAACACATATTTTTGAATTGATCAAACGTCATGTCGGTACCAATATGATCGTTATAAATATGTTTTAAGTGTAATTCATCTTGTTTGAAAACAATTAAAACGTTTGCATTGTCTCTTATTAAATGTTTGGGAATTTTAGCATAGCTTTGACTTGAATAAGAAGGATCAACTTTGGCATGTCTGGACATGCTAAAATCTTCTCGAATAACATCTTGTTTGTTACAAGCCACATCATCAAATATGAATATGGAATTTGGTTTTGCTTCGGATGGATGCATAATATCAGTACTTCCACTAAAGGTGTAATAACCAACGACCTACTATAAAATAGACCAGCCATCACACATTATTACCTATACATTGTTTTGGTCGCAACATAAATCAGGGCGAGTACCATGCATAGTAGCGTATCATGTCGAAAGGGATCATTTAAACCATTTCATGAAAATTGCTTTTATAGGCTAAATGATGTAGATACCTTATTTTATTTTCGTTTGAATAAGTGGAAATTATATTAAAATCAAGCAATTTATTTAAAGGATACCTATAGAGGACTTTAGACATAAAACAAGTTTTGCACTACAAATTATGAATATGTTAATGAAGGTTTTTTATTTTTTTTATACTGATTTTACAAAAATGAATAAAGGTATTAAAACGGTAAACCATTAGATGAAATAATTATAACAATAATCATAATAATAATATTTATTGTTCTTAAGAATTATTCACAATCGTATTACAAAATAAAATAAATAGACTAAATAGAATAAATTAGTTTGGTTACAGTGATGCTATGATCATGTAGTGGTTCAAAATCAAATATGTGATTTGAAAATACATCGAAGATATTTGATGGTAAATATCTTATTGAGGTGTTCACAATCTTTTTTTTATATTTTCAATTTTATTAATATTGCTTACATCTAAATTCATGGTAAGTGTCCTCAAACATTTTTCAGCTTCACTACAAACAGTAACTACAAATTTAGAAGCTTTTTCAAGTTTTCCATAAGTTTTATTAATTTGTAGTTTGGATAAACTGTATTCACCTTCTAAAAGTATTAAACACTGTTTGCAGTAAATTTTTTTGTTCAAGACTTTCACTACAAATCCAGAAATATAAGCAACCACATCCTTAGTATATTCACCCAAAAAATAAACAGACAGATAATCATGATCACGAAGCTCTTTTGACATTTCTAAGTACTCTTCTGAAGTTTCTGATTGATCACTACCTATATTCAATGTTATTTTGCTACCACTACTGCAATCCAATATGCTGGTTCCGTCCAAAGCAATTGCATTGGCAGTGTCGTTTGATTTAACTTCATTATGAATCAATAATTTTTTGTAGCAACTTTCAAATAACCTGCATGTAGGATTATTACTCGAACCACATCTGTTTCGAACTGCACTGAAGAATAGTTCCAAATGGTCCTGTGATAATTTGTATGTGAGAATAAAATTTAAATTAGGATTTATAACTACCAAATCCCAAAATAAACATTTCATACTCTATACAAATCAAAAACCCTAAAAAGCCAGTATTTCTACCACTAACAACTACAGGATCATTATTTAATTTTAATTCTAAAATATACTTACAAACTACATCAAAATATTTACATATATCCTGCCAATTTTTTTCAGACGCTGGTTGCTTATATTTATATTTGGCAAACAAATTTTTAGAATTAAAAATATCGAAAATATTATTCAAAATTAATATAAAATCTGAAGTTGCTTCAGAATCCACAAATTCATCCAATTTCAAGTCATTTTCAAGGAACCTAAGAGCATCAGAAACACTTTTACTAAAAATTTGTGCAGCAATTCTAACTCGCATCTTCTCCCGAAACCACTCTAGATGTCGAGCTTTTAGTTTTGTTCCTGCTAACAACCCCTCCCTTTCTTGAAGTCTTATTAATTTACGAATATAATCCCACTTTATTAGTCTATTGTTACCATCTTTTAGGATATTACCATCTGTTCCAAATGTATTTCTTACTAATTTAAGCATATGGCATGGATCCAAAAAAAAGTAAACTTTATCATTTGTTATTGGATGGATAAAATATGTTGTTATTGAAGATGGTATGTCTATGCTCGTTCCTAGGGATTTCATCATAGTGATATAAGCTGCGGCTCCATCACACGTCAAGGAAGTTATATCAACTTCACTCAAAAACTTTAAACACTCTTTTACCAAATTAGCTTTTTCGCATCCAGATAAGCTTTCTATGAAAAAATAGCCAACAGGAATTTTCCACAAATCATTCATAGCTACTACCATGAAAACTAATGCTTGAGTAGCTTCAGGAACACAATCAGAGTCCAGCTTGGCTCCCAGATTGATATATCCAACAACTTCTTCTCCTGTCCACTCAACTTTCTCCATTATATGAATTTCATCGAGGACCGAGCTAACACAAATCTTTTTTGAGGAAGTTGCAATTTTTGCCCTTATTGCACGTAGTGATTCCTTTGTAAACCCTGGTTTGCCATCAACCACACTATACCACTTTGTAAGGGTCCTTGGATGTGGTAGAGAATTGTTAAATACATCTCTTACAAAACTGTAGGCTTTTGCAGAATAAAAATTAAGTGTTAAAGCAAAAGTCCTTAACATTGGAGTATATTTTTCATGTGATGGACCTTTCAAAAATCTTTGTATCACTTCAGTTGCACTTCCAGGTAGAGTTGCCTGAAAAATAGACCATTGTCAATTAATGATTTCAGCAGCTGTAGTTCAAAAACATACCTCAATTACAGATTCGGCTGATGATGTAATGTACTGATTTTCTCTTAAATGTTTCAGAAGAGAATTGAGATTTGAAATTTTAAATCTCAACCGTTTATTTTGCCTTTGCAGCAAAGATATTTTTCTTCTTTGTTTTTCAACAGTTAGCTTTGCTAATTTTATGGCTCGTTTAGCAGTTGGACTGGATGTCAGAAGAATGAACATCATACAAGTATCGCGGATTCTTGAATTTTCTCCTACAAATCACAAATTTGTCAAATAGTAGTGACATACCGTATGTCATAGTTGTCAAATAGCGTCAGTCGAAGTGTTTTCTAAGCAGCTTCGATTAGGTTTTGATATGGATAACCTAATTTATTTACATTTTATGTAATGGATTGAATACAATGTTACCTTTTCGGAGGAGGTGATCCAGATACACTAGATATAGCTGTCAAAGTTGATGAATACGATGAATCTTCATTATTCTTCAACAAACTGAGAAGATTATAAATTGTTCATGAGAGGTCTACTCTCAATTACAATAGATAAGTTACCTTGTTGTTGATAGAGGGTTTATTGCTCCAATAGACCTGGTGTCTTGAGCCTCATCTTCCAGAATCCTTTAAAGGAAAATGTAATAATTTCTGTGCTAACTTGAAGTTTACATAGTTACAAATTAAAAATACCAAGTATATTACTTACTTGAAAGGTGTAGCATGATGTTTCAACACATGTTTGCCACTTAAATTAGCACATATGTCCGTTTTGAAAAAATGGTCAGAACACACCAAAGCAACTTTTACTTTAAAAATATCATCTTCTACCAAAAATAAATTCTGTAACCAAATTTCACGACGAGCAGCATCTCCAGGAAACCTGATAATTGAATGAACAATATTATTATGAATACAAATATTGAATCCCTTTTCTTATACCTATACTACGCTTGTGCTAAAATAACCTTACCTGTGAAATGATCGTTCATCATTCTTATTCCATGTAATTTCACATATTACACATTTTCTCACCATTATAAATGTCTTAAAAGTACTTCAATATACAAATATCAATAATATATCTAATAATAACACAATTATAGTTAAAATCTAATTTGACAGATCTCATCAAAATGACAGAAGTAGTTCGAGGTTGGCAAATTAAAAATTTATAAACTATTTTACTTATGGCATTAATAGATCATGAAAAATCCTAACCGAAAAAATTAATTGAGCTGGACCGTGGGTTGGACGACGATCTATTTTAAATGCTTCCCACTTTTTTCTTACTTTTTAAACGGAAAATACTGCTAAAATTTTAAAAATATTCATCAATTACTATTTTTGTTAGAAAAAATTTGGCATCATGTAAGAAGGGTCTGGTACTAAATATGTTGGGGACAACCAATATGTAAACAAGGCTAGTCTATTTTATAACATTTTATAACAGGTCGTTGGTAATAACCAATTTCATTAATTGGTTTAAGTAAAGCTTCCAGATACCTATATTTAGGTTGGTTAAGAGATTTCGAGTAGATATAAACATTCTCGAATTTTAATCTATTTGAATGTTCCAGCAAGTTGATCATTACGTTGGTTTTTCCACAATTTGATGGTCCAATAATTAATGCCCGTATAGTTGATGGAAAAAAAGGAAGAGTCTGACAAATGTTGCAAGACAAAAGAATCAGAGTGGGTAAAGAAAATGATGTTGGATATAGAGCAGGATAGCGAAGATAACAAAAGATTATTCAACCTTATAAAAAAACAAAGTAAAAAGAAGACAGGAACAGCTAGAATAAATAAAACGGAATGGGAAACGTACTATAAAAGACAGTTTAAGGAGGATAGGGCTACAGAAGCAAACTATGAGGCATTAGAAGAGGAAGAAGAAGAAGAAACCCAACCAACATACGCAGAATACGAAGAAATAATATTGAATCTCAAGCAGAAGAAAACACCAGGATCAGATGGAATAGTTAACGAGTTAGTGAAGAAAGGAGGAAAGGAGCTAAACAAACAAATATTTGAACTAATAACCAAAATATGGAATGTAGAACAAATGCCAACAGAATGGAATCTAGGATTGACAAAACCTATCTTTAAGAAGGAAGACCAAACAAAGTGCCAAAACTACCGAGGAATAACCCTGCTTAATACGGCATATAAGATACTAACGTCGCTAATAAGACAGAAAATAACTAAATACTCGGAAAAGAAACTAGGAGATTACCAATATGGGTTCCGAGGTGGAAAATCGACAATAGATGCCGTTCATGTAATGACACAAACGATGGAAAAATGTTACGAGTATGGAATAAATTTGCATATATTGTTTGTGGATTTTAAGCAAGCATTCGATAGTGTTAAGAGATATAAACTATTAGAGGAAATGCATAAAATGGGAATACCGAAAAAACTTATTAGGCTAACAAAAATGTCATTTAACAATTCGAAAACCAAAGTAATAACAGATGAGGGATACACAGAAGAAATTGCTATTGAAAAGGGTGTAAGACAGGGTGATGCACTATCAACCACGCTGTTCAATATAGCACTAGACGGAGCGATTAAAGCGATATCTCGGGGAACTATAATTTCTCAGAATATGACACAAATAATAGGATATGCAGACGACCTCGCATTAATTGCAAGAAATAGAAACAGCCTGGATAAGATGCTATGCGATTTGGCTGAAGAAGCGAAAAGTAGAGGCTTGGAAATAAATGAAGAGAAAACTAAATACATGATAGTCAGCAGGGAAACAACGGATAATATTAACGAAATAAGAATACAGAATTACAAATTCAGAAAAGTAGAAAATTTTAAATATTTTGGTGTAACGATAAACGAGAAAAATGATAGAAAAGTAGAGATAGCAGAAAGAGTGAAAGCGGGAAATAAGGCGTACTGGAAGTACAATAAATTGATAAATGACTGACATTTAAGTAAAAACACCAAATTGAAATTGTAAAAATCTGCTATAAGACCAACAATGACATATGCCGCAGAGACTATGTGTTTGACAAGTAAAAACGAAGAAAACTTAAGGATAGCTGAAAGAAAAATATTAAGGAAAATTTTTGGCTCAGTGAAAACAGAAGATGGGGAAGTCAGAAAAATGATGAATCATGAAATTAGAGAAAAGATGAAGGGAGAAGATATCGTGAGGTTCATAAAAGCTCAAAGGTTGAAATGGTATGGACATGTAACTAGAAGGGAGCCATCAACAATAATAAGAAGAATAACAAACTGGACACCACAACTAAGCAGACTAAAAGGAAGACCGAAGACAAGATGGGAATATCTAATTAGAGAACTTATATCACTGGAAACATGTTTACTTATTTCTTCAATTCTTCTTGTGACAGTCTGTTTTGAAAGTGAGACGTTTTTCAACTCATTACTAAATTTTTCTTGACCAAAAACTTGAGCCACTTCTATACAGCATTTCTTTACAAACTCACCATCAGTGGCTTTAGCTATTAGAAATTCAATAAGTTGTTGACAAACATGTCAAATTATTTATCATGGTAACAAATTTGGGAAAAATTATACACTGAGGAAATTGTGTTTTTTTTCTTTGATTGTCCATTTATCGTTAGGGTCTATCTTATTTATCTTGTGAAAGGTTTTCATGGGTTTTTCTTCTTCTTATATCTAAATTTGCATTTCTTTCAGGAAGCTATAGTTTCCTACGCTTTGGTGAATTTATTTTTCAATGCACGATAATGCAATACCGCATGTAGCAAATATTGTTAACCAATATTTGGATGATGTTAATATCCAACGATTAGAATGGCCTGCTTGTAGCCCGGATCTGAAGCCGATAGAACATCTCAATTCAAAGAAACATTCGTCGTCGTCCTATATTACCCAAAACACTTGATGAACTGAGGTTGGTTTGGTTTCAAGCTGAATATCACGCAATTCCTCAAGATCGCATTAATCGTGTTCATTTCGATGTCTCTACGATTGCGTGTAGTTATTTCCGCTAGAGAAATAATTGAAAATGCTAAGTATGATTTTCTTTTGGTTGAATATTGAAACATTCCAATTTAAAATTTTCCCCTTAAACAATTCTAGGCCAAAATTTATTTCAGGGAAATTGGATTGTAGCCTTGGTATAAAGTATATAGTTTCAATAATGTATTACAGAAGTGAACCAAATAAGCAGTCGACTGGCGTGAACCATATAAATTTTTCCATCCCTCAATATCTTGAACGATTCATTTTATATGTTAGTATAAATGTCGATAGATTAATGAAAGCTCTGGTTTGATACTGGTTCGTTGAATTGAAGTTATTGAACAAGTGACAACATTTCAATACTTGGGAATAACAATCAATCAACACGGAACACAAGAAGCAGAAATCAATAAAAGAATAGAAACAAACAATGAAACTATACTATGCGATGAATAAAACATTTATAAACAATAAAGTAATATCGCTCAAATCCTCTCACACATTCTTGTTTACCCTTACAAAAACTAGCTCATACCCAATTTTCAAGTCAATATGTAGAAGAATAGATGATCTATTAACAAAAATCTATTTCATTTTTCCCGCTTTAACAACCTGTACATCAGTAAGGAGCAGACTAAGACCCATTATTGTTAATGAAAATATTATCATTTTGGACTTCCGCACGTAGATTTAACAAATGGATCAATATTATATTTATTAAACCATCTTAAACCTCTAGAAACAGGTGAGTTGTAACCGTAATTTGTGTTATGATTTTTTATTGAAAATAATGGAGGGTTTCTATGGATGCGAAACGTGGGTGCTAAGCCAAACACAGAAGAGCAGAATATAGGCAAATAAAGCTCATGTTCTTGTAATAACTTTGTCATATTTATCATGTATTAAAAGTAAATTCACATAATATTTTTTATTTCTTAGTGCTTGTATCAAAATTTAGCTCTTACGGTTATTGACGAATTCTCGAGATTTCCATTTGCGTTCCCGTGCAGTGACATAAGACCGTTATCAAGCACCTCAACAGCATTTTCACAATTTTCGGTTTGCCTGCTTACATACACTCGGATAGAGGCACCCAGCTCTTATCTTCAGAAGTAAGAGACTTTCTACACTCAAAAGGAATAGCCACTAGCAGAACCACCTCTTATAACCCTCAAGGAAACGGGCAAGTCGAGAAACTAAACGGAACTATTTGGAAAACTGTGCAGCTTGCCTGCGGTTCGCATAACGCGCCGATAGAGTCATGGGAGAAATACCTACCTATGGCTCTACACTCTATAAGATCGCTTCTCTGTACAGCAACAAATTGTACTCCTCACGAACGAATGTTCAAACATACTCGCCGATCACCCAACGGCAGTACTATACCTTCATGGTTATCTGAATCTGGTCAAGTTCTTATGAAAAGATTTGACAGAAAGAACAAATACCAACCTTTGGTCGAGGTAGTGGAGTTATTACAAGCAAATCCTGAATATTCATTTGTCAAACTTCAAGACGGTCGAGAGACAACAGTATCGAATCGTCATCTCGCGCCTATTGGACGACAAGGTGAAGGGGAAGTAATAGATGCATCGGAGATAGACTTGAATACACCTGATTCAGAAGAGGAGCCTGATTCGAATCAAAATGAATCGCCTGAAACGTTTATGACTCCTCTGAATTCGCCGCTCCATATCAAACTCTTTAGAGCTGTGTTGTGTTTGTGACCTGTTTAATGCTATGACGTATATGTCAAAAAGACGATTAGTTATGTCACGTCATTGCTTTATTTTATATCAATCTTATAATATGTACAGTTTTTATGTTTATTAAAACCTTAGTTCCAGAGGTTTTGGATTAATCATTTCACCTTTGCCATATAAATATGAGCATCGCTGCACAGAAGTCAGTCATCACATAGTTGAGACATAGTCACATAGATGGACAGCTAGTGCTTATATTGAAGGAAAGCGATCGATAAAGTGTTTATTCAGTGACGTTCATATAAATTAGTGTAGTTAGTTAGTTTAGTGTATAATATAAATTAGTAAATTAAGGACCGTACCGGGTGGCCAACTAAGAACGGCCGTCGGTCATTTCTCAGGAGTGGATTGTACCACAGACTCGGGAAAAAAATTTTCATGACAAAAGTGGCCTCGAGAAAAGCCTGGAAATTATTTTCAGAATTGTAGGTCCACCGCTAGAGGGCGTATTTGACGGTTGAAATTTGAAAATGGGAATTTTTTCAAAATTCACCCCATTAACGAGCATATTAAACATTATAGTCAGATTCCTCGACAATTTCTGCATACTTTTGATGTGACAAGTTTAAGTCTATCTCTTCAAATAAGGAGTGGGGGAGAGTGGGAACCTTGTTACGAAAAAGCACCTGTAATTCCGGTTCTGCTTGACCGATTTTAATAAACTTTATGTTGTTTAAAAGAGCTTCTGTTGATCAATCGGAAATTTGTAAATATGAAGCAATCTGATTGATAACATGAATGCTAGAGGGCGCTGTTTTATATTTTTCAAATAATATGTTTTTTCGTAACAATTTCAAATGGGAGCATACAAATTGAAGTGGGTCTTTGAAAAGTAGACTAAATTTGTAATAAAACACCGCAAACCGCAAGGCAATATCTCTTTCCTATCTTGAGATATCGTGAGAAACAGGTGAATGGCAAGAATTGTTATTCCAACGTCTAGAAGGCTGGTTCGCGTTAACAGAAATTATTAAATTTAGCCTGAATGAAAAGACCTTACATCGGTCTACAGTAATTTAAACTGTTATCTTGGTTGCCACTACCACTAGATCACCTAAATGTAATGCTACTAATAATAAGTACGAATTTTGAAATAATGTGATAAATCGAAAAATTTGAACTTTTAATAAATATCTAGGTAGACAATTAGTGCCGCCCTAAATGTTCGAAATTTCGTCCATCATTTTCAATGCATGGAATCAATCGCGGAAGGGTAGAGAAATCAGCAATCGTGCATTTTTTTAATGAGACTTATGGAGGAAGATATTTAGATTTTTCAAGCAAATAATTGTCACTTTTTTTAGAGGACATATCTTTGGCCATTCGTCATGACATGATTTTGCAACATGATGGATGACGAGCACATTATTCTAGAGGATTTCGGAATTTCTTAGATTAATCATAACCTAGAAGGTGGATAGGACATGGAAGTTTATTTATTTGGCCACCGAAGTCTCCAGAGCCTTCCCGGAGCCGTCCTTTCGCCGGTACCACCTCAGCCTCCTGGGCTTATTGTGGATACTCCTAGTGTTCTGACTACAACCTATTCAGCCAATCCGTTCCCTGTATTAGCTCATACAGGTTCTTTGCTGGTTGATTGTAGAAGTCTTCTGGAGTCATTTGGGTTCTGCCATACAGTTTCTGCCTTCTGTGGTCCAGCGACTCACAGTTGCATAGTATATGCAGAGCTGTTTCGGTATCCTTTTTGCATCTTCTGCATGTAAGGTCTCCGTTGTACAGCCCTATTTTGTTTAGGTGCTCCTTTGTGGGAAAGTGTCCCGTAAGTAGCCCCGTAATGGTGCGCAGCTTGTTCCTGCTCATTGAGAGCAGTTCTTTCGCTACTTTTTCTGATGGTTCTTTTATGAATTTCTTCCCATGTATTTGCCCAGTCGTATTCTTCCAGTATTTCTTGTGTTGTTCTTTCAACCACCCTTTCAACCATGACCTCGTTAAGCATCTGGGGATGCCCACAGCAGGTTCGGGTCCGTTCATCAGAGTTGACGATCCTACTCTAGCGAGTTCGTCAGCTTTTTCATTGCCTGCGATTCCTTTATGACCTGGCACCCACTCCAGTGTTACACTGTTCTTCGCCGCATTCCCATACTAGCCGAGATGTCACCTTATAGCTCTGAAGTGCTTTAAGGGCGGCTTGGCTGTCGCTGTAGATCCTGATCTGCCTGTTGTGGTAGGCTCTCATGCTGTTAGCCCTTGCACACGCAAGTATTGCATAAACCTCTGCTTGGAATACAGAGGCGTATTTTCCTAGCGAGACGACTCCTTCATATCTGCTCGTCTTGCTGTATATCCCCGCTCCGGTGCCGAGTTCATTTTTTGATCCGTCTGTATACCAGATCAGTTCATTCGCCCTACTGAGTGGTGGTGCGTTCTCTTCCTCAAGCTCCTTTCGATCTTTGATGACAATCTCGAAGTTCTTGCGAAAGATATATTTGGTAGTCATTTGGTCTGTTGGCATTTTGAAAATGTCATCTCCCACCTGCCTTATCTCTGTGTGTCCTCTCCCATGTACCACATCATGGTCTAGTGCTTTTTCCAGTCGGGTTAGTGCTGCCCTTGCTTCGTACATTATGACATAATGTAGTGGAGGAAGGTCTAGCATTGTTTCCAGCGCCGCTGTAGGAGTAGTCCTCATTGCCCCTGTAATGCCAGTGCAAGCAAGTCTTTGGACCTTGCTTAGTTTTAGCATAGCAGAGGATTGTCTGGTCTTTGGCCACCATACCAAAGATGCATATGTGATCCTGGGAATGACAACCATTTTGTATAGCCAGTGTACCATGCTGGGTCTTAGTCCCCATTTAATGCCGTAAGTACGTCTGGCAACCATGAAGGTCACCTCCGCTTTCTTGATCACGTGCTGGAGATGTCGGTTCCAAGTTAAGCCTGGGTCTAGAATAACCCCAAGATATTTTACTTCATCCGACAGTCGTATTGGTTCACCTTGAAGCGTCAAAGGGCCAAGTCCTTCCCTTTTCCTTCTTCTGGTGAACGCAATTATTTGTGTTTTCGAAGGGCTAATACGTAGCCCTTCTTTTACAGTCCAGCCTGTTACTACATTTAAAGCCATCTGGAGTCTGTCTCTGGTTGTACTGTTGTATTTACCTTGGGATAGAATTACCAGGTCGTCTGCATATCCTATGGTGTCGAATCCTCCTCTGTGTAGGGTTCTAATGAGCCCGTCCATGACCAGGTTCCACAGCAGCGGGGATAGTACTCCCCCCTGCGGACAGCCCCTGGTTGCACATACGGCCATTGTTTCCCCCATCAGAGTTGATTCTATGAGCCTGCTTCTGAGCATGCAGTCTATCCACCTGCAGCTCGTGGCATCGATCCCTAGATTCCTCGTCGTCTTGGCTATAGATTCATAGGAGGTGTTGTCAAAAGCTCCCTCTATATCAAGAAAGGCTGCCAGCAGCACCTCTTTGTTTTCCAGCACGTATTCAGCTCTTTTTATGAGTTGATGTAATGCTGTTTCGGTTGATTTTCCCTCTCTGTATGCATATTGATCTCGGTGTATTGGTCTTGTAGCCAATATACCATCTCTAATATGTCTGTCGAGAAGTTTCTCAAGAGTCTTCAGCAAAAATGACATTAGACTGATTGGTCTCAGAGCTTTAGCCGTGTCCTGTCCAGATTTTCCAGGTTTTGGTATAAGTGTAGCTCTGATGCGTTGCCAGGTTCTTGGAATATGCCCCAGAGCTAAGCTGGCTCTGAGCAGTTCACTTACCCTGTTGTGCAGTGTGCTTCCTCCTTTTTGGAGTAGGATAGGATAAATCCCGTCTGGTCCCGGTGATTTATATGGTTTGAAGCTGTTAATAGCCCATTCTGTCTTTTCCGCATCTACCACAGCCTTCGCTGTTCGCCAGTCTATCCTGGATGCCCATCGTGGTCTATCCAGTTCTGTCGCTGGAGAGTTCTGCGGCGGAATGGTGGGTATTGATCCAGGGAAGTGTACCTTGAGTAGCTCTTCCAAGGTTTCTTTTCCATTTTCTGTATATTGTCCGTTACCTTTTTTGATAGCGTGTATAGTCTGATTAGGGTCCTTGGAGAGAATCTTCTGCAGTCTGGCACACTCATGAGTCTGTTCTATCTCCTCACAGTGCCTCCTCCAGGAGTCTCTCTTGACTTTCCTTACCAGTTTGTTGTATTCAGTTAGGGCCCTCTTATAATCCGTCCATTCTTCTGAATTTTCTTTAGTTCTATTAAACTTTTTCCTCAACTGTCTCCGTTTTTTGGCAAGTTCATTTGTCCACCAGGGCACATTCCTGTTGGATTTCTTCCTTACCGTTGGGCAGTTGTTTTCAAACGCTGAGATAATTGCTTCCTGTGTTAGGTCTGCTGCTATCTCTAGGTCTGTTGTGTTCTTAATTTTTACCATCGTTCGGTCTAAACTGTTGACTAGTTCTGCATTATATGCTTCCCAGTTCGTTTTTCGCGGGTTACGATAGTATTCTATTTTCGGTTCGGTTCCCGAAATTTGAAAGTATATGTGTCTGTGGTCAGAAAAGCTTTCTTCCTCGGACACATGCCAATTGCTCACGAAGTTACTTATATAATGAGTGCCAATCGTGATATCGATAACCTCCTTTCTGTTTGAGTTAACGAAAGTTGGTTTATTTCCTTCATTTAATACGTTCAAATTGTTAGCCGTAATAAATTCTAGTAATGACTCACCTCTTTCGTTGGTGTTGGTGCTTCCCCAGTTAAGATTGTGTGAGTTGGCATCGCATGCAATGATCAGCTGCACACCCTTCTTTCTGGAGTACTTGACCAGTTCTTCGACTTCCCTGGTTGGTGGTTGTCTGGGGTCATCGTAAGGAAGATAGGCCGATGCGAGAATTGCTTCTCTAGTCCCATTTCCTTGCCCCATTGTGATGAGGACCGCCGCTAGGTCCCTACAACAAAAATTTGTTAGTGAAAGGGCTTTTATACCTTTCTTAACAATAATGCATGTTCTTGGATGGTCAGAGGTTCTGTCATAAATCAACTCACCAATGCCATTCAGTCCCATAATCTTACCTCTGTTAATCCAGGGTTCTTGAAGAAGGGCCACTTCATACTTCCCTCTTATCACAGTAAGTTCCGCCGAAGCCCCTTTACTGTGATGGAGGTTCCCCTGAAGTACCCTGAATTTCCCCACTCGGCGAGCCCCCCCCCAGGACCCTGAAAGTAACCATGTTGAGCTTGTAGTAAGCTCTAAACTGGTTAGCTGCCAAGGCCCCATGGGAGACCTCGTCAATGGAGTAGGCCAGGATTTGGCCTTTTTCTTCCACCTTTCGACTCAGGAGGAGCCAGCCGTTCACCCTCAGGTTGGCATTTTGCTTCCCCAAGCGTCCTCGCACTTTTTCCTCCTGATCTGCTGGTCCAGGGATAAATACAATGACCCTGGGTCGTCTAGGGAGGTCCTTGGCTTCGACTGCTGTCAAAGCCGCCCCCTCCCATAGACCCTCCAGGCCCCCTGCACTACCCCCGAGCCAGTCAGCTGTCTCTTGGTTTGCGCACGTAAGCCACAGTACGCCACCGCTGAACGTTGTCCTGATGAACTGCAAGTTCGTGCCACTGCCTGAGGGGGCGGCATCAATTGCATTCACCAGTTTTTCTTGAACCTGAACCGAAGTCTGCTTGTTCTTGGCTCAGTGTTATTTCCGGATGGCGTTTGTCAATAATTGCCATCCGTGTTCCTTTGGCGACCTCGCTGTATGAACCGGTCTGTGGGGGTCCACTCCTCGGTTTTTTGCTCGGTCGCGGTTTTGGAGGGGTCTGAGATTCCGAGCGGTTTCTCTTCCCCTTATTGGTTTTGGGCTAATGTTCCTTAGGAGCCTGCTTTTTGGGCTTCTCCTGCGTCCATGTTCCCTCCGCCATTTTCCTTGCCTTGGTCTGCTTTCTTTTGAAGGCTCCCGAGGTTTTTCTTTCCTGCTGGACTTTTCCAAGCCCAGCGATCTGTTTTGTGATCGTATCAGTGGTTCCGGCTGTTCCCACTGATGCGTCACTTTCGCTTCCGACGATGGTCCTGTCTTCGTCTGAGAGCATGCTCTCTGATTCAGACTTCCCGCCGTCGTCTGGTTTTTTTCTTTTTTCTGGTTCCATTTAAGTCCCACGAGTAAGGGGGAAGGGGTGTGTCCAACCCTGCGGTGCCCCCTGCACAGGGTTAAGGCTAAGTTACTACTAGGGTTTCGCCCGTTGCCCTAGAGGAACCAGACGTTACTTGTATAGATTTTAATTTGTAGGGGCGAATAAAAAATCTTGTTTATGCCGATAGACCCGCAACAAGAGCTGATATGATTGGAAAGATACAACAGGCAATCGAAGTATTTTGAGGGCAGAAATTGAAGCTGCTGTTTTCTCCACCCGTCAGCGATTGATTTCATGCATTGAATATGATGGACATTTCGAACATCTAGGACGGCACTAATTGCGTACCTAGCTATTTGTTAAAAGTTTAAATTTTTCGATTTATCACATTATTTAAAAATTCGTACTTATTATTAGTAGCATTACATTTAGGTGATCTAGTGGTAGTGGCAACCATGATAACAGTTTAAATTACTTTTAAATTACTGTATAGTCTAGATGAGGAGTTTAAAATGGTGTTAAATCGACATACTAATGCTGAAAATATGTGTTATGGCTCATTCGAAAGGGAATCATGCCTAGAAAATTGTCCATGAAAAGTGTATTAGCACATTAAAAATTTCAAAAGTTATAAACAATTAAAGATGTTGAAAAAGTAGTGCTTGGTTTTTCGCTTGTAATTCGTAAACAAATAATTTTTTTGGTTTTTGGAAAAAAGATCCTTAAAGAGGAGGACATTTCCTACAAATAACTCCCAATCACCGAAACTGTACCTCCATTATTAATAATTTTAATTTAACGTTGAAAATTGCCGTCCGCGCGCCATTCTTAGGTTGCGCGCATGCTGTAGTAAGTCAGTAAGTTATAATAAAAAATTTTTTTCGGGTACTTAGAGTAAATTAAAAAATTTAAATAAATTATGATACCATCTAAACACATCAAAGAACTAATTCCCGTTGGAATTTTTCATTAAATTAAATTTTTCAATTAACTAGACAATTGTTAATTAACAACATTTTACGGGATTTTTCTGATCATTAAAAACTAAATAAAAATAACAATAATTGTTCTAAAATTATTTCCTCTCTTGAAGTCCTTCCAATTTACACAATAAAAAAGAATACCTGATGAAAGTTCGAAAAAGTTCAACAGTTTGTTTATAACCTTTTTTTTTTTAATTAACAAATAAAGAAAAGTGGCCGTAATATTGTAAAAAATTTTTTTTTCTTATTTATCATAAGCTTATCGTTTTTATATCAATAAGAGGCATTTATTAACTTAAAAAAAATTCTTATCTACATTTGTTTATAACAAATTTATAAACAAATGGACTATTTCAATATTTTAAAAAAAATTTTTTTTGCAACTTGATAAAGAATTGTCAATCATGATTTTTGAAAAAAAAATTTTTTCATAATAATAATTTTCAATTGTTTATAAACGTTTTTTTCATATAACTATTGTTTAAATAATTAGTTAAGAAATCTTTTTTATCTTAAAAATCATAATTAACAATTCTCTATAAACTTACAAAAAAAATTTTTTTATCAGCAATTACATTGTTTACCATGTTAACAATTTGTTATAAACAAATTGTCAACTTTTTTATATTTTTTTCCTGAAACTAATAAAAATTACAAAAACGACCTTGTGCATTAGAATATGAAAAAAAATTTATTCCGATTTTTTATTTGATTTTGAAAAAATACGTAGAACAAAAGTTGCAGCTGCTGATCAATTTGTTTATCTAAAATCTTATATAAGTTTTAAACTATTCGTGATACGACAATGAATGAAGATAAGCCGTTTTTTAATTTTTCATCTATTGTTTATCTATTGTAATATGCATTTCTTTATAAAAATTTCTTTTTTTTCGCAATTTTCGTACTTTTTTGCTTTCTAGCTCCATAAATAATTTTAATTTGGTTACTTCACTCTAAGGTAACTTTGCTCTGTTAAAAATTATGTAACAATTACGGTATTTTATTGATGGAATGGAAAGTAAACTTTCGGCGGACATAGAAAATAAAATGACGGACATAAAAAGCGAAATGACTTCCATGAAAACTGATATTTCAACTATGGAAGAAAAGATGAAGTGAATGGAACAAGAAATGAAACAAAAAATCGAAGACATCGAAAAGAAAAGTAAGAAGACTAGTAATAACTCGTATACAACAACTAGACAAGCCCCTAATAACGGTGAACTGCCAGAGAAAGTGGAGTTGAAGCCAAAATTAGAAAACGATATCAACAGTCGAGTGAAACTGCCAACTTTCGATGGTAAAACTTCATGGCCGAACTATCTTAAGCAATTCGAGGCGGCATCAAAGGCGAACAACTGGAGTGAGAAGGAAAAAGCGTTAAATTCAACTCTTGCCCTGAGAGGAGACGCCATGGATATCCTTCAGACCATTCCAGTGGAAAAGACCGATGATTTTGAACAACTCAAAAAGCGACTAAATATGAGATATGGCCTGGAACACCTGGAGCATCTGTACCAGTCGCAGCTGAAAAACCGCAAACAAAGACGTGACGAAACTCTGCAGGAATTCGAAGCGGACATTGCGAGATTGGTGCGGTTTGCCTATCCATCGGCACCGGAGAATGTCATGGAATGTTTGGGGGTACAGGCATTCATCGACAGAGTTCGTGACCACGAAATGCAAAGAACTCTACGCTTGGCTCGGCATAAGACACTGGTCGACGTACTTTCTGCAGCCCTGGAGTACGAAGCAGCTACACAGGCTTCCGGAGTATACGGTAAGGCGAGGGCTGTAGCAGACGAAGAAGTTGAGAATAAGCTCGACCAGATTGTCAACATGATGAAAAGCATTTCAAATGAAAAGCCGAAAGCTGTGAGATGCTGGAATTGTGGAGAAATGGGACATGTACACAGTTCGTGCAAGCGACCAAGAACTGCTACAAACAAAGACGCCCAGCAGGAAAACTAGAAAGGGTCGGCCATCAGAGGGCAGCTTCGACCCGAAGATCTTCCAAAGACCCTCTCATCCTAATAGCCTCTCTGAAATGTCGCGATGATAGTGTATACGTGGATGGTGAAATTAATGGAAGGAAGTATACACTATTGGTGGACACTGGAGCAACGAGGACTATTATTAGACTGTCAACACCCGAAAAAGACTGTTACCGACCAGACTGCGACTCAAGACTGCTACAGGTGAAAGCGCCAACGTCCATGGAGATCTACCGGTGCAATTGGGAATTGGCACAGAGAAGTTCTCCCACACTGTCGTTGTCGCTGATATTGAAGAGGACATAATACTCGGAATGGACGTTATGAACCTACACGGCCTCCAGCTGGATTTCAAGAACCGAGTGATTAGAGTAGGTTCTGAGGAAGTATTCCTTCGCCCACATGAGGATAAGACTGTTCAGGTAGCCGTACAGGGGGATACGGTTGTACCCGCAAGGAGTGAATTTTTCACTGTGGCAAGGGTACAAGGAACTGTCGAAGAAGGAACACCGGTCATGATGGAACCATGGATTCACGACGAAGAAGTTGATCGAGGAATCCTGGTTGGAAAAGGGTGAATCATGGCTGCCGAAGAAATACCTGTATGCATTATAAATGTTAATGATCATCCCGTAACTATAAAAAAATAAACCAAAATTGGAACTTGCGTACCAGTGACGTCAGTAATTCATCAAACTACAACCTCTGATGATGCCAATAATAAATTTGAACAAATGGTAGCAGTGGCTGGACAATCCCTTAGCCCACAAGAGAAGAAAAAAATCAGAGAACTCTTGCTACAATATCGATCTCTTTTTGTACCAAAAGGAGGAGAGACAGGGTGAACATCTGCTGTCAAACACAAAATTGACACCGGCGACGCTAAATCAATAAGACAATCGGCTCGAAGGCTACCACAGGCCAAAAGAGAGGAAGCGGAGAGAATTGTTCGCGAGATGGAAGAGGACAAGGTAATAGAACCGTCTACCAGCCCTTGGGTCTCTCCGGTAGTCCTGGTGAAGAAGAAGGATGGAACCACGAGGTTCTGCGTGGACTACCGGCAGTTGAACAATGTTGCTAAGAAAGATAGCTATCCGCTGCCAAGAATCGACGACACTCTGGATACGCTGGCCGGTAGCAAATTGTTTTCTACCTTGGACCTGAAGTCTGGATATTGGCAGGTGGAAATGGATCCAGCAGATAAAGAAAAGACAGCGTTTACCACCGGATCTGGACTATGGCATTTCACCGTTATGCCACTTGGGCTGTGCAATGCCCCCGCAACGTTCGAAAGACTGATGGAAAACGTATTGCGAGGGTTGTCCTGGAAGACCTGCTTAGTGTACCTTGATGACATCATAGTCTTGGGAAGGACATTCGAAGAACATCGAAAGAATTTGGAAGATGTGGTCAAAAAGTTGCAGGCTGCCCAACGGATGCTCAACCCCAAGAAATGTCAACTATTTCAAAACAACCTAGGCCATGTAGTCAGCAAGGATGGGTAGCTGTAGACGAAGAAAAAGTGCTGCTGTACGAAAGTGGCCAAGACCCACCGACAAGCACCAAGTTAGAAGCTTCCTTGGACTCAGTACATACTACAGGCGATTTATAAAGAAGTTTGCAGATATCGCCAAGCCTTTGACACGACTTACAGAGGAAGCAAGGGAGTTTCGCTGGGACGAAGATTGCCAAACTTCGTTCGAAACCTTAAAGAAACATTTGACTACTGCACCCATACTCGGCTATCCACTACCAGACGGAGAATTCATATTAGATACTGATGCTAGCAATGTTGGAACTGGAGGAGTGCTATCACAGGTTCAAGGAGGACAAGAGAAAGTTCTGGGATATTTCAGCAAAGTCCTTTCCAAACCAGAGTAAAACTACTGCGTCACAAGAAGAGAGCTCCTGGCAGTAGTGAAGTCCGTGGAGCACTTCTATCAGTATCTGTATGGGAAGAAATTTGTAATTAGAAACGATCATGTAGCAATTTAAGAAACCTGAAGGTCGAATCGCTAGATAGATAGAGCGGCTCCAAGAATATAATTTCACTATTGAGCATAGAGCCGGAATAAGCCACAGAAATGCAGACACCCTGTCAAGAACACCATGTCCTGCAGAATGCTCCCACTGCAGTAAAACAGAAGCTAAGAAAGCTGCGATTCGAAGAATCACGGTGACCAGCGACGAATGGACACCAGAAAAGCTGGAAGAGGAACAAGAGAACGATCCCGATTTGAAGAAAATCCGAGATTGGAAAGAGGAAAACTGTCGACCTATTTGGCAGGAGATTTCAAGATACTCGCCAACGATGAAATCGTATTGGGCCCAGTGGGACTCGCTGGTTCTGGAAAACGGTTTGCTACAGCGAGTAATCGAGAACGATGATGGTTCCGAAGGTAGAAGACAGTTGGTGATTCCAAGATCAAGGGTAGTAGCAGTACTGCAGAAATTACACGACAGTCCATCAGGAGGACATCTAGGTGTGAAGAAGACCCTCCAGAGGGTGCGAGAACGGTTTTACTGGATGCACAGTTCCGAAGATGTTAAGGACTGGTGTAAGAAATGCACTACCTGTACCACGACCAATGGACCGCACGGGAGAAGAAAGGCTCCTATGAAGCAGTACAATGTCGGAAGCCCCTTCGAACGCATTGCCCTGGATATTGCCGGACCGTTTCCACCGACAGCAGATGGCAGCAGGTACATTTTGGTGGTGATGGACTATTTCACGAAATGGGTGGAAGCGTATGCCATTCCAAACCAAGAAGCCGCAACTGTTGCCGACGTGCTTGTGAAGGAGTTCATTTGCTGATATGGAGTGCCCCTGGAAATACACAGCGATCAGGGCAGAAACTTCGAAAGCCAGCTGTTCCAGGAAGTTTGTGATAAGCTCGGCATGAAAAAAACGAGAACTACTGCTTTACATCCACAGTCGGACGGAAAGGTAGAGCGTATGAACAGAACTCTTGGCAAATACTTGTCCAAAGTATCATCAGCGAGATTGGGACCAGTATCTCTCGCTATTTGCGATGGCCTACAGATCCGCCGTCAATGAGTCTACCGGCCAAACACCAGCAAAAGTTCTGTTTGGACGCGAAATGAGATTACCCTGCGACCTTGAATTCGGATGCCGACCCGGAGAAGACATTGCTGGTGAAGATTACGTAACCCAGCTGAATCTCCAGATCGCAAGCGATAGGATGAAAAAAGGTACGATACGCAAGCTACAGAAGGAGGTTTCCACGAAGGAGACAAAGTCTGGCTGCATAACCCAAGAAGACAAAAGGGTTTTTCTCCAAAGTTGCAGAAAGCTTGGGACGGTCCGTACCTTGTAAATAAAAGAATCAACGACGTCATTTATCGCATCACCAAGATTCCAAACGGAAAGCCAAAGGTGGTACACCGTAATCGATTAGCGCCATTCGAGGTTGACCACGATGAGGAAATAAAACAGCTCCAAGAAGTAGCTGATACTGCTTTTGTAGAGTTTATGGGTGCTTATGGGGGTACCGGAAAAGCAAGATACGGCGTTACCACGGAGAAACGACAAGATCTGCTCACTGTACCGAAGGAATACTCACTGGCAATTAACATACCTGCCAGCATAACCGATGCGCGTGGACTGCCATCTCTGTTAATAAAGGAGAGTGGCGCACGAAGTTTGGAAAACCAGTTACCAGTACCAGGTAAAGCTTTGAAGGTACAAGATGGCTACCGTTAAAATTTCCACCTAGTGACGAGAAACACCTTCGTCGAAAGACCAACGTACGAGAATGTCTGGGAAGCTTTACATTATTGATATAATGATGTTTAGCACCAAAGTCAGCATACCACTCTGATATTGATCCACCTGCGCTTGCAAACGTAGCACAAAAGTCTACTTGCAGCTCTTCTCCACCTGTACTCTCCGTTGTAGCATAATTGGCTTCATTTCTTGTGTTTTTCTTTCCTCACCAATTTCCCTTTTCTCTCAAACTTTCCTTTTCAACAACATTGATGTGATTTATGTCCCATTTTATTGCAATGGAAACATTCAATTCCACAAACATTTTTTATGTGTCCCAGTTTTCCACATTTATAACATTTTATCCGTTTTTCGGTAACAGCAAATGATGAAGGCATGTTTTTTACTTTACTTGAAGTATGTTTATTTGTGTGAAACTCTAGCAATCTACTCTTAACAAATTCCTGTGAGAGGGTCCTTATAGCAGTGACCACATTTTCAAACTTTTGAGGCATCGATAAGAGTAAGAAACAAGAGATATCCGATTCTTCAAAGTTACTCCCCAAGTTTTTTAATTCTCGAAATATACTGTTGCATTTGGCAAAATGATCTTGAATATCAGTTTCGTAGTTATATTTTAAAGTCGTTAATTCTTTTAGCAAATAGAATTTTGAACACGTACCTCGTTTATTGAAAATTTGTTCCATTTTCTGCACCATCTCGTGTGCAGCAATATCAATTTCTTTAATATACTCTAAATGCGAATCAGTAATACTTTGTATTATTATCAAACATGCCTTGTTATTTTTCTTTTTCCATTCTTCATTTCTTTTACTTTCAGAACATCATCGCATTCCATTGCTTTCAAGTTTGAAAACAATCTGAATTTCCAGTTATCGAAACTGCTTCCATTGAATGGTATGATACTATATTTATTTTCAACTGATTTTTCCATTTTTCTTTCTTTACTTGAACATGTTGAATTTTTAACCTCTTTTGTTTATCTCTTAATCCTTTTTCATCAACACAATCCTTCTTCTGGGCCCATAACCAATGTTATAGGAAATAAAACATTGCGTGTAGGATTTGGTGTTGATTAATATTTATTGCACAAGACAACTTACACAAAATACTAAAATTAAATCTGTGTAAATAACAACGGCCATACTTGGTAACAACCACACTGCTTCTACTTTTACTCAACATAATTCTAACATACATGACAGCAACGTCAGTTCAGTGTTACCACATGTATATTACTGAAGTCAATAAGACAGGTTTCTATGTGTCTTCATATCATGTTAACAAGAAAAAAATTATTTATAGGTCCAAATACAAGTATTTTGAGTGTCTAGTCTTTAACACCTCTTTTCCACTGAATACTCACCAAAAAAGCACAAAACCAATCATTATAATACCAAATACAACAAGCACTATGAGAAACTTCGTATACACCAAACGTAAACAAAGAGATTTTAGCCTCAATATGGCTGCCAAACTGCCAGCTAACCAAAAACGTGTTATCCCATTGTCGCCACTGTCTTCTTATAGTCACTGTCACGGAATACTATAAAAATCGGAAGGGTCTCTTTGTTGGCTCCTTTTGAGCATAAAACTTCTTGGTGAATTATGTAATGAACATGATGAAAATCTGGTTTGTCACTGCCCGTTCCTCTGATCTTTGTTTGTAATTTTTTTAATTAAGCCATTATTTACTCCAGTCATTGAAGGAGCTCCGTCTGTTGCAACGGAATACAGTTTTCACAAATCTAAATTGTACTTTCGCAGAAGTCCATAAACAGCATTGAAAATATCCTCCCCAGTTGTTGTATCATGCAATGGTACTACTTCCAGTAATTCTTCATGAACGTTGATATCGAAGCACGAAGAACGTTGCACGAAGAAAAACAGCGAGTTGCGCCACACCACACACATCTGTTTTCTCGTCACAGGCAATAGAAAATGCAATGAAAGAGTCTGATTTTGTTTTTATCTGTTCGCTTATATTGGCAGCCAACTCGGTAACTCTTTCAGCGACAGTATTCCGGGACAAGGATATATTTTGAAAAGCCTTCACGCTCCCGAGACTTACAATTTCCGCGACCTTTACAAGGCACTCTTTTATAAATTCACCTTCAACAAATGGTTTTGAGTGTTTTGCGATCAACTCCGACAGTACGTAGCTCGCTTGAACGGCAGATTCATTTTCTTGCTTTGGACGTGTAAACATAAGCTGTTGATCTTTTAACCGTGATTTTAACTCTTTCAACTTTTCGTTTCTAATCAAGACTGTATACTTGTCAAACTTAGTTTTATGACTATCATATTGACGTTTTCAGACATGTTAAAAACTTTATCCGAAATAAATAACAATAAGTACTGTTACGTGTTGTAACAATAAGTACGCAACTAAACTCGCAATTCTATCGCAACTGACTCATAACTGACTGAACAGCTGAGCTCAATCGAGCGGTATTGGCTTATATACGGATTGTGATTTCTCGACAGTTCATTCGATAATGTTCAGGTAGCGTCATCTGTGTTCTCGCGCGATAGAACTTTCCGGAACAAGCCAGGCTTTTAGGTTGAGCGCGCATCTCAGTTCGCTATTATTAAAATTGTTGCAAAGAGTAAAACAATTCGTTTTGAATTGTTTTTGTATTATATGCAAGTCAACTTAGTCAACGTGTTTTTCTATTCAACTCAACTGTCATCTTTTTTGAGGTTATATTCTTATATAATCAGAGATATTATGGAAGAGGTTGTTATTCTTTTTTTTGTTTTCATTGAACTTTTATAGAAGTGTCACTTATTTCCTCTATAGATACCGTACAAAAATATATGGCAAGCATTTAAAACTGCCTGTCCCTCATGTATGTACCTAGAAGAAGGCTCAGCATTTACAAATTCAAATGAACTTTGATTAGTCAGTATACCTAATCCATAGTTACAAAAACAAAGAGAAAATAAGTCGGTATTGAAGATTTAAAATATTACTCAATACAAACGCACCTTTCCTGTAACTTTTGTACATATCACTAAATCAAAAATATAATAAAAACACGAAATCAGACCTAAACTTGTTTTATTTTTGACAAATATCAAACATACCTATTACTCCAAAAATATTAGGAGTCGAAATTTAGATTAACAACACAAAATACTAAAGCACAATCAAAGAAAAAGCAAAATTTTCACAAAAAAACACACTGAAAATAACATAAAACAGCAAAATAAAACCACTTAAATATCGAAGGGCTTATACGGTAGTTGATTTGTTCTACTCGTTGCCAGGATGACATTGACATTTCGGAGCGCCATCTATCGAATTCTACCTTTCCCAATTGTACTCTTAACACACCAAAACTGGAAGATTCAGAAAAGGTCTTATTATTGATAAACATAAGTTTGTGGTAAATTAGATTAATAACAAATTCAGTGATAGTTTAACTGAATTTACAGTTTAAATTTATATAATTTTTTATGCGACACTCACTACTTTTCTATAGGACTGCAGATCCATCTCCACTCTGCCATTAATTACCTTTAGGACATCAACGTTATCAATTGGAAATGTTGATATGATGCTTTGAACATCATCATCTTCAAGATTTGAATGAATAGTCCTGCCTGTAGTATTGAGTGATTGCATTTCTAGAAAGATTTTTGCCTAAATTTTATTTGTCTTAAGAAACAAATATGTTTTTAACTTTAATATGCTCTGTTCATGGTGTTAAGTACTGTATTTAGCACCACAGTATATAGATTCATTTCAGGTTTACTTCTGACGGAAAATATTCTCAATTTATTTCCAACTACTGTAATAACATGCTCTCTGTTGCAAACTTTTATTAGAATTAGGTATAATATCACCTTAGCACATAAAATATACATTACATGCAAGGTAAGTTGTATTTATAGGCTTCACATACTTTTGTTAATCTTTTCGCCAGTAAAAAAAGTACTAAATATTAAAATCTCCTTTAACTGAATTAGGGTATTTATATGGATGATCCAAGGCAAAAAGGAGTGGCTGAATGCCAAAGAGGTCAAAATATTTGCTACGGTCGGTAGAAAGTTTGAGTAATTGTCAAACATAAAATATTACCTGTTGAAACATTAATAATGGTCATATCTATTGCATCCTCTGATTGTATTGCACCTTCTGTATGGACCCAGAATCTCACGTGGTGTACCAGAGTTCAAATCTCAATTGGGGCCCTTTTTTTCAATTTCAATTTTATTTCTAACACTAACAAATAAACAAGATATAAATTATAATACCGAGAATAAATCAAGAATAAGCAAAGTAACTGTAACTACTAATGAATTCGGCGTAACTGAAATATAAGTTATACTGGGTATAACTATTTAGTCTAAACTTATATCAACTCCTACCCTAGTTTTACTGCGTTATAACCCAAAAATCATTTGGCGCATTTCAACACTGTTTTTTTATTATTCATCAAAAAATGTTTTTGAGAGCTAAAGGAGCTGTAGAAGATGTTGAGGAAGTGAATAATATCATAAATAATATAGAAAACAACAGGAAAAGGAAAACTTTAAAAGAAAGAGAAGACCCGTTCACTTTGTACAATGATGAAGAGTTCACAATGAAATATCGTTTATCAAAACATAGTGTAAGGTTTTTGGAGCAATTAATTGGTATGGTAATGGTAAATTCTCTTAATATGGACAAACGTGGTGGTGGCTTATCTTCTACTTTTCAGATTCTGGTTGCTTTAAGATATTGGGGTCGCAATCAAGTGAGTATAAATTCCTTTTATTAAAGATAATATGTATATATGGAACAGTTATACCAAATATCCACAAAAAAAATTATGGCAGTGTTTTTAATTATACTTGGGTTTCAGATACAAGATGATGCAGCAGATATTCATGGTCTAACACAACAGTCAATAACTAATGTATGTCGACGTGTTGCAATGGCAGTATTGGAGAAGAGGTTTAATTTTATTAAAATGCCTTCTTTGCATGAAGAAAGTATTAATCATAATAATTGAGTTGAAATATATTACCTCATGTGAAGTAGCATATGTAACTTTCTGAAAAAAATTTTTATTATGTTTAAAAACAAAAAACAATAATGTAGTGTAGGTACCTTTGCATCATCACAATCAAATTCGTTGTGATCTACTTCCAACTCCAAAGGAATCATCTCAGCTATCTCCAATACCTCTGGAGGAGGAGATGGGGTTTAGGACCGCCTCCGGTTTTGTTTTGCTATCTTCTTAACTAGGACATTTCCCTCTTACAATTAAGTTTTGATAACTTCTACTGATTCATTAGTTGTTTTTATCCCTATTTCTAACATTAGCAGAATTAAACATGAAGAACATAATAACATTGTTGAAATTGAAAACTTTTAAAATGTTTGGTTTAACAAAATTAATAATAATCACATTCCAATATATAATTACCTCTCAGTAATTTCCAACCATGCATTTAATTTTCTCTTGTTTGTGTTGCTACTCAACTTTCTATTCTCTATTATGTTGAGATAATCTCCCCCATTTTAATTGTATTTTATCACTGTATTTGCTAAATTTATAAATAAGCGTTATTTTTATTATTGTTATTATTATTATTAATCTCCCACAATATCCCTTAAAAGGCGCTGAAATAGAATAGGGATATTCACATTAATTTAATAATCTAGTGGGGAAATAATATTTGCTTACTTTTTCTTAGCTTTCCCAGTTGATACAGCGTTCTTTTTTATTACCGGCCATTTTTTTGAATACTTATTTAAAAAAAAACAAATTAACTTTTAATAAACTCCACGTGCTTATAGAAATACAAGTGTTCTTGTTTATGTTCTTCTTTCATGAAAATACATTTGCCAATACCACAGTCTCATCCAGTGTTGTCATAGGAATTTTGAAAACTTAATGTTGATTTTAGGTTTTACAGACAGCATGGATTACCTGGTGTGATTGGCTGCATAGATTGTACGCATGTAGCGATTGTTGCTCCAAACGAAAATGAGCACATTTACTTTAATAGAAAAAACTACCATTCTTTGAATATTCAGTTGGTATGAAATTAAAGATACATTAGATGATATTGGATTTTGAGTATTAAAATTTCTAGATTTGTGATGAAAAGTTGAAAATAATGAATATGGTTGAACGTTTTCCTGGAAGCACTCACGATGCATATATTTGGAGGCAGAGCAATATGTCCCAAATAATGGAAAGAATTTATAGAGAAAATAACGAAAATTTATTTTTTTTATTGGGAGACTCTGGTACTATTTTGTCTTTTTAAATCTAATTCACTCTTGACTAAGTTTGAATTTTATTTTTTTAAGATATCCACTATGACCTTGGTTACTAACTCCACTTAGACATACAGAACCTGGTACTCCTCAAGATAGATTCAATAATCACTTAAAAAGTATTAAGAGTATTAGTGAAAGATGTAATGGGGTGCTTAAAAATAGGTGGAGGTGTTTACTAAAACATAGAGTGCTCCATTACAGCCCAGAGAAAGCTGCAAGAATTACAAAAGCTTGTTGTGTGCTACACAATATTTGTATCACAAGAAATATTCCAGAACCTCAAATTGATGATGATGAGGAAGATTATGGAGTGTACATAATTCAAGAAAATGAGGCAGTACATGAAATTGCAAATAATGCAGACTTACTAGTGGCTCGTGAAATTCAGCAGCAATTGGCTGTTAACTGTTATAATCAGTAAATAGTATGTGTATTATTAATAATAAACTATTTTATTTTTGTCATGAATTCTAATGTTTTTATAAATCAAAATATTGGACGGGAGAAAAAATAGTCACAATCTTTGATATCATTTATTATTAAATATCTCTTAGAACAAAAAAAAAGTAACTACATATCATGAAAACAAATATTTCTTGATGTAAAATCTCATAACGGTAAGAACAAAAAATGAAATAACTACATTTTATGAAAATAAATCTTACTTAAATTAAAACCCCATAACGGTAAAAAACAAAATCTCAAAGTCAATGCCCATAACAGTAAAAACAAAACAACTTCATTTTATAAAAACAAATCTTAAAGTAAAAGTTCATATCCGTGAGAACAAAATGTGACTCAGAGAGGTAATTTATTTCAAATTATTTAAAATATTTTTAATTTCAGACAGAGATTCTGATATTTTACCATTTAAAATACTTGTTGACCTCATGAATTCTGTTTTTTCTTTATAATAATTTTTTAATAATGTGTTTCTGTATTCTACCGAAGCTAGCAGGCGATTGGATAGTTCCAACGAATTTTTTAATCTTGTTGTTTTTGTAATTTTTTTCTTGTTTTCGTTTTATTGTTTTTTTTAAATAATCATGGTCAACATTTTTTCAGTTGACCCTTAAATTTGTGGATTTTCCTGAAATGAAAAAACCAACAAATACAGTGTGTTACAATATGTCTATTATCACTTGAGTAGGTACATAGCCTAAATTATGAATTTCACAATCTTTTCTCCAAATGTCTCAATTTAAAAACAAACTAAAATACAGGTGTTGGAATTGTCATGAATCTTTTTCCCAGGATCTGTATAACATGGATGTCAACACTTTGTGCGTTTGTTTAACTACAGACTGAGAGTAGCTATATTCATTAATAATTATTTAGTCACAAGTGAAAATAGACAAGATTTACTTATTGTGATAATTTAAATGCAACATATTTATAAAATGCTTTGAGGCATTTGAGGTTACCAAAGTTAAATAAATTTACCTGTGATACTACTTCTACAGTTTCAGTAGCCTCTACACCATAAGTTTCTATAGCATCCTAAAACAAAAGAAACTTCAAATGATTTAAAAAAATGGGTGGAATAGGCCATTCAGCCTGGACTGAAATAAAATCACAAATGAAATGTTTGGTCTTACTCTTTAGTTTATTAATTTATATAGAGAGAAACAACAAATGATGTGAATACAAAAAATATAATCTTCTAATTGTGTTTAATCAGGCAGATAAGTACATTTGAAAAAAATTGTATACCACCATTTGTAATTTTAATTTTCCAAATTTTATAGATATACATACATTGAAATGGAATATTAGAGGTGCCTCTTCTATTTTCAATCCTTCCACTTGTATCGGATCCATTAACTCCAATATCTCTCTATCTGTTTTGGAAAGGACAGATGCAGGTGCTCCTCCCCTAAACCTAAAGCATGTTTTTTTTCTTCAGCAGCTTTGCTTTTTGCATGCTTTTTCATATCTTGCCAAGTCTAAAATAATTTATGCGATAACTTGAGTATTCAACATTTACCAAGTCTACTGACCCTATGGGATTTTCACAAGTCCCATGTTAAAATAATATTTTATTCAAATGTGGGTCAAAGGATATGAAATTAGCATACCTATTAGTTCATTAGTATGAACAACATATGGGTCACTGGGCAGTAAATGTGGTAAAACTATGCTTAGTTATGACAGTATGAAAACCACAATATTGAGGGAGAAGAAAGGTGCAAAGGAACTTATGCAGACACCTCCTCAAGTATAGGAGTGTAGTTGAAAAAATTGCAAATAACTTACTAAATATTCGACAAAATCTCAAATACTTACTTTTCTCCATTGTCGCCACTTTTTTTGGGCTCCATTTGGTACACTATTTAAAGTTTGTGTGACTTCTTGCCACATTGCTTGAGCCTTTTTAAAAGTAAAATCGGTCCACTTTTTAATTGTTGCCAAACGGTGATTTTCGAATAAAGGTAGAATAGTTATACAAGACCTCCATTCACTAACTCGAGAGCTGTCGTCCTCCTATGAGATCACTCTCTTTGTCGCTGCTCACATACTACCGCTAAACCGTATTCACGACCAGTTCACGACGGGGCAGCTACTCTCTTAGTATCTACGCAGTGTTGCTATGATTTTCACATGGAATTTATGTTAAATGCTAACTTCATTAATCATTCAGTATTTTCAACGACAAGATCCATTCTTGGTTTCAACTGATTTTAATTTTATAAAACATTTTAGCCTAAATAAAGACACTCTTACAGCTCTTTTGGATGAGCTAACACCATTTTTTCAAGCTACTCAAAGAACATCTGGCTTAAGTTGTAAAACAAAGGTAAGAACATCAAGTTTACCAATTTAATTAAAATATTTATTCAAGATAGAAAAAACAACAACATAGTATGTGAATAACTAAATCCTAAACAAACATGACAATATGTAAAAGAATTGACATAGTACTCCAAAACTTTATAGTATAGAATTAATGTCAACAATCTTTTTACCTCTCTCCTAAAATGCAGAATTGTTTTCAGTTGTTGGTCACTCTTTTATTTTTTGGCCAAGGCAGCTATCAAGCTGTGACAGGTTCTAATTTTTTGTGTGGAATGAGTCAAAGTAGTGTATGTAGATGCATTGAAGAGGTTACCAATGCCTTGAACAGGCCAGAAATTATTACAAGATGGATCCATTTTCCACAGAATGCAATATTCTGCTGTCACAGCTGAGAGCAAGGTAGAAACTGGAATAAAATAGTTCTACAAAATTTTGACTTTGATTGCATTTTCAGCTTTTTCATTCTACTGGCATTCCTGGAGGAATTGGTGTTATTGATTGCACCCATGTGGCAGTTGTACGACCAATCGAAGAGGAACATATATATGTAAATAGGAAAAATTACCATTCTTTAAATGTACAACTGGTAAGATATCATACATTTTCTCTTCTTTTTTTAATGCTAATATTTCAGGTAGGTATGTGATGAAAACCTAGAAATAATGGGTGTAAATGCCAATTTTCCAGGCAGTACCCATGATGCATATATTTGGGGGCAATCAAATATTTCAACTGTGCTTGAAAGAGTTTATCGCTGGAACCCCAAAACACCTTTTTTTTGCTAGGCGATTCTGGTAAAAAAATCAATTCATATAATCTTGATCATGATCTTCACTATTATTTGTTACAGGCTATCCTCTGCGTCCTTGGTGGCTAACACCATTGAGAAATCCTACTCCTGGCGCAGAGAAGCGATTTAATAATGATTTTAAAAGAATAAGGAGCAGTATAGAACGGTGTAATGGTTTACTGAAAAACAGATTTCGATGTCTTTTGAAAGATAGGGTTCTCCACTACCAACCAGTGAAAGTGGCCAAAATTATAACATCATGTTGTGTGCAAAATAGAATTCCGGAGCCAGATAGAGACGAGGAATGCGGATCTTGGAGTAATTCAAGTAAAACAATTTAGCAGCACAAAATGATTTGGAAGCTGGAAGACTGTTGAGGCAAACAATAATTGACACGCACTATAATTAAAATGTAAAAAAAATATATAATAAAATATAATATAAAAAGAACAAACTTACCTAAAATCACATTCTCAACAGTCAAAAAAAAAATCAATAAATAACAAATTAAAAGCCGTTCTATCGTCTTGAATCGGCCGAATGTGAAACAACACTGATATAAATTTTTATTTTCCAAACAAGGAGGAGCTAAGAGAAAAATTTAAAACTCACAAATTGTTTGGATAGCTATTAGTGACCTCTCATAAAAAAATTGAACAAAATTCGAAAATAAATAAACTATGATATAAGGGTAACAAATAAATAAAGTGATATGAGACCAACGTAAAATAAAGTAAAATTGCTGGTACATACAACAACGTACATATCATAGTTTATTTTCTTTTGGATTCTGCTCAATTTTTTATTAAGATGTCCGAACAAATTGTTGGTTTTTCTTCATTCTTTTAGCTCCTTGTTTCGAGAATAAAAATTTGAATCTGTATTTTTCCACATTCGGCTAACACAAACAGAAAAAACAACCAGATATAAAAAAATAAAAGTAACATCACAGCAATAAAGATTAACACAAAATAATGAAAATAAGATCAATTTTTCAAGTTCCTCCACCAACTTTTTTGTTGTCTCTCCATCCTTAGCTGGGCCCTCATTTTCCTGGTTTCAATATATATTTTCCCTCTGTAGTAAGAAACTTCAACATTATTCCTCTCATTAATAGAGGCTAAATGTTTTTGGCTCAGTGCCAACGAGGTTTGTAGCCGAGCTGTTTTGCTAATTTTTTTGGGAGGTTGAGGTCTGGCATTTACTTTTTTCGACACTGGATACTGCAAATTGTAGTTGTGCTCCTGTAATCGTGGAAAAATTGTTGAAAACTCGACACCTTTTCTATTGAGTTGACTATATTACCTCATTATTTTGCTCAGCAGACTATTTTAGGTAACGCGAAAACCTGAAACAAGTGATATTTTAGGTATTAGAAATAATTAAAAAAAAAAATCTGTTTTTCACCTCTTCCCTAGCCCTTCCAGCTATCTCAGCTGCAACATTGCTTTCATTCTCAGGCATGTTCTTAAAAGACATAAACAAAAATTAGTATATTATGTCATTATCACAGTAATGTCCTGATTTCAAGAAAAGCCGATCTTACTTGAAAACTAGTTTTTTCTATTAAGAACAGGAATTAATTGAAGCCAAGTTATGACCTAACAAAATCACTTGCGAGATCATAAAAAATAAGTACCAACTCCATCTACATCATCACTAAATGTAAAGTTAATTGGTGTTTCTTCCACTCCTATCCCATCCATTTGAATGGGGCTGAGCAAATCTAAAACCTCAGTTTCTGTATTACTGAGAGTTTTAGAGCACACTGGGCCTCCTCCCGTCATGTTCCTATGCCTATCAATTTGGGTATTTTTCGCCTTCGCATTTTTTTTCATATCTTGCCATGTCTGTAAGGAAAGAAAAACGAATTAAGCTGCTGTAGGTAATTGTAAAACAATCTCTCTCTCTATCATTTATTTTTAATCGTCTAGTTGAAATTTATTGTAAAATGTGATTTTTATTCTATTTAAATAGATGATATATTTAGAAAACAAAATATACTTTCTTTCCTCCATTTTTTCCAATCCTTGAATTGGCCATTTGGGACGCTATTCAATTTAACCGTGACTTCTTCCCAAAGTTGTTAGGCTTTTTTATATGAAAAGCTTGCGGTGAATTGTCCCTTGCGCAACTCTTCATGTTGATTCATAAAATTAATTATTATTGATTTTTGTGCCTCACACAACATCTTTTCAATAAATTATAATATAAAAGGAATTAAAATCGAACTCTTTCTCACAACACATCTAAATATGTAATCGAAAAACATTTATGCTGGACCAGATGGTGGTTGTCCTTATCGGTTTATATTTTCAAACTTTTCAAATTAAAACCTACTAACAGTACATTAGAACTAATAATAGTTCAAAGATAGTCGCGCCACTTGGCAACGCTGGACAAAATGTAGTAGACGAGTCGAATAATCTTTAATTGGGTTTTTATGGACCATGTGAGTGATGAGTGAGAGAGTACTCATATCGATGAGTTGTCGTGCACGAGCACTCTCACATGTTACAGAATAGACCCCCAGAGGTGAGTTCGAGAACGTCACACTGGTTGAAATTTTGCACTTGATTGGTGGGGGTAAAGGGCGATCGTAGTGCGACACTCCATCGAATGAGTTCTCGAACGGATTTACCTTTCTGTGGTTGTTATCTATAACCATACTTTTTCAAATAGTATTGTTCAGTATAAGATCACACAACTGTGTTGTGGTATAAGATAATATGGATAAAAAACGTGTCGCATTGATTGCGCTTGCACTGGGTTAGCAGTTGCTTGAAGGAATACATTCCGACTCAGAAAGCGAGTCGGATAATGAAATGGAAATCACTCTAATATCAGAAACTAAGTCAAAGTTGTAGCCGCGGAAAAAAATAAATCCAAGGTGTAAAGATTACTTTTTAGAAGTTATTCCCAGGTATTCTTTTAAGGAATTTCAGAATGACGCCAGAGGCTTTTCAAGTTCTATGCCAGAAAATAGTACCGAATCTGGAAACCAATTATCGTACTGGGCATCCCCTTAAAAATGTTGAAAAACAAATTTTGCTTAAATTAATATATGTGTATTTACTTATTGATTCAAAAAATTTGATTATTGCTTAGAAGGAACTAAAGTTCTTACCGTGTGTTCCGTGACACGTTCTTCAATTTTTATTTTACAATAAGATTCCAATTCAATCAAGATTATTAAATAGGCACAGATAAATGAAATATTGTAGTTCAGGTACTTAGATATTTCCAAGGACTGTTTATGTTTTTTTTTTGGTGATCTAGTTCCTCACTCAGTAAAGTTTATTTTTTCTTTGATTTCAGGTCTGTGGTAAGTTTAATTTTGGAGAATCTTCTTTGTCAGATGCATTTTTTAGAATAATATGAAGTCAGATCATTAAGTGGCCAAGGGAGGAAGTTGTTGAGAGAATTAAAAATGAATTTCGATCATTTGCTCAAAATGTGATTGGAGCTGTTGATGGAACATATAAAAACATGTTTTTGTGCATATACTTTGCAATGCATTGCAGAGCCGAGCCTGAAATTTACTGACTCATTCATTGGGTATCCAGGTTCAGTTAGTGATCGCAGAATATTCAGCCAATCATACATATATAAGAATATAGAGGAAAATGTAGAAGGTTATTTTAACAATGAAGATTTTATACTAGGTGATGAAGCTTATCCCTTTAAAACATGGTGTATTCCACCATACCTTGAAAACAGAAGGTTAACAGCTGCTGAATTCATTTTAATATTAGTCATGCCAAAACTAAACAGGCTATTGAAAGAGCTTCTGGTTTACTTTTTGGAAGGTTCAGGCGTTTGAAATATCTAGATATGGCTAAAACTGATTTTATACCAGCAGTAGTTTTGGCATGCTGCATCCTTCATCATTTGCTTGGATCATGCAGATTTATTTATTGGAGAGTATGTAGCAGAGGTAAGGGCAAATATACAAAATGCAGATTTAGAATATCAAATGGTGGATAGACATGCAAACAGAGACCGAAATGCAGCAGCACAACTTGGAAGAAGTCTGATTTGTAGGAATTTATATGAAGAAAGGCAAAGAAATTGATCCTACTACCATTCCAAGAAAATAGTAGTGTTTTTTTGTAGTTATTTAGTTGGAATTATGCGTTTAGTTTGTTAAAATAAACCAAAAAAAATTTAAATTGTCTTTCTAATAAGATATATTAATAACCCATGAAAATCCCCAAAACTCCTATATTCAATATTTTTTCCATGTTTAAAATAAAAATGTTATAAAGTCAGTGCTTCAATTTGGATGCCCCAGTACAAAAGCTTTATCAGGTAGTATTGTCACCTAACCACTTATTTATTCAGATAGACTTAATTAAACTGAACCACAATGTATGCCAAAATTTATGTAAGATGTCTAAATATTTGGACTCTCGGACTAGCTTTAGTAAATGTTATCAGTGTTATCAATGTGTACTATTATTTTATTTAAAAAATGTACCCATGGTAAAGTAAATAAAAGTTTTTTAAATCTGTTTATTTAATGCTACAAAACAAAAATAACATATACCTTAATACCTTAACAGGAAATGTGTAATGTATCGATTTAGTGTAGAATATAAAAATACCAAAATATACTAGGAGTTCTATCAGATAGTAAAAAACAAGTCTATAACACTTTAATTCGACGTTTTATTGTTTTCTGTCCACATTACCTAACAGTTCAAAAAACCGCTACAACTCTGCTAATGTAAACGTTTTCTAGCTTGTAAAATGAAGAAAATATCTATTGATCCAAATTGAACTGACAAAGATAGGGAATTCTTTAAGTCAGCTATTTGCAAACATGCTTGGGAAGAGGGTCATCAAATTCAATGGGATTCATAAAAAATAATATTGAAAGAACCCAATAATAAAAGACGGAAAATCAAAGAAAGTGCTTTAATACAACTAAATGCAGATAAATGTGTAGCTAGTATTTCAGACGAATGTGTTCAAATTTGGTTATCAATGTTAGAAAGAGAAATTTCCAATAATCAATTACCTGTGTTATCAGGATAGCATCCTAAGTTTTTATCTAGGTTTTCTTATGATTCATAATTTGAATAGTTGTTAATCGATACACATTTCAATACACAAAATCACAGAACTGAGTATATATATTTTGAAAACAAAAATAATCATACACAAAAAAAGTAACAAGAAACGCGTTTTATCAACATTTCCAATATAAGCGAAAAAAAAAACGCGCTATCCCAATAAAAACCGTTCCTGGAACGTGCACTTCACTGGATTCCATTTCTAGTAGACCATCATACCATTGGAATATCATAAAATGAAATATAATGATAATAATAATAAATGACTTTATTACTGTGTTATAATAATACAATACATGCAAAGGCGACGTTCGCTCTTAGATGATGTTCTCATACGAGAAGCACCAGCTAAGTGGCCCTCTTCCACGCAACCGTAAAACTAAAGATTCAATATTCTTTACTTACAATAATTTCTTACATGCTCAAATAACAATAGTAAAGTAACCTAATTATGTAAATATTAAAATGAATAAGGCCAGTTTTATCTGATTAGCTTATAATTTCAATGTTATGCTATTATTAAGTAGAGACTTCTTAAGGTTAAGTTTAAATTGAGAAATGGGTACCGTTTTGTAGACTTCGGGGATCATGTTGTACAGATTAGCAATGTTATATGAGAAGCTAGATCGAAATAACGTGGTTTTATGTTTCGGCATACTAATTTTATTTTGAAATCTCACATTAACATTGTGTACTTCTGATCTCTTTTTAATTTTTTTCGATAGGTAATAAGGTGTTTGGGTTAACATAATTTTGTGAAATAGTACTGAACCATGAAGAATACGTCTATTTTTTATATTCAGCCAGCCAAGGTCTGCCAGATTCCTGGAGGTTGGATTTCGACGTCTGATGCCGCAAATAAAACGGACACACATATTTTGAATTCGCTGTAATCGATTTTGATCTAGTTGTGTAAGTGCCGGTCCATATATCACATCACAATAGTTAAACTGCGAGAGTACCAGGCTATCACAGAGCATAATTCTGGTCGTTTTATTAAATAATTGTCTGTGAAAAAATAAGAGTCGCGCGATCACCTGATCTTACATTATTAGATTTCTTTTTATGGGGATATGTGAAGAGCCATGTGTACAAAACTAAACCTTCTGATTTAAATGACTTAAAAAAACGAATAACGCTTGCGATTAGGTCGATCACGCCTGATATGTTAAATAATGTTAGAAGACAGTTTTATTTGAGATTAGGATGTTGCCAAGACGTTCGCGGAGAACATTTTGAACATCTACTTCATTAACATTCATAGTTCTTTTTCGTGTTCTACATTTTATTACGTTTTACATTACATTTTAGTTTTTGATTGTATTGTAGCGAATTTCGGTAACAACATGATATTAATTTTTTTTATGTTTATTTTTGCATTAAATTTAAAAACAATAACATTTTTGAATAGAGAATGAAGAGACCTTTCAAATGATATATCACAAGCCTATACTTCCCATTTAAAAAATTGGGGGTTGTACCTGTCATTCTAAGGGGGTTGAAGGTAGGGGTTGCATTTTCACGTTAAAGAATGTCAAGTTATAATTTAAATTTGACGTGTTTCGGGATTTTTTATAAATATGTACAGTAACCGAAATAATGAATTTATTCCATTTGGCTTTTACACACTGTATATGAGTAATATATGCTAAAATAAATGGACAACAATGTAGAATCATATTGGTGTTTATATTATCAGGTCCAGCAGCATTTGAATGTATAGAAAGTATTTTTTCGTAAACCTTTAGCTCATCAATTTCCGTGAATTTAAAATTATCGACATTCGGCAGTTTAGTTGAGGCAAAGTGGCTTAAAATGTCAGCATCTGGATTAGTGTGACCACCTATGCCATCGATGAAATGGTAATTTATAAGATCGGGATCTTGTAAGTGATCAGGAATAACTGCTGAACTTTTATTATTATGAAAGATGTTATGCTTTTTCATTTCTTTTCAGATATTTATCTTTCGCTTTAGCTGAAATTCAAAATATGCTTTTTTTACGTTTAATTGCATGATTGACTTCATTACGGATTGATTTGTAGTTAATCCAATGATTCTCGTTAATTGATTTTTTAAATCTGGATAATGCTCTATCTCTCAATTTCATCATGTCCCTCAATGTATCGGTTAGCCACGGAGACTTTTTTCTTGTTATTTTAACTTGACGCGGTGGTGCATGGGTCTGAAATAGTTTCGAAATAGTTGAATTTAATATTTTGATTTTTGCCTTCAATATCGTTAATAGAATATATTTGTTGGAGATCAGAAGCTATTAAATCCTGATGAAAATGATCCGGTTCAAAGTTCCTAAAGTCACGGAAGGTGAATTCAAAAGGTGTGGGTTTTTTGAAGGAAGGCGATCCAATGCCACAGGATGGAAGAGAGTGGTCTGATACTAAGGAACATTTAGTAACCTTTACATTACTGATTTTCAAGTTTACTGAACATAATATTATATCTAGCAATTTTGGTCCTCTTGTTGGTTGGTTAATAACTTGAACAAGATTGTGGGTATCAAGAATTGATTGTATAGTTCTACACTGTAGGCTGGTAGGGTCTGAGAAGTTTATATTAAGGTCCCCCGCGCAAATAACATAATCAAATAGTGGCGTTAATGTGCTTAAACATAAGTCAAATTCGTTTGCAAAATCCTGATAGAGAAAATCATTAGGTCTGTAGAGTGAACCCAAGACATAGTTTTTATTATCATAACAAAACGAAATCCATAACTGTTCCGAGTTGATATTGTCCAAGTTATTAATAAGTTTAGACTTGAATCTATTTTTAATATATATAGCGACGCCCCCTCCTCTCAGAGGTGTATCACGTCTGAAGATTTTATATCCCGGTAAATTTACTAATCTATTCAGCCATGACTCCGAGACTGTAATTAAATCAAATTTGTCCAATACTGCATACTTGAAAGCAAGAAAATTAGATAAGATAGATCTTGCATTTATATGGCAAACAGATAATGGCCTATTCATTTTATTACACGAAACAAGGGATACTACAAACTAAAGGTAAATAATTACAAATTTAAGACCGTTACAAGTAAATAAGAAAATGAGAAAGTTATTACTACTAACTATATTAAAACAAAACAAATACCAGAATTATGACCTTTACGAATGAGGAGTAGAGTATAGAAATAGCGTACAACTGTAACTGTTACTTCTTATTGCCGCTTCTTGTAACTCTATCTAGTTTATCAGTTCTTGAGTTGGAGCTAGAGTTAGATCTGCCAATTTTCACAACCTGCAAATCCAGATCAGGAGGTGATGGGTTCCCTCTTTTCTTGATATTCTCGCTTAAAGATAGATTTGGAACTGGTGGTGTCGTTTGTGCTTGTTGAGCAACGTTGAGTGCAGCTAGATTATCTATAGACTGTAGTTGATTAACACTGTACTCAACACCATTTACAATCAAAAATTTGCCATGAATTTTAGCTATATGTTTTTGTGCTCTTGCTGCTTTGAGGTGCTTAATGAGAATTTTTTGATCTTCCCTATCCTCCTTGCAAAGATCAGATGCAATAAATATGTGCTTACCCTTCAATTTGCTGGGATTCTTAAGAATTTCTTTCTTTTTAAGAAACGTACAAAGCTCTAACTTAATGGTGGGTGTGTCGTTACCTTTAAAAACTGAGTAGTTATTAATATCTGTAGTTGTGACGGTTACAGCCAATAATTCACTCAGTTTTGAACAAATAAATCCAAGAATGTCTATTTCTTCTGGAGTTTCCAGACCGTAAATAAAAATGTTGTTGCGCCTCAAAACTCTTTCTAGATTTATACACCTTGACGTGAGAATGTCAGTTTTATTTTCAAGTTCACCTATTTTGGAAGTGTTATTATTCAAATTCTCTAGAATTAGTTTATTATCTTCCTTGATTTGTGTGGATATTGTTCCAACTTCTGTTTTAATGAGATTCAGGAGCATATCGTATAACTGACTATTACTTAAATCCTGGACATCGCCCATCTCTAATCATATGTATGTTGGTAAATTAGGTTGATTAAAAAAAAAAGGAAGTACAAAAGGTAGTTTCGATCGCAATATGAAGGTTATCAAGCAAGATGCAACTTCAATAGTAGTACAAGCTGAACGAGCTATATGTATATACAGGACTCACTTGCAAAATTTATAGTTTGTATCTCCACTAGTTCACCACTTATTATAGAATTTTGAAGAGCACATACAAAATGTAATGCCCCTCGTATAATGTATTAGGTCATTGACGAAATAGCTTGATTAATACTTTTATAAATATGTCTATCAGCAATGATATAAAAGTATTAGTAAGCTTAAATAAAAATATAAACATAGTTTTGGACATTTTGATGAGACGGGTACAAATATATTTTATAATTAGATAATACAATAAACTTTAACGAGGTCGGTTCTATACCGATAGATCAACGTAATTTGTACTTAGAATTATTTAGTTGTTCAATAAAAATATAAGTGACTTTTACTAAGTGTTTGATAACAACGACCCGTATACCCTTACATGGCGACCCTGCGGACTGGAACCGATTAAATGGATGGGCCCTTCTGGGCAATCAGGAAAATAAGTAACTTTAATTTCGTTTCATGGAAGGTGGCATGGGTGAAGAATGGTAAATTAATTTAGTTTTATATAATTATAATGGAAAATTATATGGATAATGGAAATATGGTAGCTGATACTATAGTAGATTTAGTTATACATCTATAAAATTATTAATAATGGAATATGGAATAAGTTTCATGGATACTACTAATGGAATATTGAATTATTATGGAATTTAAGCAATTAATATTTATTAAATTTATAATATTATGGAATCATTTGATGGATATACTGGAAGAAGAATAATTGTTTTATGGTTATCAAAAATGGAGATGGTCCAATTAGGAAAAATAAAGAAGATAGTTATGTAGTTAATTTTTGGTAGGTTTATTATTTGTTGTAATTTGTTTTCATGAGTTTATTCTAGTTTTTTTTTCTCATTATTGATACAATGTCCCAAAAAAATTGCTATCATCATGGTTAGCCAGTTTTATCAGCAGAACCATTTTATTCCAATAACTTCAACCCAATTAGAAAATAATTTTTATTTTCTATTTTCCATCTCTTATCTTTTACTTTCAATACTAACGTTATTTTTGTTTATATATCTATATTATTTTGTGTAGGTAATTTTTTGTTATATGTGTCAGATACTTCATTATTTGATAATCTTATTAATTTTTGATTAATAATATTTAATTTTCTGCTGAACAGCATGTTCGACTAATTCCTGTTTTTCAATTTTCTTTTGTTTATGTTCCAATAGAACTTATAAATGAGAATAAAGTCTTTATAACGGAATGTCAGCCTTAAAATGTTTCAATATGAAATGAGGGAACGTAGGTAAGTTTCACACTTGAGGAATTCTGCATTATTACGAATGATCGTGGAATAAAAGGTGAAATGGTGATAACGGAAAAATATTGTTAACTGATAATGACAACCTTGACCTGAGGGACAAGCGCTGTATCGACTACATGGGTCGGCAGTTTAAACAATGTTAATGAATTTATGAATAAAAATGCACAGAGATGCAAAAATATGAAATTAGAAGGTATTTTTGAAAATACAGGTGGAGTACAATTAAGTCTATCACGCAAAATAAAGCATTAAAAAAATTTAATAATTTGAATTAATATTTTTACGCAGGAATTATGAAAAACAGTTGAAAAAATGCACAATTATTTTTAAAGTGATCTTGAATCAAATTCAATAAATTGACAAGATAAATAAGACTTTGGTAGTATGTGGAAAACAGATTGCAATTATTTAATGAGCAAAGTAGTAGTAGATTATGAAATATTTTCATGTCTATTTGTTCATTTCGTTTCTAGAATATTTTTATATAAGCATTTATAGGTATGTATAGTATGAGTATATTGATTATGAACATTTTTAATTAATTTTTAGGAAAGGTAACATATGGATAGTTTCTTAATATTTTTTTCATAATAATATTTGTATTTATATATATTTTTAACTATCGTTAAGTGTGAATTTATGTTATATAACGATATGACAAAAAATACCGATTCTGTATCATCATGTGCATCGTTATGTCAACGAGAATCGTTATTTTTGAAAAGTTTGTTGTTAAATAACTGGACCAGTTTGACAGCTTGTTATGTCTTAACGATATCGTTAGGTGGAACAAATGTCAAGAATCTAATCAGTTTTTGCTATATATTCGTGTTGATTTTTCATGTTTTCAACAAAATTATTAATTATTTCAACCCCGCATGGTTTGCTCTTCCCTCTTATCACAATAGGATGATTTTCTGAAAATTCCAACAGCATCTCATACTGTGGCCTTGGTATTTTTGGGAGGCGTACTTAAATTAAGTACACTTGAATCTAAACTTTCCCCGCGTTATATTGTACAAACTGCTCTTCTGTCAGAGATAACCCTTGTCTCTTATCTGTCACGAGTTTTGATAGTATGTTATATAACGATTATACTCTGACAGGTCAAACGGGAACGAATCCATCTCTTTCAACATTTATTGAAGGTGTATCGTTCCATTTTGCTTCGTAAGAATTAAAACTTACTACTTTTTTAACATGAAATTTTAACAATATCGTTAAGGGAGCTTGATACGTAATCACAGAACAGTTAACAATATAGTTAAATACGATCGTTATTATAACATAACGGACCATCGTTAAAAATAACATACATGATACGGAATACGGCTGATTAATCAAAACCCGCCTGAAACATGGAAAGTGAAAAACGCGAATTGGACCTTATATTTAAACAAAACATTGAAGAGGAAATAAAAAACATTCCATTACATACTGAAATTAACGAAATCGTTGATAAATTCAATAGTTTAATCATAAAATCTGCAGAAATATCTATTGGAAAAACTAAACATATTAAAAGGAATAAAATAGTTCCCTGGTGGAGTGACGAGTGCGATCAAGCAATTAATCAGAGTAAAAAAGCATTGAACAAATACAAGCGACACAAAACCGAGGCTAATCTCATAGATCTGAAGAAAAAACGAGCGGAATCAAAGCTAATAATCAATAAAAATAAAAAAGAATCCTGGAAAAAATATGTCAATAGCATCAATACCAATACCAACATAACCGCTGCCTGGAAAAAAGTAAAGAAAATAATGGGATACAATAAGCATTATTAAATCTCAACAATAGAAGAAAATGTAATTGAATTGACAGACCATAGCAGAAGCACTGGCAAATACCTATAGGAGACAATCCGGTAATGAAAATTTTTCTAAGGAATTCCTTACATACAAACAAAATGTCGAAAGCACACCCATCAATATACAAGAAAATAACAGTAACATAAATATCCCTATTACCAAAGACGAATTAATAGAAGGGATCAATTCATTAAAAAATACTGCCCCTGGTCCAGATAACATACCTGGTGAATTTTCGAAAAATCTGCCTGATGAAGCCATTAACTTTCTGTTTCGTCTTTATAATGTCATATGGTGTGAACAAAAATTTCCCAATTTATGGAAACATGCCATCATTATACCAATATTCAAACCAAATACTAATCGGAATAAAGCCGAATCTTATCGACCAATTTCCCTAACATGCAGTCTGTCTAAACTATTGGAAAAAATTATCAATAATAGGCTTAAATGGAAGCTTGAAGTGGAAAACTCTCTGATTCATCAACAAACTGGATTTCGTCCTCTCAAATCTACTACTGACAACTTAATATATTTAGAGAGCGAAATCAATCAAGCCTTCTGTAACAAGCAAAAATGTATGGCCGTGTACTTCGACATAAATAAAGCATTTGACATGGCATGGAGATATAAAATAATATCAACACTGGAATCTTGGGGATATCAAGGTAATATGTTATAAAGAATTTTTCACACAACAGAAGTTTTCAAGTCCGTGCAAATGGCACCTTATCCAGCTTCAAATACCAGGAGAACGGAACTCCATAGGGTTGCATCATTAGTCTAACGCTCTTCTTAATTGCAATTAATGATGTGCTTGAAAGTCTTAAGAAACCTGTGCACGCCAAACTGTATGCAGACGACCTGATTATGTTTGTTAAAGGTAAAAATCTCAATACTATGGCAGAAATGCTGCAAGATGAACTTAACGAACTAAATAGTTGGTCCAAAGTTAGTGGTTTCAATTTTTCTGCTGAGAAAACCACATACATCATTTTTTCTAAAACACCACACAAGACCAAGCAGCCTGATTTGAAATTAAATGACAAAAATCTTAACGACAGCCACGAAATCAAATACCTTGGGTTATTTTTTGATGAAGCGTTAAATTGGAAATGTCACATTAGACGATTAGCTCAAACATGTCAACGAGGTCTTAATCTACTCAGATGTCTTGCAAACAAAACATGGGGTGCTGATGGTACTACGTTACTAACACTATACAGAACACTCATTCGTTCTAAAATGGATTATGGATCCTTAGCCTACAGTTCAGCTTCTAAAACAACACTAAAAATACTAGATGTCGTTCATAACAATGCTCTCCGTATTATTTCTGGGGCATATAGAAGTACTCCTATAAAAAATCTTCAATGGGAACTGGGCGAACCTCCACTTCATGAAAGACCACGTTTTATGAGTCTTCCGTACGCTATCAAAAACAATCAAAATATAGCGGATATTTCCTCACCACTGATGCATTACAAAACCCACCAACCTTTCAATTCAAGAGTTTGTCAAATTTTAAGATCCATAAACATACCATACATCCCTCAATCACAAAATCAACATAGCTTTACTCCTCCTTGGCTTATACCACTTCCATTGACCTCCATTTATTGACCTACAACAAAACGGAAACAAGTCCAAAAATAATTATTAACGCCTTCAGCAGTACTATCACTCACTATCCTGAGCACATTCCTATTTACACAGACGCATCAAAAACAGACTGTGGAATTGGATCTGCCATTTTTGCGCCCAACATATGCTTAAAATACAAACTACCAACAGAATCAAAAGTTCTGACAGGAGAGTTTTATGCAATATATAGGGCACTGAGATTCATCAAAACAGAATGTGAAAGGAAATTTTTGATAATTACTGATTCCTTGAACTCATTACACATAATATCTAAACTATACAGTCATCATCCTATTGTCAATATGATCAAAACAGAATTATATGAATTGAAGAATAAAAGTATCGTATTCCTATGGGTTCCCTCACATGTAGGATTGATGGGTAACGAAGAGGCCGATGAATTGGCAAGAGAAGCAGCAAATGATAATAGATTAATTCCACATCTCAATCCATTACCAATAGACCTGAAAATCACCTACAAACACAAAATTTTGAAAAATTGGAGTGATAGCCTGAAACAATCTCAGCCTCGAGGGATCAAATCTTTGTTTGGGCCATGGCAAAATCATGCCCCCAATCGGTTCATGGAAGTTGTAGTGCACTGAGGAAAAAGTTTATTCAGCATTACTAAGAATTTAGTTGTAGTAGGTGAAAACTTTAATACGTATTAGGACACAACAAATGTTTGATTATGACAATAAAAAGGGCTTTAATTATCGTTATCACGTTCCGTCAGCTTGAGGTAATTAAATAACTTTAATAACTTATTAAAAACAGTAACCGCTAGTGATCTAATATTAATTACCTTAGAATACAGAATATTTGGAAGTATTAACCATTTTACTTACCACAATTGAATAAATTATTAATCTTACTCAAGTGTGTAGTCCTCTTTATCTAACAAATTGATAACTACTATTAATTAATTCAGTAATTAGAATTGCATATGTTATTAGTAGTAATTAAACTAGACAATAATATCAATTGAACTAGTTGTTAAAAATAATTGAACCTGTTAATTGAAAATTGAAAACTGTCATTGTCTTGAGTGTTTTAGTATATGACGTTCCAATCAGTATTTATCTTCGTCATTTACTGAATAGTAGATGGTGATCGAAGATAAATACCGATTGAATGGTCATATATTATAAAACAATCTAAACAATGAAAGATCAAAATCAGCAATAACAATTTTTTTTAAGGGAACAGATTATAAATAAAAAGCCAATTTTTTAAAAATATATAATACCTATATTAAATATATTGCACGAAACAAAAATTGAACATATTGCTAGCCTTTTTTGAATTTCAGTACATCACATCATTTTGTTTGGTATCACATACTAATCAATCAGTCTACAGTAAATTTTGGTTACAAAACACTTATAGGTACTAAAGAAAATAAATTGAATAGTGGAGGACGTATGTTTTAAAGTATACAAATTAAATATATAGGTATAAGCGCACTCCATGAAATCTATATTTTCTTCAAATCTGGAACTAAATTTGAGCTAATTTCCTATGGCGAAAGTCTTTGTATTGTTTACTCTGGAACTTCGTTCGGACTCGAATCTTGAAGATGACCTTTTGGGAGTGTTCCATTCGCCTATAACCAAAATACAGAATGTATTATGATCTTCAAATCCACATAATTATTCAAATAAAAATTCTATTTGTCTATGATACATTATTTCAGATAATTCAGATCCAAATTGAAATTTGAGTTTATATTCAACTCTGTCTAACAAAAAACTGCTTTTTTAATAGGTATAAAAAAGTTTATATTCTTTATAGGGCTACTTTTCAACTGCAGTTCACTGCATAGTCTTTTGCAGGAGTCTGAATTTATCAGAGAAATGTTAACAGTGTTAGCACTGCAATTTTGAGATACGAGTATATATTTATATGATCTGAATTGTATTGTGTGAAGAATAAACTTACAAGAATCAAAGCCTTCAGATATTTTACCACCAGTTTTAAAATTTCATATCACTAAACTATGAAATGTTTTATTTCACTTGAAAAAAATTGATACTCTAACTAAATAAGTAATTGATTTTTAAAGTTTATTTACCTCTAAACGGTTTGAATACTCCAACTTCCATTCCAGCATGAGTAATTCATACTTCATGATATCGTTTGTCACTCAACGATGATATTAATTTAAGTTGTCTATGTAATTTGAAATTTTCAGTTTTTACTTCACCACACAAAAAGTCCAGTATCCACGTTAGTGTCCACTCTCACTGCAACTAATTAACTAACGACGCTAACCCGCCAAACGGGGCTAAAACCCCACGATGTGGTGACGATTAGAGGCGATCTTGTGCGAAATGCGAAAAAGCCGTTATAATTGATTAAACCATTTAATTGTAGTTAACACACTTAGCTAGTGTTAGGTGATTGTTTTACTTATCATAATTAAAATAATCTCAGAAACAAATTTTAATTGCTCGAATTAAACTGTTCGCTTATGAGATGTTTATTTAAGGAAAAAGTCTTCAGAAAAACAAAAAATCTTGGGGTAATTCTACAAGTTTGATTATGGTTAGCGAGAATTTCTCTATTAAACCAGTTTACTTGGCCTGTTTTTCTCGGCGTGACTAGACTACGTCATGGACATAGCAAACTCAGCCATCAATATCTACTGTCAAAGTGTCAACCGTATTGTGAAGTATGTGAGCATCCCATTACAATTAAACATATTTTGATTGAGTGCCCGCTATATAGTGTCGCAAGGTTACAGCATCAGCTACCGAACAATTTAAGTGCAGTGTTCAAAGTTTAATACAGTTTTTAAAGGATTCTGAGCTTCTATACGAAATATAATTATTGTATTGTTCAACTAATCTATATACAAAATAATCATTCGCTGCGGAAATAAATTAAAAAAAAATCATTTAGCTTGGAAAAAGAACCAAATGACGATGTAGCTACACCCAAGATTAAAAATATTTGGAATGAATTGAAATTAGCAGTTGAAAAAAATGCAATTGAACTACCAGAAGTGTTGCTAATTTGTAATTTTTCAGGAACATTACCTACCTGACAATTATTTCTCATTTAGATATATCTGGATGTTAATATCTAAAAAATAACAGAACAATAGACGACCTTACGATTCAATTGTGTGTTTATGAGAAAGTATTGAATGAAAAAGATGAAAATAAGGTAAATCAAGGAGTTATTTTCACTGGTACGTCTTCATATCCAAATAAAAATAAGTTCAAGAATTGGTATTGCAATTATTGTGATAAAAAGGTCATAAAGTTAAAATGTGTCCCAAATGGCGTGCTGATGGCAAACCTCCTAAGCCAAGTAATACAAATTCAAAAGCTAACGTCATTCTAGTCTGTTCAAATGAATGTCTTAATTCAGAAGAAGTGGTTCGTAACTGGTATGTAGATAATGGTAGGTACTACAAATCACATTACATTTTGTCCAGAATTATTTGATCCTTGAACCTTTCACAACAGCTTATCAAGTGATAACTGCAAGTGGTGAATCAATTGAAGGCCTAGGAAAAAGAATAATAATTTTTTAAACATTGGTCAATAATGAAAAGGACACACTAACTCTTAGTGATGTTTGCCTTGTACCAAAAATAGAGAAAATTTATCTTCCGTTCTCGCTGCTCAAGATGGAAAACCAAATGGTCAGTTTATCTCCAAAGCCACAAAATGTTTCCTAAAATTGATAATATAGTTGTTCTTGAAGGTTACAGAAGCCAAAATTCCTGATTATTTGAATTAAATATAAACACTATTACGAAACTACCAGAATTGAATAGCACATCAAATCAATCTCAACTACAGTTATTTCACGGAAGGCTAGCGTTGGGCACTCCTCTCGAGAGTGGTGATTGGTCCACCCCCCACCATTATACTCCTCGCAGTGTGATTGGCCCCCCCACCACTTAGAGTTAATTTGATGTTGTTGAACCCTAGCTTGGTGGGCGATATTCTTATGAAGATTCACATGTTAGCTCCTCCCAAAAGGCAGAATCAGTGCTTCCTATTTACTAATGACAAAATGAGGAAGTGTATGATAATGTCGCCCTCCTTTCCAAGTACTCAATAATTTATTGATGCTGGTGACTTACCTAATTAAGTATTGCTGAAAGAGTTGACCAAAGTTGTTGTTGGTATTGGACCGAAAAATGAAAAGTAGAATACAAGCTATAGAAATGAAATACCTGAGATCTGTGAACGGAATAACAAAACGAGATAGAATGAGGAATATAGACATGAGAGAGGAGCTAGAAATAAATAAGTCCATGCTAGATTATATAGAAAAAGGACAACTGAACTGGTGGGGACATCTACAACGAATGGAGGATACTAGACTAGTTAGAAATGTATGGGAAGCAAAGGTGATTGTTGAAAGAGACAGAGGTAGACCAAAAGAATCCTGGGATAATAGCATAGCCAAAATATTGAAGGAAAGAGGAAAAACAATTATAGAAGCAAAGCAAATAGCAAAAGATAGGAAAAAATGGAAAATTTATGTTGAATCTTGAAATGTTGAGAAATCTCCCTACACCGAAAGATAGAAGGGAATCTGATTATATATATATATGATATACAGGGTGGCGCACCGAAAACGAAACAGATGCATTTACTGGCAGATGATTCCTTTTTAAAAAAATCCCTCGGACCCGTCGATTTTGTTTTCGAGGGGGACACAAAATTGGCATAAAATCACAGTAACATTTGCAGCCCCCTAAGCGGGGGTGGCACCATCCCTAAAATCTTAAATGGAAAGGGGGGTCGAATGATCCATCATTTAAAAGGTCTTTCAACTCCCTTTATAATGATGTAAAATTCATTCATTCATTGAATTTTACATCATTATAAAGGGAGTTGAAAGACCTTTTAAATGATGGATCATTGCAAATGTTACTGTGATTTTATGACAATTTTGTGTCCCCCTCGAAAACAAAATCGACGGGTCCGAGGGATTTTTTTAAAAAGGAATCATCTGCCAGTAAATGCATCTGTTTCGTTTTCGGTGCGCCACCCTGTATATAAAAGAGTTGAACCTACACATTAACGACATATTTAAAACGCCTTTGAAATTGTTGGATATTTACTTAAAGGAATAAATAAATGTACCAGCTTCCAGTGTAATAAGTGAATATATTGAAATGAAGCAAATTTAGGCGAATTAAATTATAAACAAAACGAAGAAATAAGCAATGCATTTGCTGTGAACAGAACGAAAGCTGCAGTCTTACTGATTATAGCAACTTTTGGATACATGGCTAAAGAACCCTGAAAACACATGGCCGTAACTTGAAGCTGTCACACAATCTTAATCTCTGGAGCGTAACGAATTGTTATTTTGAGATATTCTGCATGCAGAGATGAAAATACAATTCAAAATATTTCTTCAACACTCCCACTTATTTTCAATGTTCTAAAAAATACATTTTTCTCTCAGCTGACAGAACTACGCTTTTGCTAATGGTTTGGTAAAAATATCTGCTAGCATCAATCATAAGCGTGCCCACGAGGGGGGGGCAGGGTGGTCCATTGCCCACCCTAATCAGTCTAATTCGTCAAAATATCAATATATTGAAAACATTTTACAATTTTAACATTCTTTCAAAATCACAACCAATATAAATACCTACTGTTAATATACATACCTACTGTTGTTACTTTTGTCCACACCAATGCGGCTTGAGATACCGCTTTATCGGCTTTTTGAAATCATGACAAAAGAAGCAGAGCCGACACAGAGCGGGATCTCAATTTAAGTAATACTTTGGCAGGCACGGCTCTTTGTTTTTTCATCAAAAGATTCCGATTTGGTATTTGAAATTTTTCTATGTACCTATTGTATGTATCTTCATTTCAATTTCGCAGCTCATAGTGAGTGCTTGTCGTTTATATTTGCTGTGTATCTTAGATACAGTATCTATCTAGGTATTCTTAATTCGTAAGGTCTTGGATTAGTATTAATAAATATGAAAAAAATCAGTGGTGATATTAGCTCGTTTTTCATGAAAGTAATGCCTCCAGGAAATTCTGCTGATGATGCTGATGCTGATAATCCAACTTTTTCAACTAAGAGTCCAACTAGCAATGTAGCTGATATTCAAAACACATCAGGTGCTAGTGCTATGGCTAATCAAACAGAAGGTAAGATGAAATTTTCCATTCTCCATAATATAATTACACTGAGAGAAAAATCATTAACCATAATATAAAATTTGTATCATCTTCATACAAAAGGTATATACTATTTGTGCCAAATCAACTATTATTTTGTTCTTATAAAACGCGTTTTTCTGGAAACTGAAATTGGATTGTTTAACGATTAAACATGCTTGTATATTGGTTATACAACTAGAATATATGCATTAAAATTCACTTGGATAACTATCACTCTCATTTTGTATAACTATAATCATACGTATTTTTAATCCAATAAAAATATTGTACAACCATTATAACACCTGTTTTCAGGCCAATAATAATATTGTATGACAGTTATACAATTTCTAAATAATCGTTATTTGACATTGTTTCACTCTAGTTAACGAGATATAACGTTTATACAATTGGTTATTGAGTATTATAAAATTTCTGTATACAATTTGGATAAGGATATAATTAATGGATTAAACGACTTACCTTAAGGAAGTTGAATCCAAAATTATACGAGCATCTGGTTTCCAATATATAACACACTGTAGTATATTCATCATCTACAAAATGTCCACAACGTTAAAAAAAATAAATTTTTCGCACCCTGTATTGCCCGGCTATCCAGTCTTTCTAGGTACCTCTGTCGTATCTCGTCGTCCCTTAACCCCTCATTATTAGTTGTGTTTAGATCGTATAAATCCAATGGGATAGTCTATAAGTCTATATAGTAGTTTAGGGTTGGGAGGGAGTTTATATATATTGGAAACCAGATGCTCGTATAATTTGGATTCAACTTCCTTAAGGTAATTCGTTTAATCCATTAATTATACTTCACATCTGGTTTCCAATATATAACACACTGTAGATGTTTAAAGCAACGATCTAATAGAAAGTGGTCACTCATAAAGAAAGTGTAATCCTGTTAAGATATGTTTAATAATAATTGTGAGATTATACATCAAGAACCAAAAACAAAAATAAAACCAAATCAAGTAACATCAATATAAAAAAGATACAAAAATTAATAAAAATAATACATAAATGCATATTATAAAGCATAAAGTATATAAAGGCATCCCACTTATTTAATCTAATAGTGTATTAATTGAGAAACAAAAAATAACTCTAACTACTAATACCAGATTTCAATAGTTGCTCTTTGGTCACAGGTCTATTGTAAAATCTTGTAAAAACCTCAGATTTTTGAGTCCACCTTGCAGCTTCGCGAATTGTATCTATGTTAAAACCAGCTCGTGCTGCGGCTGAAGTAGAAGCATGCCTGGTAGAATGGCTCTTAAAAGTATCGTTGTCAATGCCGCTTTGTTCAAGTGTCGATTTTATCCAACGACTTTTTTTTCCCTTCGGAGCCGTCCCTTCGCCGGTACCACTTTATTGTGGATACTCCTAGTGTTCTGACTACAACCTATTCAGCCAATCCGTTCCCTGTATTAGCTCATACAGGTTCTTTGCTGGTTGATTGTAGAAGTCTTCTGGAGTCATTTGGGTTCTGCCATACAGTTTCTGCCTTCTGTGGTCCAGCGACTCACAGTTGCATAGTATATGCAGGGCTGTTTCGGTATCCTTTTTGCATCTTCTGCATGTAAGGTCTCCGTTGTACAGCCCTATTTTGTTTAGGTGCTCTTTTGTGGGAAAGTGTCCCGTAAGTAGCCCCGTAGTGGTGCGCAGTTTGTTCCTGCTCATTGAGAGCAGTTCTTTCGCTGCTTTTTCTGATGGTTCTTTTATGAATTTCTTCCCATGTATTTGCCCAGTCGTATTCTTCCAGTGTTTCTTGTGTTGTTCTCTCAACCACCCTTTTAACCATGACCTCGTTAAGCATCTGGGGATGTCCACAGCCGGTTCGGGTCCGTTCATCAGAGTTGACGATCCTACTCTTGCGAGTTCGTCAGCTTTCTCATTGCCTGCGATTCCTTTATGACATGGTACCCACTCCAGTGTTACACTGTTCCGAGTCGCCAGTCTTCTAAGTTCTTCGCCGCATTCCCATACTAGCCGAGATGTCACCTTATAGCTCTGAAGTGCTATGGGCGGCTTGGCTGTCGCTGTAGATCCTGATCTGCCTGTTGTTGTAGGCTCTCATACTGTTGGCCCTTGCACACGCAAGTATTGCATAAACCTCTGCTTGGAATACAGAGGCGTATTTTCCTAGCGAGACGATTCCTTCATATTTGCTCGTCTTGCTGTATATGCCCGCTCCGGTGCCGAGTTCATTTTTTGATCCGTCTGTATACCAGATTAGTTCATTCGCCCTACTAAGTGGTGGTGCGTTCTCTTCCTCAAGCTCCTTTCGATCTTTGATGACAATCTCGAAGTTTTTGCGAAAGATATATTTGGTAGTCATTTGGTCTGTTGGCATTTTGGAAATGTCATCACCCACTCGCCTTATCTCTGTGTGTCCTCTCCCATGTGCCACATCATGGTCTAGTGCTTTTTCCAGTCGGGTTAGTGCTGCCCTTGCTTCGTACATTATGACATAATGTAGTGGAGGAAGGTCTAGCATTGTTTCCAGCGCCGCTGTAGGAGTAGTCCTCATTGCCCCTGTAATGCCAGTGCATGCAAGTCTTTGGACCTTGCTTAGTTTTAGCATAGCAGAGGATTGTCTGGTCTTTGGCCACCATACCAAAGATGCATATGTGATCCTGGGAATGACAACCATTTTGTATAGCCAGTGTACCATGCTGGGTCTTAGTCCCCATTTTATGCCGTAAGTACGTCTGGCAACCATGAAGGTCACCTCCGCTTTCTTGATCACGTGCTGGAGATGTCGGTTCCAAGTTAAGCCTGGGTCTAGGATAACCCCAAGATATTTTTTTTCATCCGACAGTCGTATTGGTTCACCTTGAAGCGTCAAAGGGCCAAGTCCTTCCCTTTTCCTTCTTCTGGTGAACGCAATTATCTGTGTTTTCGAAGGGCTAATACGTAGCCCTTCTTTTACAGTCCAGCCTGTTACTACATTTAAAGCCATCTGGAGTCTGTCTCTGGTTGTACTGTTGTATTTACCTTGGGATAGAATTACCAGGTCGTCTGCATATCCTATGGTGTCGAATCCTCCTCTGTGTAGGGTTCTGATGAGCTCGTCCATGACCAGGTTCCACAGCAGCGGGGATAGTACTCCCCCTGCGGACAGCCCCTGGTTGCACATACGGCCATTGTTTCCCCCATCAGAGTTGATTCTATGAGCCTGCTTCTGAGCATGCAGTCTATCCACCTGCAGCTCGTGGCATCGATCCCTAAATTCCTCGTCGCCTTGGCTATAGATTCATAGGAGGTGTTGTCAAAAGCTCCCTCTATATCAAGAAAGGCTGCCAGCAGCACCTCTTTGTTTTTGTTAACACATCTAATAAATACTAATTTTTTTTTCTCAAGGGATGATAACATAGATAATAGATTTTCTGTATTCATACATTACTGTCTTTTTAAGTATTACTATAAAATAGTATACTGATATCTTATATTTAACATAAAACTGGAAAACATAAACATTTATATTTCATATTCAGAATTCACTAATTAAAAAGAATCGCAAAATTTGTTGACTGATAGATATTGAAATACAGGGCGTTTAAGTTAAAAATCAATAAATATTAAATAATTATTTTCTCGGGAATTGAAAGTGCTAACTAGATTTTTTTTCGCTCTTATCATCAACGTACCTTCATATTAGTAAATATCATTCAAATGGTGCAGATTATATCATTATGTACAGAGTGAGAGATAAAAACATTTTAGTAATGTCTTAAAATTCGATGTAATGATGAAATATTTTTGGCATGCGGTATACTTTTTCCATTCCATCATTTATCAGAAATCATACATTTCGCACAGGGTGATTTGTATAATTGGTGAAATAAATTGCCAGTAAGTTCATAGACATCCTGTATATTCAAGTGAATTATCATTCTCCGAAGATAGCTAATACCTTATATATGTATATATAATTGGGGTGATCATTGAAATTTTCGATGATAAAAAATGACAAAATATCAGAAACCACTCTGTAATTTACGATTAACCCGGTAAATTCGTTCATTATTCAATATATTCATCATTATCTACTCAACACTGACCCAAAAATTCAGTTTCCTACTATGATTAGTTTCATAGTTCTCAATTTTTGACCAGTTGAATGAATTTCGTTCGCGCGTACATAATTCTATTAGTGACCATGATATTTCACAAATAGTAAAACGTGAGAATGTGTAGATTAAAATAAATGTAAAAAAGGGTGAATATAAGAGATAACAATTAAATCAGATATATGAATTTAATAATATAAGCTACAGATAGTTCGTTTTTTATTCGGACAAAGCTTGAACTATTAAAATCCACTTAACTATCTGTAGCTTATATTATTAAATTCATATACCTGATGTGATTATTATCTCTAATAATTTTTCTTTTTTACATTTATTTTGATCTACACATTCTCATATTTCACTACTTGTGAAATATCTTGGCCACTAATAGAATTATGTACGCATAAACCAAGTTCCTTCAACTCATCGAAAATAAAAACTATGAAACTGAATACATTAAATGATAATAAAATAATTTCACCGGGTTAATCGTAAATTACAGGGTGATTTCAGATACTTTGATATCTTGTCATTTTTTTCATCGAAAATTTTCATGATCGCACTAAATATCCAAACGAAATCATGTTTATACGGTATAAGCTATCTTCAAATAATGATAATCCACTTGAATATACAGGATGTGTACGAAAGAACCGGCAATTTATTTCACTGATTTTTCTAATCACCCTTTACTAAATGTATGAATTGTGATAAATGATGGAATGAAAATAGTATATCGCATGCCAAAAAATTTTTCAACAACATTTCATTATTACATCGAATTTTGAGACATTACTAAAATGTTTTTATTTCTCACACTGTACATAATGATATAATCTGCATCATCTGAATGATATTTACTAATATGAAAATATGTTGATAATAAGAGCGAAAAAAATGTATCATAATTAGCACTTTCAATTCCCGAAAAAATTATTAATAAAAATTTATTGCTTTTTAACTTGAATATCTATTCATCAATAAACTTTGCTATTCTGCACGTTCAATCAGTACATCGAATATTAAAAATTCGGACAATTTCACCGAGAACCAGTTTATCTATAAAAGGTGCGGGGTCCTTTCACTAACAAATTTCTCCCCTTATATTCACCAATTAAATCATAAGTCAACTGTAATTGTATCTGTATTTTCGAAAATTTTGAATAAAATATTATTCTCCATTTAAGAAATTATCATTCCAACTACTATCTACTTACAGTTTAAATGCTAAAATAATTATTAATATATAATTTACTTTGAAATGCCTTAATTTTAGCAATTTTAATAATTTGTTTTTCCTTTCCAGATTTTACATTACCCATTAGGTAAGTTCTAATTTTTACAATGCCTAACATTTCGAAAATATGTATTTCTCAACATAGCATTTATCGTAGTAATATTCCTAGAAAAAATCAGAATCGCTATCTAAAAGTATCTTTGATTCGGTTGTATACTGATTTAGCGAATAACACTATGATTGATAGAATCCCTTCGACCAGACGTATAACGCGTTCTCTGAGTGGTTCGAGCAATCATAGTTTATCGCCGGTCAGACAACAAAATCCGTTACCGATTACTTCGTCTTTACCGTCCACATCCTCAACATCTTCCGATTTTCCTCGTACGTCTCCACGTCGCGTTCGCGAAATTTCTCCGATCGTTAGTAGCTTGTCTTCTTCTATTCCCATGGAATTGCCTGTAGAAGATGAAAGGAACGAAATTTTAATGCCTCCTCCGGTTCCTGTACCTCACCTCGAACCGATTCAGGGTGGACAAGGCCGTCGCAGACATGCTGTTGTACCGTTACGTATGACTCACCGCCTTGCTATGACTCGGACTCATGAACAATTAGAGCAGCTAGGTGAGGACCCTTATTATTTGGGTTTAATGAGCCATCAGTGTCCTCATTGTGGTGCATTGGAACTTCAGTGTTTGCGGGCAAATCTATCACATGCTTGGTGGTATTCCAAACAGTCAGGATCTAAGGAATCCCACCCTCAACCACTATTATTTCCTTGATAGCGAAGAAGCTTTAGAACATCGAAATGATTTTTTGAATAATAGAGTTTCCTTCGCTACCTTGGAAACAATAGAACGTTCGTTGAGGGCATGTAATAGATATATGCAAGCATATCGAACTATCGGAGAAATGTTGAGAGACGAGCGTCGCAGATTGGATAATGATGCGGATGTCGACAATTCCGAACGTCGATTAATCGTGGGTATCATCGCGACGGGTAATATAAATATTCAACGTCGAAACTACAATTTGCCGGAAAGTCGGAGCGAAATCGCCGCCGCCTTTCGTGGGAACGAGCCCCCCTTCAATGTGGATCTTATATTGTATCCGCATGAAACTCTGTCTCAGCCTGAAATAAGGCATCACCGTCTCAAAAATCTCTCACCTTTGGCTGATCCAATGGTGTACCCGCTGTTATTTCCAAGAGGAGATAATGGTTACTCCCCCGATCACCGATACGCCGATGGTAGATTGAATCGTAACAATCGACCGAAATCAATAACATTCAACGAATATTACAGGTACCGCTTACAAATACGTGAAGGATTTTCCTCTCTGCAAAGTGGTGGAAAACTGTATCAACAGTACATCGTTGATGCGTGGTGTAAAGTAGAGGCCAACAGATTATGGTTCCTAAGACAAAACCAAAGTAAATTTCGAGTTGCCAGCGAAGCGATATTGCGTCGTATAAATGCAAATCGACAAGAACGACAATTAGGACAGATCGGGAAGTCGATCATTTTACTACCGACATCGTTTCAAGGAAGTGATAGAAATCGTCAAAGGCAATACCTGAATGCAATGACTGTTATCGGTCGCCATGGTAAGCCTGATTTATTCATCACTATGACCTGCAACCCCAGGTGGCTCGAAATTTTCGAAAATCTTGGTGAAAAACAAAAATGGGAAAAACAGACCGGATCTGGTCTGTAGAGTATTCCACGCCAAACTGCTCGAACTAATGGACGATCTAACGCAAAAACAAATATTTGGCGTCATCAAAAACTACCACTACGTCATCGAGTTTCAAAAACGAGGTTTACCGCATGCACACATAGTTTTAACTATGCACACAGATGACAAAGTGTTGAACGTCGAAACCGTCGATGCTATTGTACAAGCTTATATACCGGATCCGACGGATCAACCGGTTTTGTACAATTTAGTAAAAGAATACCACGTCCATGCACCGTGCGGCATTTTAGATATGTCTGCCAAGTGTATGAACTAGAAGAAGCCGACAACATTGAAGCGCGCCTGCAATCACGCTCAAAGTTGGAAGCTTACTCTGAATTAAATTCGCACAACGCGGTCGCTCGAACTTACTTGCATACCCAAATCCCTGAACATTACACCTGGAACAATAAAGAATGCAGATGGCAATCCAGGCGACAAGTAAGTAAACAAATCGGATGCATGATTGATATCACCCCTATCCCAGGGTTAATGGAACTATACTATCTCCGATTGTTATTATCTCGTATTACAGGAGCAACATCATTCGAATATTTAAAAACATTAGACGACGGTACGACGGTCAACACTTTCGAAGAAGCATGCCGAGCAAAAAATTATATTCGTCATACGGACGAATTTGAACGAGCAATGAGAGAAGCCGTTCTAAAGCAGCACCCACGTAAAATGCGTGAGCTTTTTGCACTCTATTGTTGTATTTCCATCGACGAGGGTTTCACGGAATTTAATGCTATTTGGCAGCAATTTTGTGAATATATGATTGATGATTTCGTTCAAATGAGACATCTTTCATTAAAAAGTGCGGAGGAAGAAGCCTTTCGTGAAATAGAACAAATTATTAAAAGAAATAGATCAGATTTAACATTGAATACTCTAAAAGTACGTCCATTATACAACGAAAACAATAGAGGGGTGTCTGCTTCGCCCAACAACAACAACCGCGGATCCCAAACCGGTAACGACATCCGGAACGATCTTAATTATGATTATGGTGTGGAATACGACAACGATTAACTTATCGCTTTGCGACGTCGTCGTCTTTCTCAGTTGCCAAATGACGGCGTCAACAATTTTCAATTTGATCCGTTAGATCTGAACATGGATCAAAAACGGATCTTTTGGAAAATTGTAAAAGTGTTGGCGCAAATCCTTGATGTACCTGTTCCCTTGGAACTTAGACGTAAAATGAACGATGTTATCGATGATGATGATAATACCGACAACTATTTTCAAGTCCATCGTTCATTTTATGTTGACGGACCGGGCGGAACGGGAAAAACCTTTTTATATAATTGTCTTCTGAAAGCTGTTGGGCGGCAGAGTCGAATCAAAGCCGCGCGATTGTCGAGAATGTCGCTTTGATAGTATGGGACGAATCGCCTATGACACCGAAATTAGCGGTTGAAGCAGTTGACCGGTATCTAAAAGATATCACCAAAAGTCCTTTACCGATGGGTGGCAAATGCTGCCTATTCGGTGGGGACTTTAGACAATCTCTACCGGTAATTATCGGTGGTCATAAACGAGACGTCATGGATGCGTGTCTGAAAAGAAGTATACTCTGGAATCATTTCACTACATTCCGTCTCAATGTCAATATGAGGGCAAGACAATACGTTCGCGTTTACCCGGAACTCGGTAACAAGACATACTCCGAATGGTTGTTGACTTTAGGTGACGGTTTGTTACAATACGTAACCCTTCACTCCAAATCGACAATCTCCGGTGTTTTGCCAGAGGATCTTATCGAAATCCCCAACATACTTCGCGTATCCAACATCGATCAATTGATACAATTCGTTTATGGTAACGACTTTAGTTCGATGGAAAATGGTACTCGTGCCATTCTTTGTCCAACTAATGCAGCGGTAAATGACGTAAACGAAATGGTTCTCGATAGAATGTTGGATAACGAAGTACGTGTGTATTACAGTACCGATGAATACAAAAAGGATGACGATGACGAATTCCATGTTACCGTTGATCTTTTAAATTCTATAAATCCTGCGTCTTTACCGCCGCACGAGTTAAAGTTGAGAGTGGGCGCTATTGTCATGATCCTTCGTAATATTGACATTGAAGACGGACTGTGTAATGGTACTAGACTTCGAATCGTATCTTTGGGGGATGATATTATCGAGTGCGAAATTCTATCCGGAGTTAATATAGGTCAAAAGGTCTTATTACCTCGCATAAGGATGATTGCGCGCGATAGTATGCTCCCGAAAGATATAATTCGCACGCAATTCCCCGTACGGCTTGCTTATGGCATCACCATAAACAAGTCTCAAGGCCAGTCTTTGACGAGAGCCGGAGTTTACTTGAGCGGTCCTTGCTTTACTCACGGGCAACTGTACGTGGCGTTTTCTCGCGTCGGCTCCGCAGAAAATGTCCGCGTATTGGTGAACGAGGGTAACCAACAAGGATCGTTCAAGTTCCGTGGTAGACGATGTTTCACCAGGAATGTCGTTTATTTTGCGATTTTAGATGATTCTGTCAATCCTAATGATGATCGTGATGGAATTTCGCCGACGACAGCCGCCGTCATCGACAGCAAACAAAAAAGATTACGCATTAATTTAAGTGCGTTTTCTTCGTTTAATGATGATGTCGATGGAAATTGTCAGAGAAACGTCGTTATTAGAGCGGGTGATGATTTGGACGAAGGTAACGATAGTGATTGTGATATATTAAATGAATTGAATAACTCCATTACAAACAATTTACTTGAATCGGTTCCCTGGGGGGTATTACAAATATTTCTAAACAGCCACCGCAATCATTATTACCGCCACCGCCTCCGCCTCGCCTATCGTTACCTAAACCAAATCCAGTAGTCGTCGATGTTGAATTAGATATTGTTAGTCGAAAGAAAGTTCCTTCTTACACAAAGGTTCAACTCGAATCTCGTGTATCTAGGAACGATCAACCCGGTACCTCACGTTTATTCACCGAAAGAATTGGTAACAACTATCCAATCGGTAACGTGAACTTATACGATAGCGATTCTGATTGAACTGACACTGATTGCCTCACAAATTGCCGCAAGATTGAGCGAGAAAAATTGAAAAAAAAAACATAAAAAAACCGGTAATGTTGTTTATCAACGAAATTTTGCATTTTTAATCATCTTTAATCAAATTTTGTTTCAATTGAATTATCTTTTTCAATATTCTTTTATTTAAATTTAAATTTATTTTTTGTTGATCGTTTTACATCTCTCATTCATTCATCATACTCTTTATATTTTCATTCATTTCATTCTTACATTTCTTTGGTAGATAATGTTAGCGGACCCAAAAAAAATAAAAAAATACAAAAAATCAAAAAAAAACAAAAAAAACTTTAAAAAACCAAAAAAACTCAAAAAATTAAAAAAACCAAATAAAAATATTTCAAAAAAACTTTCAAAAATTCAAAAAAAAATCAAAAACAGCAATTTTGTATTGTAATTTCCATAAATATTTGCTTTCAATTGTTTATAATTACAAATTCTTGCAAAGTCGTATAACTTAAATTTTACTCTTAAAAATATTTGTTAAAAATTACTAGACATGTTACATACTTTTATGGTTTTCTAATCATTAAATAGTTTTGTATTTTCCATGTTGAAATATTCATATAATTTAATTTGAAGAAATATAATAATTTGTTTCATATTATCACAACTTATTATTCTGTTTTTTTGTCGTAAATGTACTATCGTAATTAAATTTTTTCTTTATCGATAAAGTACACATAGATATTCTTATTACAAATATTTTTTACAACAATATCAACGTATAGGTAGTTATAATGACTAAGTAACCAATCTATATTTTGCAATGTTTTATAATACATAATACTAAATTTTCATCAAAAATAACAAATTTCAATTTATTATTTATCATATATTCGATATCTCAATTTTAAATATTCTAAACAAAAATAATCAATATCAACTATAACAATTTAAACATTTTGTTATATACATTTTTTTATTGATTCATTATTTTCAAAAGTTTTACAGTTTCTCTAGTAGGTACAATAGAAAAATTATTCCATTTTTCAAAATACCAAATTTTAATTTCGCCAGTCTACATGTATAGATTATATCAACAATTGTAATAAATTCTTCTGAAATTCTTACAAAACGGATATTGTCAAATTACTGAAAATAATATTTCTCAAAATGTAAACTACACTTTCTCAGCTTATCTTTAAAAAAACGGACTGGTGAATGTAATCTTGTAACGTTAGGTTTTAACGTTAAGTGATTTATTTTTAAATACTTATTCTAAGTGACCAACTACTGGTCTACACGATGGTTTTGATGACAGTACGCATCAAAATTGTTATTATTTCGTCGATATTTCAAATCGCGCAGAGATTGATAGGTGTTGCCAAATTAGGTTGTCACAAAATATTTCAATTTTGCTTATTTAAAGTACTTAATAATATATATTCACTTGCCATTTTAATCGAGGAAGAAATAAAACTATAATAAAAGTATTTTTTACGTGCATTACTGCTATTACTGTTCTGTAATAATTATTTTTATCATTTCCGTTTCCATAATTTTTCGTTTGACTTAGTGTACTGGCCTATTTTTATTTCCTGGAAGTGTCGTGAAAAGGTGATCGAGAAGATATACCTCGAGGCTCGGCCATTTTGGGTAATTTGCCGAATCACCAGGTGCGAAGAGAGCTTTTGATTTCTTTTGGAATTTTGTGTCCATCCTTAGTTGGGATAATTTCGAAAGTTCCTCATAATCGTTTAGGGAAAATCTACAATTGGTAGTATAGATTGGTAGTGGTTTTCCCAGAAACATCTCCTAGGAGGATTTTAGTCGCCGCAGGTGAAATTGCAGATACAGGGAGTCAATTTGGTATATTTTCCAACTGGATATTAGGTCTTAAATTACTGGACAATATAAACCCCAAGGATCCCTGACCAGGAAGGGTATGTTGAATATCGTTTTTTTTACATGCCAGTCTATTAAATTCTTGTTTTTTTTGTTTTTGTATATTGAAACTTTTAATACTTATAGATAATTTTGAGCTTGCACTGTTGCAAGATATCAAAAATTAAGCTGAATTCCCAGAATGTCTTGTTTCATAAAATATTAAAATACCACTTTTACCGGTTTATTAGTTCAATAATACATTTTCGGTAACATGAATTGGGGGGAATTAAATGGAAAGTGGGTTTGCCTTAGTTTTATTTTATTGAATAATTTTATTTAGTAGTTCGTTATTGCTATATGATTTATGCCTGATCTATTACTCAACTTAACTGAGTATGAATGCACTTATCTTGTGTATGTAAATATTGCGGAGTGCTAATTGAAACATTTCCTTTTAGGGTTTTTTTTTTCCTTTTCATCTTACCTTCTTCTACATAAGTTCAGTTAACAGCAATGTTACAATGAGTATCAGCCTTGGTTGGTTATACAGATTCTATGTTAGTGGACGTTGGCAGTTTGGTCCATGGTAGATTGGTTTAGATGTACCTACTGGAATATACACTGGTTGTCCCATTGTTATAAATTAGACTGGTTGGATGTCCCCGCAAGTGGATACACGCAAGTTTACTTAATTTTTTTTTGTTCTCTTTATATACGAACATTTAGTCTATTTTACTTTTATTCCGCATGTTTCCGGTAAAGATATAAGTTTTACATAAGAGTAGTGACGTCATGGTCATTATCATTAATAGTAAAGATAATAACTTATTTGTGTACACATTGTATCGCCAATTTTAATATTTGTTTGGTTATATCCATTCGCCAGCTTTCGAACAATGTAAGCGTTTCTAAGGTTGCGTATTTATGATCTAGTTTTTTTTGTACATTATTTCCAGTAGTCGCGCCTGAGCTCATGCGTCGTCGTTCACTTGGTTTTATGCGAATAAATTTAACGGTTATTTTTCCAACCTTAGGTGTCGTATTAGCCGATAAAAAAACCGTAATTTAGGTTGTTAGGTTAGGATGATATTTTCATAGTTATTATTTTTTTTATAATAATGCTAAAATAAGTAGTTATCATTCTATTTAGATATTGAATTAATATGTTTTTTTTTATTATTAAACTAATGCAGTTTGAATAACATTTTCTTATTTATATGGAATACAATATCGAATGGATTTGTAGAGGTAAGGTATTACTTGTTGACTAGTCTTTTGATGGATTGGTGACTAGTCTATTGTGCATTGGGTATTCGCTGCAATTTATCTGGCGCCCTCAACATTCTTTAGTTCACCGGACCACCCCTTCTCCGGCTTAAGAGTTACCGGTGCGAGTACCCCAACTGTCCTGGAGGCAGTTGGTAGTTCAAGCCTTCCATAATCCATAGATTTGAATTTTTATTTTTTTTTGCATATATTGGGAATTGTCGGTGGCATTTTTGGCGCCCAACGTGGGGCAACATTTTTTTTTCTTTCTAGGTATATTTCGGAGGTTATTATATTATTATAATGGCACGACGATTAGTGATAAATAGGTTATTACAAGATGAGCTTGTATACGAGTTAACTGTAAGAGGTATTGCAACTGGTACAGTTATGGAAATGCGTCGTAATCTAAGAATGGCAATGCAGTTGGAGAAAGAGGATAATTCTGTAAGTTATCCGGACTATCCCTTCACTGCTGCGGAAGATTTGGAAGCCGTGGAGTTGAAATTAAGTTCGGTAGAATTATATGTCAATGATTTCTTTGGTTCTCAGATAGCTGGTAATTATCAAAAGTATTATTCGCAGTTGTCACATGTTCTTGGTCGTATAGAAAATATCACAGACTTCAAAAGTGATGTTGAAAGAGAAAGAAAGGCGTTGTTACTCTCTAAAACTTTGAGTCTTTTAGATACCTTGCAGTCTAAGGCAGCTGATTATGAGACTTCCAGACGTTCCGTACCCCCTTTACTAGATGTGCTTGAAGAGGGTGGACCAGCATTCCAAAATTTGTCACTAAATCGTAGGTCCACGATGAACAATATCACTACTGGGACAAATAACGCTGCTAGTGCTTCTGAAGATTTGGTTAGTAGTAGGTCTAGTATGAAAACTATTCTTCCCAGTAAATGGGGTGAAGAAAAACTAGATGTCTTCTTGATTTACACAAACTTTAATTAACGTCTCAGTACAAAATTACACAAGTAGTATTAGGTGTATACACGTTTTAATACAAATTTCACTACACTCTTTTTTATGACGTTTTACACATTGGTTTTGAAAACTATCATGCTTGTTTTACTAGTGGATGATTTTACTTCAATTTTGATATAGTTTTTAAATGCTTTGGTTGAGGATGGATGAGAAAAAAATGTATAACTTTTTGTGTGATGCAACACGTTCCAAAACTCGATGTCGGCTCGTAAGGGTTGTTGAAGGGGTGAGAGACAAGGATAGAAAGTGATATATGAGAAGGAAACAATTTGAAGAAGGTAGCGTGGTAGGTAATTATGAAAAAAGGAAACAGTTTTAAAGAGTAAGTTAGCTGCTAGAGGGGAGGTGGCGTTAGGAGTAACATTAGTAATTAAAAGTACAGTTGAGGAACTAGTAGTTTTTCAACATACTGCCCACCAAAAAACAAGGCCAAGATAAACACAGATAATGTAAATTTACCATCAAATACTCGAAGGACCAGGACATTACTGTCCAAATAATAAAAAATACAGCCAGGTCAACTCGCAAGCGGATCCCAAATCACCGCTTTAGCGTTCCCTCGTGGCTTCCTTAAGGACAAAAATAGATGTTTAGTGAGACAACAAGAAAAGGATACCTCAAACGTTGAGTAATTAAACTTAAAAATAAAAGAGAGGTTAGTATAGGTTAATTTTTGTTGAAGGATAAATACAAGTGATTGAGTACAGGATTATTCTTCTGCAATAGGATTTTCATTGATTAATGGTACAATTTTAGTAATTGGTCGTATGAACACGCCTTGTTGTGTTCGCACGTGGACGGCTCTGATTTTGCCATCCGAACCGGGGATTGTGTCAACAATTTTGGCTAATGGCCATTGCAAAGGGGGTGAGTCTTCATTCTTAATTAGCACCAAGTCGTTAACTTGTACATTGGGATGAGGATTAGCCCATTTGGGTCTTTGCTGCAGCCTGTTAAGATAGTCTGTAGACCATCGTTTCCAGAACTGCTGGTGAAGTAATGTACATTGTTGCCAAAATTTCAATCGATTACTAGGAATACTAGTAACATCAACTTCAGGATAAGAAGTCAAAGGAGCTCCGATAAGGAAATGTCCTGGGGTAAGAGGAATCATATCGGAAGGATCAGTTGATAACTGGCTCAATGGCCGGGAATTCAAAATAGCTTCGATTTGACAAATAATAGTGTTGAATTGATCAATGGTAAAAATTGAATTTTTCATCATTCTGTACAGGTGAAATTTGGCACTCTTGATGGCCGACTCCCACAAACCACCCCAATGTGGGGAGCGAGGGGGGATAAATTTCCAAGAAATTTGTAGCCCTACTAACTGGGAATGAATTTCTGGAAGGTTATTTTTAAAAAAAGAGAATATTTCATTCAATTGGTTACAGGCACCCACAAAGTTGGTGCCATTGTCGCTAAGAATAGTTGAAGGTAACCCTCTACGGGCTATGAACCTTTTTAGAGCAGCTAGAAAAGAGTCAGTGGTTAAGTCGCATACTAATTCCAGGTGTACTGCTTTGGTTGCAAGACAAACAAAAAGTGCTAAATACCCTTTGAGGATTGGGGCTCTTCTAAGATGAGATGATTTGATTTGAAACGGTCCCCCGAAATCTACTCCTGTATGGACAAAAGGTTTTGATGGGGTTATCCTTTCCTTAGGAAGAGGAGCCATTATTTGTTGAAAAGTTACAGCTTTGAATCTAGTACAGAGAACACAATTATTTATGATTCTTTTGATTTCTCTCAAGCCATCTAACGGCCAGTATTGTAGCCGTACGTTTGAGAGGGTGCATTGTGGTCCGCTATGTCCGAGTCGTCTGTGTTCATGGGTTAGGATTAATGATGTAAAGTGATTTTTGCTAGGGAGTAAGTAAGGGTGCTGTTGGTCATATGGTATGTCAGCGTTGGACAACCGTCCACCTACTCGGATGAGATTGTTATCAAGAAACAAATTCAATGAGTTTATTTTCTTAGATAGAATAGGAGTGCTTCGTTGCAAAGAATTTAGAGTATCAGGAAAGCTAGTTGTTTGAACTTGTTTCATAAGAAAAAGTTTAGCTTCCAATATATCTAAGGGAGAAAGATAATGTTTTTTGTCATGAGGGTATTTACAATTATGTACAAAGTTTAAAATGTAAGCCATTGAGCGAACTAATTTTGTAAATGATGAGAATTTGGCTATGAATGGTATCCACAAGTTTTCCATTTTGTAGCTAACCAAAAGAGTTACATGTTTTTCTTCTGGCGGATTAGGGATGAGACTAAAGGTTTGAAATTCCTGCATGTTGGCTTGACCATCTAACAAAAACAGAGGTCCATTTTGCCAAGAAAGGAGTTTGGTGTTATGTATCCTCCCTCTTGACAACATGTCAGCAGGATTAAGTGAGGTTTTGATGTAGCGCCAGTTTTGTGATTGAGTTAGTGATTGGATCTGTGCAACTCTGTTAGCTACAAAGGTATTCCATCTAGAAGGATGAGCATTTATCCAGGAAAGAGCTACCTGAGAGTCTGACCACAAAAAAGAATTAGATTTTAAAGGATATTTGGATAAAATATTTAACAGTCTAGCATAAAGAGATGAAAGCAGTGTCATGGCACTCAATTCCAGTTTAGGGATGGTTACAGTTTTGTTCAGCGGTGCTACTCTGGACTTAGAAGCTATGAGTTGAGAGGAGGCGGTTTGATCTGAATAAATGGTTCTAAGGTAAAAACAACAACCATAAGCTGAAGAGCTAGCATCACAGAACCCATGCAGTTCGATAATCAATATGTTCTTGATTAAGAAAGTGGGGCGGGGAATTGTTATATGGCTAAGGGTACGGACAGAAAGAAAGCAGGTTACCTGCTCGCAGGTTATCGGCGCCGATCGGCGCCTAAAATTACTATGCGTATTGAACGTGGACGGACAGAGAAAAAGCAGGCTGAAGCTTGTCGGCGCGTGTAGCAAGCTGCTGGCATTTTACCGGAATGAATATTTAATTATAAGCGAGCAGGTAATGGATACGGAAGCATTGATTTCTGCAGTTTTTAAACAAATCCCTGTCCCTGTATGGGACAAACGTGAAAAAAATCACAGTAATAGAAATGTTGTTGAGAAGTGTTGGAAAAAGATTAAATAATTTGTGATATTCTCCAAATTGTGTCCGGTTCTGATTGATAGGATGAATGTTTGTTTTCCGTCTCCTCAATCTCAAAAACGCATTGTTCAATAGAATTTCTTCATCGGATGAGGACGACATTTTTGCTTCACTTTCAACTATTATAGGTATAAATCTGCGAAAACAAGTAGCATGTTTACGCTTTCTTTCTGGGCGCTAACCTGCCTACACCGGCGCCGACTTTCGGCGCCGATAACCAGCGAGCAGGCAACCTGCTTTCTTTCTGTCCGTACCCTTAGGTTTAAAATGTTTTGAGAAAATATTTTCCAATCAGTAATAATTTGAGGATCGGTGATTATTTGGTCCCAGCTAACTTGCATGGACCATAACTTTTGCATGATAAGTTTACCATGTACAATGACTGGGTTGACTAAACCTAACGGGTCGTAGCATTGGGATACCAGAGATAATATCTTGCGTTTCGTTAGGGGTTCTACATCAAGATTCGAAGGTGTTGATATGATGAAATGATCTGAAGTGGGATTCCATTTAAGTCCCAACACTTTACATGGAGATTCGTCTAGATTTAGATTCTTTTCTTTAATGCTAGCAGAAATATTTGGAGGCAAAGATGAAGTATTGGTTCTGAACTTGTGCAATGTAAATCCTGCATTGTTGAGAATGTAGGTTAGATCACTTTGAAGGGTTTGCAAATCGTTAAGGGAATCAGCACCTGACAGGATATCGTCGACGTAGGTTTGGTGGAGCAATGAGGCTTGAGCAGATGGAAATTGTTGGTTATTCAAAGCTACTTCTTTTAAAACCCTGCAAGCTAAATAAGGGGCACTTTTGTGTCCGAATGAGACAGTTGAGAGTTCGATACATTGAAATTGATGATTTGGTGAATCTCGCCAGAGAACATTTTGTAGAGAATGATATTTAGGATCCAGTTTAACTTGACGGTACATTTTTTCAATGTCGGCCGTTAACACGTAAGGAAAAGTTCGAAATCGAATCAGTATATCAAAGAGTTCAGGTTGTACTAGAGGCCCTCTCAGTGATATGTCGTTAAGGGATAAGTTGGAAGTTGATTTACTAGAAAAGTCGAATACAATTCTAGTTTTAGTGCTTTCACTTTGCTCTCTGATTACACAGAGATGGGGAACAAAATACTTATTTTCAGAATATGAATTTTTTAATGATAAAGGAACTAATTTTGCATGTTCGAGGGATAGATATTCACTAAGTATGGCTTTATATTCGGATTTGAGGATAGGGACTTTGTTAAGTCTACGTTCTAATGATAGGAATCGTTGTTTGGCCGTTAAAAATGAGTCTCCTAGAGTTTTTTGAGCGTCCGGATGAGTTAGAGGCATATTTACTTGAAATCGTCCACTCGGTAATATTTTAGTTGTGGATTTGAATGTTTCTTCTGCCAATTGGTCTTCTAGGGAGAGAGATGAAGGTTCAGGAAATTCTTCTTGGGTCCAAAATTTCTCGACCAGATTGTGTAACGACATATCAGTATCATCGGTAATCAAAGTTGAAGAATTCTCTTTTTCCGAGTTCAAAGTGGTTATGTGAAAAGAATAAGCAGAAGGACTTTCTTTGCTGTTAATATTGGATAGGGGTACGGTGCCAGATATTATCCATCCCAAATGAGTATTAAGCAAAGTAGGAAGTCCATTTCCCAGTTTTACTAATCCATGTTTAATTAAGGAATAATATATATCGGCACCTAGAAGAATGTCTATGTCTGCAGGTAAATGGAATTCATCATCAGCAAGATTATTTGAAATGTTGGAAGGAATAAGTAGACATTTTCGAGCTATGGGCAATTGAGGTATCTTTTGTGTGATTTGTGGTACAACGGCACATGATACTTTAAATATATGAGAATGAGAAAACTTGGAGTGGATGTTAATTTCGGTGAATTGTTCAATTATATTCTGGTCATTTAGAATTCCTGAGATATGTAAGTTGCGTTTGAAAATAGGAGAAGATAACTTTTTTTGTAGAGAGGTAGTTATAAAGGAATTTTGGCTACCTGTGTCTAACAAGGCCCTGGCTTGTACAGGTTCTCCTTGTTGTGTGTACAATAGAACTTGAGAGGTAGCTAATAAGATATGGGATTCTGTTTGATTGATGGATGATAGAGAAGCAAATTGATTTCCATTTGAAATTGAAGGTGGGGGTACTGATACGTCAACAACGGGTTGAGTCAAATTTTGATTGCTTATATGTGCAATGTTTGCTTGACTATTTCTTTGTGAAGGATTTGCTAAGGATTGATCTGTGGGATTGGTAGAGTTCGAATTAGTAAAATGCAACAAAGTATGGTGCCTTTTTTGACATATTGAGCAATTTTTAATATTTCTGCAGAGTGCCACAGTGTGTTTGGGTATAAGGCAGTTAAGACACAGATTGTTTTCCCTTACAAAGTTGTGCCGATCCTTCATAGATAAAAGAGAAAAACTATTGCAAGAGAAAATGCGGTGATTTAATGCATTACAAAAGATACAATGAATTTTCTGATTGTGTACTTGTTGATTTAAATTGGGAGTAAGAGGATCAGAGGATTGACTTAATAAAGATACTTTTTGAAGCTTAGTATTAGAATTTGGCTCTTGAGGAGAGATGTTTTCAAGAATAGTACATTGTTTATTTAGAAATTTGAAAAAGTCACTAGTAGATGAGAGCTTAGATACATCACTTTGTTCTTCAAAGGTTCTTTTTGTCTTAAAATCTAGTTTCTGTTCCAAGACCTGAACAAGAAAAGCTTCAAAAAGCTCTTCATTAGTACAATCAACAGAGTTTAGAGCATCTAGTATAGAAGTTGAAGTTGCAGAAAATTGTCTTAAAATTTGAGAAGTACATTTTGTTACAGATTGAATGTTCAACAATTGCTGAAAGTAATTGTATACCAACTGTTTTTTGTTTTCATGACGCTTGGACAAGAGTTCAAGGGCTACATCAAAGTTTTCATCAGTTATAGATAATTTTTCAATTAGTTGAAGAGGTTCCCCTCTCAGGAAAGATTTGAGGTAAAAAAATCGTTCAGATTTTGATTGTAATTGTTCATTTTTCACAATTAAAGCCTTAAACAAGTTTATGAAAGAAGGATATTCTGTAAAGTTGCCTGAAAAAATGGGAATGCTGATACTAGGTAGCTTTACATTAGATTGTGTTGGATGAGAATTGGTTGAGGTTCCACTAGATTTGGGAACCGGATTGATTTGTTCTAAATGGTTTTGTAACTGTGCTTTAATGTCAAAATAAGTGTCTTCAAACGAGTCTCTATCTTCTTCATCGTCTCCATTATAAGGAGATTGGGATAATTCTGCATGCACCTCCGAGTAGCTATCAAAATTTTTAGATAATGCTTCAATTCGATTACTTATTTGAAATTTGTCCAAAATTGATTGTTGATTTTTAGTATACCAGGTCTGGATGCGAAGAATATTATTTTTGTAAGAATTTCTTTGATTTCTGAGAGCTTCTACTTTTTTGTTAGAAGCCATTGTTATAGGTTAAAGTATTGAGTGAGTAAAATAAGATAATGGTAATGGAGTAAGACTTAAATATATTATTTTTGATTGGTTCCTTCCTTTACTTTGATTGGAAACCTCTATATATGCATAATTGTATGATAGAAGTACTAATATTTTTCAAATACAAAAACCAAGTTGAATAGCTTTGAAAACCAAGTGCAAACTCAGTCGCAACAGAATAATAATAATATTTGTCAACAGGATAAACTAAAGTATAATAAATTTAAACCATAATTGATAAATTATTTGTACCTACATACAAACATGTAAGTTGCTGCAAAAATATTTTTGTACGATACAATATAAAATTAAAACGTTTTATCCTACGAATATAAAATAATTCACATAAAATCAATAATAATCAATAAACCTTGTTTTTTTTTTAAAATTATCCAAAGATCAATTTGATAAAATAAATTTTCTTATCAAAAGAATATGTACATACACAGAAAACAATGATAATCAATACCCGTGAAACGTTTCTACAGTTTTTCACAAGTTTAATTTTTAAAAAATAATAATTTAATTTTTTCTCAAAGGAATATGAAATTATACAGAAATGAATTATATATACAATGAATTTACAAAGGTAGAATTTGAAAACATAAATTTTTTCTAAAAAGAATATGAAATATTATACACAGAGATTTCAATAGATTTTAAACTATAACACAGGTTAAGTTTGAAAAATTAACTTTTTCACGAAATACCATGGAATTATGCACCTAGAATAGATTTTTTACATAATTGTAATATGAAATTTCAACAAATAATTTTGCTGTTGCAATTGAAAGTTGGCAACACATTATACTTCCAATAATAGATAATAGGTATTTTACACTCTTCACTTGAAATGTTATTTTATTTTCTGAATTTGAAACTAGATGTTCACAATGTGTGCACTGCACACTAGAATTCTTTTAATAGGGAGACTTACTTGGTGGCTGATGAATCGTTGACTGTAAAACATTCAAAATCTTCGAATTCGCTGGCTGTGATCCGGCTCGAAGGACCATGAAGAAAAACTAGATGTCTTCTTGATTTACACAAACTTTAATTAACGTCTCAGTACAAAATTACACAAGTAGTATTAGGTGTATACACGTTTTAATACAAATTTCACTACACTCTTTTTTATGACGTTTTACACATTGGTTTTGAAAACTATCATGCTTGTTTTACTAGTGGATGATTTTACTTCAATTTTGATATAGTTTTTAAATGCTTTGGTTGAGGATGGATGAGAAAAAAATGTATAACTTTTTATGTGATGCAACACGTTCCAAAACTCGATGTCGGCTCGTAAGGGTTGTTGAAGGGGTGAGAGACAAGGATAGAAAGTGATATATGAGAAGGAAACAATTTGAAGAAGGTAGCGTGGTAGGTAATTATGAAAAAAGGAAACAGTTTTAAAGAGTAAGTTAGCTGCTAGAGGGGAGGTGGCGTTAGGAGTAACATTAGTAATTAAAAGTACAGTTGAGGAACTAGTAGTTTTTCAACATGGGGCATTAAATTTTCTGGAGATAGCAAAGGTATATCTCTCTCAAGTTTCCTTGAAAGGGTAGAGGAATATAGGGTCTCTCGGCAAGTAAGTAAAGATATGTTACTGTCTAGTGGTATAGATCTATTTACCGGAAGAGCATACCAATTTTACCTGGCCTATAGGACTGAAGTCAGTACTTGGGATGAATTTGTTGCACTGTTGAGAGAAGAATATTTAACAGTCGATTATAATGAAAAACTCTTTGAAGAGATCAAAAGAAGGACACAAGGACCAGACGAAAGTATGGGTATTTATTTAGCTATTATGGCAGGGTACTTCAAGCGTCTGACTTGTCATATTTCTGAAGATGCGAAATTGAAGATTTTACTCCGGAATATTGCTCCTTTCTACCAAAGTCAATTGGGTCTAGCCGATATAAAAAGTGTGAATGAGCTATTATGCTTAGGGGCCATCCATAAAGTACGTCACACGTTAATGGGGAGGGGGGGTATCACCGAAGTGTGACATCGTGTGACAAGGGGCATGGGGGGGTCAATACTTTTGTGACGTCACATGTTAAAATTTAAAATACTAAAACGCAAAGTTTGGATGTGAATTAAAATTTTTGAAAATTTACGAACTTTTTAAGAATGTACATAATACTTATTTGTTTGTTAATATTTCATTATTTTATATATAATTTATATAAATTGCCAATATTTTTTAAAACAAGAATAAAGTCAACATATTTTCTAATAGCACCCTTCACAAATGAATTAACCGTCCGGCACCTCGTATACTACCAAAAACAGGTGTCGCACATGATTTACGACTCCCAGCAAAAAATGCCGGCGTTTTCCGACGATCAAAGGAGTAACCGGACTTTATTGGAATATATAGACTTTGGTAAGGATTTAAGGGAGTGATCGCTCGCTTTTCTATTCTGGCAGTCATAGTCTTCTCAGTTTAATTGTTTTAACATTTTTAATTTATTAAATTATTTTAAAATGAACAAAAAGATTGATTTAGGTAGTCTTTACCGCAGATTATTCGATGCCTATAGTGCAGCCTATGCTGACAAAAAAAAACAAATCATACAAGAAGAAGTTAACGCCTTATGGTAACGATTAAGGAATAATGATATTAAAAACGTTGAAGATGAGACAGAATCAAAAATCAAAGAATTACAAGTGAAATTGACCAAAAAAAAGGGGACACTTTTGAGTTTTTTCTCAAAGAATCCTTCTTCATCAAAGGCATTAGCACTAGTAAAGCCACAAGACAGTAAAGTAAGTTCAAAATAAATAATAAACATCTTTAATTTAGATTTATTATTATAAAATAGTCCGTAATTACATATATCTTTCTATCTCTTTTTGTTCGGAGTTTTGCTTGATATTTAATACTCGGGGATTGTTAATTTTATTTAATATATTACATGTTTACTTTCAGTTACAGGAGGACACTAAACTAAGTAATTCAGAAGAAATTAAAAATGTTATGACAGAATCGAGTAGATGTCAATCATTTCAAAAAGTAGCTAAACCAACACCTAGTCAACACGCTTCCAAGAATAAAATTATTGTACTCGAATCTGAGCTCAACAGCTTAGTATTAGCACGTGATGCTGGTATAGCGACAGATGATTCTACCAAAAAAATAAAAACATTAAGAAAAGATATTCAAGCAGAAAAGACCTCATTGAAAAGAAAAATCAACGCAGCGGAACGCCAAAAAAAAAGTCGTGATACTAAAAAACAAAAAATTTTAGAACTGTGTGAAAATAATCCTGATGTAGCAGCTGCTCTTAAACTTCGAAATACTTTTGGTCGGCCTAGAGTTGAGGAAAATCAATCCGGTTTACTTGAAGTAATAAAATCAATTGCTCTTTTTGGTGGCGCAGCTGATGATCGCCGTCGTACTGAAGTTATAAGATGTTGTAAGACATTAGACGACTTGCAAGCTGAACTATTTAAGCAAGGCTATACTATCAGTCGCTCAGGATTGTATTTGAGACTTCTTCCCAAGCGAATAAATACAGAGGAAGGTAAAAAACATGTCGTAACCGTTCCTGTCAAGCTTTGTAAACCAGACTCTACGTTACATTCAAAGCATAAAGATGGCAAATTTTGTACTGCTACTATACGAAATCTTGAATCTGTAGCTTCAGTTTTGGGTCCGGACCAAGTTTTTTTTTTATCGATGGATGATAAAGCACGTGTACCTTTAGGCATTACAGCAGCTAACGCTCAAGCACCAATATTAATGCATCTTGATTACCGTGTCCAATTGCCAGATCATGATTTTGTAGTCGCCGAGAAACATAAACTTATTCCATCTGTTTATGCGGGCATTCTAATAAAAAAAGATGGTGAAGGATCACCTGAAGCTGTGACGTACTCTGGTCCTACATACGTAGCAATTCGTAGTGGAAAACATTCATCTTCCAATGCAGAGACTCATGCCATTGACATTCATAAGCTTTCTGAATTACCGACTTTCGAAAACTTATTGAGAACTAGGGAAGGTTTTGTAAAACCTGTATTTATTTTCACATGCGATGGTGGTCCTGATGAAAATCCACGGTACGAGCGGGTTATAATTTCAGCTATAAAACATTTTAAAGATTTTGATTTAGATGCAATTTTTATAGCTACAAATGCTCCAGGAAGGAGTGCATTTAACAGAGTCGAACGACGCATGGCACCTCTTAGTCGTGAACTTACTGGTGTAATATTAAATCATGATGATTTTGGGTCACATCTCGATTCAAGTAATCGAACTACTGACTTGGAGCTAGAAAAACGGAACTTTGAAAGTGCAGGAAATGTTTTAGCTGATATTTGGAGCGAATTAGTCATTGATGAATTTCCTGTAGTTGCCGAATATGTTGTACCAACTGATACCAGATTCGAAGCTAATCTTGCCATGATGTTGAAAAATAATGCTACTTGGTATGCTAATCACGTACGTGAGTCACAATATTTTTTACAAATTGTAAAATGCGAGAATATCACATGTTGCCCAGTACGACGTTCTAGTCTTTGGCAATTATTAAAAGGAGGATTTTTACCACCAGCTGTGTTGATTAAACAAAAATCTAATGGTTATGTAGTCGCAGGAAGTGATGACAACGAGGCTAAGTTTGCTCCATTATTACTACAATTATCATTAAATCTCCGAGCATCATCCCATCTGAAACAAGTTCCATACGATAGTTATTGCCCTAGTGTCGAGTCATACATACAGTGGACGGCTAATTTATGGAATATTATCATTATTTCGAAAACCGTCGAGTTTTGAGGGTGATCCCGAAACAGGTCGATTTTTGTTATAAAATACCCATCTTATAACGTACATGGAGTAAGGATGACGTCACCGGTGTGGGTGTAGTGACGTAATCGTTAATTTTTTTAAATAGAAATCGGTATAATGCGACACCTCATTTGAAGGAGAATTTAATTCTCTATTTAACGACATTACATTTGTAACTAAAATATTTTTTTAAGGGTACAAAAACATTTCTTTTTTATTTAAATTCAACCAAATTACAACTAATGATTTAATTGATAACGTACCTTAAAGTAACCAAATTATGCATAATAATTATTTTAAATTGAATGTTCGAAATGCCATCCATCGGTTCTTGCCATGACTTTCTGAAATGGGCGGATGTAATTTCGGCCGGAAAAACGGCAGGTACTAAAAGCCGGTAGGTAAATTCGGCCGGAGGTTTTAAGTTGCTTCCTTATCTCATAGGTATTTTCGGCCGCAAATCAAATAAAATAACAGAATGCTTTATATTAAAATATTTCTTTATTTCAATAAAATTATTACATCAACTTATTTCTAACGAAATTAATTCTAGAAATATTGCCAGATCGAAGCATATTTACCATGTTTTCGATAAAGTAACCTAACCTAACCTAACCTAACCTAACCAAATGTGCCTGATTTACCAGTAATAGCTGATATAAAAGAGTGGATCCAAAGTCCATGGACACTCGATAATTAAGTTTTTTTATCTTTAATTAATATAATTAATCGTTTATTATTTTCTAACTAGTAGTCGTTTGTTTTTTCGGTTTTATGAAATGTTGGACTTTATGTTGATTTTATTAGATTATTATTTAATAAAAATAAGTAAAACATGAAAATAGCTGTTTTCTCTCGATTATTTTTAAATATATATCTATATAAATTAAAAAAAGGTGTGACGTCACATCAGGAGGGGGGGGGGTTATAAAAATGTGACAACCTGTGACAAGGACGGGGGGAGGGGTTCAAAAGTCCTAAAATTCGTGTGACGTACTTTATGGATGGCCCCTTAGGTCGGAAATTGGAAACCAGAAAAGCCGCTATGGAAAGTTATAACCCTCCATCTAGGAGATCAAATTGCCTGGAACCAGACTTAGCGTATGTTTCAATACATGAAGAAGCTGTAGACGAAGTCTTCCCGGTAACCACAGCAGATATTTCGAATAAACTTACATGCTTCAAATGTAATCAGCCTGGTCACAAAGCAATAGGTTGCTTGAGTGGCAGCACTAAAAAGTTCTGTTATAGTTGCAAGAAGGAGGGCTGTACAGTAAAAACTTGTCCAGATTGTATCAGCAAGGGAAACGAGCGCAGGCGCACCTGAGTGATCGAGGTGGGTGTGTCGAACGTAGTAGCTCGATCATTAAGTTTCAAGCAGTAGTTGATTATGTTTTAGATCACGCGGTTGGTGATGAACGTCCTTACCTTAAGGTGGAGATACTAGGTGAAACTGTATTAGGACTTCTAGATTCCGGAGCTTCGCGGACAATTTTGGGTGGAAAAGGCTGGGAGTTATTTCGTAATTTAGGATTGCAGTTATCTAAAAGTGGGAGTAGTATTTGTACTGTCGCTAACGGAGACTCTGTTCAAATTATTGGTACAGTTGAGCTTCCTATTGTTCTAAGAGGTCGTCTTCGTCTAGTACAAGCTTTAGTAGTTCCTGAGTTAGCACATATTCTCATTTTAGGAGTTAATTTTTGGAATATCATGGGTATAATTCCAGACCTTCATCACAACGAATGGCATTTTTCTTCCGAGCCTGCTCTACTCAGTGCGATAGAACATATTACCCCTAAAACATCGCTCACCTTATTGGAGCAGCATAGGCTTAAAACTGTAATAGATAGAAATATAGCATTAATGGGTGATAAATTAGGATGTACAAATCGAACTGAGCATGTAATTGTTACTGACAGCTTACCAATCAAACAGCGATATTATAGGGTTAACCCAGTTGTACAGAATCAAATAGACATAGAGTTGGATAAGATGCTCAAATTGGGGGTCGTTGAACCCAGCAACAGTCCTTGGTCTTCGCCGATATTACTAGTCAAGAAAAAGGATGGCTCATTTCGGTTCTGCGTGGACTATAGGAAACTTAACGCGGTAACTGTGAGGGATAGTTATCCTCTTCCCTTAATTTCTGACACTCTGGATAAGTTGAGAGATGCCAGATATCTTTCAAGCTTAGACGTGAAGTCAGCTTATTGGCAGGTTCCTGTTGCCGAGTCCTCCCGTCAGTATACGGCTTTCACCGTACCAAACAGAGGGCTATTTCAATTCAAAAGGCTTCCTTTTGGGTTACATAATGCTCCAGCAACATGGCAGATATTGATTGATAACATTTTGGGTCATAGTCTCGAGCCTCATGTCTTCGTCTATCTTGATGATATCGTTGTATGTACTCAAACTTTTGAAGACCATCTTAAAATTTTAGATGAGGTTTTTCGTAGGCTTAGGGAAGCGAACATCACGGTCAGTATTGAAAAATGTCAATTTTGTCGACCAGAAATGCGATATCTCGGATATGTTGTTGACCGGAGAGGTTTACATGTTGATCCCGACAAAGTGAAAGCCATGTTATCAATGACTATTCCGACTACTGTTTCTGAGGTTCGTAGGATTGTAGGCACCTTCTCCTGGTATCGAAGGTTTATCCCGAATTTTTCAACTATTATGGCACCTATCACCAACCTTATTAGGAAAAATCGTGCTTTTGAATGGACTCAAGATTGTGAGGTGTCTTTCCGACACATCAAGGAATGTTTGGTTTCGGCACCCATCCTCAGTTGTCCTGATTACTCTAAACCGTTCGTTGTCCAAACAGATAGTAGTGGTTTTGGCCTTGGCGCGGTACTCAGTCAGCCACACGAAGAGGGCGATAAAGTAATCTGTTATCTCAGCAGATCACTAACTCCACAAGAAAGAAACTATTCGACTACAGAACGAGAATGTCTAGCGGTGGTATGGGCCATTGAACACTTAAGACCCTATTTGGAAGGAGTTCCTTTTACTGTGATAACTGATCACTACAGTCTCGTTTGGTTACAAAATTTACAGAGTCCGAAGGGTCGCTTAGCTCGATGGGCGGTCAAGATGCAGCAATATGATTTTAAAATAATCCATAGAAAAGGAAAGGATCACGTTGTACCTGATGCGTTGTCTCGGTCAGTTCCGTTCATAGATGAAGTTATTGTAGAAGGCGAAGAAAAGGTATATCCTGTTTCGGATGGCTCTGGTGAGAAATGGTATCAGACTATGGTTGGTAAGGTCAAAAGTAATCCTCTGAAATTTCCGTCTTGGCGTGAAGAAGATGGTCGTCTTTGGAAGCATGTGGTTGACAGGTATACTAAATCCCTGGCTCCATCCGAATCTTGGAAAATCGTAGTTCCGAAGGTTGATAGACACCGTATAATTTCAACTGCTCATGATCCTCCTACTTCAGGTCACACGGGAGTCTTTAAAACGTTTCACAGAGCTGCTACTCGTTATTACTGGCCTAAGATGAGATCAGATATAGCTAAGTATGTGAAGCATTGTGCAGTGTGCGCTGCTCACAAGGTGTCACAAGAAAGACCAGTTGACAAAATGGTATCCCATCCAAAAGTTAACAGACCTTGGGAAATGGTGTGTACCGATTTAATTGGTCCATTGCCTAGATCAACTAAGGGAAATTGTTTTATATTGGTGATCACAGATTATCTCCCAAAATACACTCTGTTATTTCCACTTAGGAAAGCTATTGCTTCCTCAGTTGTTCGTGAGATTGAAGAGAAGGTATTTCTTGTGTATGGAGTTCCGAGAATAATAGTTTGTGACAACGGTCCTCAATACCGTAGTAAGGAATTTTCCCGTCTCGCTTCTAAGTATAACTGTCACTTGAAATTCAATGCAAACTATCATCCCAGGGCCAACCCATGTGAAAGAACTAATCGTGTTATTAAAACTATGATTGCGTCGTATATTTCTGATAACCACCGAAATTGGGACGAGCATATTGCACAAATTTCTTGCGCCATACGCACTTCCACACACGAGGTTACTAAGCTGACGCCATATTTCATGAACTTTGGTCGAAGCATGATGTTGTCAGGAGCCGATTATAATTCTAATAAAGTTGTTTGCTCAGAGAATGGCACGCAGACTCCAGAGAAAAGTAGAAATCTGCTTTTCAGGGAAATGTATCAGGATGTTGAAAAACGATTGGAAATAGCCAATAATAAGTCTTGCAATAACTATAATCTAAGACGTAGACAAATTGAATATTTACCAAATTCATTGGTTTGGAAGCGAAATTATGTTTTATCGGACGCTAGCAAACATTTCTCCAGGAAGTTAGCTCCTCGTTTTGTTGGACCGTATGCAATAAGTAAGCGTCTGTCACCCTGGACTTACGAACTGCGAGATAGTGCAGGAAAAAATTTTGGAGTTTGGCACAGTAAGGATTTGAAACCATATACGGTAGGACAACCGCCAGATGAAGATTAACTGATTGCAGTTAATCTTCTTTGACGAAAGGGGGGAATTGTAACGTTAGGTTTTAACGTTAAGTGATTTATTTTTAAATACTTATTCTAAGTGACCAACTACTGGTCTACACGATGGTTTTGATGACAGTACGCATCAAAATTGTTATTATTTCGTCGATATTTCAAATCGCGCAGAGATTGATAGGTGTTGCCAAATTAGGTTGTCACAAAATATTTCAATTTTGCTTATTTAAAGTACTTAATAATATATATTCACTTGCCATTTTAATCGAGGAAGAAATAAAACTATAATAAAAGTATTTTTTACGTGCATTACTGCTATTACTGTTCTGTAATAATTATTTTTATCATTTCCGTTTCCATAATTTTTCGTTTGACTTAGTGTACTGGCCTATTTTTATTTCCTGGAAGTGTCGTGAAAAGGTGATCGAGAAGATATACCTCGAGGCTCGGCCATTTTGGGTAATTTGCCGAATCACCAGGTGCGAAGAGAGCTTTTGATTTCTTTTGGAATTTTGTGTCCATCCTTAGTCGGGATAATTTCGAAAGTTCCTCATAATCGTTTAGGGAAAATCTACAATTGGTAGTATAGATTGGTAGTGGTTTTCCCAGAAACATCTCCTAGGAGGATTTTAGTCGCCGCAGGTGAAATTGCAGATACAGGGAGTTAATTTGGTATATTTTCCAACTGGATATTAGGTCTTAAATTACTGGACAATATAAACCCCAAGGATCCCTGACCAGGAAGGGTATGTTGAATATCGTTTTTTTTACATGCTAGTCTATTAAATTCTTGTTTTTTTTCTGTTTTTGTATATTGAAACTTTTAATACTTATAGATAATTTTGAGCTTGCACTGTTGCAAGATATCAAAAATTAAGCTGAATTCCCAGAATGTCTTGTTTCATAAAATATTAAAATACCACTTTTACCGGTTTATTAGTTCAATAATACATTTTCGGTAACATGAATTGGGGGGAATTAAATGGAAAGTGGGTTTGCCTTAGTTTTATTTTATTGAATAATTTTATTTAGTAGTTCGTTATTGCTATATGATTTATGCCTGATCTATTACTCAACTTAACTGAGTATGAATGCACTTATCTTGTGTATGTAAATATTGCGGAGTGCTAATTGAAACATTTCCTTTTAGGGTTTTTTTTTTCCTTTTCATCTTACCTTCTTCTACATAAGTTCAGTTAACAGTAATGTTACAATGAGTATCAGCCTTGGTTGGTTATACAGATTCTATGTTAGTGGACGTTGGCAGTTTGGTCCATGGTAGATTGGTTTAGATGTACCTACTGGAATATACACTGGTTGTCCCATTGTTATAAATTAGACTGGTTGGATGTCCCCGCAAGTGGATACACGCAAGTTTACTTAATTTTTTTTTGTTCTCTTTATATACGAACATTTAGTCTATTTTACTTTTATTCCGCATGTTTCCGGTAAAGATATAAGTTTTACATAAGAGTAGTGACGTCTTGGTCATTATCATTAATAGTAAAGATAATAACTTATTTGTGTACACATTGTATCGCCAATTTTAATATTTGTTTGGTTATATCCATTCGCCAGCTTTCGAACAATGTAAGCGTTTCTAAGGTTGCGTATTTATGATTTAGTTTTTTTTGTACATTATTTCCAGTAGTCGCGCCTGAGCTCATGCGTCGTCGTTCACTTGGTTTTATGCGAATAAATTTAACGGTTATTTTTCCAACCTTAGGTGTCGTATTAGCCGATAAAAAAAACGTAATTTAGGTTGTTAGGTTAGGATGATATTTTCATAGTTATTATTTTTTTTATAATAATGCTGAAATAAGTAGTTATCATTCTATTTAGATATTGAATTAATATGTTTTTTTTTATTATTAAACTAATGCAGTTTGAATAACATTTTCTTATTTATATGGAATACAATATCGAATGGATTTGTAGAGGTAAGGTATTACTTGTTGACTAGTCTTTTGATGGATTGGTGACTAGTCTATTGTGCATTGGGTATTCGCTGCAATTTATCTGGCGCCCTCAACATTCTTTAGTTCACCGGACCACCCCTTCTCCGGCTTAAGAGTTACCGGTGCGAGTACCCCAACTGTCCTGGAGGCAGTTGGTAGTTCAAGCCTTCCATAATCCATAGATTTGAATTTTTATTTTTTTTTGCATATATTGGGAATTGTCGGTGGCAATCTAAATCTCTAAATCAAAAGAAAACAATAGATCTGAAAGGTCACAGTATAATAGGCCGAATGGTCATTTCTTCAAATTTATTTAAAATATGAAATTTCTTTATATATTTTTTATATTGAATTTCAATTCTCAATTTCATCATATTCCATGATTTGAAATGTAACAATTTTAATTTCTCATTACAAAAAATAATCGTTTCAGAATCAAAAATGTTGAAATATATTAGACGATATTAAACGAGCTTTTTATTTCTCATTGCGATTTCTTTAAATCCTTATAAAATTATTTTTCGTGTTGAATCTTTCGTATTTACACACAAAATTTCAATTATAAACTATTTAATTGACATTAATCTATTTTATATAGTACAAGTCTATCATTAGAATTGAAAAATGAATATTATTCTCAATTATTTTATACATATATAAGGAATTCACTCGGTATATACTATTTTTATAATTGATAAATTTGACAATCATTATACGTTGAATGCATTTTTTTTCAATCAACTGGTCTTTGAAAAATTTTTTTCAAAACTTATAAAGCGTTAGAATAATTATCATTCTACTATATTCAATTTTTTTCATTTTGATATAATTAAAGTCGGCTTTATTTTATCTTTATTTTTTCTTAAAAGATGGTATTCGATTTTTCCGGCTTAAATATCCGAAAAAAGCACTTTTAACATCTATAGAGCCGGCTCAATATTTTTGTTACTGCAACATAAATTTTTCTATTGTACACCATAAAATCATTTCTCATTGGTTACTTATTACTATACCTATATACTTTTATTAATAATTTCAATTTACAAAATTTATAACACCATGCAATATTTCAATAAATTATCATAAATAATTTCAACTTTACAAATTATATCGATATTAATAAATTTCCTTACAAATTTCATTATCATCCTTCCTGACTTGGTCCTTGCCAAGATAACAAGGTCGTCTGCATACGCTTACAGTTCTACCCCTTCTCTTTCGAGATCGCTAAGCAAGTTATTCATCAAGAGAGACCACAGTAGGGGAGATATTACTTCGCCTTGTGGGCATCCCCTGGAAACCTTGAAGCTGATGGTCTCGTCCTGAAGAGATGTAGTGGCTGTCCTATTTGTGAGCATGGCATATCTAATGAGTAATGGTTGGTTTGATGCCCTTTTCAGTCAAAGCTGAACCAATGGAGGTCGGTGGAGGTGGAGGTCGCCAACTAGCTGGGTGGTATGTAATTCCACGCCAGACTAGCTTTAAACAGTTTAATGAGGATGGGTAAAAGCAATTCCAGTCCATTTTGCAGCAGAGCTGGGAATATACCATCCTCACCGGGAGATTTGGAGGGCTGAAAAGATTTGATTGCCCATTCAACTGCCGGTGCTGTGATAACTTCCTTGGCAGCCTCCCAATCGCTATTTTTTGGCCGCCTAGCGCCCTCAAAGTGCGGAGGTCCATTATTATCCAGAGTCAAACTTCCAGGAAAGTGATTTTTAATCAAAAGCTCCAACGTTCCCTTTCTAGAGGTCGTGAAAGTGCCATCAGGTCGCTTCATCGACCCAATCTCGGCAAAAGACTCTTTAGAGAGAATCTTGTGAATTCTAGTACTACGAGGTATATCAGAAATACTCTCACAGAACTTTTTCCAAGACTCTCGCTTTGCTTTTCTGATTTCTTTATTGTAGTTTGTCAGAGTAGTTTTATAAAGCTCCCAGTTGCCTGACTCTTTAGCTCGGTTAAATAGTCGTCGAACTTCTTTTCTTCGCTTTTCTAGGCATTTGTTCTATCAATATTGCGATTATCTCTTTTATTCTTTAGTGGACAGTTTTCATGATAGTAGGAGATCACTGCATTGCGAAGTTTTTCCGTTGCAGTATCTATCCCATCACAACTGTTGATTGTGGTGACGATATTCCACCACTGGCCTCTGGCCTATTTCAATGCTGAATTAAATATGTCTATGATCCGAACACGAAGGTTCAGTAGATACAGCCCAATGTCGTATCTTATTGCTCAGAAAGTTTGAGCTGATAGTTAAATCTAACACCTCCCATCTGTTTCTAGTTACAAAGGTTGGTTCGGAGCCCTTATTTATAACTGATAGCCCCTTCCAATTTCTTTGTTATCTTTTGTTTTACAGCATATTGAAGTGTTTTCATTCATTATTTATTCGTTTCAAGTGCTTTTAAACCTTATCCAACGATTTCACGCCATTTGGTTGATATTTGACTGAAATCGAATAGAAAATAGTCTCATTTCCTTATTATTTTTCGTTTTACAGCATATTGAAGTGTAATTGTGCATTATTTAGTCGTTTTAAGTGCTTTTAAACTGTTTTCAACAATTTCACGCGATTTGGTTGATATCTGACTGAAATCGAATAGAGAATAGTCTAATTTCTTTGTTATCTTCCGTTTTACAGCATATTGAAGTGTTTTTGTGCATTATTTAGTCGTTTTAAGTGCTTTTAAACTGTTTTCAACGATTTCCCGCGATTTGGTTGATATCTGACTGAAATTGAATAGAAATTAGTCTAATTCCTTTGCTATCTTTGGTTTTACAGCATATTGAAGTGTTTTCATTCATTATTTATTCGTTTCAAGTGCTTTTAAACCTTATCCAACGATTTCACGCCATTTGGTTGATATTTGACTGAAATCGAATAGAAAATAGTCTCATTTCTTTATTATTTTTTGTTTTACAGCGTATTGAAGTGTAATTATGCATTATTTAGTCGTTTTAAGTGCTTTTAAACTGTTTTCAACGATTTCACGCGATTTGGTTGATATCTGACTGAAATCGAATAGAAAATAGTCTTATTTCTTTGTTATCTTTTGTTTTACAGCATATTGAAGTGTTTTTGTGCATTATTTAGTCGTTTTAAGTGCTTTTAAACTGTTTTCAACGATTTCACGCGATTTGGTTGATATCTGACTGAAATCGGATAGAAAATAGTCTAATTTCTTTGTTATCTTTTGTTTTACAGCATATTGAAGTGTTTTTGTGCATTATTTAGTCGTTTTAAGTGCTTTTAAACTGTTTTCAACGATTTCACGCGATTTGGTTGATATCTGACTGAAATTGAATAGAAATTAGTCCAATTCCTTCGCTATCTTTGGTTTTACAGCATATTGAAGTGTAATTGTGCATTATTGAGTCGTTTTAAGTACTTTTAAACTGTTTCCAACGATTTCACGCGATTTGGTTTATATTTGACTAAAATCGAATAGAAAATAGTCTCCTTTCTGTATTATTTTTTGTTTTACAGTATATTGAAGTGTTTTTGTGCATTATTCAGTCGTTTTAAGTACTTTTGAACTGTTTTCAACGATTTCACGCGATTTGGTTAATATCTGACTGAAATCGAATAGAAAATAGTCTAATTTCTTTGTTATCTTTCGTTTTACAGCATATTGAAGTGTTTTTGTGCATTATTTAGTCGTTTTAAGTGCTTTTAAGCTGTTTTCAACGATTTCACGCGATTTGGTTGATATCTGACTGAAATTGAATAGAAATTAGTCTAATTCCTTTGCTATCTTTGGTTTTACAGCATATTGAAGTGTTTTCATTCATTATTTAGTAGTTTTAAGTAATTTTAAACTGTTTTCAACGATTTCAAACGATTTGGTTGATATCTGACTGAAATTGAATGAAAAATAGTCTAATTTCATTGCTATCTTTCGTTTTGCAGCATATTGAAGTGTTTTTTGCATTATTTAGTCGTTTTAAGTACTTTTATACTGTTTTCGACGATTTCACTCGATTTGGTTGATATTTGACTGAAATCGCATAGAAAATAGTCTAATTTCTTTGCTATCTTTTGTTTTACAGCATATTGAAGTGTAATTGTGCATTATTCAGTCGTTTTGAGTGCTTTTAAACTGTTTTCAACGATTTCACGCGATTTGGTTGATATCTGACTGAAATTGGATAGAAAATAGTCTAATTCCTTTGCTATCTTTGATTTTACAGCATATTGAAGTGTTTTTGTGCATTATTCAGTCGTTTTAAGTACTTTTAAACTGTTTTCAACGATTTCACGCGATTTGGTTGATATCTGACTGAAATCGAATAGAAAATAGTCTAATTTCTTTGTTATCTTTTGTTTTACAGCATATTGAAGTGTTTTTGTGCATTATTTAGTCGTTTCAAGTGCTTTTAAACTGTTTTCAACGATTTCACGCGATTTGGTTGATATCTGACTGAAATCGAATAGAAAATAGTCTAATTTCTTTGTTATCTTTTGTTTTACAGCATATTGAAGTGTTTTCATTCATTATTTATTCGTTTCAAGTGATTTTAAACCTTATCCAACGATTTCACGCCATTTGGTTGATATTTGACTGAAATCGAATAGAAAATAGTCTCATTTCTTTATTATTTTTCGTTTTACAGCATATTGAAGTGTAATTGTGCATTATTTAGTCGTTTTAAGTGCTTTTAAACTGTTTTCAACAATTTCACGCGATTTGGTTGATATCTGACTGAAATCGAATAGAGAATAGTCTAATTTCTTTGTTATCTTTCGTTTTACAGCATATTGAAGTGTTTTTGTGCATTATTTAGTCGTTTTAAGTGCTTTTAAACTGTTTTCAACGATTTCCCGCGATTTGGTTGATATCTGACTGAAATTGAATAGAAATTAGTCTAATTCCTTTGCTATCTTTGGTTTTACAGCATATTGAAGTGTTTTCATTCATTATTTATTCGTTTCAAGTGCTTTTAAACCTTATCCAACGATTTCACGCCATTTGGTTGATATTTGACTGAAATCGAATAGAAAATAGTCTCATTTCTTTATTATTTTTCGTTTTACAGCATATTGAAGTGTAATTGTGCATTATTTAGTCGTTTTAAGTGCTTTTAAACTGTTTTCAACAATTTCACGCGATTTGGTTGATATCTGACTGAAATCGAATAGAGAATAGTCTAATTTCTTTGTTATCTTTCGTTTTACAGCATATTGAAGTGTTTTTGTGCATTATTTAGTCGTTTTAAGTGCTTTTAAACTGTTTTCAACGATTTCACGCGATTTGGTTAATATCTGACTGAAATTGAATAGAAATTAGTCTAATTCCTTTGCTATCTTTGGTTTTACAGCATATTGAAGTGTTTTCATTCATTATTTAGTCGTTTTAAGTAATTTTAAACTGTTTTCAACGATTTCAAACGATTTGGTTGATATCTGACTGAATCTGAATGAAAAATAGTCTAATTTCATTGGTATCTTTCGTTTTGCAGCATATTGAAGTGTTTTTGTGCATTATTTAGTCGTTTTAAGTACTTTTATACTGTTTTCGACGATTTCACTCGATTTGGTTGATATTTGACTAAAATCGCATAGAAAATAGTCTAATTTCTTTGCTATCTTTTGTTTTACAGCATATTGAAGTGTAATTGTGCATTATTCAGTCGTTTTGAGTGCTTTAAAACTGTTTTCAACGATTTCACGCGATTTGGTTGATATCTGACTGAAATTGGATAGAAAATAGTCTAATTCCTTTGCTATCTTTGATTTTACAGCATATTGAAGTGTTTTTGTGCATTATTCAGTCGTTTTAAGTACTTTTAAACTGTTTTCAACGATTTCACGCGATTTGGTTAATATCTGACTGAAATCGAATAGAAAATAGTCTAATTTCTTTGTTATCTTTTGTTTTACAGCATATTGAAGTGTTTTTGTGCATTATTTAGTCGTTTCAAGTGCTTTTAAACTGTTTTCAACGATTTCACGCGATTTGGTTGATATCTGACTGAAAGTACTTTTCTAGGCATTTGTTCTATCAATATTGCGATTATCTCTTTTATTCTTTAGTGGACAGTTTTCATGATAGTAGGAGATCACTGCATTGCGAAGTTTTTCCGTTGCAGTATCTATCCCATCACAACTGTTGATTGTGGTGACGATATTCCACCACTGGCCTCTGGCCTATTTCAATGCTGAATTAAATATGTCTATGATCCGAACACGAAGGTTCAGTAGATACAGCCCAATGTCGTATCTTATTGCTCAGAAAGTTTGAGCTGATAGTTAAATCTAACACCTCCCATCTGTTTCTAGTTACAAAGGTTGGTTCGGAGCCCTTATTTATAACTGATAGCCCCTAGTATATAATCAAAGAGTAACTCACCTCTGCGATTCATATTCGTGCTGCCCCACGATGTATGATGTGAGTTGGCGTCACAGCCCATGACTAATTGACTCTGTTCTTCTTGCTATAGTCGATCAATCGTCGTATAGCAAATGGGGGTACAGTATCCATGTCTCCTGGGAAGTATGCAGAGCAGGCGACTATGTTTGTCACGCCATTCTTCTCCGGTAAGTACATCTGGATGGCTACTACATCTGGAGTGCAAAAGCCTGTAAGCAAGAAATAATTAATATTTTTCCTGATGAGTAGACATACTCTAGGTTTCACCCCTAACCTTACCAGGAATATTGCTGAGACCGGTTACTCGGTCTGTGTTTCCTGTCCATGGTTCTTGCAGGAAGGCAAGTTCGATTAATTCGTCCTTGAACCTTTTGCCAAGGATGTAAGAAGCGGCGTTGGCATGCTGTAAGTTTGCCTGTAAACAATTGAAAGTGGCAGGTTGTTGGGTGCCGTAGGCAAGCTTATATCTCCTCAAACATTGGGAGAATCAGTCGGTGGGTCAGTTAAGACGCCACCATCTGCACCTGCCAATGAGGCTGTATTTGGTGTCGTTGACGAGGTTTGATCACCTTTCTCCGCCGGCACAGCTGGTTTTTTTGGTGCCTTTGTCGAGTCCATAATGGCCTTCGATTTCAGGACACCAAGTCCAGTCTCTTTTGCCGGTTTCCTAGAAGAGACGTTAGCCGTCTTCATCTTGGGACATCCAGCTTTTCCAGCTTTTGGTTGGCTGGTGCCTTGGCTACATGCCGGCGGTGCACTACCCCTAAGCTTGTGAAGAGTTTTGGTTCTCCTCACTGCCGCTGGTGGTTTTCCACTCGGTCCCGGGCCGTGGATTTTCTCAGATCCTTTCGAGGAACCTGGTTTTGCAGCCTGTTGGGAGGAAGACCTGGTTTTAAGGCGGAAAACAACTTGCCCAAAACCCAAGAAAGGTTTAAAACCCACCCTCTCCAGCTCGGCCATAGATCCATCGTCAATGGCGAAGGTCCATGTTTGACCAGGGTCTGTAACTTCCTTGTGTAGAACAGTCCACTCCAAGGTTAACAGACCATGGCTCATTTGGGTGCCGATTCTCCGGCTTCGTAGAAGCGATCAAAATATTAGCGATTCTCCCTCCCTGGTTCCGTGGGAGGGCTCCCTCGACCTATTCTTGAAGGGTGCGAATCAGCCTCAATCGAGACTCCCCGGAGAGTAAACATTGGCGATGTTGCCAGTGTTATTTGGAGCAATCGCCACATTAAAATGTGTCCAAAATAAGAAAAGAAGAATAATAATGTGCACAGTGTAAACTACACAACCACTTATAATATTTGCTTAGTGCGTTCTTGTTTCTTGTTTTCAATATTTCAATTGCAATCTAAAACTCAGGCAAGTATAGATATAAAGATACTGTTATTATTTCAAAATTATTATGAAGCTTTTCTAAAATGTTTCTTTCACTATTTTTAAATTGAAAATAACCTGGCCATTTTTGAATATTCTTGATATTTAAATTTAACTATTTATTTGTATTAAGAAAATTACTTTACTCCTTTAGCATGGAGAAACAAAAACTTGCTCCAATCAATCTCCAACAAAAACAAATGATGGTGGAATATGTCCAAAAATACCCCTGTTTAGGGAAACAGAAATTTTCAAAAGAATTCTCGTTCAAAGAGGCTCAGCAACATTGGGAAGAACAAATGTTGAAAAGTATACCTGGTGGTTCAAAGAAAACCTGGATGCAATGGCGTAAGGTAAGGTTTATAATCTTTAGATAATACATATGAATTAAGCTGAATATAATTATTATATATTCAAGTTTGGGGTTGACAAAGTTCAGGAATTCAAACATAGCTTGACTACTAACTAGATTGATAATCAACACATATTTATTATTATTATTATTTATATCTAACAGACATGGACAGACATAAAGAAGAATAAAAAGCATAAAATAGCTGTTGTACGAAACTACAGACAAGGTACAGGTGGTGGGCCTCCTGTGCCAGAAGAAAATGAAGTAACAAGCCTAGGAAAAGACATTTTGGAAATAATTGGAAATGTATCGTTAGAGGGACATGAAAATATTACTGAAACTCCTGTGGATTTCAATTTTGTAAGTAGCTAAATCTGGTTTCATATGATCCATATGATACGCAATCCTGGTTTTATTTAAATGTTTGCATTGTACAAGTTTTCATAACTTTTTTTATATTGATCTGACAACTAAACAATTTAATCATTACTTTTTCTTTAGGGCGCCTTAAATGAAAATCGTATTGATGATATACAACTTGTGGAATGTGTGAATAACACTTCAAAGGCATATTTAAAACCCATAGCAAGAACATCTGATATTTTGAGCAATAATGATAAATGGAAGCATACCTATCATACCCACTCCTAATTTAGAACCTGATGGAAGCGATCATTCGTATAGTTTTCAAGCGAATAAACGACTACAAAGTTTAAATGGGCAAGGAAAAAGACTAAGTGTAACAAGAAGGCTAGAAAATTCTCAAAAGGCATGAGCAGAAATGATGAGATCACTGGATTCCAGAACTTCAATAATGTAACAATATTATGAAAAAAAAAGTAATTATTTTGAGCACATGAAAAAATATCATGAAAAAAAATTAGAACTTAAAAAAAGTATGAAATTCAGAGAGAATTGCAGATGTTTTAAAATCAATTTACTATACAATTTAAGAAAATTGTGAATTGCGCGAAAAGTATAGTACCTAGGTATAGGACACCCTTATATCATTCGAAAGAGGACATTTTTTTGAATATGATGAATTATTGAAATACAGGGTGTTCCATCTGAAATGAGCCCGTTATAACACATTTAATGATCTAATAATTCAACTGATAATTCGGAACACCCTGTAAAGAGATGTTTAGTACTCAATCGTGGAATACATTTTACGAATATCCGACTATCAAGCTGTGAGAGGAAATTTGCTAGAATTTATTATATCAATGAGTTATTAATTTTTTTCGAAATGTTCACATTTATAAGAAAGTCAGCATAACTCGGAACCCTCTGTATTTAGGTATAGGGAACCATTATGAAACGGTACTTTATTTTTTGGGTGCAATCAGAAAATGCAATCAAATATAGGGTGTTCTATAAGAAAAAATAATAAAAAAGTTTGATACGCCACACTTTATTGGGACATCCTGTATAGTTCAAAATAATTTTAAAATGTAGCCTATATAGATGTACAAACTACTAAGGTGACAAACATTTCAAATTTCATACCGTTTCGCCATAAACCTCCGTCCCGTTAGTCGTGATTCACCCTGTATATGAATCATGTGTACTTCCTGGAAACCTGGGGTTTATATACATGATTCTTAGATTATCATCACATATCTGCAAAAATATCTTTGTTAATTTATTAATAATGAAAATGTTTTGAATAAACATACCAATTGCATATTTAAGGAGTGATAATTTTTTCGGTTAACATAGATATGTTCTGGATGTTCCAGATCACCCTGTGGTGGGACAATTGCTATGTGAGTACAATCGATACAACCTATTATTCCAGGCATATTGTACTTCTGGTAAAATCTAAAAATACAAGTAAGTATAATAAATTGTTGAAAGTTTACCCAACATATACCATTAAAAATAAAAAAGGAGATATTCATAGACTGCTATTAATACTCATTCAGGTACCTAAAACAACTGGAATAGGACAGTTCACAACAATCCCAACAGTATTATATTCGCTTAAAAACGAACACCTTTTTTAATATCTTTTGGGGATTTACCTTGTTCTTAAAGTTCTCAGTTCTGCCAGATTGTGAGAAAATCGGATCCAATTATTTATTATCTCATCATTTATGAGAGCATTTGTCACTTCTTCTACACTTCTAGAGACACTTGCTTGTGACATTGACAAAAATAAATTTCGTCCAATTGAATTTTGATAACTGCCAGTTGCATAAAAGTTTAAGGCTGCTAGAACCTGAAATAATGTACAAGGTATATGTATATTGTTTTATCATATTCTGAGACAGATAATGCAAATACCCAATTGGTTTACTGGTCCATAGAACATAACATATCCCATATTGCATTATCAAATTTGTTAAGTATACTTCGAGAACACAACCTGGATTTACCTAAAGATGCCCAAACTATACTTAAAACACCAAGAAATACTAATATAGACAATTTATATCCTGGTTTTTATTATCACTTTGGCTTTGGGTCCTCATTAAGGATATTAATTGACAAATTGAATGACAAATCTGGAAGTCTTTGTAAATGTGGATGGTTTGCCATTGTCCAAAAGTTCTGGAAGTCAGCTTTGGCCAATAATGATTAGTTTATCAAAATTAAACAAAAGAGAAGTTGAAATCGCTGGACTTTATCAGGGGTTTGAGAAACCAAAAAGTGCTAATTTATTCCTCACTAAGTTTGTAACTGAATGCATACCAATATTAAATAATGGATTAATTCATAATGATAAGTTTTACTCTGTTGAAATAGAAGCTTTTATATGTGATGTACCAGCTAAAGCATTTATAAAATGTACTCGAGGTCACAGTGGATATTCATCATGTTCAAAATGTGATATTGAGGGTATTTATAAAAATAATAAAGTTTGTTTTCCAAATTTCTCAGATCATTTTCATTTGAGAACTGATGCTACTTTCAGGAGTAAGGAGCAGGAAACTCATCACATAGACACAAGTATTTTAGAAAATTTACCTGGCTTAAATATGATATCTAGCTTTCCTTTAGATTATATGCACCTTGTGTGCCTTGGAGTGATGAAAAAGTTGTTGCTTAATTTATGGATATGTGGTAAACCTCCATATAAATTTTCATTGCATCAGATGAATCAAATTTCTCAGAAACATTTGGAGTTTAAATCCCAAATACCTCAAGAATTTACCAGGAAACCAAGATCACTTTCTGAAGTGAAACCTTGGACAGCAACAGAATTGAGATTGTTTTTGTTTTATACTGGGCCAGTAGTTTTAAAGGATTATATTCCAGAGGGAATGTATCAAAACTTCATGGCATAACATGTAGCATTTATTTTACTATCCCAATGTAAAAATCTTGAATATGCAAGTACATAAAAACTTTGAAATAAATAGAAATACCATTTGCCAAACCATATAATTATATTATTTAAAAAAAGTATCCTGATTGGAATATAACAGTAAACTTTCAGTGTGTGAGTAAATGTTTATAAAAATTTACAAAAAATTCTGCTTTTTGATCTGTATCGAATGTCATTCTGATTTCTTAACAGTAATTTTTAATTTGAGCTTTCATGGCTTCTCCACCATCCTGGACGGTCGTTGTTTTTGAACCAACTAAAGAGGAAGAATATGAATTAGTACAGGCAGTGCCATCAAAATGGATTGAAGGTGATCAATGCTTTTGGCCAGCGTTGCCTGTTGAAAAATTAAATATTGCAATCAAAAAGTGTCATTTCAATACCTGCTGGCTAAGGCATAAAGTCAGGACTTTGAGAAATTCTACTTTTGGTTAGTATGAAAATATACTGGAGTTGTTAATGATTTAATGCAATTTGTATTGTTAATGTATGAATTGAGAATGAACCTTCTTCTAGTGCATGTTTAAAGATGATTTGATTTTAATAATCTATATAGTTTGAATATTTCTGTTCAAAATTAAATGCACATAATTCTAACTAATGTTTGCTGTAAAATTCACCAGAACTATAATTTTGACTTAGTACAGGCATTACAGTATTGCTTTATATGTATATTATGTATATTCAGCAATGTTCCCAAATTAATTACTTAATGATGAAATTATAGTGAATACAGATTTAAAAAGTGCATGCCATTCATTTATTCAATCAAACTTACATGTAACATAATATGTTCTAGATAATTATGCTTTAGCAAGAAAAAAAGGTGAAAAAGCTGAACTAACCAGCGATCTGGGCACTGATGGTGAAGAGTTTATTCCCAAAAAACGAATAATAAAACCACTTCAGGAGGAGTCCGGTTCTGGCAAATACTATAACAAGTTGTCTCAACCTTGCTCTTATATTTAGTTAATTTTCTAGTGAAAACACAGTGCAGTTTAAATTTACTTCATCACCATAGTGCTTTTTAAATAGTTACTTCCTATTGCTTACCTGTAAGTAACCAAAATTTAACACTCTTCTCGAAGAAAATAAAAAATCAAATCAAATCAAATACGAAGCAAAGGTCAAATTGAGGTTTTTTCCGTACCTAGGTACTGGAATGGACAGGGTCAAACCTGCCCAATACAACCTTGTAAAATATATTTAATATAAACAGATATGCCTCTTTTAAATCCCACTCAGACCACTTCTGACTACAGGAGACGGATCAACCACAAACAAATTCCAACCTGCCTCAAAGTACTTCCACCAATAACACAATGATTAATAACACGGCATCATATTCTTCTTCCCAAATCCCATCTAACCAAACAAAAACCTATTCTAACGTTGCGAAACAAACAAGATATCCAAATAAAGAACAAGCTATTATTTTTAACGCCCTGGAGGGAGTTCCCATTCAAGACTATTTAATTCCTTTGGGAACTGTTATACAACCTAAACATATCACACACATCTCTAAAATAACTAATAACAGAATTTGAGTATATTTAGCCGACAAAAATATAGTCAATAAATTCCTTGATGATATTGGAGAAATAACGGTGAATGGTGAAATACTTAAAGCCAGAAAACTTGTTTCACCAGCGGAAAGACTTATACAATCGAATGTATGCCCTAGCATACCGAATGAACTTTTAATAAGTGAAATACAAAATATAGGACTAAATTGTATTTCACCTGTCAGTACTAAGAATAAGTACAGCTCTTCCGGAATTTGGTCACATTCTTAGTTTTAGAAGACAAATCTTCGTTACGCCCCACATGATCCAAATTCCTGATTCTATATTGATTAATCATGATAATACATCATACAGAGTTTTTATAACACAAAACGGAATGGCTTGCTTCAAATGTCGCCAGACAGGACATCTTGCAGCACACTGTCCAGTTTCTATTTCAGCTAATTTAAGTCAACAATCGACTGACACAATTCCCACACCCACCACATTAGCAACTGATAACAACACAAGCACATCTACTCCTACTATCGATATAATAAAACCTTCTACTAGTGAAGTGATCAAAACTACCAAAACACCAATTCCATTAGCAACTAATACTCCAAAAAGTCCCACTATAGAAGAAATAAGGTCAGAATCAATTTTCCAAAAACCTAAACCTGCAAAGAAAACAATAAAAAGACAACCCCAAAAGTGGTATCAGAAATACCTGCAAAAATTTTACTTGAACCAGCAAAAGTATTCCAAGTTAACCATTTGCTTGATTTTGAATTAGAGTATGAACTTACTATACGTGGTATCACTACCGCTCGCACAGTTGCAGATAAACGGAAAATTTTGAGTAGACTTTTGAGCAAAGAACAAGTAGATCCAGATGTTAATTTGAAGTTAGATTCATATGATTTTGATTTTAGAACAGAAGAGGACTCTATAAATAAACCGAGTTGATCATTGATTTTAGTGATTCTGGACAGGTTACAGATACCTTGTTTCACCGAATTAAATCTAGAATTGCACACCTTTTGAATAGGATTCAGCGACTCCTAAAGTTGTTGAATATTCCTGGGAAAATTGCCGACAACATAAAAAATGATGTTAATACATTTAAAAATGAAGCTTACGCAACATGTTTGAAATTAGAAGCTGATTTATATGATAGTATAAAAACTACAGTTCCGGTTGTACCAAATGTTGATGTACAGTCTCCACCAGTTATTAATGTTCCAGTACCTGTGGTAAATTGTTCAAACAATTCTAATTCAATTTCTAAATGGCAAGTGAAATTCAATGGTGATCCAAAAGCGGTACATTCATTTTTAGAACATGTTACAGAGTTAGCGCAAGCACGTAAAGTTAATGATCAAACTCTTTATGAATCTGCGATAGAATTTTTTGTAGGTGATGCTTTTGTTTGGTATCGTAGTATCAAATCACAAGTTAATGATTGGCAATCACTTGTTTCCTTACTCAAAAGAGATTTTTTAAGTACAGATATAGATGAGGATATTTGGGAACAAATTAAACAAAGAAAACAAAAGAAAAATGAGACTGTTGCTATTTTTATCGCTCATGTTGAAACTTTATTTGGTAGATTGTCTCGACAACCTGTTGAATTGTCAAAAGTTAAATATCTGAGGAAAAATATTCTACCTCAGTACATTAGTCAGTTAGCTTTACATGAAATTTCAACTGTAGCCGAATTCTCAAAATTATGTAGGAGACTTGAAGAGGCTAATAGCCTCAAAAATAAAAATAATTTGGTTACCCAAGTTGCTCAGGTATCAGAAGTGACACAAGAGAAGGAAGTTTACAACCATTCGAAAAATGTCAACAGAAATAAATTCAGAAAAAATAACACCCGAGCTTCCACGAACAGCAACCAGACATCCGTTACTAATAATGGAAGAAAATGTGGTACTGATGGTCTAAGACAGAATTCTAGGACGGGAATATCAAGTGTTTCCGATAATAAATCAGTGACTTGCTGGAATTGCGGAATGCCTAACCATGTTTTTTCTGATTGTAGACTGAGAAGGAAAATTTTCTGTTTCAAATGTGGGTTAGCAGGTGTCAAATTTTCGGATTGTTCAAATTGTTCAAAAAACGAGTGAGGGGCAAGGCGTTACATGGCCATCACTCCACCCCCAAAGCAAGGGCCAAACTTAATTTTGTTAGATTCAATAAAGCTGATTGGAATAATTGGTTATCCATTGTAGCCAAGTTCTATAAAAATTATAAGAAATGCTCAAATGAAGTTTCTCCTCTTTTTATTGAAAAACCTCTAGATAATAGACCTTATATAGTTGTTCGTTTATTTGACCAAGATATTACAGTATTACTCGATACTGGAGCTACTGCTTCGCTAGTATGTTCAGCCGGTCTGGATATTTTAAAAAAATTTAATCTTGAAATAAGCCACACTCTTTCAAAAAATATTTCTACCGCGGATGGAACTCAAAAAGCAGTTGTAGGTGTAGTATTTTTGCCAATTGTGATTGATGGTTTGTGTCAAGTAATCAAAGCATTAGTTGTTCCAAGTTTGCCTCAATCTTTCATTTTTGGTTGTGATTTCGCAAGGCAATTCAATATTAAGGTTAATTTTTACAATAATAGTTGGCAAGTTCAGAGCAGCCTTCCGTCTTTCAGTAAAATTGATGTTGTTAATGGGCCTGAATATAGTATTAAAATTACAAATTTACAATCACTGGACGATTTAACTATAGCACAGCGTGCTGAAGCAGAAAGTCTTATTGCTTCCTTTAAAGATATTTCTAGTAAGGAAAGATTTGGTCGTACCAATAAAATTTCTCTCAAAATAGATACTGGAGATGAACCTCCTTTTCGTAAAAGACCTTTCATGATGTCTCCTTATATGTCAAAAATCTTGAACGATGAGTTAGATGAAATGTTGAAATTAGGAGTTGTTGAGCCATCTCAAAGCCCGTGGTGTTCACCAGTGTTATTAGTTAAAAAATCAAGTGGAGAATATCGTTTCTGCTTTGATGGTCGTCCTTTGAATGCAATAACGAAGTATGATAGTTACCCTTTACCAAACGTGGAGAGAATTCTAAACTCGTTACGAGATGCGAAATATATATCATCTATAGATTTAAGAAAAAGTTTTTGGCAAATCCCTTTAGATCCTTCTTCAAAGGAAAAGACAGCATTTAGTGTTATTGGCAGAGGTCAATTTCAGTTTGTTTCGGTACCTTTCGGTCTATGTAATGCTGCGCAGACGCAACAGAGACTTGTTGACGCCATTTTTGGTCCTCGATACGAGCCAAAAATATTTTCTTATATCGACGATATAATTATTACTGGCTCTACCTTCGAAGAACATATTCAATTATTGAAAGAGGTGAAAGAGAAATTGAATGAAGCAAATTTGACTATTAATTTGGATAAATGCGAATTTTTCAAGACATCATTGAAATTTTTAGGATTCATCGTAGGCTCAAACTCATTGAGAACAGATCCAGATAAAGTCGCTAGTATGGTTAATTATCCGCGCCCACGAACCGCCACTGACATTAAAAGGTTTGTAGGTATGTGTTCTTGGTACAGGAGATTTATTAAAAATTTTTCTTCTCTTTTATCTCCCATCAATGATCTACTCAAAGGGAAAAAGAAATCTCAGGCAGTTCAATGGAATGACGCTGCAGAAGATTCATTTTTAAAAATTAAGGAATTACTTATATCAGCTCCAATTTTATCTCAACCAGATTTTTCGAAAAAATTCACTATTCAATGCGACGCTTCCAGTACAGGTTTAGGTGGGGTACTCACACAAGAAATTGATGGTGAGGAGCGTGTGATTGCATATGCTAGTAGAACCTTGTCTCGAGCGGAGAGAAATTATTCTACCACGGAAAGAGAGGTGTTAGCCATAATTTTTAGTATTGAAAAGTTTCGGCCATATATCGAAGGAGTCCGGTTCAGCTTAATTACTGATCATTTTTCACTCCTTTGGTTGAACAACTTGAAAAACCCTTCAGGAAAACTCCAGAGATGGGCAGTTAGACTTCGACAGCATACATTCGATCTTGTCTATAGGAAAGGGAGTAACAATATTGTCCCAGACGCTTTGTCGCGTATAGTTCCTAAAAACGACGAAATAGCAATGTATGATGTTGATGTTGACCGAATCGATCCCTGGTATGATAATTTAAGATCGAAGGTATTACAAGACCCAGATAAATACCCTCAGTGGAAAGTAGAAAATGATTTTCTTTATAAATATATTCCCTCAAATATTCCTATGGAATCGAACATTCCAGAATGGAAATTATTAGTTCCCAAACCCCAACGTAAAGACGTTATAGAGTCATTACATGACCCACCTATTTGTGGCCATTTTGGGTTTTTTAAGACTTTCAGTCGTATTCAGGAAAAGTACTATTGGCCTAAAATGAGGCATGATATTTTAAAGTACATTCGATCTTGCAAAGTCTGTGGTTCACAGAAAATGCCAAATAATGCCAGAATGGGACTAATGGGAAAGGAAAAAATCGTTAAGCAGCCTTGGGAAATAATTGGCCTCGATCTGATTGGTCCGTTACCTCCTTCAAAGCGACGAAATAAATGGATTTTAGTTATTTCAGATTGGTTTTCGAAATATTCACTTCTATTCCCTCTGAGAGATGCTAAAGCACATCAGATTGAAAGAATTTTGGAAAATGAAATATTTCTTGTATTTGGAGTTCCACAATATATTATATGTGATAATGGTAGTCAATTATCTGGAAAAACTTTCAAAAACGTTTGTAAAAAATACGAAGTCAAAAAAATTTGGTATAATGCAGTTTATTCACCACATGTCAATTTTGTTGAGAGGAATAATAGGACTATTGGAACTGTGATTCGTAGTTATGTTGACGAACACCAGAATTGGGATAAGGAAATTTATAAAATACGTCAAGCAATCAACACAGCGAAACACGAAGTCACTGGATTTTCACCCTCATTTTTAGTCTTTGGTAGACAACCACCTCTCTCAGGAAGATTCTACAGTGACTTTCATTCTGAAGAAGATTATGAGCTATTACCTGGAGATAGGAAATCTTATTCAGAAAATCTCCAAAATTTAGGAAACATTTTTGATGAAGTCAGGGGGAAGCTTCATAAAGCTTATGAGCGTAATTGTAAAGCGTACAATCTTCGTAAAAGGGATGTCACTTTCGAAACTGGAGACAGGGTTTGGCGTCGAAATAAAGTGCTCTCAAATGCAGCAAATCGTTTTACAGCAAAGCTTGCTCCCAGATACGTTATTTCTGTTGTGAAGAAAAAGCTATCTAAATTAGTTTATGAATTGACTGATATAGATGGTAATAATGTTGGCCGTTGGCACATAAAGGATCTGAAAGCTTACGAAGGCTCAGAGTCCAGCGTTTCTGAGGGAAGTTTTTCCTCAGATGATTTAGAATAAATTTTGTATAATATGTATATACGGTATAATAAGAGTAAAAGCTATAGTAACTGTTAAGTGAGCACAGCGTGTACCTATTAAGCTTATGAATTTAATGAATATTTTGTAAGTACCTATTGATTATTTACTGGTGTTTATAACAATTGGATTCGGTGTGTAATTTAGATAGATTGATAAAATTCATAAATTTTTGAAAAAAAAAACATAAAATTCTAAATACTCCTTTTTTAGTACGATTTTGTATGACTTTATTTTTATTTTAGTATATATTCATTAGGGCATAATTTCTTGGCAAGACTTTTACCGATTTTGACCTTTCTCCAATTTTGACCTTTTTGCCGATTTTGACTTACCAATTTTATTCCCATATATATTTTTGGGCGTGTGATACGCGTAGATATCAAGTGCCATAGAATATTATGAAGCTCTCACGATCTGTATATATTTCTTTATAAACCGTTTAGTTATTCATTTATCAAGTAATTATTAGAAAAATTATCTTAAGAATAAGGTTGTTTGCATTTGAAGGTAATTTGATTTTTTTTGTTTTTTATACATGCTAGTTTGAATAGATATAATTATAGGAATATGAAAATGATCTATTTGGATAGACATTTTTTTTTGGAGAGGGGTGTATAGCATTTCCTTTCTCTCTATATAAGAGTTGAGAAACAAAATACTATTTATTTTGATTTACATGATATTTTGTACATAGCATTACGTGTGCCTATATAGCATAATAGCAATTACTTTTACTTGCATCATAGGCAATCAATATAACTGTTTATTCCATCATTTTCACCATCACCTGTTTGCTCCTCAAGCACGGTCTCCTATTAAAACTATGCTTTGATATTATCTAGTATCATAGTCCTGGACTGAATACATTATAGTGATGTTGAATTTATTAACTAATCGTTCATTTATAATATTGTCACTGAAATGTATATTATTGTAAGTACCTACCTTATTGCTATTTTCCTGTTACTAATTATTTATTTTACATTGATAATATGTTTAGTTTCAGAGCCATTCGATCATAATTCATGGTGGTAATATTTTGTTTTCATTTGTCATAAAGGTTGATATTCAAAGAGTATACAAATACCAGCTGTTGCAGCGATCACATGATCACAATACCAATAAGTATTGTAGTCCATTTTTCGTACACTACCCATTCGCTTAGTGTGAACTTCGGCGTTCTCCAATATTTATTTTTGATTCGGTGTATGTTCTATCCTAGAGTGAATGAAAGAGTTTATTTTCTACTTCCGAATATTGGTAACACCGAGTGTCATACAATTCTACGACTCGTGGAGGTAGGAATTGGAGGGAAAGAGATCAGAGAGACGTCGAGGAGATCTGTCGTTCCTCATGGTGTCTGAATATTGTTAAAGTTTTGAATCTGGCCCCATTCAGTCATTTAAAGTTACGAAGTTGGTGACTTTCAGTTTTTCGTGAACCCTCTGGAGTAAAGGGGTATGTATTTTTTGTAATTCCACTCCAACTTTTCCTTCAATATTATCATTCCACTATAAACACGTGTTGGAATAGGTTATCATTTTACCTATTTCACAGGGTCCAAGGAGAGGCTTTCTGTAAGGACAAAGCCGACTCCCAAATCAAGGCCTATTTCTACTTGAGAACCCACCTTCGAGGCGAGTCCAAGGGAGGCATGCGAGGCTCAAGTCAATCCACTCGGTACCGTACTCAACCCTACGTTAATATGGTCTATCACCTAGATGTCAATCCTTTTGGAATCTGAATTTTCATACCAATAACGTTATTGATCACCGTTGGATATCTTTATACAAAATTACCACCATTGAAGAATGATCTGAAGGCAGATTATCTAAGAAACCCTTAGATAAATAGGTATTTTATGTTAATCATTTTCACAAGTATTTTCTGTAAAACTGTATCTATATAATTACGTATCTGACGATAATACCTAGAGGTAATATTTATATTCTGGATACTGTTTTAGACAGGTATCACTATTAACTTTTATGGTCATTATACGACAGTATATTTTCATATTTGTACATACTCATCATTATTGATCATTTTGGACAATAAAACATCATTGGGGTTTCTGACTATTATTTCGTAATACTCTGTCTCAAATAATTCAATGGTTTCTAGATTCCATGTCAACAAAAATTTAGTGGCGCTCAAGGCATTACAACTATCAAATTTCGCAAGTTTTATTCACTCGAACCACGATCCAGTGCCGCCAGACGAAGAGCTGCCGTTCGCTGTTTGGCAGAAATAAAAGAACTTTCGCCATAATGTCATGGAAATAGTTAAGGACTACACGACAGACTACGGATCTCTTGTGATCATGTTAAACAAAATATACCCTCTGCTTACAGAGCGACGAATTAAAACCCGTATCACTAAACTTAAGCAAGCAGAAATCAATTATGAATCGATGTGTACAGAAAGTGACTTATCCTCTCAAGAATAGAACTCTACTTTTATTTATTAATTATTTTTAATTTTCAATCCAATGCTATTTAAATCAATTATTCAGTGGAATCTAAATGGCTACTACGAGCGTCTACCTATGCTACAAAAATTTTTAGAACACCTTCCTGACATTTTATGTCTTCAAGAGACACATTTCAAACAAGATCATTATCACTCACTAAAAAAATATCAGTGTTTCTTTAAAAACACAACAAATTGCCTGCATGCCAGTGGCGGAGTTGCGATCTATGTATCGGACTCATTAGAAGCAGAAATTATCCCGATCAATTCCAATTTGGAAGTCGTTGCCACAAAAATTAAGAGCCAACACCCAATACACATATATAATATGTACATACCAGCAGGTCCATTGGACATGCAAGACATTTGTGATGTTATTAATCAAATACCAGCACCGAGATTAATATTAGGTGATTTTAACGGCCACCACATATTTTGGGGCTCCGAATCCAATGATAGTCGAGGTCGTATAATTGCAGATGTTATTGACCATTTTAATTTTAACATATTGAATGTTGGTACAAAAACTCGCTTCAATTCTGCAACAGGAAAATCATCCGCAATCGATCTATCCTTTTGTGATCCTACGATTTCGTTATCGGTATCTTGGGAAGTAGACTCTTACTTATATGATCATTACCCGATTATCATACGGAATACTAACTTCAAAACTAAAATTACCTTACCATCTCACACTTGGAGATTAAAGAATGCAAACTGGGATGCCTTTTCTAAAAACATTCAAAATAAAATAGAAAACCACATTATGACCGAAGATATCGATGAGAATTTAGGAAATCTTGAAGATATTATCATCTTTGCTGCAGAATCTAATATTGGTAGAACAAAGCTAGTTACAGATAAAATTCCAGTTCCGTGGTGGAGTAAAACATGCGAAACCGCCATTAAAAATAGTAAGCATGCTTTCAACGTTTACAAGAGACACAAAACCACAGAAAACCTCATTGAATTTGAACGACTAAGAGCAATCTCCAGACACATTACAAAAACCGCAAAAAAGGAATCATGGAAAGAATTTGTATCTACAATCAATAGATCCACTCCAATATCTGATGCATGGAAAAAAATCAAGAAGATTTCTGGTAAGAATTCCATTCGAAAATAACATCTCTAGATCTCAATGGAATAATGGTTACAGATGATAAACATATTGCAAATATTCTTTCCGATACATATGCTAGTCACTCCAACAACAATGATTATGATAACACCTTCATCGCCAAAAAAATCTCACAGGAAGCAAATGTTTTTGAAATTTTTGACAAACACGATCCATTAAATGATAATATAACTGCAGCTGAATCAAATGAAGCACTAGAAGACTTGAAGGATACTTGTGGAGGGCCAGATGACATTCCTGTAGTATTCTTGAAGCACTTGCCTCAAAATGCCAAAGATTACTTGCTACAACTATACAATACAATCTGGACTAAACACGTGTTTCCAAAAAAATGGGGTGAAGCTATAGTTATACCAATACTAAAGCCTAGAAAACCTAAGACATTTGCTGAATCTTATAGACCTATCTCACTAACTTGTTCAATGTGCAAACTACTCGAGAAAATAATTAACAAACGACTTCTATGGACACTCGAAGCCAGAAACCTTTTAATCCCTGAACAAAGTGGTTTCTGAAAACATAGATCAACGCTAGATAACATTGTTGAATTAGAAAGCTTCATTCATGAGGGTTTCGCATTGAACCAGTAGTGCATGGCCATATTTTTCAATATTAATCGAGCATTCGACACGGTTTGGCGGTACCATATATTGAGAACGTTGAGTGAATCGAACATACAAGGCCACTGTTTAGCTTTTATAAGAAACTTCCTCCAAAAAAGAACTTTTACTGTCAGAATAAATACACAAATGTCTGAAAATAAGTTACAAGAGAATGGAACATCACAAGGTTCAGTAATAAGCCCAACATTATTCATCGTAGCCTTGAATAGTATTTTGGACAATATAAAAGCACCCCTGAGAGCAAGAATATACGCTGACGATCTAGTTGTTTTCTTGAAAGGTACAAACTTGACCACAATGAATAATTTTCTTCAAGATTTCCTTCCAAACCTGGAGATCTGGTGTTAGCAAACAGGAGTTCGCTTTTCCGCATCCAAAACTCATTGCATCTTATGTAGGAAAAAAAACTGTACAATTTCAACCTAATCTGATACTATAAGGTGAAAATCTAAAGATACTAGATTCTGTAAAATTTTTAGGTATGCACTTAGATAGGAAATTAAATTGGAAAATACATATCAATATCCTAGCCATAGAATGCCAAAAGAGATTAAATATTCTAAAGGTGGTAGCTAACCAAAAATGGGGTGCTGACGGACCAACTTTATTGTTACTTTATAAATCTCTTATTAGATCCGTATGGACTATGGTTCTATAGCATATGACTCAGCAAGCAAAAATGACACTGACCATCTCGAGAAAATCCAAAATTCCGCTTTCAGGATTATACTTGGAGCTTTTAGAACTACACCAGTGAAAAGCCTACGATGGGAATTGGGAGAGTCAGACTTAAGCCTGAGTCGAAAATTTCTTAGCTGTAATTATGGAGTTACTATTCTTGCCAATAAATCAAATCCAACATTCCAGTACACTTATTCAAACAAATTGGAAGGATTTCTTACTGGAAAAACGAGGACACCAAAATCGTTTTATGACAGAATTAGAACATACTTTCGAGATATTGACTTCTGCCTACCTAGTGTTTACCCGATTGCCACCTTTAAGATAGAACCATGGATAGTAAAGATACCAAATTGCGACAAAAGCCTAACTAAATATGATAAACAAAATACAAACCCAACTTTCATAAAAACTAAGTTAATCGAGGTTTTGGAAAAGTATCCAAATTACCAAAAGATATATACAGATGCATCAAAAACGACAATAGGCGTAGGAGCAGCCGTAGTAACTGATTCGCAGGAGCTCCTATATAAACTTCCATCCCACACAAGCATCCTCTCAGCAGAACTATTCGCTATATATCAAGCTTTAACTCATATTAACGAAAGCCACCACCAAAACCGTTTCCTTGTTCTTACAGATTCCCTCAGTTCCATACACTCTATACAAACGATCTATTCCAAACATCCTTTGGTCCACCATATCAAAAAAGAACTCTACATTGCCAGAAAACAAAACAACGACATCATCTTTATATGGATCCCATCCCATATTGGCATCAGTGGAAACGAAGAAGCGGACAGATGTGCTCGTAGTGCCATTACAGACGAAAGTGCCGTATCGATTTCAAAAGTGGTTAGTTCGGATCTAAAATGTGTTCTTAATACTTAATAAAATAATTGCTTTATGGCAATCTCAGTGGACTCAAAGTGAATCTAAACTCAGTGAAATTAAACCTCTATATAAAAAGTGGCTCCCATTTTCCAATAACAGACAAAACCAAGTGATCATATCACGTCTACGGTTGGGGCATACTAGACTAACTCATAGTTACCTGATAAAACGTGAAGAAAATCCAGTATGTAATCTATGTAATTTGGTTATAACAGTGAAACATATCCTCGTAGAATGTCCTAAATATCATACACAAAGAAAAAACTGTGGACTACCTAACACATTTAAAACCTTATTTCAGGATAATAATAATCAAAAACTGATCATATTTTTGAAATCAATTAATGTATTTTGTTCAGTGTAATTACCTACTGTACCGTCGCTAATAACCTACTATGGTTGATGCGACTTTTTTTGTGTAAATAAAAAAAAATTTCTTTTTCTTATATTAAAAATTGGAGTTAAAATAGTTAGTTGTTGTAGTAGTTTCAAAAGTAACACACATAAACTCAAATGGGCTCATTTATATATTTTTTTTTATTTTTCCATTGGAAAGAGCACATCATTTTGAGGCTCTGTGCAAAAAATTAGAAGTCTGTGAGACTTATAAATCGCCTAAAATTAATTATAAACATGAAACAGCGCTCCTCTCCAAGATCCTGGCGTGACGTCATCATATATGAAGCATTACTAGTCTCACGTTCAGAGAGCGGATACAGCCAAGCGCCGCGCCTATCATTTTGTTGAATACCTAGCCAGTGTTATGTTATCTATGTACTTAAGTAAATACTTTATAGCTGAGTACACATGACTCGAAAGTCAAGAAAACATATTTGTATTCTGTGTAAAAATAATTTATTAAATCGCAGAGCGCTTTCGGCTATTAAGCCATCTTCAGTGCGATTTAATAAATTATTTTTACACAGAATACAAATATGTTTTCTTGAATCTATGTACTTGGCAAGTAACAGTATTTTTCTCCGATTGGCAGCAAATATTAATTTTGCTGACTGATATCGATCAGCAAAGTAATACTTTTCCTGCCTAGGCAGCAAAGTGAGTACTTTACTGCCTGTGATTATACATTTCCATAGCAACCAACCAATCAATAAAGAGATTGTGGGAATTGTAATAATTTGCAAATACAATATTTTCATTATAAAAATCGTAGAAAAAATTATATGTTCAACTTGGCAGCAAAGTAGATTGACTGCCTTAGCTGGATTCCTAGCCTCGCTATGCTCGGCTATGAATTCAGCTTCGGCAGTCAATCTACTACTTCGCTGCCTAGTTAAACAAATAACTATTTCTTTGTCTATTTATTATTATACATTTTCTAATAATATAATCCCTATCACTATCAAAATTATGATAGTTGTTTAAAGAAATTTGGAGAGTATGCTTTAGTTTCATTAGGGAAATATTTGTGTTTATTTGTATTTATTCATCAATTTACTTGAAAATTGTGTCACTGGTTAATCTATTATACAGGGAGTATAGGTATATTACAGTTTTAGTAAACTCTAAACAATGTTGTCTTTGTTAAATGAAAACTATAAGACTATAATTCCCCTCATTTCAGCACTAATAAATACATGATTTTGATTAAAAAAGTCCATAATCATTAGCAAGTCCACTTGTGGCAGATTTGAAGAGTCTGCTTTAGTAAAATTCGGTTCACAAATTTTATTTTATTATCACAAAAACTCTGTAAGAAGTAATACAAAAGAAATAAATCCGATGCGGCTGACGATACAGTCTGAAGCGCGCTATGTGCATACATATCTAGTGACGTCACAGTCACAGTCTTCGCCCCGCTCTCGGTATGCTTGTTTAATTGGTTGTATCAGGAGAACGACATATTCTATTGACATGAAATTTTCAGAATCATATTTTTATCCTTAGTACTTTGTTTTACGACAGTTAAAAATGATTTAAAAATTTTAGTGAACGAGTCCATTGTACTTTTTATAAATAAACGGTTTTTTAAAAAAGCTCTTGCTATCGATCCGAAAATAATTTGGGAATTGTCGGCTTCTAATACCCTATTATCTGTAACAAAAGAAATTAACATTCGAGTAATTATTCTTGTTCGTTATATAATATGTTAGTTTTTATTAATAAATATTATCCTTTATACTTACTTTAAATAATTATATCTGCAACTGAGGAAGGTAATTTCTCTTCCACAAACCAGACAAAGTCATATTTTTTATCGTTGATTGTCCAACCGGAAGCAACTGGAGATAAAGAGGTTGAATGTTTCAAGTGAGCATTTCTCCATAGCTCATTAACGTAGCGAACCCTCCATAAATGCTGCTCTACAGGATGGCAAACTTGATTAGTCGATGTTGCGAAATTTTTTATCAAAATTCTCATTGGATTTTTTGGACTGGAATGTACTTTAAAATAGATGAAATCGAACATCATTAACATTCGAAGAATTTTTAACTCCATACATCTGACAAATAAATTTTTCAAGAATAGTAAATGTAGTTTCGAGTATTTCGTCATCATCCGTAATAATATTTTCAAAAGCTGTTTGGTATTCTTTCGAGTTCTCTAACATTTTAAAAGGCCTAACTTTCCCCTTTCTGGAAAATGCTGGTGTATAAACACACCCGGTGAGTGCGTGGAAGCATGGTTACGCTTTTGATAAAGAGTCACCGAGAATTCGGTATAGTTCGTTGACGTTTATGTATCGCTGATAATTCCCAACACCCATATTTATCCAAATTTTTGAAGTTTTCAAGTGATCCATGTGTCCCAAAAGTATTATTAAAATATCAGAATCAGAGCAGCGTATAACAACTTCTGCGTCAAAATTTATTTGACAAATATGATAAACTAGCCTTGAATCAGCTTCTTCATGTTCTTCACATAATAATGAATCTTCATTCTTTATTACTTTGTTACCTACAACTTTTGTAAGAATAACATTTATTGAAGCTTACGTAAATATTTTTATTACCGATGAAAGGTAGCATCTCTTCACTATCCCAGTGATCAATAAAAAAGTTAACCAAAGCTTCTTTAAATTGTACATTTTTTGTTCAACTGAAAAATTATGTGGCCGAACTTGATTTGGACCAATTGATACCGGACTTGTTTGTTACATAGTTAATAAATAAACATTGTAAATAACACGAACACGAACATGTGACTTTAGACTGATGCCATATTGTACATTTGTCGATGCGCCACCGTCACTGTCTATCTTTCTCGCACTTTTAACTTTTTCTCTCTGACTACCAGCATCATACGGCAATACTTCCCATGAGTTTTTAATTTTTATTTAATATTTAACAACCGAATTAACGTTTGGCAAATTAATTTCACATTTTTTTAATCTTCAAAGAACACAATATAAAAATAACAGACATTGAAAAATACTTTAAATTTTTTGTGTAAAAAAATGAAAAATTGAGTTATGGCATTTGATTAACAATACTAAAAATGTCTGGCAATAAAAAATTAATATCTGGTAGACCTATCTGAAGGCATAAATTGCAAAATTACGTCTTCAGATATTGTTTAAAAATTGAAAATTCTTACCTGTACAGGTAGGATGCGCACTAAATTAACTCGACCGCTACCGGCAGCCAGTTCGCTCAGACTCTATTCGAAAGAGTAAGAAGGACAAAATATCAGCTGACCTAAAATTGTTGTTTTTCAAACGTTGCTAGCTCCCATACTATTAGATTCCATTTGAACTCCGTTATCACAAGTCACCGTCATCGGGCTTCCGTACAAAAGAAAGAAGCTCTCCATAATTTCAACCAAAGACTTAGCTTTTCTTGGTATATTTTAGGATCGGAGCTAATAGAGAGGAGAATTTGGGTACTAATCGTCTGTACCAAGAAGCTGTCCCTACAAACCTACGTATTCCGTTAACATTACGAGGTGGCGGAATATTCACTATAGCCTCTACCTTTTCAGCGTCCGGACGGAGACCTTTATCATCAATTACTTAGCCGAGATATTTTAATTGCGGCTTACAGAAATGACAGTTCTCCTTCGACACAACTAAACCAGCCTCACACAAACGATCAAAAACTTCCTCCGAGAGTCGTAAGCGGTCAGGAAAGTTTTTCGTAATAAAAATTATGTCGTCAAGGTATACTATGACGTTTGGTTCGAGTTCAGAACCTAAAATGGTGTCTACGATTCTTTGCCAGGTTGCAGGAGCATTTGAAAGTCCTAGCGGCATTCGACGGAACTGGAAAAGACCTCTACTAAGAACAGTAAAAGAAGCTGTTTACTCGCGAGATGACTCACAAAGTGGAACTAATGTAACGAATTTAAGACCTAAACTTGGAAGTATTTCAAATCCTGGCAATCCTTCGGCTAGCACCAGAATCAAGAAGACCTAGCATGGAGTAGCCCAATATATAAACTTGAAGATAGGGACACTGATCACCTTGAGTGTGTGAGATAACAAAATCTAAAAGTAATTTATTAGGAAAAACATAATCGGTCGTTAATGTTGAGGAGAGAAAGTCACGACCTACGGGTTCTCCCTTGTTCCGTTGCCCGAATTACTACATTTCGGACAAGCCCTGACTGTAACATTAGGCGTTCCACAACGGAAACAATATATTTTCCGGAGATTTGGACAGCTCCGGTTTATGTGTCCCGAAGTTTGACAATTCCAACAAACGATATTCCTGTTCGATCCTATTAACGCCGACAGTTCATCCACAGTTTTTGAATTTTTTTTGGAATTTTCGCCAACGTTCACATTGTTTTCCTGGAGTAGTTGGTGCGATAGATGGATGTCATATCCCAAAGGAAACGAAACGGAGTCTGGACTTCAATATTAATAGAAAAGGATTCTATTTTATCCAGGTTTGCTGGTAATGCAATGTATTGGTGTGGTGTGTTCTTGTTTCCGGACTAATTCTTATTTGTTCCGTTTTCTGCTAAGTAATCTTTAGTGTCTGAAGACAATAATGATTCTGGGTGGATATTTTTCTTTCTTCCAAAGAATTTTTCCATTTCTTTTGAGTATTCGACAGTTCTGGACTACTTTCCAATTGAAATAAACAGTTGTGATGATCTTTTGAATTGTTGGAATCAGATTTTTATAGTCATTATCCAGTAGTTCTTGAATTAAATCGCGTACCTTCACCCATGTATAAAGTGATAGTCGATAAGGTCTATACGTTATAGGCTGGTCGTCACTAAGTCGAATTGTTAGCTCAGCTATGTTTGATTTACCTATGCTCTGTATATCTTCGTAACATATGTGATCTCGCGCATCCACCCTATTTTTTTCGTAACAGATTGGCTTTTCAGACATATTAATAATAGCAACATAACCAGATTCCATTAAGTTGATAACGCATCGGACAATTATATGAAAATTATCATCCCAATTGCGATACTGCAAGTCAATATAAACGTCATTCAAATTTTCGTCACTACCGACAGAAATATGGCCGATATGCTTGGAAGGAGATGAAGGCATTTTTCATGTCTACAGTTATCAGTGCTGCCCATGTAGCTTAGTTTCTTTTGTTCGCTTCAAGATTCCTTCCGCTGCCATTATCGTGGATCTACCCTTCCTGAACCCAGCTCGGTTTCGATCCTGGCCTTCACGATCTTCTCGAAGTTTTCCTAGGCAATCCAACAAACATGTAACATCATCGTAGGGCTTTCCTTTTTTCCATATTAATACTAAGCTGGCTATCTTGAATTCCTTTGGGAATTGCTGGGCTCTTAGGAGATTACCGTAGAACTTCCGGAAAAGTTCTGGTACAATTGCAATACTGCTTCAACCATCTCCGATGTTACTCTGTCCGGTACCGGAGATTTACCATTTGCGAGAGCGGAGCTTACTGCTACCATCTCCTCCATTGTCAGCGGTGTCAATTATACGCAGGGTTCTACGTTGTATATCTCTGGACTTTCCTATTTGCTTTTATTTCTCTCCCTTTTTGACTTTCACCTATGGTAAATAATATAGGCCGATGGTCTTTAAACAAGCTAGTATCCACGGTTCTCCACTCTCCGACTTTGTTACCGATGTCTCTAGTGGCCCATGTAACATCGATGTGGCTTCGACTCTCTCCTCTTACAAAAGTAGGGCTTCCATCATTCAGGCATATCAGGTCGTTCTGCGCTGCCCATTCGCACCAGAGCTCTTCCCTAGGATCTTCTACCGGAGCAGATCTGAGTCGAGTTGCGAAGCCCTCAGGTATGTGAGGTCATGAGCTGCTCTCGCCCTTCCCTTTTATTTAGTCAGCCGCTTTCTACACTCATCAGAACATGGCAGAACCCACATCGTGCCGACTTGCGTTTTGTGGAAATGCCTTGTTTTTCGTCTATTCCTTTATCTGGGACCGGTGTGAAGATAGCAGCCAATTTTAGCTGCAAAAATGTTGAGGACTGCTCAATTCGCAGTTTCAGTGGCGTGCAAAATATTTAGTAAGATCGGGTTCATGTTTCGAATAGCCACCATGATATTCAATCAGTATGGGTGTATTGGTTCAGAGGACACACTGTTTGGTTGAAATTTGCTTACGATGGGAAACAGGGGTTGAAATGTCACCCCTAAAACTAAAATAAATTGTAACTTCCAAAGGAAACGAGAAGCCAAGTTGATATTTGGAGGGTAGATGCATTATAACGATGAAAACACACTGCTTAACGAAAATTTGCTTACGGTGGGGAATAGGGGTTGAAATGTCACCCCTAAAACTAAAATAAATTGTAACTTCCAAAGGAAACGAGAAGCCAAGTTGATATTTGGAGGGTAGATGCATTATAACGATAAAAACACACTGTTCAGAGGAAATTTGCTTACGATTGGGAATAGGGGTTGAAATGTCACCCCTAAAACTAAAATAAATTATAACTTCCAAAGAAAACGAGAAGCCAAGTTGATATTTGAAGGGTAGATGCATTATAACGATGGAAACACACTGTTCAGAGGAAATTTGCTTACGATGGGGAATAGGGGTTGAAATGTCACCCCTAAAACTAAAATAAATTGTAACTTCCAAAGGAAACGAGAAGCCAAGTTGATATTTGAAGGGTAGATGCATTATAACGATGGAAACACACTGTTCAGAGGAAATTTGCTTACGATGGGGAATAGGGGTTGAAATGTCACCCCTAAAACTAAAATAAATTGTAACTTCCAAAGGAAACGAGAAGCCAAGTTGATATTTGGAGGGTAGATGCATTATAACGATGAAAACACACTGTTCAGAGGAAATTTGCTTACGATGGGGAATAGGGGTTGAAATGTCACCCCTAAAACTAAAATAAATTGTAACTTCCAAAGGAAACGAGAAGCCAAGTTGATATTTGGAGGGGAGATGCATTATAACGATGGAAACACACTGTTCAACGGAAATTTGCTTACGATGGGGAACAGGGGTTGAAATGTCACCCCTAAAACTAAAATGAATTGTAACTTCCAAAGGAAACGAGAAGCCAAGTTGATATTTGGAGGGTAGATGCATTATAACGATAAAAACACACTGTTCAGAGGAAATTTGCTTACGATTGGGAATAGGGGTTAAAATGTCACCCCTAAAACTAAAATAAATTATAACTTCCAAAGAAAACGAGAAGCCAAGTTGATATTTGAAGGGTAGATGCATTATAACGATGGAAACACACTGTTCAAAGGAAATTTGCTTACGATTGGGAATAGGGGTTGAAATGTCACCCCTAAAACTAAAATAAATTGTAACTTCCAAAGGAAACGAGAAGCCAAGTTGATATTTGGAGGGTAGATGCATTATAACGATAAAAACACACTGTTCAGAGGAAATTTGCTTACGATTGGGAATGGGGGTTGAAATGTCACCCCTAAAACTAAAATAAATTATAACTTCCAAAGGAAACGAGAAGCCAAGTTGATATTTGAAGGGTAGATGCATTATAACGATGGAAACACACTATTCAGAGGAAATTTGCTTACGATGGGGAATAGGGGTTGAAATGTCACCCCTAAAACTAAAATAAATTGTAACTTCCAAAGGAAACGAGAAGCCAAGTTGATATTTGGAGGGGAGATGCATTATAACGATGGAAACACACTGTTCAACGGAAATTTGCTTACGATGGGGAACAGGGGTTGAAATGTCACCCCTAAAACTAAAATGAATTGTAACTTCCAAAGGAAACGAGAAGCCAAGTTGATATTTGGAGGGTAGATGCATTATAACGATAAAAACACACTGTTCAGAGGAAATTTGCTTACGATTGGGAATAGGGGTTGAAATGTCACCCCTAAAACTAAAATAAATTATAACTTCCAAAGAAAACAAGAAGCCAAGTTGATATTTGAAGGGTAGATGCATTATAACGATGGAAACACACTGTTCAAAGGAAATTTGCTTACGATGGGGAATAGGGGTTGAAATGTCACCCCTAAAACTAAAATAAATTGTAACTTCCAAAGGAAACAAGAAGCCAAGTTGATATTTGAAGGGTAGATGCATCATAACGATGGAAACACACTGTTCAGAGGAAATTTGCTTACGATGGGGAAAAGGGGTTGAAATGTCACCCCTAAAACTAAAATAAATTGTAACTTCCAAAGGAAACAAGAAGCCAAGTTGATATTTGGGGTGTAGATGCATTATAACGATGAAAATACACTGTTCGAAGAAAATTTGCTTACGAAGGGGAATAGGGGTTGAAATGTCACCCCTGAAACTAAAATAAATTGTAACTTCCAAAGGAAACGAGAAGCCAAGTTGATATTTGGAGGGTAGATGCATTATAACGATGAAAACACACAGTTCAGAGGAAATTTGCTTACGATGGGGAATAGGGGTTGAAATGTCACCCCTAAAACTAAAATAAATTGTAACATCCAAAGGAAACGAGAAGCCAAGTTGATATTTGGAGGGTAGATGCATTATAACGATAAAAACACACTGTTCAGAGGAAATTTGCTTACGATTGGGAATGGGGGTTGAAATGTCACCCCTAAAACTAAAATAAATTATAACTTCCAAAGAAAACGAGAAGCCAAGTTGATATTTGGGGTGTAGATGCATTATAACGATGAAAATACACTGTTCGAAGAAAATTTGCTTACGAAGGGGAATAGGGGTTGAAATGTCACCCCTGAAACTAAAATAAATTGTAACTTCCAAAGGAAACGAGAAGCCAAGTTGATATTTGGAGGGGAGATGCATTATAACGATGGAAACACACTGTTCAACGGAAATTTGCTTACGATGGGGAACAGGGGTTGAAATGTCACCCCTAAAACTAAAATGAATTGTAACTTCCAAAGGAAACGAGAAGCCAAGTTGATATTTGGAGGGTAGATGCATTATAACGATAAAAACACACTGTTCAGAGGAAATTTGCTTACGATTGGGAATAGGGGTTGAAATGTCACCCCTAAAACTAAAATAAATTATAACTTCCAAAGAAAACGAGAAGCCAAGTTGATATTTGAAGGGTAGATGCATTATAACGATGGAAACACACTGTTCAAAGGAAATTTGTTTACGATGGGGAACAGGGGTTGAAATGTCACCCCTGAAACTAAAATAAATTGTAACTTCCAAAGGAAACGAGAAGCCAAGTTGATATTTGGAGGGTAGATGCATTATAACGATGAAAACACACAGTTCAGAGGAAATTTGCTTACGATGGGGAATAGGGGTTGAAATGTCACCCCTAAAATTAAAATAAATTGTAACTTCCAAAGGAAACGAGAAGCCAAGTTGATATTTGGAGGGTAGATGCATTATAACGATAAAAGAGCACTGTTCAGAGGAAATTTGCTTACGATGGGGAATAGGGGTTGAAATGTCACCCCTAAAACTAAAATAAATTGTAACTTCCAAAGGAAACGAGAAGCCAAGTTGATATTTGGAGGGGAGATGCATTATAACAATGGAAACACACTGTTCAACGGAAATTTGTTTACGATGGGGAACAGGGGTTGAAATGTAACCCCTAGAACTAAAATGAATTGTAACTTCCAAAGGAAACGAGAAGCTAAGTTGATATTTGGAGGGTAGATGCATTATAACGATAAAAACACACTGTTCAGAGGAAATTTGCTTACGATTGGGAATAGGGGTTGAAATGTCACCCCTAAAACTAAAATAAATTATAACTTCCAAAGAAAACGAGGAGCCAAGTTGATATTTGAAGGGTAGATGCATTATAACGATAAAAACACACTGTTCAGAGGAAATTTGCTTACGATTGGGAATAGGGGTTGAAATGTCACCCCTAAAACTAAAATAAATTATAACTTCCAAAGAAAAGGAGAAGCCAAGTTGATATTTGAAGGGTAGATGCATTATAACGATGGAAACACACTGTTCAACGGAAATTTGCTTACGATGGGGAACAGGGGTTGAAATGTAACCCCTAAAACTAAAATGAATTGTAACTTCCAAAGGAAACGAGAAGCCAAGTTGATATTTGGAGGGTAGATGCATTATAACGATAAAAACACACTGTTCAGAGGAAATTTGCTTACGATTGGGAATAGGGGTTGAAATGTCACCCCTAAAACTAAAATAAATTATAACTTCCAAAGAAAACGAGAAGCCAAGTTGATATTTGAAGGGTAGATGCATTATAACGAGAAAAACACACTGTTCAGAGGAAATTTGCTTACGATTGGGAATAGGGGTTGAAATGTCACCCCTAAAACTAAAATAAATTGTAACTTCCAAAGGAAACAAGAAGCCAAGTTGATATTTGGGGTGTAGATGCATTATAACGATGAAAATACACTGTTCGAAGAAAATTCGCTTACGAAGGGGAATAGGGGTTGAAATGTCACCCCTGAAACTAAAATAAATTGTAACATCCAAAGGAAACGAGAAGCCAAGTTGATATTTGAAGGGTAGATGCATTATAACGATGGAAACACACTGTTCAAAGGAAATTTGCTTACGATTGGGAATAGGGGTTGAAATGTCACCCCTAAAACTAAAATAAATTATAACTTCCAAAGAAAACGAGAAGCCAAGTTGATATTTGAAGGGTAGATGCATTATAACGATGAAAACACACTGTTCAGAGGAAATTTGCTTACGATGGGGAATAGGGGTTGAAATGTCACCCCTAAAACTAAAATAAATTGTAACTTCCAAAGGAAACAAGAAGCCAAGTTGATATTTGGGGTGTAGATGCATTATAACGATGAAAATACACTGTTCGAAGAAAATTTGCTTACGAAGGGGAATAGGGGTTGAAATGTCACCCCTGAAACTAAAATAAATTGTAACTTCCAAAGGAAACAAGAAGCCAAGTTGATATTTGGGGTGTAGATGCATTATAACGATAAAAACACACTGTTCAGAGGAAATTTGCTTACGATTGGGAATAGGGGTTGAAATGTCACCCCTAAAACTAAAATAAATTATAACTTCCAAAGAAAAGGAGAAGCCAAGTTGATATTTGAAGGGTAGATGCATTATAACGATGGAAACACACTGTTCAACGGAAATTTGCTTACGATGGGGAACAGGGGTTGAAATGTAACCCCTAAAACTAAAATGAATTGTAACTTCCAAAGGAAACGAGAAGCCAAGTTGATATTTGGAGGGTAGATGCATTATAACGATAAAAACACACTGTTCAGAGGAAATTTGCTTACGATTGGGAATAGGGGTTGAAATGTCACCCCTAAAACTAAAATAAATTATAACTTCCAAAGAAAACGAGAAGCCAAGTTGATATTTGAAGGGTAGATGCATTATAACGAGAAAAACACACTGTTCAGAGGAAATTTGCTTACGATTGGGAATAGGGGTTGAAATGTCACCCCTAAAACTAAAATAAATTGTAACTTCCAAAGGAAACAAGAAGCCAAGTTGATATTTGGGGTGTAGATGCATTATAACGATGAAAATACACTGTTCGAAGAAAATTCGCTTACGAAGGGGAATAGGGGTTGAAATGTCACCCCTGAAACTAAAATAAATTGTAACATCCAAAGGAAACGAGAAGCCAAGTTGATATTTGAAGGGTAGATGCATTATAACGATGGAAACACACTGTTCAAAGGAAATTTGCTTACGATTGGGAATAGGGGTTGAAATGTCACCCCTAAAACTAAAATAAATTATAACTTCCAAAGAAAACGAGAAGCCAAGTTGATATTTGAAGGGTAGATGCATTATAACGATGAAAACACACTGTTCAGAGGAAATTTGCTTACGATGGGGAATAGGGGTTGAAATGTCACCCCTAAAACTAAAATAAATTGTAACTTCCAAAGGAAACAAGAAGCCAAGTTGATATTTGGGGTGTAGATGCATTATAACGATGAAAATACACTGTTCGAAGAAAATTTGCTTACGAAGGGGAATAGGGGTTGAAATGTCACCCCTGAAACTAAAATAAATTGTAACTTCCAAAGGAAACAAGAAGCCAAGTTGATATTTGGGGTGTAGATGCATTATAACGATGAAAATACACTGTTCGAAGAAAATTTGCTTACGAAGGGGAATAGGGGTTGAAATGTCACCCCTGAAACTAAAATAAATTGTAACTTCCAAAGGAAACGAGAAGCCAAGTTGATATTTGGAGGGTAGATGCATGATAACGATGAAAACACACTGTTCAGAGGAAATTTGCTTACGATTGGGAATAGGGGTTGAAATGTCACCCCTAAAACTAAAATAAATTGTAACTTCCAAAGGAAACAAGAAGCCAAGTTGATATTTGGGGTGTAGATGCATTATAACGATGAAAATACACTGTTCGAAGAAAATTCGCTTACGAAGGGGAATAGGGGTTGAAATGTCACCCCTGAAACTAAAATAAATTGTAACATCCAAAGGAAACGAGAAGCCAAGTTGATATTTGAAGGGTAGATGCATTATAACGATGGAAACACACTGTTCAAAGGAAATTTGCTTACGATTGGGAATAGGGGTTGAAATGTCACCCCTAAAACTAAAATAAATTATAACTTCCAAAGAAAACGAGAAGCCAAGTTGATATTTGAAGGGTAGATGCATTATAACGATGAAAACACACTGTTCAGAGGAAATTTGCTTACGATGGGGAATAGGGGTTGAAATGTCACCCCTAAAACTAAAATAAATTGTAACTTCCAAAGGAAACAAGAAGCCAAGTTGATATTTGGGGTGTAGATGCATTATAACGATGAAAACACACTGTTCAGAGGAAATTTGCTTACGATGGGGAATAGGGGTTGAAATGTCACCCCTAAAACTAAAATAAATTGTAACTTCCAAAGGAAACAAGAAGCCAAGTTGATATTTGGGGTGTAGATGCATTATAACGATGAAAATACACTGTTCGAAGAAAATTTGCTTACGAAGGGGAATAGGGGTTGAAATGTCACCCCTGAAACTAAAATAAATTGTAACTTCCAAAGGAAACGAGAAGCCAAGTTGATATTTGGAGGGTAGATGCATGATAACGATGAAAACACACAGTTCAGAGGAAATTTGCTTACGATGGGGAATAGGGGTTGAAATGTCACCCCTAAAACTAAAATAAATTGTAACTTCCAAAGGAAACGAGAAGCCAAGTTGATATTTGGAGGGGAGATGCATTATAACAATGGAAACACACTGTTCAACGGAAATTTGTTTACGATGGGGAACAGGGGTTAAAATGTAACCCCTAAAACTAAAATGAATTGTAACTTCCAAAGGAAACTAGAAGCTAAGTTGATATTTGGAGGGTAGATGCATTATAACGATAAAAACACACTGTTCAGAGGAAATTTGCTTACGATTGGGAATAGGGGTTGAAATGTCACCCCTAAAACTAAAATAAATTATAACTTCCAAAGAAAACGAGGAGCCAAGTTGATATTTGAAGGGTAGATGCATTATAACGATAAAAACACACTGTTCAGAGGAAATTTGCTTACGATTGGGAATAGGGGTTGAAATGTCACCCCTAAAACTAAAATAAATTATAACTTCCAAAGAAAAGGAGAAGCCAAGTTGATATTTGAAGGGTAGATGCATTATAACGATGGAAACACACTGTTCAACGGAAATTTGCTTACGATGGGGAACAGGGGTTGAAATGTAACCCCTAAAACTAAAATGAATTGTAACTTCCAAAGGAAACGAGAAGCCAAGTTGATATTTGGAGGGTAGATGCATTATAACGATAAAAACACACTGTTCAGAGGAAATTTGCTTACGATTGGGAATAGGGGTTGAAATGTCACCCCTAAAACTAAAATAAATTATAACTTCTATAACTTCCAAAGAAAACGAGAAGCCAAGTTGATATTTGAAGGGTAGATGCATTATAACGAGAAAAACTCACTGTTCAGAGGAAATTTGCTTACGATTGGGAATAGGGGTTGAAATGTCACCCCTAAAACTAAAATAAATTATAACTTCCAAAGAAAAGGAGAAGCCAAGTTGATATTTGAAGGGTAGATGCATTATAACGATGGAAACACACTGTTCAAGGGAAATTTGCTTACGATGGGGAACAGGGGTTGAAATGTAACCCCTAAAACTTAAATGAATTGTAACTTCCAAAGGAAACGAGAAGCCAAGTTGATATTTGGAGGGTAGATGCATTATAACGATAAAAACACACTGTTCAGAGGAAATTTGCTTACGATTGGGAATAGGGGTTGAAATGTCACCCCTAAAACTAAAATAAATTGTAACATCCAAAGGAAACGAGAAGCCAAGTTGATATTTGAAGGGTAGATGCATTATAACGATGGAAACACACTGTTCAAAGGAAATTTGCTTACGATGGGGAATAGGGGTTGAAATGTCACCCCTAAAACTAAAATAAATTTTAACATCCAAAGGAAACGAGAAGCCAAGTTGATATTTGGAGGGTAGATGCATTATAACGATGAAAACACACTGTTCAGAGGGAATTTGCTTACGATGGGGAATAGGGGTTGAAATGTCACCCCTAAAACTAAAATAAATTGTAACTTCCAAAGGAAACAAGAAGCCAAGTTGATATTTAGGGTGTAGATGCATTATAACGATGAAAATACACTGTTCGAAGAAAATTTGCTTACGAAGGGGAATAGGGGTTGAAATGTCACCCCTAAAATTAAAATAAATTGTAACTTCCAAAGGAAACGAGGAGCCAAGTTGATATTTGGAGGGTAGATGCATTATAACGATAAAAGAGCACTGTTCAGAGGAAATTTGCTTACGATGGGGAATAGGGGTTGAAATGTCACCCCTAATACTAAAATAAATTGTAACTTCCAAAGGAAACGAGAAGCCAAGTTGATATTTGGAGGGGGGATGCATTATAACAATGGAAACACACTGTTCAACGGAAATTTGTTTACGATGGGGAACAGGGGTTGAAATGTAACCCCTAAAACTAAAATGAATTGTAACTTCCAAAGGAAACGAGAAGCTAAGTTGATATTTGGAGGGTAGATGCATTATAACGATAAAAACACACTGTTCAGAGGAAATTTGCTTACGATTGGGAATAGGGGTTGAAATGTCACCCCTGAAACTAAAATAAATTATAACTTCCAAAGAAAACGAGAAGCCAAGTTGATATTTGAAGGGTAGATGCATTATAACGATAAAAACACACTGTTCAGAGGAAATTTGCTTACGATTGGGAATAGGGGTTGAAATGTCACCCCTAAAACTAAAATGAATTATAACTTCCAAAGAAAAGGAGAAGCCAAGTTGATATTTGAAGGGTAGATGCATTATAACGATGGAAACACACTGTTCAACGGAAATTTGCTTACGATGGGGAACAGGGGTTGAAATGTAACCCCTAAAACTAAAATGAATTGTAACTTCCAAAGGAAACGAGAAGCCAAGTTGATATTTGGAGGGTAGATGCATTATAACGATAAAAACACACTGTTCAGAGGAAATTTGCTTACGATTGGGAATAGGGGTTGAAATGTCACCCCTAAAACTAAAATGAATTGTAACTTCCAAAGGAAACGAGAAGCTAAGTTGATATTTGGAGGGTAGATGCATTATAACGATAAAAACACACTGTTCAGAGGAAATTTGCTTACGATTGGGAATAGGGGTTGAAATGTCACCCCTAAAACTAAAATAAATTATAACTTCCAAAGAAAACGAGGAGCCAAGTTGATATTTGAAGGGTAGATGCATTATAACGATAAAAACACACTGTTCAGAGGAAATTTGCTTACGATTGGGAATAGGGGTTGAAATGTCACCCCTAAAACTAAAATAAATTATAACTTCCAAAGAAAAGGAGAAGCCAAGTTGATATTTGAAGGGTAGATGCATTATAACGATGGAAACACACTGTTCAACGGAAATTTGCTTACGATGGGGAACAGGGGTTGAAATGTAACCCCTAAAACTAAAATGAATTGTAACTTCCAAAGGAAACGAGAAGCCAAGTTGATATTTGGAGGGTAGATGCATTATAACGATAAAAACACACTGTTCAGAGGAAATTTGCTTACGATTGGGAATAGGGGTTGAAATGTCACCCCTAAAACTAAAATAAATTATAACTTCCAAAGAAAACGAGAAGCCAAGTTGATATTTGAAGGGTAGATGCATTATAACAAGAAAAACACACTGTTCAGAGGAAATTTGCTTACGATTGGGAATAGGGGTTGAAATGTCACCCCTAAAACTAAAATAAATTATAACTTCCAAAGAAAACGAGAAGCCAAGTTGATATTTGGAGGGGAGATGCATTATAACGATGGAAACACACTGTTCAAAGGAAATTTGCTTACGATGGGGAATAGGGGTTGAAATGTAACCCCTAAAACTAAAATAAATTGTAACTTCCAAAGGAAACAAGAAGCCAAGTTGATATTTGAAGGGTAGATGCATTATAACGATGGAAACACACTGTTCAGAGGAAATTTGCTTACGATGGGGAAAAGGGGTTGAAATGTCACCCCTAAAACTAAAATAAATTGTAACATCCAAAGGAAACGAGAAGCCAAGTTGATATTTGGAGGGTAGATGCATTATAACGATGAAAACACACTGTTCAGAGGAAATTTGCTTACGATGGGGAATAGGGGTTGAAATGTCACCCCTAAAACTAAAATAAATTGTAACTTCCAAAGGAAACAAGAAGCCAAGTTGATATTTGGGGTGTAGATGCATTATAACGATGAAAATACACTGTTCGAAGAAAATTTGCTTACGAAGGGGAATAGGGGTTGAAATGTCACCCCTAAAACTAAAATAAATTATAACTTCCAAAGAAAACGAGAAGCCAAGTTGATATTTGAAGGGTAGATGCATTATAACGATAAAAACACACTGTTCAGAGGAAATTTGCTTACGATTGGGAATAGGGGTTGAAATGTCACCCCTAAAACTAAAATAAATTATAACTTCCAAAGAAAAGGAGAAGCCAAGTTGATATTTGAAGGGTAGATGCATTATAACGATGGAAACACACTGTTCAACGGAAATTTGTTTACGATGGGGAACAGGGGTTGAAATGTAACCCCTAAAACTAAAATGAATTGTAACTTCCAAAGGAAACGAGAAGCCAAGTTGATATTTGGAGGGTAGATGCATTATAACGATAAAAACACACTGTTCAGAGGAAATTTGCTTACGATGGGGAAAAGGGGTTGAAATGTCACCCCTAAAACTAAAATAAATTGTAACATCCAAAGGAAACGAGAAGCCAAGTTGATATTTGGAGGGTAGATGCATTATAACGATGAAAACACACTGTTCAGAGGAAATTTGCTTACGATGGGGAATAGGGGTTGAAATGTCACCCCTAAAACTAAAATAAATTGTAACTTCCAAAGGAAACAAGAAGCCAAGTTGATATTTGGGGTGTAGATGCATTATAACGATGAAAATACACTGTTCGAAGAAAATTTGCTTACGAAGGGGAATAGGGGTTGAAATGTCACCCCTGAAACTAAAATAAATTGTAACTTCCAAAGGAAACGAGAAGCCAAGTTGATATTTGGAGGGTAGATGCATTATAACGATAAAAGAGCACTGTTCAGAGGAAATTTGCTTACGATGGGGAATAGGGGTTGAAATGTCACCCCTAAAACTAAAATAAATTATAACTTCCAAAGGAAACGAGAAGCCAAGTTGATATTTGGAGGGGAGATGCATTATAACAATGTGAAACACACTGTTCAACGGAAATTTGTTTACGATGGGGAACAGGGGTTGAAATGTAACCCCTAAAACTAAAATGAATTGTAACTTCCAAAGGAAACGAGAAGCTAAGTTGATATTTGGAGGGTAGATGCATTATAACGATAAAAACACACTGTTCAGAGGAAATTTGCTTACGATTGGGAATAGGGGTTGAAATGTCACCCCTGAAACTAAAATAAATTATAACTTCCAAAGAAAACGAGAAGCCAAGTTGATATTTGAAGGGTAGATGCATTATAACGATAAAAACACACTGTTCAGAGGAAATTTGCTTACGATTGGGAATAGGGGTTGAAATGTCACCCCTAAAACTAAAATGAATTATAACTTCCAAAGAAAAGGAGAAGCCAAGTTGATATTTGAAGGGTAGATGCATTATAACGATGGAAACACACTGTTCAACGGAAATTTGCTTACGATGGGGAACAGGGGTTGAAATGTAACCCCTAAAACTAAAATGAATTGTAACTTCCAAAGGAAACGAGAAGCCAAGTTGATATTTGGAGGGTAGATGCATTATAACGATAAAAACACACTGTTCAGAGGAAATTTGCTTACGATTGGGAATAGGGGTTGAAATGTCACCCCTAAAACTAAAATAAATTATAACTTCCAAAGAAAACGAGAAGCCAAGTTGATATTTGAAGGGTAGATGCATTATAACGAGAAAAACACACTGTTCAGAGGAAATTTGCTTACGATTGGGAATAGGGGTTGAAATGTCACCCCTAAAACTAAAATAAATTATAACTTCCAAAGAAAACGAGGAGCCAAGTTGATATTTGAAGGGTAGATGCATTATAACGATGGACACACACTGTTCAAAGGAAATTTGCTTACGATGGGGAATAGGGGTTGAAATGTCACCCCTAAAACTAAAATAAATTGTAACTTCCAAAGGAAACAAGAAGCCAAGTTGATATTTGAAGGGTAGATGCATTATAACGATGGAAACACACTGTTCAGAGGAAATTTGCTTACGATGGGGAAAAGGGGTTGAAATGTCACCCCTAAAACTAAAATAAATTGTAACATCCAAAGGAAACGAGAAGCCAAGTTGATATTTGGAGGGTAGATGCATTATAACGATGAAAACACACTGTTCAGAGGAAATTTGCTTACGATGGGGAATAGGGAAAATGTCACCCCTAAAACTAAAATAAATTGTAACTTCCAAAGGAAACAAGAAGCCAAGTTGATATTTGGGGTGTAGATGCATTATAACGATGAAAATACACTGTTCGAAGAAAATTTGCTTACGAAGGGGAATAGGGGTTGAAATGTCACCCCTGAAACTGAAATAAATTGTAACTTCCAAAGGAAACGAGAAGCCAAGTTGATACTTGGAGGGTAGATGCATTATAACGATGAAAGCACACAGTTCAGAGGAAATTTGCTTACGATGGGGAATAGGGGTTGAAATGTCACTCCTAAAATTAAAATAAATTGTAACTTCCAAAGGAAACGAGAAGCCAAGTTGATATTTGGAGGGTAGATGCATTATAACGATAAAAGAGCACTGTTCAGAGGAAATTTGCTTACGATGGGGAATAGGGGTTGAAATGTCACCCCTAAAACTAAAATAAATTGTAACTTCCAAAGGAAACGAGAAGCCAAGTTGATATTTGGAGGGGAGATGCATTATAACAATGGAAACACACTGTTCAACGGAAATTTGTTTACGATGGGGAACAGGGGTTGAAATGTAACCCCTAAAACTAAAATGAATTGTAACTTCCAAAGGAAACGAGAAGCTAAGTTGATATTTGGAGGGTAGATGCATTATAACGATAAAAACACACTGTTCAGAGGAAATTTGCTTACGATTGGGAATAGGGGTTGAAATGTCACCCCTAAAACTAAAATAAATTATAACTTCCAAAGAAAACGAGAAGCCAAGTTGATATTTGAAGGGTAGATGCATTATAACGATGAAAACACACTGTTCAGAGGAAATTTGCTTACGATTGGGAATAGGGGTTGAAATGTCACCCCTAAAACTAAAATAAATTATTACTTCCAAAGAAAAGGAGAAGCCAAGTTGATATTTGAAGGGTAGATGCATTATAACGATGGAAACACACTGTTCAACGGAAATTTGCTTACGATGGGGAACAGGGGTTGAAATGTAACCCCTAAAACTAAAATGAATTGTAACTTCCAAAGGAAACGAGAAGCCAAGTTGATATTTGGAGGGTAGATGCATTATAACGATAAAAACACACTGTTCAGAGGAAATTTGCTTACGATTGGGAATAGGGGTTGAAATGTCACCCCTAAAACTAAAATAAATTATAACTTCCAAAGAAAACGAGAAGCCAAGTTGATATTTGAAGGGTAGATGCATTATAACGAGAAAAACACACTGTTCAGAGGAAATTTGCTTACGATTGGGAATAGGGGTTGAAATGTCACCCCTAAAACTAAAATAAATTATAACTTCCAAAGAAAACGAGAAGCCAAGTTGATATTTGAAGGGTAGATGCATTATAACGATGGAAACACACTGTTCAAAGGAAATTTGCTTACGATGGGGAATAGGGGTTGAAATGTCACCCCTAAAACTAAAATAAATTGTAACTTCCAAAGGAAACAAGAAGCCAAGTTGATATTTGAAGGGTAGATGCATTATAACGATGGAAACACACTGTTCAGAGGAAATTTGCTTACGATGGGGAAAAGGGGTTGAAATGTCACCCCTAAAACTAAAATAAATTGTAACATCCAAAGGAAACGAGAAGCCAAGTTGATATTTGGAGGGTAGATGCATTATAACGATGAAAACACACTGTTCAGAGGAAATTTGCTTACGATGGGGAATAGGGGTTGAAATGTCACCCCTAAAACTAAAATAAATTGTAACTTCCAAAGGAAACAAGAAGCCAAGTTGATATTTGGGGTGTAGATGCATTATAACGATGAAAATACACTGTTCGAAAAAAATTTGCTTACGAAGGGGAATAGGGGTTGAAATGTCACCCCTGAAACTGAAATAAATTGTAACTTCCAAAGGAAACGAGAAGCCAAGTTGATATTTGGAGGGTAGATGCATTATAACGATAAAAGAGCACTGTTCAGAGGAAATTTGCTTACGATGGGGAATAGGGGTTGAAATGTCACCCCTAAAACTAAAATAAATTGTAACTTCCAAAGGAAACGAGAAGCCAAGTTGATATTTGGAGGGGAGATGCATTATAACAATGGAAACACACTGTTCAACGGAAATTTGTTTACGATGGGGAACAGGGGTTGAAATGTAACCCCTAAAACTAAAATGAATTGTAACTTCCAAAGGAAACGAGAAGCTAAGTTGATATTTGGAGGGTAGATGCATTATAACGATAAAAACACACTGTTCAGAGGAAATTTGCTTACGATTGGGAATAGGGGTTGAAATGTCACCCCTAAAACTAAAATAAATTATAACTTCCAAAGAAAACGAGAAGCCAAGTTGATATTTGAAGGGTAGATGCATTATAACGATAAAAACACACTGTTCAGAGGAAATTTGCTTACGATTGGGAATAGGGGTTGAAATGTCACCCCTAAAACTAAAATAAATTATAACTTCCAAAGAAAAGGAAAAGCCAAGTTGATATTTGAAGGGTAGATGCATTATAACGATGGAAACACACTGTTCAACGGAAATTTGCTTACGATGGGGAACAGGGGTTGAAATGTAACCCCTAAAACTAAAATGAATTGTAACTTCCAAAGAAAACGAGAAGCCAAGTTGATATTTGGAGGGTAGATGCATTATAACGATGAATACACTGTTCAGAGGAAATTTGCTTACGATTGGGAATAGGGGTTGAAATGTCACCCCTAAAACTAAAATAAATTATAACTTCCAAAGAAAACGAGAAGCCAAGTTGATATTTGAAGGGTAGATGCATTATAACGATGGAAACACACTGTTCAAAGGAAATTTGCTTACGATGGGGAACAGGGGTTGAAATGTAACCCCTAAAACTAAAATGAATTGTAACTTCCAAAGAAAACGAGAAGCCAAGTTGATATTTGAAGGGTAGATGCATTATAACGAGAAAAACACACTGTTCAGAGGAAATTTGCTTACGATTGGGAATAGGGGTTGAAATGTCACCCCTAAAACTAAAATAAATTATAACTTCCAAAGAAAACGAGAAGCCAAGTTGATATTTGAAGGGTAGATGCATTATAACGATGGAAACACACTGTTCAAAGGAAATTTGCTTACGATGGGGAATAGGGGTTGAAATGTCACCCCTAAAACTAAAATAAATTGTAACTTCCAAAGGAAACAAGAAGCCAAGTTGATATTTGAAGGGTAGATGCATTATAACGATGGAAACACACTGTTCAGAGGAAATTTGCTTACGATGGGGAAAAGGGGTTGAAATGTCACCCCTAAAACTAAAATTAATTGTAACATCCAAAGGAAACGAGAAGCCAAGTTGATATTTGGAGGGTAGATGCATTATAACGATGAAAACACACTGTTCAGAGGAAATTTGCTTACGATGGGGAATAGGGGTTGAAATGTCACCCCTAAAACTAAAATAAATTGTAACTTCCAAAGGAAACAAGAAGCCAAGTTGATATTTGGGGTGTAGATGCATTATAACGATGAAAATACACTGTTCGAAGAAAATTTGCTTACGAAGGGGAATAGGGGTTGAAATGTCACCCCTGAAACTAAAATAAATTGTAACTTCCAAAGGAAACGAGAAGCCAAGTTGATATTTGGAGGGTAGATGCATTATAACGATGGAAACATACTGTTCAGAGGAAATTTGCTTACGATGGGGAATAGGGGTTGAAATGTCACCCCTAAAACTAAAATAAATTGTAACTTGTGGGGAATACGCTCCACAGCTAATTTTTTGCACCTACATTCAATTCAATATTGCCTACAAATTTCGCACATATCATTGATAGTTTTTGTACTGATATTTTGATTCATCTTTATTTCATCTACTGTGAGTAGACATTGTTGGTGAATGGATCTCAAACACATTCTGCACTGAAATATTTCTGACTGTGTGTCCACTTTTCTAAAACAAACTAAACACTTTGCTGCTACACTTTCACTTTCCTGTAATAGCAATTGTTTCAAGTCACTCCGATATCCATTAATATCTACAAACGCATCTAAAGAATTTCCATAGCAATATTGAGAAAAAAAATATACAATATATACACCGCAATTGTAACCATCCGTTTGTGAGATGTGTTTCAGTTTTTTCAGTGATAAATTTTCATACGGTAGTTTCTTTAATTTCAAAAAGTTCACTATTTTAGAAAAAAATATTTTTTCAAATATTCTTTCGTTGCCCATTGGATCTAAGATAATTATATCATTAGAATATAGGTTAATCACTATTAAGAAGTAATGATTATTCCTGAGAACTGGCATTATAATTTCTTGTCTAGTTATTTCAATAGAATTAATGACATATGTCACATCTTTTAAAATTTTTTCATTAATTGTATCTTGGAATATGAATGACGATTTTTCTACAGAAATAATTTGGCAGTTTTTACGAGACTGTTTATTTAGAATGTGCAAACAGTGATCAACTACAAAACTAGACAACCACTCTTTATTATTTAATGTTAGAAAGTCATCTGAGATAATTTCTTTGATGCTAGATACGGTTGAATCACTTGTAATGACATATCCTCTATTACCCGGTAGGTGTTCATAGTAATCTGCGTTTTTCACTAACCCATTATCATAGAATTCTAAAGGATCAGTTGTAATCCATCGTTTTTCATAAATGGAAAGAGAGAAATATGATGGGGATATTAGAAATGGGAGCATGTCAAATAAATAAAATTCTTTAATCTTTTTCATCATCATATCACAAAAATTGGTATTTTTGTTAATGCGGACAATTTTTATACCTTTGAATGTATATATAACTAAATCACACCATTCCCTACAAGTTATTTCTAGAAGCCCCTGTATTTGGTAGTAGTAATTATGATTTGGTTTTATGGAACCATCCTGATGTAGAAAATCGAATTGAAATGTATCTGGATTACTATTCCTTGCTATAAATGGACATTTAATTTCAATCAATCCATCATTTCCAATTAATCCGTCTGGTGACCCGGCAATGTAAGGATACTTTTTATGAATCAGGAGACCTACTTTCGAACAATTTAAAGATTTCATGCGGCAGTACTCCATGCGTGCTAAGTCTTCGAATTGTAAGCCGTGGTTAATACTGGGAGTACTTATTTTTTTGGGTTCCGTCAATGAAATAATGAGGCTTTTGGATATTGTTCGAGCCTTACAAATCCTTCCGAAATTTGAAGCTGTCACTCGTATCTTCCTTTCGTTCCACCAAATATCGCTTTTGTTTTGGTCACGGGTATTGTACTCCAATGTCTCAGACATTGTTTCAGATAGATCAATATTCTCTGAAAAAAAAGTTTCACATTGTTTATGAAAGTAACTATTCGTATTTGGAATTAACGGATTATTTTTTCCATTGGTGGTACAAATTTCACAATAAAATAAATTGTTGTAAGATTTATCATTCGACCATTTGTCGCAAGATTGATGAATCCATCGCTTACATTTATCGCACTGGACCCATGACGTTACATCATTTTCCGTTCCATGGCCACAGTAGGCACATACGATAACATCATCTTCATCATCTTCCGCAAATAATGTATTTTCTACATTCTCCACATTTTTATAGGAAGTAGAAGATTTGGAATGAAATCCTTTCAAAAATTTCGCAACAAAATGGGAGGGTGCACGAAGTTTGTTTTTTTTATTCCAGCTTTCTGACGCTTGGGTTTCATCAATACCTTTTTTTCGGGGTATAGCCAAACGAGTTTTATTTATTCCCAACTTTTGTTCGTTATATAATGACAACATATCTAAATTTAGCTTTCGAATGAATTGGGAACATTTTAAATATCGTTTGCCACTTAACGTAATGTTTTTCAATTGACCAAAATAATTTTCTACCAGAGAATTACTGCATCTATCACATTCTATCATTAATCCGCTCCAAAGTGGACACAAGGGTAAGTATTTGTATAAAATCAACTGAAGAAATTCAGCGTTTAGGTATGGATTCATATCTCCCTGACCATGTGAAATATTTATACTTGAAAAAATGTGGTGAAATCTCCGGAAATAGGGACTTGATTTCATCAGTTCTTTGGCTCCTACGTCTGAGTCGGCATAGTTATAGTTGAAACCTTCATTCTTATCAATTTTTAATGTAGTTTCTGTGGATAGGAGTTTTAAATACATGAAAGAGCTTTCGGCTTGCAAATCATAATATTCACAGCTTAACAAAATGCTTACATTTTCAACAAATTCATCAAATGTTCCCAAACTTTTTATCAAAATTGCCCAAGCCATTATTTCTTTGAAAAATATTTCTTGTGTTTCATTTTTTGCTAATTTGTTGATATCTTTTGAAACCATTTTCATGTAATGGGCACAGCACAAGTTGATTTGAATTAACTCATTTTTTTTATTACCAACATTAATTTCATAACATTTTTCCAAATATTCGGAAAGTGTACATCTATTAAATGCTTTTGTAGCCGCATGTAAAATTGCAAAGCTAAAATCAATGATCACACCAGAAAACGCTGGCCAATAAGCATTTTGTTCGCAAAAAAATCTAAAATCTGATAGCAATTTAAATATTGAATTAGAATCGTGTTGTGATGAAACCATAGAAAATATTGAAAAGATCCTGTTTGTTTTCTCAATTTTGATTACAGCTGAATAAAACAAAATTCTCTTGCAGTTGTCAACTGGAGGTCGTACAACACCACCTGTTGCATCAAAGTGAATATAGGGCAATTGGTTATTAATTTTTTGAGACTTTAATATATCAAGCTGTTTTAAGCTGAATAATTTGACATTGAAAGGCAATGAAACCTCTTTAATAAAATCGGGATGATCTCGTTGCATCAACAACATATCAACTACATCATCTTTATGACGGTCTTGTCTTGAGTTACCCTCCGATTTAAGTTTTCGTAAAACGCAATCAGATTTAATTTTCTGCAAGTTTTTCCCCTTTTTTAAAATATTTTCATTTGGCAACAATAACGATTGTTTTTTATAATTAAAAGCTTTTTCATTAGTTAACTTTGTTTGTAAAATGGATCTCTCTATTCCTCTAATTGGAGACGTCATATATTTTGAATGAAAATAATGCAAAGAAGAACTGTAAACTTTTACTAAATTGCCATATAGTACAATTTTAAATTTCTTGCATTGATAATTGTTTTGTCTGCACGCAGCATAAATAACAGTAGCATTGCTTTTTTTCAAATATTTCACGAATTTGAAGACTACGATACATACATTATTAACGTGTTTTTTCAATAATTTACGCATATAAAATGGATAAACCTGTTTATTCAACTTATCTTCGGTGTAAATAAGATCTCTCATATCAGATTTTATCATAAATGTTCCTTCCAAAAATGTACAGGCTCTATAGTGAGGTATATTTTTATTATTAAAAAGGTTTTCTGATTCTTTAGGTAGAATACAAGAAGATATATTAGGACTTGAAAGATTTAGTAATGATTTTGGTATATACGTATCCGGAGTTATTTTAGAAGTTTTTTCTATTTCCATAGCAGTTGGTGTTGATGTCACTTCATTGTTATCGGGTTCTACTTTGGATGAATAATTAATTTCAAACTTATTTTTTTCCAAACTAACTTCATTATTCGAATTCATAACTTCATGAAACTTGTGTTCACAAAATGAATCAGTTTCGTTCGCTTGTGGAAATGTATCATGTTCAATATTTTGTGAACATTGTCCTATTGGACTATGACTATTTTCAAGTAACGGAGATGTATGTTCGAAAGACATAGATACATCTTCTTTTTGGGAAATTTCTTCGATTTCAGTAACTTTTTGAAGCTTATTTTCAGTATCATCTGATGTTTTTGTATACTTTAAATCTTTTGCTTTAATAGATAGCTTGAAATTATAAATTTTCTTCCTATTTTTGAGAGTATTTTTAAGCCCAGAGGTTTTACATAGGTTGCCGTAAAACGAAAGTGGGTCTCTCCATTTACATTGCATTGGTACCATTGGAGATTTTAACGTGCGCTGCCAAATATCTTTCACTGTTTTTGTTCCAGACTTTTTTTCCATATTTTGTTTTATTTTGAAACCTTCTGAATATCTTTTAGTAATTTGAGCTATAATGCTAGGATAGCCATATTTACTCCCTTTTAATTGGAGAGCGATTGATTCATGGAAAGTCTTGTCTGTAACATTCATATCAAAGCTTTGTTTAAGTGAAGACTCTATGAGTTCTAAAACATCTGCTTTAGAAATCTTCCTTTTGAAAGTGCGAGTCATGTTTTTATAATAGATTCTAAATTCTTGTGAATGTTATTTCGATAAAATGTGTCTTACCTAAGGTAGGTATATCAACATGAAACGTCCAATACTGAGAAATCAGCAATAATGGGAAATCTACTGGAGATACGGAAAAATGTTATAAAGAAAAAGTGGTCCAAAGCACAAAAATAAAACGGTGGTAGTTTTTTGAAAAATAATTTTCGATATTATTTGTCTTACCTAAGGTAGGTATATCAACATGAAACGTCCAATACTGAGAAATCAGCAATAATGGAAAATCTACTGGAGATACGGAAAAATTTTATAAATAAAAAGTGGTCCAAAGCACAAAAATAAAACGGTGGTGATTTTTTGAAAAATAATTTTCGATAATATTTGTCTTACCTAAGGTAGGTATATCAACATGAAACGTCCAATACTGAGAAATCAGCAATAATGGAAAATCTACTGGAGATACGGAAAAATTTTATATAGAAAAAGTGGTCCAAAGTACAAAAATAAAACGGTGGTAATTTTTTGAAAAATAATTTTCGATAAAATTTGTCTTACGTAAGGTAGGTATATCAACATGAAAAGTCCAATACCTTAGGTATATCAACATGAAACGTCCAATACTGAGAAATCAGCAATAATGGAAAATCTACTGGAGATACGGAAAAATTTTATATAGAAAAAGTGGTCCAAAGTACAAAAATAAAACGGTGGTAATTTTTTGAAAAATAATTTTCGATAAAATTTGTCTTACGTAAGGTAGGTATATCAACATGAAACGTCCAATACCTTAGGTATATCAACATGAAACGTCCAATACTGAGAAATCAGCAATAATGGAAAATCTACTGGAGATACGGAAAAATTTTATAAAGAAAAAGTGGTCCAAAGCACAAAAATAAAACGGTGGTAATTTTTTGAAAAATAATTTTCGATAAAATTTGTCTTACCTGAGGTGAGTATATCAACATGAAACGTCTAATACCTAAGGTATATCAACATGAAACGTCCAATACTGAGAAATCAGCAATAATGGAAAATCTACTGGAGATACGGAAAAATTTTATAAAGAAAAAGTGGTCCAAAGCACGAAAATAAAACGGTGGTAATTTTTGGAAAATGAATTTCGATCAAATTTATCTGTCTCAATGATATGTGCGGAATTTGTAGGCAATATTGAATTGAGTGTAGGTGCAGAGGATTAGCAGTGGAATGAGTTGAAATAATTCTAAATGGATTATAAATACGAGTATTTCGATTGGAAGAGTGTATTCCCCATCGTAAGCAAATTTCCTCTTAACAGTGTGTTTTTATCGTTATAATGCATCTACCCTCCAAATATCAACTTGGCTTCTGGTTTCCTTTGGAAGTTACAATTTATTTTAGTTTTAGGGGTGACATTCCAACCCCTATTCCCCATCGTAAGCAAATTTCCTCTGAACAGTGTTCTTTTATCGTTATAATGCATCTACCCTCCAAATATCAACTTGGCTTCTCGTTTCCTTTGGAAGCTACAATTTATTTTAGTTTTAGGGGTGACATTTCAACCCCTTTTCCCCATTGTAAGCAAATTTCCTCTGAACAGTGTGTTTTTATCGTTATAATGCATCTACCCTCCAAATATCAACTTGGCTTCTCGTTTCCTTCGGAATCTACAATTTATTTTAGTTTTAGGGGTGACATTTCAACCCCTATTCCCCATCGTAAGCAAATTTCCTCTTAACAGTGTTCTTTTATCGTTATAATGCATCTACCCTCCAAATATCAACTTGGCTTCTTGTTTCCTTTGGAAGTTACAATTTATTTTAGTTTTAGGGGTGACATTTCAACCCCTGTTCCCCATCGTAAGTAAATTTCCTCTGAACAGTGTATTTCCATCGTTATAATGCATCTACCCTCAAAATATCATTTTGGCTTCTCGTTTCCTTTGGAAGTTACAATTTATTTTAGTTTTAGGGGTGACATTCCAACCCCTATTCCCCATCGTAAGCAAATTTCCTCTGAACAGTGTTCTTTTATCGTTATAATGCATCTACCCTCCAAATATCAACTTGGCTTCTCGTTTCCTTTGGAAGCTACAATTTATTTTAGTTTTAGGGGTGACATTTCAACCCCTTTTCCCCATTGTAAGCAAATTTCCTCTGAACAGTGTGTTTTTATCGTTATAATGCATCTACCCTCCAAATATCAACTTGGCTTCTCGTTTCCTTCGGAAGCTACAATTTATTTTAGTTTTAGGGGTGACATTTCAACCCCTATTCCCCATTGTAAGCAAATTTCCTCTGAACAGTGTTTTTTTATCGTTATAATGCATCTACCCTCCAAATATCAACTTGGCTTCTTGTTTCCTTTGGAAGTTACAATTTATTTTAGTTTTAGGGGTGACATTTCAACCCCTATTCCCCATCGTAAGCAAATTTCCTCTGAACAGTGTTCTTTTATCGTTATAATGCATCTACCCTCCAAATATCAACTTGGCTTCTCGTTTCCTTTGGAAGCTACAATTTATTTTAGTTTTAGGGGTGACATTTCAACCCCTATTCCCCATCGTAAGCAAATTTCCTCTGAACAGTGTGTTTTTATCGTTATAATGCATCTACCCTCCAAATATCAACTTGGCTCCTGGTTTCCTTTGGAAGTTACAATTTATTTTAGTTTTAGGGGTGACATTTCAACCCCTATTCCCAATCGTAAGCAAATTTCCTCTGAACAGTGTGTTTTTATCGTTATAATGCATCTACCCTCCAAATATCAACTTGGCTTCTCGTTTCCTTTGGAAGCTACAATTTATTTTAGTCATAGGGGTGACATTTCAACCCCTATTCCTCATCGTAAGCAAATTTCCTCGGAACAGTGTTCTTTTATCGTTATAATGCATCTACCCTCCAAATATCAACTTGGCTTCTCGTTTCCTTCGGAAGTTACAATTTATTTCAGTTTCAGGGGTGACATTTCAACCCCTGTTCCCCATCGTGAGCAAATTTCCTCTGAACAGTGTGTTCCCATCGTTATAATGCATCTACCCTCCAAATATCAATTTGGCTTCTCGTTTCCTTTCGAAGTTACAATTTATTTTAGTTTTAGGGATGACATTTCAACCCCTATTCCCCATTGTAAGCAAATTTCCTCTGAACAGTGTGTTTTCATCGTTATAATGCATCTACCCTCCAAATATCAACTTGGCTTCTCGTTTCCTTTGGAAGTTACAATTTATTTTAATTTTAGGGGTGACATTTCAACCCCTATTTCCCATTGTAAGCAAATTTCCGTTGAACAGTGTGTTTTCATCGTTATAATGCATCTACCCTCCAAATATCAAATTGGCTTCTCGTTTCCTTTGGAAGTTACAATTTATTTTAATTTTAGGGGTGAAATTTCAACCCCTATTCCCCATCGTAAGCAAATTTCCTCTGAACAGTGTGTTTTCATCGTTATAATGCATCTACTCTCCAAATATCAACTTGGCTTCTCGTTTCCTTTGGAAGTTACAATTTATTTCAGTTTTAGGGGTGACATTTCAACCCCTGTTCCCCATCGTAAGCAAATTTCAACCAAACAGTGTGTCCTCTAAACCAATACACCCATACCGATTGAATATCATGGTGGCTATTCGAAATATGAACCCGATCTTACCAAATATTTTGCACGCCACTGAAACTGCGAATTGAGCAGTCCTCAACATTTTTGCAGCTAAAATTGGCTGCTATCTTCACACCGGTTTATCTGGGATAGCTTCTTTGCGAATCTCCTCACATTGTCGGCCTTTATCTAACGTGGTTATTTTATCTCGGGATACTTCTTTACGTATGTGGAGACTCAGCAATCCATATATTAGGTCCAATTGGGTCTGCTCGTCGTGTCTGCTAAGGGGCAGTTGAGTAACGTAACGCTGTCTTCTGCGCAACGAACTCATAAATGGTTTCGTTAGATTGTTGTTTATTGATAAATATATCAACATACACTTGGTGTGCTGGTTTAGATGGTGAGAATGCTGTTCTAAGTAATTGAGTAGCATCATTTAGCTGTGGCAGCTGCATTTTCAGTGAGTAATAATGGTAACCCTTTCAGTGCGTCTACATCTGAAATTTTCTCAATTTCTTTATAAATAATTGACTGTTGTTATGAATGTTTCGACTGTATTATGACATCGTTTACCGCTAAAACGTGCGGTGCATTTACTAAAACTACCGTTGGAATTGTTGGTGCCTGGACTGTTCTGAGTAATTCATTGAATTGATCCGTAGACATAGTTATAGTTGTCATATTTTCAGCAAATCTTGGACTTCTCCAGTCTTCCAGTTTTCTTTTCGGTTTTAATCAATCCAACATATTCTGATGGTATGAAAATTGGTCCTGATTTTAAAGAACGTTTCACCTGTCGCTCAATCACGGAATGTGCAGAATCGCCTTCGTTCTGTGTATGACCTACTATTAAGAATTTGTGAGTCATAGACTTTATGTTTGTATACTTCATCGAAGCAAAAATATAGATTGTTAAAATGTAACGATTTTTTTGGTGTCCTACACAGTTATCAGAATACAAAATCAATTCAAATTCACCATTAGGATTGGCTGTTGATACTTCTATAGATTTCAAGAACCAACTTCATTGGCTCCTCTTCGTCCTTGGGTTTCATCCCATACATAACAGTAGCATTGATCTCCCTGTTCTTTCTTTCTAATTTCGTACCCAGCTTAGACTTATAGTAGAGAGATGATGTATCCCCTTGAGGACATGGCATAACTGCCTGCAAGTCAAAACAAGCTACAATATAGTTTTGAGAAATTTTATCTTTGTCTGTTTGTTTTTCAGCCCGGGAGAGTTCTTTCTCTGACAAATGGATTTCATAATCAGCTTTTAAATTTTCTTTATCTTCTTCGAAAGAATTTATGTAAGTTGCTCAAACACCACACTGGTCTTTCCTCGGAGTAAAAAACGAAATATTGAATTCTCGATTAAAAATTTTATGATAAATTAAATACTTTGCATAAGGTAATATAATATAATCCCTGTGCAAATCGCGTAAAGTCTTTCCACCCTCGATAAATTCGCGAGAAGAACGAGCTCTTGAATAGTGACCTTCCATTCTCAGTATGGAGTTTATATGCTTTCGAATTCCTTCGTTTATACTGGGATCCAATTTACGATGTTGTCCATGCTTTCCACGGAGATGAGTGAAATCATTCCTCCTGAACTATTCCGTTTGGCGATCACAGTTCTTATCGGTCTATCTGTAATATCTAAAGTAGATTTAAAAAACAATTTGCAAACACGAACTTGGTTTCCATCAATTATAAAATGAAATGCATTGTTACCATGTCGTTTAGATTCATTTCGAGGATACTGATATTTGGGTGTAATAGGTGTCATGCATGATGATAAATAGTCTCTGTTCAGGTATCGGCGTTAAATTTTCTTGTTTGATTTACCCTTTTTCGATAAATAATCTGTGGACTGTATTATGACTTTATTTTACATTAAACTTAATCACTAACAATACTACTATACAATGATTTTAGTTCTTTTTAAATCTTTAATAATATTGTTAATTTAATTATAAGGTATAGAGTAACCTCACTCTTCTTCTCTTTGACTGCGACTGCTTCTCGCTCTCCTCTCCCTTGGGTTTCCGTCACATGCACCCCAAATAATTGCGACGTTGCCACTTCTATTATTTACTACAGTCTTAACATACCCGCGGCCTTGAAAGCACCAGCTTTTAACGAAATATTTAATGTTCATTAAGAAAAAAACATACACGACTAATTGTACAGCGGCAATGGGCAAATTTTGGAGAAGTCTCTTTTAATAGTTCCATTGTTGGTGAGAATCTCAGCAACTCTCGAGATATTATCACTTCCGCGAATTAATTTGATTACACGTCCTAATCTCCAGTTCAAAGGTGGTAGCTTGTCGTCTTTTACCAGCACTAACATGCCTTCTTCCAGCATTCCATTGCTCGTCTTCCATTTGGTTCGCTGCTGAAGGTCAGAGATATACTCCTTATACCATCTTCTCCAGAAGTGTTGTCGAGCATTTTCAATCTTCTGGTATCTGGATAATCTGCTCTCCTTTTCTAAACTCATGTCTGGCTCCAGAATTGAAGTCAGTGGACGACCAATAATGAAGTGAGCTGGAGTTAGGGGAGAAGGATCTAAGGGGTCGGTAGATAGTGGAGAAAGAGGACGGGAATTCAATATGGCCTCTACCTGGCAAAGTAGAGTTGTGAATTCATCAGCTGTAAAGTTAGAATTGCCAGACACACGTTTTAAATGACACTTCATTGACTTAACCCCTGCCTCCCACAATCCACCAAAATGTGGAGCTTGGACAGGATTAAAATTCCAGCGTATGCCTTGGTTGTTCACAAAATCACTTATTGAAATTTCATTTTTATTTAGGAAATCATATAATTCCTTTAAATTTCTGTTTGCCCCAATGAAATTAGTACCGTTATCTGAGTAAATTTGATATGGTTTCCCTCGCCGACTAATAAAGCGTTTCAGAGCCAAAAGAAAATCTTCAGTTGAAAGACTATTTACAAACTCTAGATGAATGCCCTTTGTGGCAAAACATACGAATAGACAAACGTAACCTTTTATGAGTTTCGAGCCACGGCCCTTTTTATTGAGGACAAGAAAAGGTCCAGCATAATCTATACCTGTAATTTGGAATGGAAAACCTGATAGGAATCTATCACTAGGCAAATTACCCATCATAGGTTGAACCGGTTTAGGTTTCAATTTATAGCATCGCAAACATTTATGAGCAACAGATCTAGCTAAATTGCGAGCTGCAATGGGCCAATATGTTTCTCTTATACTATATAATAGTTGTAGTGGTCCAGCATGCAGTAAGTTTTTATGTTCTTGTTCGAAAAGAAGTTTGGTGAAATAATGTTTTGAAGACAAGATCATTGGGTGTTTTTTATTAAAGTGAAAATTTGAATTTTGCAAACGACCACCAACTCTAATTATGCCATCAGTGTCCATGAACGGATTTAAAGATAAAAGTTTACTCTTTTTGTCAATTTCTGTTCCAACCTTCAGATCATTGTACTCCTTGGTAAATGAAGATATTTGAGATATTTTTACAAGTAACTTCAATGAATAATCTAATTCAGTAGCTGTTAAAACACCAAATGTTCGGTTTTCTTTAGCACTTAAACAATTTTTTTTTGAATCTCAAGATATAAGACATACATCGTTTTAATCGATTTAAACTAGAAAACCTTTCGAAGGGAAATATACTTTCAGATACAGCCACCAAAGTCGTTTTTATTTCTGGAAGAGGGACAGACATCTTATTATCTTTCGGCCAAAATTCTGGACTCTCTCTGAGCCAACATGGACCGTGCCACCATATGTTTGAATTATTTAAACTACTAGGATAGGAGCCTCTTGATAAAATATCTGCAGGATTTTCTAAACTTGGAACGTAACGCCATGACCTTATATCAGTTAAATCCTGTATTTCAGCAATTCTATTGCGTACAAATGGTTTTAATAAATGTACTGAAGTTTTAATCCAGCCAAGAACAATTGTCGAGTCAGACCAAAATGTTACAGAATTTAAATTAAGCCTCAGAGAAGTAGTAACTTTATTAACAAGTTTGGCTAAAAGATGGGCTGCACATAGTTCTAACCGAGGAATTGTTAGTGATTTAATTGGCGCAACCTTAGCCTTAGAAATAAGTAAATGACAGAATATTTCTCCATGGCAATTTTCTGATCTGACATACACAGCTGCGCCATATGCTACCTCAGAAGCATCTGAAAACGCATGTAAATCTATTTGTGTAGGATTATCGCAAATTGCATGTCGGTCAATTTTTAAATGGTTCAGAGAAGGAAGTTCTTGTAAAAAATTATTCCATTTAATTTGCAAATCATAGGAAATAGGACTATCCCAAGATAAATTTTCTTTCCAAAGTTGTTGTAGCATAACTTTGGCAATTATAATGCAAGGACCAAGTAAACCCATTGGATCGAATATTCTGGATATGCATGAAAGCATTACTCTTTTTGTTAAGCGTTCACCTTTTAGTTCAACGTCAATGTGAAATATTAATTTGTCCGTTTTACTCATCCAAGATATGCCTAGAGTTTTTGCAACATCATCTTCGCCGATAACCAGACCTTCCGAAGCTTCAGCAAGTTTACATTCTTTTAAATCATTTAATATGTCCGGAAAGTTTGATCTCCACTTTCGAAGTGGAAAGCAACCTGAGCGAAGAACCTCACATAATCTAAGGCAACTTTCTTTAGCTAGGTGAATATCATCAAAACCTGTCAAAAGGTCGTCGACATAGAAGTCGTGAAAAATTATATTTGAAATCATAGGTAATTTGTTATTACAAAGGTTACCTAACTCAACTAGACACCTAATAGCTAAAAATGGTGCACTTGTGGTTCCGTACGTCACTGTGGAAAGTTCAAAAACACTTAGTTCTTTATTTTCATTTTCTCGCCAAAGAATTCTTTGCATTTTATGCTGATCTTCTAACACTAAAACCTGACGGTACATTTTTTCAATGTCCGCGGTAACAACATATTTATATTGTCTGAAGCGTAATAATATTGAGACTAAATCGTCTTGAATGACTGGTCCCTTTAACTGGAGTTCGTTAAACGAAACTCCACTTGTAGTTCGAGCCGAGGCGTCAAAAACTGTTCTTAACTTTGTTGTCGTACTATGCATACGTAGGACACCATGGTGCGGTAGATAATAGGCACCCTCATGATTTGCTTTAGCTATATTACCTATATTTTGCATATGGCCGAGATTTTCATATTCCAAGATAAATTCTTTGTACATTTTGGCAAATTGAGAATGTTTTGAAAATTTTTGCTCTAATGATTTGAATCTCCTTTTGGCTTGATCTAAAGATTCACCTAACTTTTCCGGACTTTGTTTTAACGGAATCGATACAACAAAACGACCTTCTTGGGTTCTTGTGGTTGTATCTTTAAAATGAGATTCACAGTCAGTTTCCTCTTTGGACCAAGGACTGGCAGTTTTAACACATTCTATTTCAAAAAATTTCGATAACTGATCTTGGATACATGAATCAGATTCATTTTTAACAAAATTACAAACTGTATTATTAGAAATTTGAATGCCTTGTACTTTACCTGAAACCAACCACCCAAGCTGAGTCTCCTGTAAAACAGGACCATTCTCAGTTAACTTTAATTGTTTTGGACATAAAACATTCCAAAATATGTCAGCACCTATCAACATCTCCACTGGCCCGGGCTTATGGAAATTTTTATCGGCCAATATTAGATCTTTAGGTATCAATAAACTGTGCTTATCAATGGAAAATGTAGGCAAGTTTCCGGTTATCTCTGGTAGTATAAAACAAGACAAATCAGTTATGAAATTTTTGTGTTGAGATTTTAACTTCAAACAACATTTAGAGTTAACATTAGAGACGGTACTATTTAAACTGGAAACAGCAAAATGGACTGATTGCTTTGAAATATTTAGTTTTGAATGAAGAGACTCAGTTACAAAAGAAGACATAGAACCTGAATCTAAAATAGCTCGAACTGGTACATAAAGACCATTACTGTCTAAAACATCTACTATTGCCGTAGATAACAAAATTTGTGAATATTCTGATTTAGTCGTTAAAGAAACATTTTCTTCATTTATGTTTTTATCAGCTTGATTTTTATTTTCTATATGTAGAAGAGTATTGTGTTTACCTTGACATGTTTTACATGAAGCATACAATCTGCACTGGTTAGTTTTGTGCCCGCTTCGGAGGCAATTTAAACATAATTTTAACCTTTTGGCTTGTTCAGTGCGATTTAACACGGACATTGCTTTAAATTTGTCACACAGAAAGACTCTATGTTCACCACCACATATGGCACACTTAAAATTTTGGGAAGATGTTTTGTTTTGTTGTGAATTATTTCCAGAATCGGCAGAAAATAAGCCCCTAGTTTTTCCTGATTTTTGACCCTGCTCGAGTTTGTTTAATTCTAACCGTTCTAGCAAGTCTGCTCTACTTCTTAAAAATTCATACATATCCTCAAGAGAAGGCAAATCCTTTTTGGACTTGATTTCCTCCCATTTACTGACAGACGCATCGTCCAAACTTTTGGCCATTAAATGTAAAATTAAAATATCCCACTGACTCGTTGGTAGTTCAAGACTATTAAGAGCCCTCAAGTGTTTGGAGACTGTATCTGACATATTTCTTATTTTAAAAGATGAAGCTTTAACAATTTTCTCTAAATTGAATAATGCATCTAAGTGATTATGTATTAATAACTTTTTATTGTCATATCGTTTGCATAACAAACCCCATGCAACGGTATACGTTCCTGCAGAAATTTCAAGAGATTGGATAACCTGACTCGCGCTACCCTCTAGACTAGCTCTTAAATAATGAAATTTATTTATATTGTCGATGTCAGAGTTGTCATTTATTAATGCGTTAAACGTGTCTCGAAACTCAAGCCAGGTATTTGAAGACCCACTAAATGTAGGTAATTTTATGTCTGGCAATTTTACTGCGGGAGAGCTGCAACCGTTTTTGCTCGAAATGATCGAACTTTTATCGGAGTTATGATCATTATTGTTATTAATGGGTGGCTTTAGTTGATTTAATAAGTATTTTGCTGAAGAGAATGAATCATAAAAATTTTGTAAAAACTGTTCGCGTTGAGCTAATTGTTCAGTAAACTTGGCTTTGTCGTCTAAAATTTCCATTTCAATTTGGCTCTGAACACTATCAAACTCATTACTTATGTCACTAATACTATTTATTCTTTCTTCAAGCTCGATAATATTTTGTTCAGAAATATTTTCTTCATTCTCAAAACTTTCTTTTAATTTTGAAACTTTATTACTAAAAATAGAAATTTTTCCTTTTAGAACACCCCGTTTCTTAATTAAAGTTTTATATGAATCGTCAGTCATGATTAATTTGTAAAATTATAATTTTTAAATTAATTTCCTATCAGTGCAAAATTAAATAATTGTCGGCAACAGTGTAGCTTCAAACAAACGACCCTAGAGATATTCAACAGCTGCACTCAAAATTTTAAAAACCCAACAGATAAATACCTATTAGGGTTCGTAAAACGTAGATGAAATATGATATGGCGATAGCAATTTGTGAATTTGTGAACCACTTATCAACTCAAGACCACGCCCGTACACATATACAAATAATAATTATCTAAATTAACGTGAGGCTGAATTAAACTCTACTATCCAAATAAAGGCAATATTTTTAATTTTAATGGAAATTAGGAAATTATGAAAAAAGGAACAAACTCACTGTGTATGTAACGTCCGTCGGCTTCCCGGCGTAATTCAGATTTGCTGGATACTGGATTAAATCATCCCACTCATGCGGTTCGAAGACCAAATGTTCAGGTATCGGCGTTAAATTTTCTTGTTTGATTTACCCTTTTTCGATAAATAATCTGTGGACTGTATTATGACTTTATTTTACATTAAACTTAATCACTAACGATACTACTATACAATGATTTTAGTTCTTTTTAAATCTTTAATAATATTGTTAATTTAATTATAAGGTATAGAGTAACCTCACTCTTCTTCTCTTTGACTGCGACTGCTTCTCGCTCTCCTCTCCCTTGGGTTTCCGTCACATGCACCCCAAATAATTGCGACGTTGCCACTTCTATTATTTACTACAGTCTTAACAGTCTCGTTGTCTTTGTAGATCACTAACAGCCCAATAGTGTTGGAAAATCAGTTGGCGAGATTCTACAGTAATTCTTGAATTGCATTTGAGTTTGCAGCTATCATTACAGGGAGGTTTCATTACTCTCGCCTGGATTACTTTTTCGGATTTTGAACATGACACATACTGTTTTCCAGCACTTCTAGCTAATTTTGCAGCATTTTTCTTCCATTCACAAGAATTACGCTTATGTTTTCTAGTTCTCTTCATAACATTATTTTCTGCTTCATTTTCTATGTCCTGGGGCACTATTTATATTTCTAAATTATTGACGGCAGCTTCGTTGTCAGACTGCGATGAACTTTGGCTATTTGAGTCAGATAAGAAATCTGGATCTGCATCCGTATCATCAGAATTACGAAATGGATCTGCATCCGTATCATCAGAATTACGAAATGGATCTTCATAATCAGATTTGGATGAAAGCTCACATTTTGCAATGTAACGAAGCTATTACCGTCATTCACAGGTTCAGGAAGAACACTATTTTCTCCAATGAAACTGGCCCCATTGCTGTTTATGGGTTGTAAACCATCATTAATGGAGGAAGAACATATTTGTTCAGATGGAGAATTAACCTCATTAATATTATTTCTGGTCCCATTGTTGATGATTTCCCAGTGTGCGGCATTATTGCCTTCAGGTTGTTGTTGAACCATCTTCAATATAAGTTTCGATCGATGGGACATCATCTTAAATGGAGAATAACCTGAAAAATATTTGGGTTTGTAATTGTCATAAACAAAAATATAGTTATTATATTTTGGGAAAAGGTGTCACATCTCAAAATATTAGGCAACAATTCGGTGTTAAATCAAAAAACCTATTCATACATTATGCAAAAAAACAACACATTCTGAAATGTGACATTATAAGACTCTTTATTGATCATTATTTTATAAAGAAAAATGACAATACTTGAAATATGACGTTCTATAATAAACCAAAGTGATTAAAGTAGACTTACCTATTTGAATAAAAACGACACAACTCGAATATGACGCTTTTCTCTAAAAACTTGAGAACTATCAACATTCCTTGACAAGACCTAACTCACAACTGACGTTTTTCCATAAAATAGTATAGTGATCTCGATAAATAGTAAAATGACACTCCTGCTCTCTGGTAGCAAACTGTAAAACTTCAGTTGTGTCGTTTTACCACATACAAATATTAGCTGTTATGATCATTATGATCAATTATCCCAAATATGGTAATTTTTGACTTGTGTCACTTTTCTATCAACGGAGCGGTATTTTTAGTTTTCTTTTATCTATAAGGATTAATAAGGCTTGAGTTAAATTAAAAACCTGTAAAATCCATTTATAAGTTACTTCAAAACTTAAGACTAAAAAAGTAAACCAGATAAGACTTACCTAGAACAAGCTTGGCAAATGATTGATCGCAAAATTCATTTTTCTGTCTGCGAGCCAGCCAGCTATATGTGCTGGCAAGAGAGTCCGACATTATTCTATGCAGACATCTGGCCACAAAATTCATAAGTGGTTCGGCCCCCTAGGTTAGATAATTCAGTAACCTAAAATGAACAATAATAGTTATCCATTGAAACAATTTTAGTACACATAAAAAAACAAATACGTCAATTTTTCTACATATGTATTTTTGGCTGTAAGCCCGCATGACTCATTCGCACGTTTGGTAACAAAATTGTGGCTAATTTAGAACAGAGGTCACATTTTTCATATGACAAATATTCTGTGTACATGCACATTGAATATTTATGTTGTTACCAAATGGGTGTCATTGCTTTGTGCCACATGAGCTTGAAAAAACTGATAACAGTGGTTTTCAGTGGAGCAAATTTTTGATACTTCAACTCCATATATTCCAATGTCTCAAATGTTCCATAAATTTTGCTTACTTTACATTATAAAAGCCGCCGAGTTATTCAAATTAATACATAGATGCTCTTTTAGATTGTGGATCTCAATCCAGTTTTATTACAACGGAATTCTTTAATAGTTTACATTTACCAAGATTAAAACAAATTTAACCATTTGCGGTATTGGAGAAAAAACTTCTAATGCAACTTATAAGTGTACATTGAAATTGAGATCTATGTCAAATGATTATAATTCAAATTTAAACGCATTTTTGTTAGACAGTATAACTAGCAACTTACCCTAAAACCTTAAAAACTCTTGCGGATATTCAATTAGCGGATCCAAAATTTGATGAAACTAGAGAGATTGATTTGTTAATAGGAGCAGATTTGTTTTGGGACATTGTTACTGAAGGGAAAATTCCTTTGGAGCCTAATGGTCGGATTCTTCAGAATACGCGGTTAGGGTGGATTGTAGCGGTACCTTCGGCTAACTATCATTCGAACTCGTACACATTGTGCAATCTTAGTAAAACGATTAGTTTAAAGGAGCAAATATCTAAATTCTGGGAAGTGGACATGTCTAAATAGAAAGTTTTCCTTTGTTATAATTTCACTCTGTGGTCTATTGTAGTTATAAATCTACAGGTACTGACAAACTAACGGGAAGAAGAAATGGGCGGGCGTAAAAGTCTGAGCCGATCAGATTATTTAATACGGTGCAAATCTGCCAGGCAATCGAACAAGCGGAACTGTGCCACAAGACAAGTTCAATTAACCCTTCGGATTTGAAAGGAAAGTCAAGGGAATAAGAAAAACAAATTTACCGGTTTGGAGAAAAACGTTTGTAATCTGCCGGGTAAACGAACAAGCGTAACTGAGCCACAAGACAGGTTCGAATATCCCTTCGGATTTGAAAGGAAAAACACGGAAATATAAAGAAAACAAGTTTACCGGTTTTTAAAAAAAAAACACGTTTGTGATCTGCCGGGTAAACGAACAAGCGTAACTGAGCCACAAGACAGGTTCGAATATCCCTTTGGATTTGAGTTTAAAACGGTACACTACTATTCCAACACTAAGAAAATAAATTAATTCTGTAAAGTGAAATACTTCTATCTATCGGCACACAGAGTAACAATAACTCGGGAAAAAAATTAAATATTAGAGTCCTTGACAGTATCAAATGTATATAAATTAGTCACATAAAATCGTACCCTCAATAGAGAGCCGGCGAATATTCAATAAATACCAATTACTTGTTTAGCAATCAATAAAAAACAATTTTTCTAGAACAAATCAACTTTTATTCAAAACAAACTAAAACGAGTTTCTATTCGACAACGGTTAATTCAAATTTCGGAAAAACAAGGAAAATTAAATGTCTTCACCATTAAAATCTAATTCCCATAATGGAAGCAAATTTTCTTTAAACAAATTACAATATTTTATTATTCAAAAAGAATTACCAAAGTAAAAGTTTTCACAAAAAAAAATACAAAATATCAACCGGTACGGAAATTATTGAGTTTAGGTACTGTGATTATTAAAAATATTTTACTTTCCTAAATCGGCTTCGGTATGCACCACTTAACTAATAGAATTGTCTTTTCAAAATATGAATTCCGGGAACCGGATCGGTAACAAACTCAACATGTCCTTTTGATTGAAAAATTTTTAACTTCGGAAATAACTGAATTTTATGATTTAATATAAATTTGCGTACCTCCGGACTAATACAAAAAACACTAAAACAAATATAACGGTAATAATAATAAAAAAAATAATAATAAATCGGTCACAAAAGGGAATCGGAAAGTAAGTAACGAGTTATTTAAGATCAAGTGGCAAAATAAAAATATGAAACGGAGAAAAAAAAACAAATCAGTGTCAAAAAAAAATAACTCGTTACATAGTACAGACTGTTTATGCAATTAGTGGTTGTTGTTCTATTTTAAGCCCGAATACTACCACCGCGTTTTTCTTGTTTTGTCTTTTCAATAACTCAACTTCTTCTTTGAAAGATTATTTCTCAGCTTGTAGGTCTCGTATCTGACTTTTTCAGGCATTGAACTTCCATCAACATGCGCGCTTCTGCTGCTTCTATTTTAGACTCAATATCACTTCTGTTTTTTAAAATCTCGTCACGTATTATGCTCAGTGTTATTTCTTGATTTTCAGCCATTTACTTGAATGTATTTTATTTTACACAATCTGGCAACTTTGTATTTAAGGTAGACTGCAAATCGTTATCACTCCGAGTTTATATCAGGTTCATCACTTTTTTATATTTCACACTTCAGGTTTTTCACTTTTTTATATTTCACACTTCAGGTTATTCACTTTTGTTATTTACAAATTATTACTTGAGATTGTTTTTTTTTCAATAATCCGTTGAATTAACTCTTATATTTCCTTCTAATAAGCTCACTTCAGGCATATCGCAAATCTAGAGTAGAAACGAGTGTTAAAATGATTATAAAGCAATATCTTGAACTCGTCTGCCACGGTTCTTTTTAATACTAGTCCGTTGGGGAACTGTTTCCTAGTTGGTTCTTTCGGGTGCTTTAGCGGTTTTCTTGGATTCCTCCTTGTGGGGCTGCTCAATTTCTCTCCCCTTTTGGAAGTCAGTGTAGTTATTGACAGAGTCTCGTGAGATCTTTTGGCGTATGTCGATAGGTGTGTTCTTTTTACGCGCACATTACTGATATGAGCTGAGATCTCAGTCAAAAAGAACACACCTGATATGAAGTAGTTCAAAGATCGTATCTAACTGTGTGATTTCGTCATGTCTATTCGACGGCAGTTGCGCCAATATGGCTCTCTTCTTGCATATGAACTCGTCAATCGGCATATTTTCTTCCTGGTGGTCCTTAAAGAGTTCAATATATACTTGGTGCGCCGGATTGGTAGGTGAGAAAGCACTTCGGATCAGTGAAAGCGCTTGGGCCCATGTTGTTGCTTCTTCCTTTACTCCTTGCCACCAAACAGATGCGTTGCCTGTCAACAATAAAGACAATCCCTTAAGGGCGTCAGCATTTGGAATCTTTTCTATTTCCTTGTATATATTGATCGTAGTAATGGATGATTCAACTGTCATACGACATCTCTTACCATCAAACCTTGCGTTACATTTACTGCTTCCAATCTGCGCTGCGGCTGGTGGTACCACATGTGAGGCAGTAATTGTTTGAATGAGCTGTGTAAATTTCTCATTGGTCATCTGCATAATGGTTTTGTTTGCTAATCGTTCACTTCGCCGAGGTTCTTGTGTAAAACTCTGAATTGGGTCCATAATTTTGCAAAAATTGACTTAAATCAGCCCAGGAGATTTGTTATCTAACTGTTTTCTCAGTGTAGCTTTTTGTGCTCGCAAATTTGGATAATGATTATATTCGCAGAAGAATAAAATTTTTCAGTGTGGAAACTACGAATTATTTGCAAAAATGAAGAGATTAACAAAATATTTACAAAACAAAGCCAAAGCTGATGAGAGTATGTGCAAATTTATGGTCAAATACAAAATTTTAACGACATCGAATTAGGACTGACAACCAGTGCTATTCTGTTCGCAATGGAGTGGTCTATGAGAGAAAATGAATAGGAATATCCTTCTACATTAGTACTGGGTATGTCCTCCAATATGATGGGTCAAATGCATTAATCAAGCAATGAACCCCAACCCATAACATCTAATGACTCAAATCATTCGCCACCATCAACATTTAACCAGACAGACAACCTGATATTGCAATCAATGAGCGGGTATATATTCGATAAAAGAAGCGATTTTGATGAACTAATGATACAGCATCATACAACAAGCGATCAATTTTGTGCATCAGATACCTTAGATGATCCTAGCCCATCTAAGAGCGAAGTGGAACAGCTGCGTGAGTTGCTTCTTAGCTGGAACCAAGTGCATCTTCATGACATTTTAGTCCGTAAGTACCTATTTAAATATTTTATCGAGATTTTTCGATAGTTTCCTAATATTTGTAATGTTTGACATAATTATATTGATTTTGTAATTTTAAAGTATTTATGGACATTATAAGAAAAATTGAGATATTCATTGTTTTAGGTGAAAAAGTATTTGTAAATGTGTTACGTGTACCACCATATAGATAAATTATTGAAAAATGTTGACAAGGAGACGCAAATTTTGTTTGAAAATAGCTTAGTGGAATGGCGCGAGCTAATGGGAGTTCCTATGGAAAATTTTGATCGTGGTATAAGATCTTCAACTTCCACCCCCGAACCAACACGCGCTTTCAGCATCCCAGTTATAGATATTCTCCATATTCTTTGAGCGCTCCAACTAACTCAATTGAATAGGCAGCGAAGTCATGCTGTCACAAATTTCAAACGACTCGCCAAAAGCCGCTATCGAATATTATATAAATTTAAGAAATTTGATGCAGAGCAACGAAGCCGGTTAATAGCTAAAATTGCCCGCTATCATGAAGAAAACGAATACCAATGACTATGAAAACTAGCTATAGGTTAGAAGAGGAAATAATTAATAGATTTACTACTGAATCATTGGAAAGATAATTTTAAATTGAAATGTATATAAAAGTATAATATGCCTAATAAAGTAACTTTTTTGCATGTGTTGCAGGACATCGAAAAGAGGAAATTGTACAATAAATGGCTAAATTCCACAGTCACATTTAAACAGGCTTTCCCACGGACAAGAGATAATTCAGTCGATACTAAAAAAGAAAATAAGTCCTCTCGAAAATTACTAAAATTCAGTAAGATAATCTTAAGTCTTTTGATATCTATTATACAGTGTGTCCGCGTAAGTTGGCTACATATGGAAAACTTTTTTATTATTGGTTTTAGGACAAAAAGTTATTCTTCATAAAAAGCTTATCTAAAACCTAAAATGCAATCATTAGATATCACTTTTTTTCAGTCGTGTACGAGGTATGTCAAAAAATATGAATTTTACTCAAGAGTAAAGTACCTTGATTTTTCACAATACAGAAAAATTGTAGAAAGTAAAGTTGTTTAAAATTGGAAGTTATATCCAAATATGCAATTACAGCTATTTAGCATGAAAATTAAGATTTGGTGATTATTTACGTTTCACATGATTTTTGTTCAAGAGTAAAGTACCTTCATTTTTGACCATATCGAAAAAGTTTAATAAGAAAAGATGTTGAGGATTGAATAATTTTGAAATATTGTTTATTTATTATCAAAAAATATTAATTTCACATTTTCTCTGCGTTAACATTAATAGTTCAAGTTTGAAAATTAATGCATTACATTTAATAACTCATAAATTTAATCAAATAAATCTTAAACAATAATAATTTACAAATGTACTTTTATCAAAACAAACATATCCCCATTTTTTATTGAACGCTGATGACCTTCCAATCACTAATTTTGTAATATTTGAACTATGCATTTAAACGAATACAAAATTGTATAATTATGTTGTTATCAGTACTAATAAAAAATCTGTTTCTTCAATTTGCTAATGCTTCCACATATCCTCCATCTCTGGTCATACATGTAACAGTTCTATTAACAAATTCTTTTAAGACGCTCCTAATCATACGGGGCGTTATACTACGTACCGCGTCTGTAATTACTTCCTCCAAATAGTCAATATTTCGAAAGGGCTTTTGAAGATATACCTTCTGCTTTAAGTAACCCCACAAGAAAAAATCGAGTGGGGTTAAATCTGGAGACCGCGGAGGCCAAGGAATTTCCGAATAACGATGAATAATTTTTCCATTAAACAGATTTTCAATGTATTGACGTACATCTAACCTGCTGTGACATGGGGCACCATCCTGTTGGAACCATACCTGCTGACGTTCAGTTAGGGGAAGGTTGTCAAGAAAATCACTTATTTTATCGTTTAAAAAACACAAATAACGATCCGCATTCAAGTTTTCTCGAAAAAAGAAAGGTCCAATCATTTGATTTTTATAAATTGCGCACCAGACATTCGTTTTGAATGAAGTCTGGTCCCGCGATTTCAATGTGAAATTTGGATTAGTATCACTCCACCAACGGCAATTTTGGCTTGAAACTGTCCCATTTGATGAGAATGTTGCTTCATCTGAAAAAATAATTTGTCTCGACATAAATTGATTATCATCCAAGTGTCCCTGTATGTCACAACAGAATTCAAATCGTCTATCATAATCTCCTGGTTTTAACGTATGGATGAATTGGGGTTTGTACGGGAGAAATTTGTTCTTCCTTAGGATCTTTGCAACTGTAGTTTTTTTTACGACATTTGTCATTGAAGATGCTCTTTGTCGCAAAGAATATTCAGGATGTTCAATTGTCGAGAGAATTACTTCTAATGCAATGTCATCATTATCTGCTTTGTTTTGATGTTTTTTGCTAAATTTATTATGTACATCTCCATAAGTCCTAAATTTATTATAAATTTTTCGTACTGTTGTAAAATGAACATTTTTATCTGGATGTCGGGAATTGAATATTTCTGCAGCTTCTCGATATTTTTATACTTATCACCCACTATTATCACAATTTCAATTTTATCGTCCATACTTAATGTTGCTGGCATTTCTACCTTTTCATAAACAAATACTTTCAAAAATAAAACTTTACAACAATATCACAAGGTATTACGTTTTGACGTTCACTGACAAGTGCCTCCTAGATTAATAATGTATTAATTTTCAAACTTAAACTTTTAATGTTAACGCAGAGAAAATGTAAAAATAATATTTTTTGATAATAAATAAACAATATTTCAAAATTATTTAATCCTCAACATCTTTTCTTATTAAACTTTTTCGATATGGTCAAAAATGAAGGTACTTTACTCTTGAACAAAAATCATGTAAAACGTAAATAATCACCAAATCTTAATTTTCATGCTAAATAGCTGTAATTGCATATTTGGATATAACTTCCAATTTTAAACAACTTTACTCCCTACAATTTTTCTGTATTGTGAAAAATAAAGGTACTTTACTCTTGAGTAAAATTCATATTTTTTGACATACCTCGTACACGACTGAAAAAAAGTGATATCTAATGATTGCATTTTAGGTTTTAGATAATGCAGAGCTTTTTATGAAGAATAACTTTTTTCCCTAAAACCAATAATAAAAAAGTTTTCCATATGTAGCCAACTTACGCGGACACACTGTATATTAAAACGTTTAATTAACTTTTCAAAATTGTACTATAAATAGTAAACTATAAGCTAATTATTATATTTGTCCACGACCACCTAATAATAAGCCGATATTTTACCTCCTAACAGAAGGTATATGGTACCCATATATCAACTGTCGTGAATTATGAACCATAATACACTACAGTGTATCATGAACTAGAGATGGGGGTACCTACAATATGAAATAAACTATTAAATCTGTGTATTTTGTTCAGGAAATTTGTTTCCGACATATATCGTATCGATAAAATATTGTAATTTTTAGTATTGATACTTTTCATAGCGATATTTTCTAATATTAAGTATTTTAAAACAATATATTTATAACGGTACGTTGTATTGATACTTTCTACAGTATCGCTCATCTCTATATATTATGTCAAATTATATTTTTATGTAGCTGTCAGAACATTTTGAGGTTAGTACCAAATCGTTACTGACTAGTGTGCTAAACGTGGTGGTATTATAGTAATAAATAATACAGACCATTTATGCCTGGCTAGAGCAGTGGTTGTAGCTAAAGCGTACGCCGACAATGACCCTGGCAAAAAGAAGATAAGACAAACGAAAGGTCTCCAGACTCAGAAAACTTTGGAATTATTAACAGCCAGTGGTACCGAACTACCCAAAGAGGGTGGTGGTCTGGAGGAGTTGAAAAAATTCCAAGAATATTTGACTGACTATACAATAACGGTGTACAAGTACGGTACAAAGGGGGGCGATGTCTTGTATGAAGGAGTAGGGGGAAGCAAGAAAATCAATCTTCTTTATCACGAAAATCATTATAACGTGATTATATCGTTGACGTCTGCTTTTTGCTGTAAATATTTCTGCGAATATTGCCACACACCCCACGAACATATGCACCGCTGTGGAAAAACATGTCCAGCATGTGAACAATCGCCCCCATGTAAAGCAAGTGTGAAAATCGTATGTGATGGGTGTAATCGGTATTTCAGAGGACAGATCTGCTACGATTACCATAAACAAAGTAAACTATGTGAACGGTTAATCTCTTGCAAAATATGCCTTAAAACGATTCCCAGAAAGCGGGAACACATATGTGGCGAAGTTTTCTGCAAAATATGTAACGGGTTCAAAGCTTCTCCACACAATTGTTTCATGCCCGTCGACACACGTAAGCCTTCAATGCACGGGGTACTATTTATATTTTATGACCTCGAGTGTACTCAAGAAGAAGTTATGTCTGACGGCTCTTTACTACACAAAGCCAACTTATGTGTGTTTGAGCAACACTGTGCACTATGTATAGGTACAGACAAAAGATGGTGCGATTGTGGTGTTAGATATCAAGTTTTAACAATTGACCCTGTAACTCGTTTTATGGAGTATGTAATGAACCAAAGGGCTCTGTTTAAGAAAATAATTGAAGTCGGACATGCAGGAGGACTATATGATAACCAGTTTATGTTAAACCACCTTATAACAAAGACAGGTCTAACACCCGAACTAATAACTAGAGGTACGAAGCTAATACAGATGAAAGTGGGCAATGTGAGTTTTATCGACTCTTTAAACTATTTCCCAATGCCTCTGGCTAAATTGCCTAAAGTATTCGGACTAAAAGATATAAAAAAAGGTTACTTCCCCCACTTGTTCAACAAAGTCGGTAACTGGGATTACATCGGACAACTACCAGCCCTCGAATATTACGATCCTGAAAATCTGAAATACTCCCCTTCACTCGACGAAAAGAACGACGCCAGAAATCAGCTAATCGTTTGGCATAAAAAACTCTCTGACCAAGGGTACGTCTTCAACTTTAAATCAGAAATTATTTCCTACTGTATAAGTGACGTGACCATACTTGAATTCAATCCAGGTCGAAGACAGGTTGGTAAGTCCATGATAACAAGTTTTTGGGGCAAGCTTGGACAATGTGAAAACCAGTCTAAGACGTCTATAGTCAACACACCTGCAGAACTATTTGACATTTTATCGCAGCCATGCAAAGAAGTAAACAATATTTTTCCGGTTAACGAAAACACCCTCATTGTTAACTGGTCCTTTAAAGAAGAGGCATATGCCACACTTCCAACTGTGAATGTCGTACTAGCGGCCTACACCACTGCACAAGCTAGACTAAAACTATACACGTATTTAGAAAAACTCGACGATAGAGTAATATATCATGACACAGACTCTGTCATTTACGTCTCTCGACCTTGCACCTACGAAGTACCTTTCTCGGCGATATGACAGACGAACTATGTGAATATGGGGAGGGAAGCTACATAACAGATTTTGTAGCCGGTGGTCCAAAAATATATGCCTACAGGGTTTATTCAACTGATAAAAATAAAACGCTCGATATTATCAAAGCGAAAGGTATAACCTTGAACTATAATACGAGCCAGAAAGTAAATTTCGATACTCTAAGAGACATGGTCCTGAATGAAGCCCCCGACGAATTCATAACTACTCGTAACATATTAAGGAACTCCCTTCATTCAGTTGTCACAAAAAACGTGACTAAGGTCTTCCGAACCAGCTTCACTAAAAGAAAACGAATAGAAAACTTTGACTCTGTTCCCTACGGTTACAAACGCCAATGCTACTAGAAATCAGCCGTTTTCACGGCTACTTCCCTCCAACCCCATCCCCAATATTTGCGAAAATTGGACAAAACAATGGGGACATTTTTTCTTGAATGTTTGTGTAAAGGTAAGAAGGGCACCTCCTAATTAACTTTGGGAATCTGTGTGCCCCCTCCTTTGTGTAAAGGTAAGAAGGGTACCTCCTAATTAACTTTGGGAATTTGTGTACCCCCTCCTTCTGTGTGTTAGGGCACCTCCTTTGGGGTGGTGTAAAGGTAAGAAGGGCACCTCCTAATTAACTTTGGGAATCTGTGTGCCCCCTCCTTAAAATGTCTCCCAGAAGTGTCAATAATTTTCGCGAATATTCCTTTTTTTTTCCTGAGGGAGAAGTAGTCATTATATGACGAAAGTGCCTACCTCCTCGTTTGGTCTCCCTTGGACAGCGTTTTTGCTGACAAACAGGCACATTTCCTACTGAAACCAACCTTTCACACATACTAAAGATCTAACAATTGAAAGACATGTAGTGGTAATAAAAAATAACCTTTTTCATAAACACTCACAATTGTTACTTTTGCTAGTTCTTGATTTTTCCCAATAAAATCTTTTATTGTAAGAATTTGAGTAATCGCTAAACGGGTGCTTCAGAAACATCACCCCCATATTTAGAGGGTGTTTCGACAATTTGAGTGGTGTATACTGTGTGTACTAAGATCATGCGTCAAATTATTCTAGCGTTACTTTGTTACTTACTCACCTCTATTTTTTACAGAAAACCTTTTTATCTAATAAAACTTCGCCCGACCTGTATATGTAAGTATTTCTCTATAAATTTTGAAGTACATACTTGAACCATAGATTCTATTCGCTCTAAATATCAATGAAAATTATAAAACACTATCGGCAATTTGAAAAGTAATCGCCCCGTATTTAGAGGGTGTTTCGACAATTTGAGTGGTGTATACCGTAAGTACTAAGATCATGCGTCAAAATTATTCTAGTGATACTTTGTTGCTTACCTCTATAAGAAAACCTTTTTTTAACTAATAGTACTTTTGATAACCTCAACGAGCCAGGGGTTGGTATCGCATACATAGGAAAGCACCATAAACGGATAAGAAAAAGTTGTAGTTGTGTTATGTAATTGTGTGAACTAACCAAGCTGTGAACTTGTAGTATTCAATTCCTTTCCGGTCACAGTTGTACTCTTCTGTCAGCTCGTAGACTTCTTCTTTACGACAAAAAGAACAAAAACTTGGTTTGCAGTCGCTGCAGTTGCACGCTCTTCCCCAAGTACAATTAGGCATCTTTACTTTAAAACAGTTGGTCATCAAATGATCTTACAATCTTTTGTTAACCACTTTAACCCTTCTTCGATTATTTCGTTAAAGTCTCAGACTCTGTTTTAAGCGAGCAACACATTTGGGTCCAATCACGAAGAACTTTGTAACTTCTAGTTTCACCAACAACCTTGTACAGTTGAGTTACGGGTGGGTATCACACAGACTTCGCCGTTTTTTAAGAGGTTATATTCTTGAATTTTACATGCTTGATATCTCATCGCGACGGGCCTCGTCTCACGAACAGTTCTTGCTAGTTCGTGTGACGTCATAATGAAAATACTAGCATAACCTACTTATGACCTCAAAGGATGTCTCAGAGTGTGGCCTACCTCGGAGATGTAGCTGGCAGTCTCTGAGAATTTTTCAATCAACAGTCGTTCGTAGATAATAAAATTGAATCAATCAAGGCAAATTAGTTTCAGTGATGGTTTGGCAACGTCGCTGATTTAAACTTTTTTTATGTTTTTGCATAATGCATTGGATATTTTTCTACTTTGCGGTTATAACATATCGCACAAAAAAGCGTTAGTTGAATATCTACTTTTGCGGTCGGGAAATATACAGGAGTCGTTAAAAATATCTCAGCATTTAAATCGAGCGTGGCCGGTGAAGGCTTAAAAGCGTTAACATGTCTGGACAGTTCATCATTCATCATTTATCACTTGACGTGAGCAGACATGATGACTGTTACAGATACCGGTCGGGAGTACGTCAAGCTCAGCATAATTAAGTGTTGCATTGAGCAGGAATTTATTCGAGCAAACTATTGTGGCGTGTGTCTACCTGGAAGTTTAATTTTCCACGAAGTGGCTGCAAAATATGGAATAGCAACCAAACTATGTCTGGGTACGAAGGTCTATTCGAATGGCATGAAAATTACACCACATTTCTGGATAGAGCACAATGATATAATCTATGACCCCACCCTAGCTGTTACGCAACACTACATACCACACAATCTAGAAGTTACGCATAGAAAAGATGAATTTGAGTGCAAAACCCTCGAAGATATAATCATGGTTGGTATTTTCGAAAAATTTATGGTGAACGAGTCTACGATTGAATACTTTGCTAAAGCTCCGAAACATCTATCGAAAGTGCGTGAAAATATTCATGAAACTGTACATAAAATATTTACGTAATATAATATCAATTATAGTCTGTGTTTTTCACTCCGCAAAATATTCCGATCCTGATAAAATATCTACACCTATATCTTATTTTTACTTCAATTTTACACTGATAAGCCCGAGCTGCCGGCGGGGCCATGACCGTACCGCCGTTTTTTCTTCCAATTCCATCCGGTACGGCACTGGTCGGCTGCTGGCCCGAGCTGATAAGCGGCGGGCTGTCTCGCTGAAGTGAATATCTAGCATATCTAGCAGGCGTATAGACGTTAATTTTTTTGTCCACCGTAAGCCGTTAAGGCCTTTCGAGCATCCACCCTGTAGATGTTAAGGCCTTTCGAGCATGTTTTTATTCACCCCTGTATATAATAAGGTCTTTCGAGTATGTTACATTTTTTATCCGCCCTGTACGTAAAAGTTAAGGCCTTTCGAGCACTTTTATCCACCCTGTATATAGTGGTTAAAGCCTTTCGAACATGTTACTCACCCTGTATAGGCCTAGCATGTTACTTTTTTTTATCCACCCTGTATACCTTTCAGTCCGAGCTGATAAGAGCGGCCGGCTGCTGGCCCGAGCTGATAAGAGCTGATAAGAGCCGGCGGGCTGTCTGGCTGAAGTGAGGCTATGCCTACTATTCTTTTTGAGAGTGGTAAGTTTATTTCTTGATACAATTAACAATGCTTTAATTTCTTGGACATTTTAAAGTGATAAAGTCTGACATACGTTTAGTCAACTTAAAATGTTGATTGCTTTTTTTATCATTCGGTTTTATATAAGTTGTCTTTTTGTCTATATTTTGTAAAGATCCCACTTTCCTTCAACTGGAACTTCTCCTTCCATCAAAGCGTTTTGAAATCTGTGTTGATGTTTATACGGGGGCCAAAAAGCTTCTTTTTTCTTCGGTGTGAGCCACTCCTCTCTAATTGTACTTATCCACGGCAATCCTTCTTTATCTTTCTCGGCAAACTGAACCCCTACGAACGCCATTTTCTTAGGGTGGTTATAATATGAGCACGAAGCCACGAGCGAGAAGATACCGCTTAATACCACCACCATCGTAAACTACGTTAAGCAACCATTAAAGATAAAAATCATTACTAAAATGTAATTTTTACTTACTTTTGTTAGAACCAGAGATAACCACATTGATCCATCCATCCAAAAAAGCTTGTATGCACTATGCAGCATGCGTTGCAAACGAGTCAAACCGCCAAACTACAAGAAACTTGTGCCATCGGACCAATCGGAGGGCGAGTGGCTCGCTCGGTTCTGCGCACTCTGCGTGCGCATACGATCTGGCGTATATAGCTATCCAGCTTAGCGCACCGTTGCGGTTATCAGATGCTTATCCCGGGAAATTTGAAATCACATACATATATTTCAGTGTTCACATCCAATGAAAAATTAATATGATAGATACTAGATAATATAATGAATGTATGAAAAAAATTATACTTTATAATATATTATATATTCAATATTAATTATTTCTAATAAGATTTGAAAGTTAAACATACTCTTGTGATAAAAATATGAATTTGATATATACCTACTGTAAGAAGTATAGGTATACCTCCTATTTAATGTGAATATATGTGATATGATGATAATAATATATAAAAGCATATTGAGTAAAGGTTAGGTATTTAGTGACCTATTAAAAACGTGATAATGACGTGACTTGCGAACGTCTCTTAGACGTCCAAAATTTAACGTGAATATGACGTTACTTATTGGTATACTGACGTCGTAGACGAATAATCACCTATAAATGACGTAATATTGACGTGACCATGTTCACTGGGACCTGTCAGCTATTGTTCAGATATCTGTCAGCTAGCGCTCTGGTACCTGTCTAACACCCTTCGGATAGTCTATAAATATTGAAAACAAATATTTAGTGGACATCGACATACAAGAATGTATTAGTGCTTGCAAAAGTGAAAAATAATATTGTCTTAGAAGAGCGGGGTCAAGAGGAACACCTATTTAGGCCTCTAAAACAAATAGCAAATTCATCAGAAGCAATTGATTCCAAGGAAACCACTACCTCCATTAGTAGAGAAAGGTTTTGTCGCCATAAATTAGTAGGCATAGCCTCACTTCAGCAAGACAGCCCGCCGGCAGCTCTTATCAGTGTCAACGAGCCGCTTATCAGCTCGGGCTTATCAGTGCGGTGTCTCGGCAGTGCCGTACCGGATGTAATTACGGAATTGGAAGAAAAAACGGCGGCACGGTCATGGCTGTTACTTCAGCGAGACAGCCCGCCGGCCGCTTATCAGCTCTTATCAGTTTATTCGATTGTTATGTTATAAAAAACAAACTTTGGATTGAATACTTAAATTCACTTCTCAATTATTTTGAAAGTTTCATAATTTTTTTTTGGTAAGGAATCTCATATTCATAATCTTTTACAAACATCATAAGATGTTAAGAATTGTGGTCGGAGCGAAATCAGAAAAAAAGACTATAAGATATTATAGGTATTACGTAGATATTTTAGCTACATTTGTCCACGCTGAACACACGCAATTAGGATATTTCGAAATATTTTGCGGAGTGTATCAGACAGCCCGCCGGCCGCTCATCAGCTCTTATCAGCTCGGACTTATCAGTGTCAGTGCCGTACCGGATGTAATTACAGAACTGGAAGGAAAAACGGTGGCACGGTCATGGCTGTTACTTTAGCGAGACAGCCCGCCGGCCGCTTATCAGCTCTTATCAGTTTATTCGATTGTTATGTTATAAAAAACAAACTTTGGATTGAATACTCAAATTCACTTCTCAATTATTTTGAGTTTTATTATTTTTTGGAAAGGAATGACATATTCATAATCTTTTACAAACGTCATAAGATGTTAAGAATTGTGGTCGGAGCGAAATCAGAAAAAAAAGACTATAAGATATTATAGGTATAACGTAGATATTTTAGCTACATTTGTCCACGCTGAACACACGCAATTAGGATATTTCGAAATATTTTGCGGAGTGTGAAAAAAAAACACAGACTATAATTGATATTATATTACGTAAATATTTTATTTACAGTTTCATGAATATTTTCACGCACTTTCGATAGATGTTTCGGAGCTTTAGCGAAGTATTCAATCGTAGACTCGTTCACCATAAATTTTTCAAAAATACCAACCATGACTATATCTTGGAGGGTTTTGCACCCAAATTCATCTTTTCTATGAGTAACTTCTAGATTGTGTGGTATGTAGTGTTGCGTAACAGCTAGGGTGGGGTCATAGATTATATCATCGTGCTCTATCCAGAAATGTGGTGTAATTTTCACACTATTCGAATAGACCTTTGTACCCAGACATAGTTTGGTTGCTATTCCATATTTTGCAGCCACTTCGTGGAAAATTAAGCTTCCAGCTAGACACACGCCACAATAGTTTGCTCGAATAAATTCCTGCTCAATACAACACTTAATTATGTTGAGTTTGACGTACTCCCGACCGGTAACAGCCATCATGTCTGCTCACGTCAAGTGATAAATGATGAATGGTGAATCGTCCAAACATGTTAACGCTTTTAAGCCTTCACCAGCCAAACGGCTCGATTTTTAGGAAATAAACTGAGATATTTTTAACGACTCCTGTATATTTTCTGACCACAAAGTAGATATTCAATTAAACAGAAGAAGCTATAACACACACTTGTGCGATAATATGTTATAACCGCAAAGTAGAAAAATATTCACAGCATTATTTGTAAAAACATAAAAAGCGTGGTTGTTAAATCAGAACACCCCCGCAATATGTAGTGAGAATCACTAACGACCTTAATACCCAATAGGGGCGCTGGGTGATCGAAAAAATACGTAGAAGTTGTAAAGATGTCTTAGAGAGGTCTCGCGGCCCCCACGAAGCGCTGGTAGATAGGCTTTCCTCCAGCGTATAAACCGCCATAAATTTGATGTTTCTGAAATAAGCACCCGTTGGGCGATTACTCAAATTGTTACAATAAAAGATTTTATTTCATTGGGAAAAATCAAGAACTAGCAAAAGTAACAATAAATTGTGAGTGTTTATGAAAAAGGTGAGTTATTTTTTATTACCACTACTTGTCTTTCAATTGTTAGATCTTTTTGGGAAAAACCAAGAACTATCAAAAGTAACAATTGTGAGTGTTTATGAAAAAGGTGAGTTATTTTCTATTACCACTAAATGTCTTTCAATTGTCAGATCTTTAGTATGTTTGAAAGGTTGGTTCATAGGAAATGTGCCTGTTTGTCAGCAAAAACGCTGTACAAGGGAGACCAAGCGAGGAGGTAGGCACTTTCGTCATATAATGACTACTTCTCCCTCAGGAAAAAAGGAATGTTCGCGAAAAATTAGGGACACATACAATATTCTGGGAGACATTTCAAGGAGGGGGCACACAGATTCCCAAAGTTAATTAGGAGGTGCCCTTCTTACCTTTACACAACGGAGGGGGCACACAGATTCCCAAAAGTTAGGAGGTGCCCTTCTTTACACATAAAAGGAGGGGGTACACAGAATCCCAAAGTAAATTAGGAGGTACCCTTCTTACCTTCACACAACGGAGGGGGCACACAGATTCCCAAAGTTAGGAGGTGCCCTTCTTTACACACAAAAGGAGGGGGTACACAGAATCCCAAAGTTAATTAGGAGGTATCCTTCTTACCTTTACACACAAAAGGAGGGGGCACACAGATTCCCAAAGTTAATTAGGAGGTGCCCTTCTTACCTTTACACAAACATTCAAGAAGAAAAATGTTCCCATTGTTTTGTAAAATTTTCGCGAATATTGGGGATGGGGTTGGAGGGAAGGGAAGTAGCCGTGGAAACGGCTGATTTCTAACTAGTAGCATTGGCGTTTGCAACCGTAGGGAACAGAGTCAAAGTTTTCTATTCGTTTTCTTTTAATGAAGCTGGTTCGGAAGACTTTAGTCACGTTTTTTGTGATTACTGAATGATCGGAGTTCCTTAATATGTTACGAGTAGTTATGAATTCGTCGGGGGCTTCATTCAGGACAGTAAATGGGCAACACTGATTCTGCCTATTGGCGGAGGCGCTAACATGGGAATCTCCATAAGAAAATCACTAAAAAAGCCAAGGTTCAAATTAGCGAAATTGGCTTGTAAGGTGGGTTCACACCGGCAACCGGACTGCAACCGGATGGCAACTAATCGCGGCGAACAACGTCACGTTGGAAAGGCATTAACGTCTAGTGTATATGAAAAATAATAGAAAAATTCTACCCTCGTTCATCCCCCCATCATCCCTCCTACTAAAAATTAACCAATCATAGCAAACGATGTATCGTTCGAAAGGCCTTAACGTCTAGTGTTTATGAAAAATAATAGAAAAATTCTACCCCCGTTCATCCCCCATCATCCCTTGTACTAAAAGTTAACCAATCAGAGACGTCTCGATTGAAAGGCCTCAACGTCTATTATATACAGGGTGAGTAACTAAGCTCAACACCTCAACGACTTCATATACAGGGTGGATAAAAAGTAACATGCTCGAAAGGCCTTAACGTGCGCCTGCTCGGAAGATCCTAAAGGCATAAACGTCTATTATATACAGGGTGAGTAACATGCCAGTTTTAAGTGCCTTACGAAAATCATATACAAGGTCAAACGCATCTTAAGTTTAACGAGTGTAGCGGAAATGTCAAAACGTGTCCATATACATGGAGTATCTGAAGAAGTCTACAATGGTTTTAAACGTCACGCTGTTAAACGTCACGTCGTCACGTCACGCTGTCACGTCAAACGTCATGCTGTCACGTCAAACGTCATGCAGTCACGTCGTCACGCTGTCAAACGTCACGCTATCACGTCAAACGCCACGCTGTCACGTCAAACGTCACGTCGTCACGTCAAACGTCATGCTGTCACGTCGTCACGCTGTCACGTCAAACGTCACGTTTTCACGTCGTCACGCTGTCACGACAAACGTCATGCTGTCACGTCAAACGTCACGTTTTCACGTCAAACGTCACGTTTTCACGTCAAACGTCACGTCAAACGTCATGCAGTCACGTCAAACGTCACGTTGTCACGTCAAACGTCAGGCTGTCACGTCAAACGTCAGGCTGTCACGTCGTCACGCTGTCACGTCAAACGTCACGCTGTCACGTCAAACGTCACGCTGTCACGTCAAACGTCACGTTTTCACGTTATACATCACGCTGTCACGTCACGCTGTCACGTCACGCTGTCACGTCAAACGTCAAGCTGTCACGTCAAACGTCACGCTGTCACGTCGCACGTCACGCTCTCACGTCAAACGTCACATCGTCACATCAAACGTCACCTTGTCACGTCAAACGTCACTCTGTCACGTCAAACGTCACGCTGTCACGTCAAACGTCACGTCGTCACGTCGTCACGTTGTCACGTCAAACGTCACGTTGTCACCTCGTCACGTTGTCACCTCAAACGTCACGTTGTCACCTCGTCACGCTGTCACATCAAACGTCACATTGTCACGTCAAACGTTACACCATCACGTCAAACGTCAGGCTGTTACGTCAAACGTCACATCGTCACGTCAAACGTCACGCTGTCACGTATAGTTTTCAAAATTTATTAAAATGTTATAATACGGTTCATCTCCACACCATCTTATATATCACAATAATGGATATAAGGAGATAGAACCATGGCGCGTTGTATTTAATATTTAAAGTGACAAATACATCCCCTATAGGCCTACGGAATTGATATGATATAGATAATAAGAATTTATATTTTATTTAAAATAAAAAAGGTTTTATAGTGCAATGCTAACTATATTTATAAATTGAACGACCCAAGTACCAGGTCATGTGGCTCATATTAGGAAATTGCTATAAAATATTATTTTGTAATATGTATTTGACAACACGTCTATGCTGAATATCGAGAAATGGATAATGTTGTGTAGCACCATGTACCGATTAGCAAACAGGAAATACGTTTTTGCTAATTTTCGACATTTAAAAACCTGTCAATGCAGGAAATCTCTTATCGTGCGGTTAGTTTGGAAAAGCATATTTTCTTGCATTATCACTTTAAGGATCTGTGGGAGGGGAACTAATCATATTTTTTGTTCATTTAGGCGCGTTATATATTAATTAGCGAAGTCCAGAGAGCTCAGTCGCAGTTAATAGACGTCAGTCAATAGTTTTATTTTTACCCCATTCTATTGTAGAACTTTGGAAAGCATTCAGAATTGTCTTCAGCTCCTATTGATTTGATTGTCAATCAATATGGGTATGAACGCATATATAGAGGTCAACGACGTATTTGTCGACGCATATAAGTGTAGAGAAGCTTTTGTAAAAAGGTATAAGAGGAATGCTGATGGAAAATTTGATACTCTTAATATCGAATTGTCATTTGAAGCTGGGTATGGCGATGTATGTGCAAGCATGTTGGTAACGACAAGAAAGAGTTACGATGTAAATAAAATAATAAAAAAAAAATGATGATTGTTATTATAATCCTGATACAGATTATCATTATTCTGATTTTGATTGGACTTATGATAAGCATACTGAACACTATGACAGCAAGTCAGTTATAGATCTGAACAATATAAATTGCATAAAACCAAATGTTGACGAAATATTAGTAATTATATGGCTATATTTTGATTAAAAAAAATTTTAAGTTTTTTTATCGAGACTAACTAGCACCTAGCTTCGTTACTATTGGTCCGATTTGGATGGAACGTTAAGTCAAATGACGCACGTCGAAACGTCACATGACACGTTGAATGATACACATCACGTGGCACGGGAGAGAGGTGTCAAACGACTCCTAGTACAGAGTCTCCTCACGGGGTGGTGGGGAGGACATCCCGGTGGTGAAGAAAAGGTTGAGAGGGGTGATCAAAGTGCCGCCTACTACACACCAAACTTCTTTTGTAATATATCTTCAGAAGTGTACAGTCATCGTTTTGAGAAGTTCGAATATTGGAAAATTGAATAAAGACATTGCTTTTTACGAAGATAAAAGTGAGGTTATAAATCAACTGGAAAATCTTTGCTTGTCTGATAAGGACGGACAGACGTGGAGAAGTCTTCGTATAAACTGGGTGTCTGAAGAGGTCCATCAGTTAGCCCGTAGACTGCCGCAATCTACTTATCCGTTAAGACGTATTCAACCTACACCATGTTCAACAGAACAGAAAAGGAAATAAAAAATGAAATTAATAACGTTTACACCATGTCATGTGTAATATTAGTGGCTATATTTGTTTTAATTTTAAAAATTATTTTGAAAATTGTAAAACGAAAATTCCAATCTTCATGTAATATAAAAGTTGATGAATATACAGAGTGTTTCAATAAAACCCATGTTTTTTTAAAAAACTTTATTTATAATGGTAATACAGTATTTGGAAACCAGTGACGGAGGCGTTGTACATTTCTCTCGGTACACGAATATACTCCAGTGACGTGGCAGGGGTTTGGATCGTGGGTAAAGTTTCCAGTTTCACAGGGTGTACCATCAAATTTGCAAACGTCAATAATACGTGGAAAAATACCAAAAATGTCACATTTCTTTTGCAGAAACTCGGCTTTTTGTTGTCCTCGAACGTAAATGAAGTCTGCGGCATACAATAACTTGCTTCCCAATATTTCATTTAGTTTAGAATATTTTACATCTCCTGAAGAGTATCGAATGCCGTGCACATTTCTTTCCAAGTAGGATGTAGTCTTTTTGTCCTCGTTACTTAATGTAGAAAACGGTTGCGGTGGTAAAAATATGTAATGCGATCTTTTGAAGCCGATTTCTATGGTGAGCTCTTTGGCAACGAAAAGCCCGTCTACGACAAAACCTTGAATGTCTACAAATGCTACTCTCATGTTGACGTCTGCTCGAACACTAACTCACAACATCTAGTTCAAGCTTTTAACAATTTCAGAGAGGGGGAAGTATTCCATTACACAATCATGAATTATGATGCAATAGACTTTGGTATTTTCGGGAAAGCCTATGTTTGCTTCAATGTCACGTTTCACATCGACTGTGGACGCCTTCATGCTTTCTTCCTGTTTCGAACAATCGATAACAAACAATGCCCGTTTCTTGAAAGAAGAATAATCCAGCAGGGGGCGCTTCTGTGTGGAGTTTGCGTAGTTGGGATAGAATTCGGTGTAGTTAAAATATGCCTCATTGTAGTCAGTTTTAGTGAAATCCAATTGCATTCTTTCATTGGGCCAATAGTCACCATTAAGTGACAGTCTTATACTTTGTACGTCAGCATTGTCAAATAAAGTCGGGTCAGCTGTACTCGAGTTACGTTTGTCGGTTTGAAAGAAAACAATAACAAAACGAGGTCTTTCAACTGAAGTGGATGTCTTGACAGCCCAAACTTCACGTCTTGCTCCTTTAGTGATTGAGGGTAATTCGTGTAACTCCCACTTCCTGAATGGAATAACCATAGGTTGATCTTTTTCAATGGATTTCATGAGATTTAATTTTATCTCGTCATTAGGAAAGATATGTTTAACTTTCAGCTCAACGCTTGTAATGTTAATTTTAGCTGTTGTAGGCGTTCCAGAGACATTCTTTTCTGTAATATATAAGCAATCATTATCGTTTCGTGCTCGAACTAGTCGTATTGTTTGACGTCCACATGTAATCATGGGATAATCGTTGAAAATGTTGAAAATATGTTTGAGAGGTATTTGAAGGTTGAAGGACTTGTCGCTATCATTCAAAATAGGATCTTTTGGGTAATTCCAACCGGCTATAGCCATATGATTGGAATCTTCTTGGTTATAACAGGTCATGGCACGTACGGCACTTACTATTCCAGGATCCCGAACTGTTTCCATTTCCCTGGCACTTTCACTATACGTACATGAATCGAATAGAAAGGCTCCAACATTATTTGCTAATTTTACGTCACCAGCTCCGTGTATTTCGAGAGAACCTTTAATGCACAACAAAGTTTCGCTCATTGCAAAAAACGAATCAACTTGATTAATGCTAAACTCCACAATGTCACTGCAATTGAATGACTTTATAAATGGAGCATAGGTTCTATATTCGGCCTTTCGAATTGATTCATCAAACATCGGCTTACGGTAGATATCAAACATTGGAGGCATGTCGTTTTGGCGTAGACGTTTTCCATACATGGTTGTCATTTTTCAATTTAAAACCCAGCGATTGCAGGACCAATTTGTTTGCGAACGTGAGCTGTTTCAGCTTTGGCGACTGCTTAGCTAATGAAGTTGGAAGTGCTGCAGATTGTCTTTTATGATTTATTATTAGCCCCATCGCGCTCTAAGCTCCAACACCAACGTACTTAGTTCTCCACGAAAGTTTACAGGCTGACCGTCCTGGTCTAAAGCGATGACGGTGATATTGGTTATTTCACTTTGTGGTATAACAGGTAAATAGAGTAAATTATGAGGAATTTCGTCTATGGAATATCCCGGATCCACTTGTATAACGAATTCATATATAGTATGAGCAGGTCTGTTTGCATCGAAGGCTCCAGTGGTAATGTTACAATCGAAGCGAATACTAGATACTTTAATGATTTTGACGGGGAGATCTGACGAGTGCAATTTGTTAGCGTCGAGTATTTTCGATGAAAATCCCAATATTCTCCCAAGACTATTGGTCTCCTTGAAGGAAATTTTGTATTTACTGGAAATTTCACATTTCAACGTATTGTGATTGGGTTTTAGTGAAAATATGTCCTCTGGTCTAGTTGAATTGCCCGCACCCAATTTATCTCGGATAAACGCTTCAAGATCGGCAATTTCGTAACATCCTGTGGGAAAATCAAAACTTTGAAGCTTGCCCTTGGTATCGTAGTAGTAAAACTTACAATTTTCAATGTTCGGTATACTGTGATAAGAATGAAAAGATCGTAGAGCTATTTCGTATTCATTCTTCGGATCGAGTACAATAGGTGTAGGAGGTTGAAAGGTAAACACGTGATTGGTGCTGTTAACTCTCAGCAACTGCGACATGATGACTAATGAAAAACAGATAATGTTTGAATTTAAATATCATTTATTTTTTAATGTTTGTTTACAAAGGAAACAAGTAGCTTGCGAACTCGGTGGACCGTCACAATGCGTCGTCCAATCGGGTCGGTTGTAATGGATGAAACAAGGCAATCGTATTTGTAGTTGAAAATTTGCTCGATATTCATTGGGAAGTTTATGCCAAAGGTCTTACACACTCTATTAGATGTTCAATGGGAAAGTGCTTTAGTTCTTCGGCAGTGAAACTGCTTAATGTTTTTCCATGGTAGATATGTTGTAGTAATAGTTCAATCATTGTTGTAGAAATTTCAAACACAAATGACCGCAATTGATTTGATCGTAGTTTTGATATCGAGTATTGTTGTAGAAAATTCGCGCACTCTTTCCAAAATATTTAACAACTTCTTTCGGAGGCTTCAAGTGACCAAATGAATCGAAATACTCTACATTGTTGTTTATCTTTCGGTAAGCTACCCAATGACTTCCGCTATTCTCAGAGGTGTCCAAATTAACCACTGCGCATTCTTGTTTCCGGGGGCCGGCTTTGGGGAGAGTGTCTCGCATGAAAACTCCTCGAAAATGCGGTATTTTAAGCGATTTTGCGTATTGTGTTATGTCAAAGTCGGTTAATGCGTGATTGGGTAGCTTTATTGGTTTTTTTTCAAATACAATCCGAAGCCGCCTTTTGGGTACTTTTTCAGATACAGGCCAGATCCTACACGTTCCATAGCCTTATTATGACGTACATCTTCTTCCAATTTCTTTTGTGCATGCTTTGCGTCAATGACAGTTTTAGCAATCCCAGCAGCACCACCTGACAAAGCTCCGATTGCCGAAAGACCGGCAAACAAAGGGATAAGTGGTAGGAAACCTCCGGATTTCGCTACAGGTATCACTCGAGGAACCTCGACTTCTTTTTTCCCACCAAATTCTTTAATAAGTGCTTTGGCTGCTCGTAAGGCAAACGTTGCAGTGTCTTTCAAAGATGTTCCTCTCTTCAATGACTTTCCCACTTTTAGAATAACATCTCGATGCAAGGAACGACGTTTGCGACGACAACCCATTCCCAGCTTTCTTTTCACCTTCATTCCGCCTGTTACAAGTAATGCAGCAGTTTTCTCTCCCAGTGAAGCGTCTTTTGATTTAACACGAGCCCAAGCTTTATCTTCAAGTATCTGATCGGCTTTGTGTCGTTCTTCGAGAGACCTATTCTTCCAGTAAGAAATATCGTGTTGCTTACAAGCAGCGTCCAAGGGGTTGATGCCCGGATCTCCACGATCAAGACGTTTTTCCAATTTTGTACCGGCTGAAAAAAAAACAATCAATTTTTTACATAAAGGGGTGGAGGGGGTAGTACTTACGTCCACAGTACTGATAGCTAGGTAAGTGAAGCTCAATAGGTAGTTTATTGATGAGAGAATTTAAGAGACCTTCTCCTTCAAACACCAACATTAAGACTGATACGCGTAAGTGATAACACCTATATTTAAAGAGTAGTACTACGAAAAACGACACACACAATGAAAATAATTCAACAAGAGCAGACTATACCCATTGAAAATCTGGATTTTACCTCAACACCAACTATTAGTAAACATGGTAAATTATTACCAAATTCTTTCCGTGCCATTATATGTGGCCCCAGTGGGTGTGGAAAGACGAATGTCGTGCTGGCGCTCCTATTTAATCCGAATGGCGCGAAATTCAAAAACGTTTATGTTTATTCAAAATCGTTATTCCAACCAAAGTACCAATTGCTGCAGGAAGTTATAGCGCAAGTGAAGGGGGTTGGCTATTTTCCATTCAAAGACAACGAGGAAATAATAAGTCCAGATGAAGCTCAGCCTAATTCTGTCTTTTTATTCGATGACGTTGCATGTGATGGTCAACAGAAAATTCGGGAATACTATTCCATGTGCAGACATAAAGATATCGATGCTGCATATCTTTGTCAAACATATTCAAAAATACCGAAACAGCTTATTCGCGACAATTGTAATGTTATTGTGTTATTCAAGCAGGATGAGGTAAACTTGAAACATATATTTGACGAACACGTATCTCCTGACATGACATTTGACGTATTTAAAAATATGTGTTCAAAGTGTTGGTGTGATCGCTATGGTACATTGGTAATTATGAAAGATTTCGCCCCCAATGATGGAAGGTATCGCAAAGGATTCGATAAATATATTAAATTGTAAGCTGCGCCTTCAGTCCATACCAATATGTCTGACGATAAGGTTGCTACTGCATTGCGCAAGAAAAAAGTGTCTGAACTTGCTAGATCAATTCGAAAAAAATACTTGGCATTGAAATTGGGTAAATCAGAGCAAGATGAGTCTATTAATAAACTATTTAAGCCGATATCCAATCCACTAGAAGAAATTGTACAATCCTCGAAGACATTACAAAAATCGATTACAAATTTACAACCGAAGGATGAAATAAAGAAAGAAGAACCCGATGGTGATGATGTGTTTACACCTTTCCTCGAAACGGAACCGGTGGCTGAAACCGATGAAGCGGGGAATATTCCAATGCCCGAATCTCCAGAAATAATGCGTCCTGAGGTGACACATGAATCCATCCAAGAGTATTTAGATCAATATCCTGAAATTAGTCAATCGTATATCGAAGACTATTTCCAAGATAATGGAAAAATCGATAAAAATTACGGACCTATCTACAATGATGAACTCGGTTGGAGTTTGGGTACGCGTAGAATTGGATTTGATGGAAGAAACGGCAATATCAACATACTACAAAAACTAAATAAAGAAGCTGGATCCGTGACTGGTACACCTGGCTTATACCAGCTTTTATTCTACCACGATCCAGAAGGTTACACCCAGCAGGATTTGGAGGCATATAAAACCCTTCTAGAGTATACTAAGGTTCACCTAGATACACGCAACCGTCTTAAGGGTTCAAGCACTTACAAATATCACAATGTTATCAAACCTTTGTTTAGAACAAAATCAGAATCATCGAACCGTCGTCCATCTACTCGAACACAACAGCTACTAATGGAACGTCTATCAAAAATACCGAAAAGTGGCGGAAACGTTCTCGATTCCCGTTTAGTATACAACGAAGACCCTATGGAATACATTTATTGTGATGATCCCAACGAGTTGGTTGAACGTTTACAGCTACTAATTGCTTCGAAAGAGGCAGGTAATACGTCACACGACAACGAAATAGTAGCAATTATCAATGAACTCAAGGAAGCTGATATAATAGAATAATACAAGTTGAAACTTGTTCATTTCAATTATGCCAGTCGATAAATTCGGACATAGACATCAAACGCCCTATGCGCGTTTACCAGCGAAAATTACGTTCCCTCATACACCGGACGGTAATATTGATATTGGAAATGTGAAAATTTGTAATGTTAAAGAACCGACAGCAAATAGTGACGCTGCAACAAAAAAATATGTTGATGACTTGCGTACTATCAACTCACCACAAACACATAATATAAAGAATTTAGAAGTAGGATTGAACGAAATCAAAAACGAGCTTCATAAGATTGAAATTCCCATATTACAGGCGAATATTACCGAATTACAAAATAAAACTAACGAAATTAATACATTCATTTCGCGTAATCCCCCAGTAGCAGGTAGGGATATGGCTACGAAGAAATACGTTGACGATTCAATTGCCAATGCAAAAGTCTTCATCCTAAGAGAATTTAGTGCGAATGCAAGTATACGTGAATTGAAAAAAGAATCTGCAGAAAATATCAGAGCCGTTTCGGATTTGAACAGTAACATTTTAGACATAGTGAACAATATTAAGGCATTGGATATGAATTTCCATAACCGCATTCAGAGTCTGGAATTGAAGCTAGCCGGTAATACATCATAATATGCACACCAAGGAAAAGATTCAACTCGTAAACGAGCTTCACAAACCTATTCGGAAAAAATTCCCTCGCAGACGCATCATTATCAAGGGCCTTGACGATCTTTGGCAAATGGATCTTGCAGAGATGAGGAATTTTGCATCACAAAATAGGAATCATAAAATGATATTGGTCGTCATTGATTGTTTTTCAAAGTTTGTTTGGACACGCCGACTAAAGACGAAGACCGGAGAGGAGATTACTCGGGCATTCTCGGACATTCTCGCTCATACACGACGAACACCTAAAAATCTACAATCCGATCGGGGGAAGGAATTTTATAACAGCAAATTTCAAAATTTAATGAAAAAACATGATATAAATCATTATAGCGTATTTAGCACGATGAAAGCTTCTATGGCTGAGCGTGTTATAAGAACATTAAAATCGAAACTCTACAAATATTTCAGTTTAAATGGCACCTACAAATGGATTGATATTCTGCCTGAAATTACTCAAAACTATAACAATACAACACATTCCAAAACAAAATATAAGCCTTCTCACGTCAACAAATCCAATGAAAAATCTATTTTGAATAACACATATAGTCATTTGAAGATAGCAAGCCCGCGAAAATTTAAAGTTGGTGACATTGTGCGCATATCCAAGGTAAAACATGTCTTTGAAAAAGGATATACACCCAATTGGACTACAGAACTATTCAAAATCATCAAAGTTAAAATTACCAATCCTGCTACGTATTTACTTGAAGACATGCAAGGTACACCAATCAGCGGCTGCTTCTATGACGAAGAACTACAGCAAACATCGAATCCGGACGTTTACTTGGTGGAAAAAGTTCTTAGACGTAAAGGCAAGAAACTGTTCGTGAAATGGTTAGGCTTAGACAAAAAACATAACAGCTGGATTAATGGAGTTGATGTTTTATGACGTAAAATGCCATATAAATTGGAGTCGTTTCAGATCTTAAACTTAGTTAGCAACATGAGTTATCAAGGTGTTAGTAGTGGTTACGACAGTAGTAGTAGTGATAATAACTATTCTGCAGAGCTGGATAGAATTTTGAAAAACTATGAGTTTGCTGCAAAGTCTGAAAATGTGTACCTGCTTTCAACACAATATACAATTTCCGGTTATGAAGTAAAATGTGGAATTAGTCCGGCAAGATCATTCACGCCTGCTGTTATTCTATCTCAACAGCTAAAGTGCAGCAAAATATCTTTCAGCACTTATGAATGGTATACCTTTATTTCAATGATGACGCAACAGATGAATGCTTTCTTTCATGCCACAGACGACGCTGACAAGTTACAACCTGATTCGTTTCCATGTGGAGAGTACTGCACCATTACTCCATCAAATTACGATGGGTGTAAGTTGATTTTCGTCAAAAAACATGGAGTTGAATATTATATGGATGAAGAAGAAGTGTCCCAAATTTTAGAACTAAATAATTTGATTTTACAACGTATAGCTATATTGGAAAATTTAAATTTTTGTCAGTATTATTATAATGTTTTGGATTTCTGTAAAAATGTCGCCTCTGAAAGTCCTTTACAAATTTTATATGCATTTTGTTCCATAACTCCAAACGATATGTTAAACAATGCTCTTAGAGAATTTGTATACTTTTGTAAACATACAGTTATCAATGATTTGAATAAATAGTTATATATATAAGTGTTGTGTTACTTCGTCCTAGCCCCACCCAAAAAAAAAAAAAAAAAACATGTTGAAAAATAATTGTTTTTATTTAAAAATACATTTACAACCACAATTTCAAAGGAGACATAAGGCTTATAAGTAAATAAACAAGATTTACAACAGAATTTTTTTTCTTTAATTAATTTAAAGCAATGTACCAAATACATTTGAAGCAGCAAGGGAAGTCATATTTCAATCAATATTACCACTCCGAAGTTTGTTAATAAAATCTAGGTGATGGTTACTAGTTAACTAATATATTAATACTTTGCTTTTATAATCGCTCTAATGTTTGAGGTTGTGTCCAGCAATATAATTTCTCCCCAATTTTTTTCATCGAACCCAGTCGGATTAATTTCAGTTTTGACTTCAGAGCGGTATATTGATTAAAATTTCAATTCTCTTGTATTTCAAAGGACGTTAAAGGATTCGACTTCCCAACGTCTATTTGTTTTCTGTACGTGATATTATATTTCAAACTTCTGAAAGCCATCACGTGCGGCCGGTATGCTTCTGTCACCCTCTGGGGTAGGAATACAGCCTTATCTTCTAGCTCCAGTAGAATTGCCTCCCCAAATTTTGTCTTGACAATTTGACCCGCTGTAATTCTGAATGGTATATCTTTAGGTAGGTCGGTTAGTTTAACAAGTGGTTTCTTTTCTATAAGGGATACAGCATTCAGTTTAGTAAGGTCCATCTATAAAGAAATTAAAATTTGATAATTGAAGTCAACTTCTTTGAGTAAATAATCATCAAGTATATCTGGTTGTGCGGGAATAAATTTTGAGTTCAAATCAATTTTCCATAGGGAATTTTCATCAATAATATATAATGATAATTTTTAGATTGACCTCCCATCGCAATAATTAACTAGCGCAAAAATATGTAAAAAATTCTATTGAAAAATGAAATTGAGATATTTTTGAGATACAAGAAATAATACATCAATGTGGAAAAAATGAAAAAGATATGAAATTCAAAAATAAACTTACTTTTCAATATTTTAAGGTACCATACACAAACTATTAACTGTCGTCTATTAACTGCGACTGAGCTCTCTGGACTTCGCTTTGTGTTTTTAAATGTCGAGAATTAGCAAAAACGTATTTCCTGTTTGCTAATCGGCACATGCTACATAGCATTATCCATTTTTCGATATTCAGCATAGACGTGTTGATACATACATATTACAAAATGATATTTTATAGCAATCAATTTCCTAATATGAGCCACATGACCTGGTACTTGGGTCGTTCAACTTATGAATATAGTTAGCATTGCACTATACAACCTTTTTTATTTTAAATAAAATATAATGAACCGTATTATAACAATTTAATAAATTTTGAAAACTATACGTGATAGCGTGACGTTTGACGTGACAGCGTGACGACGTGACAGCCTGACGTGACAACGTGACGTTTGACGTGACTGCATGACGTTTGACGTGAAAACGTGACGTTTGACGTGACAGCATGACGTTTGACGTGACAGCTTGACGTTTGACGTGAAAACGTGACGTTTGACGTGACAGCGTGACGACGTGACAGCATGACGTTTGACGTGACGTTTGACGTGACAGCGTGACGTATGACGTGACAGCGTGACGTGACGACGTGACGTTTAACAGCGTGACGTTTAAAACCATTGTAGACTTCTTCAGATACTCCATGTATATGGACACGTTTTGACATTTCCGCTACACTCGTTAAACTTAAGATGCGTTTGACCTTGTATATGATTTTCGTAAGGCACTTAAAACTGGCATGTTACTCACCCTGTATATAATAGACGTTTATGCCTTTAGGATCTTCCGAGCAGGCGCACGTTAAGGCCTTTCGAGCATGTTACTTTTTATCCACCCTGTATATGAAGTCGTTGAGGTGTTGAGCTTAGTTACTCACCCTGTATATAATAGACGTTGAGGCCTTTCAATCGAGACGTCTCTGATTGGTTAACTTTTAGTAAAAGGGATGATGGGGGATGAAGGGGGGTAGAATTTTTCTATTATTTTTCATAAACACTAGACGTTAAGGCCTTTCGAACGATACATCGTTTGCTATGATTGGTTACTTTTTAGTAGGAGGGATGATGGGGGGATGAACGAGGGTAGAATGTTTCTATTATTTTTCATATACACTAGACGTTAAGGCCTTTCCAACGTGACGTTGTTCGCCGCGATTAGTTGCCATCCGGTTGCAGTCCGGTTGCCGGTGTGAACCCACCTTACAAGCCAATTTCGCTAATTTGAACCTTGGCTTTTTTAGTGATTTTCTTATGGAGATTCCCATGTTAGCGCCTCCGCCAATAGGCAGAATCAGTGTTGCCCATTTACTCAGGACCATGTCTCTTAGGGTGTCGAAATTTACTTTCTGACTTGTATTATAGTTCAAGGTTATGCCTTTCGCTTTGATAATATCGAGCGTTTTATTTTTATCAGTTGAATAAACCCTGTAGGCATATATTTTTGGACCACCGGCTACAAAATCTGTTATGTAGCTTCCCTCCCCATATTCACATAGTTCGTCTGTCATATCGCCGAGAAAACTACCTAAAGGTACTTCGTTGGTGCAAGGTCGAGAGACGTAAATGACAGAGTCTGTGTCATGATATATTACTCTATCGTCGAGTTTTTCTAAATACGTGTATAGTTTTAGTCTAGCTTGTGCAGTGGTGTAGGCCGCTAGTACGACATTCACAGTTGGAAGTGTGGCATATGCCTCTTCTTTGAAGGACCAGTTAACAATGAGGGTGTTTTCGTTAACCGGAAAAATATTGTTTACTTCTTTGCATGGCTGCGATAAAATGTCAAATAGTTCTGCAGGTGTGTTGACTATAGACGTCTTAGACTGGTTTTCACATTGTCCAAGCTTGCCCCAAAAACTTGTTATCATGGACTTACCAACCTGTCTTCGACCTGGATTGAATTCAATTTCATCGCAGGACAATTCTACACCCTCACGATCAAAATATTCCCTTATATAGAGATCTTTTTCTTTTGGGGATTCACATTCGGTGGGCCAACCGCTTGCCTGTTGTTTTATTTTTAAAAATTTTAAAATATATTCGGCAAATAGGCCACCAGACTTTGTAGTTTTAACGTATTGTACCACTTGATATTTCCAAATTTCGTAAATATTTAGAATTTTGTATCCTTTTTCTTGAGCTTTTAGAACCTCGTCCATTACCCATGTACCGGTAAAGCTTCTTTCTTCATCGTTATGTAAACATTCATTAGACATGTTAGATTCACAACATGTACGACAAAGTGAAAACATTAGTTTACTATTACATTCATAAGGTAGTACGGGGTGGTAGAGATTTGTTGGCGGTAACACTCGACACTTTATTAGTCCTTCGGTTTGTTTTAAATCAAGAGCGTAGCATTCTTCTCCCACAAAAACTTCCGGGTAACCAATTGGATATTTTCCATATTTATTGACCCACGGATATAGGGAGCAGATGTCAGTATATTTCATTTTCTCTCCATTTTTACAAGAATAATAGAGCTTTTTGGCATCTGTTCGTCCCCCGTAAAAGGCGTAACGAGGCTCCAATGGTAGCTGTTCGAGGAGAGGATGTTTTTTGGTAATAGCTTCAATTTCGGGGTTTATTTCACGACGAAAATCGCACTCCCATTTTACAATTACCTCGTACCCGAGAGATCTTAATTTTTCATTCTTCGCCAACGTTGCCTCGTACCGTTGCTCATATGTAAGTGATGGGTTGTCATGTGTCGGTTAGTTACGTCTATATTTCATACATTTTGGACAACTGTGAAAGTAACAGCCCTCAAATTCAAAGACCTGTCTTGTGATTTTGCAGTATCCATCGACCTTAAGACCATTCAATACAACTTCTCGCCCTCTGGCTGCATGTTCTATTCTGATACCTCTTTGGTGTTCTTCATATATCAACCATTGAGTAGAAATCCTAGATTGTTTATCGCGACATCTATATCCGTTCTTAGGAATTAACCCGATGGTATTCGGTTGTAAAAAGTTTCTCCTAAATATTTAATTACATGCACCAGGTAGCGTGATGGCTTCTATGAACGGGTCGACCCCTCCTTCTTTTAAAAGCAACTCTCTGAACCTTAAGCAAGACTGAGCAAGTATGGACACGTCACTTATACAGTAGGAAATAATTTCTGATTTAAAGTTGAAGACATACCGTTGATCAGAGAGTTTTTTATGCCAAACGATTAGCTGATTTCTGGCGTCCTTCTTTTCGTCGAGTGAAGGGGAGTATTTCAGGTTTTCAGGATCGTAATATTCGAGGGCAGGTAGTTGTCCGATGTAATCCCAGTTTCCGACTTTGTTGAACAAGTGGGGGAAGTAACCTTTTTTTATATCTTTTAGTCCGAATACTTCAGGCAATTTCGCCAGAGGCATTGGGAAGTAGTTTAAAGAGTCGATAAAACTTACATTGCCCACTTTCATCTGTATTAGCTTCGTACCTCTAGTTATTAGTTCGGGTGTTAGACCTGTCTTTGTTATAAGGTGGTTTAACATAAACTGGTTATCATATAGACCTCCTGCATGTCCGACTACAATTATTTTCTTAAACAGACCCCTTTGATTCATTACATACTCCATAAAACGAGCTACAGGGTCAATTGTTAAAACTTGATAACTAACACCACAATCGCACCATCTTTTATCTGTACCTATACATAGTGCACAGTGTTGCTCAAACACACATAAGTTGGCTTTATGTAGTAAAGAGCCGTCAGACATAACTTCTTCTTGAGTACACTCGAGGTCATAAAATATAAATAGTACCCCGTGCATTGAAGGCTTACGTGTGTCGACGGGCATGAAACAAATGTGTGGAGAAGCTTTGAATCCGTTACATATTTTACAGAAAACTTCGCCACATATGTGTTCCCGCTTTCTGGGGATCGTTTTAAGACAAATTTTGCAAGAGGTTAACCGTTCACATAGTTTACTTTGTTTATGGTAATCGTAGCAGATCTGTCCTCTGAAATACCGATTACACCCATCACATACGATTTTCACACTTGCTTTACATGGGGGTGATTGTTCACATGCTGGACATGTTTTTCCACAGCGGTGCATATGTTCGTGGGGTGTGTGGCAATGTTCGCAGAAATATTTACAGCAAAAAGCAGACGTCAACGATATAATCACGTTATAATGATTTTCGTGATAAAAAAGATTCATTTTCTTGCTTCCCCCTACTCCTTCATACAAGACATCGCCCCCCTTTGTACTATAGTTGTATACCGTTATTGTATAGTCGGTCAAATATTCTTGGAATTTTTTCAACTTCTCCAGACCACTGCCCTCTTTGGGTAGTTCGGTACCACTGGCTGTTAATAATTCCAAAGTTTTCTGAGTCTGGAGACCCTTCGTTTTTCTTATCTTATTTTTGTCAGGGGCATTGTCGGCGTACGCTTTAGCTACAACCACTGCTCTAGCCAGGCATAAATGGTCTGTATTATTTATTACTATAATACCACCACGTTTAGCACACTCTTCGTCAAAGTTGTCGTACTTAGGACCTCGTCCTTTACGTTTAGGCATTTTTATGGTTGTGGCTGCTAGACAAAACGTCTCAGTGTCAAAACCTGCCGAATTAGATTGGTAGACAGCACATATCATCGACCATATGTCTTCAAATTTCACCTCGGATGCAGGATTAAACCGCAACCAACCATCACCACGACTAAACTCTTTCGAGCAAAAAGTAAAACCAATTTGATCACTCGACTCTGTTCCCTCGGTTACCTTATTGATAACATCCTCCATGCCGGAGCGTACCCATTTTAGTGGATCTGCCCCTTCGGGAATTGGGCGGATTTTAAATTCCACCGTTCTACCAGTTAGGTTGAATTTTCGAACTTTTTTAATAACATCTTTAGTTATCAAAAACTTTTCCATCTTGTGTTGAAAAATTTCCAAAAGTTTTGGAATAAAAAAAAGTATGTTTCTAGGCGCAAGAGCAACTAATAACGTCTGTAGATAACGAGAGCTGGAGAGATTATGCCTTCCAGAGAAAAATCAAAAAAATTGTTTCTAGACTTACCACAAGAGCAACTGATAACGTCTGTAGATAACGAGAGCTGGAAAGATTATGATTCTACCGCTCCGAGAAGCTCTTTAAATAGAGTCGAAAAGGGGGCGTGGCTTATTGATATTCTCAGGAGAAAACATTCTTTTAAGGTAATTAGTTCGAGTTTATTCAAAGTAACATATTAGTCCAGGGAAGATCCATAATATTAACGGAATTTGGCGGGGACGATCATAGAGAGATGCGGTTTTCTGCATTGTGTTCAGGAAGGTCCCAGAAAAAAAGTCAATAAGGTGGGATCCACCGGTTTTGGGGAAAATGCCTTGTGGGCTGGAAAAAGCATTTTCCAAATGGATCACTACTTGCACCATTATAAGAACGACTGGAAACTCGGAGAAATCGGTCGGAAATTGTTACTCGGGGGTTTTCAGGCCCGCTGAACTCGATTCTGACATTAGAATTACCCGGGGGTGCTCGGGGGTGGCTCTACATGGGGTGTCTGGGGGTGAATTGAGAGATATAAGTTAGCATGCATGAAAATCGCTCCAAACTCGTTATTCGGGGGTTTTCGGGAATGCCAAATTCATTTATAGCATTGGAATTATCCGGGGGCTCAACGGGGCGGCTCTGCGAGGGGTGCGGGGGTGGTTTATTAAGGGAGAAATTCTAGAGTGCATGGAAATCGATTCAAACTTGTTACTTGAGGGTCGTCGGGGATGCTGAACTGAATTCTGCTCCTGGAATCATCCGAGGGCTCTTCTGTGAGGTTTGCTGGGGGGGGGGAAAGTAAAAAATATTATAAACCAATTGCTTTGGGAGTCTTGTGTGCCTCGAAACTGGATTTGAAAAAGCCGACAAAGATAAAGAGAGTGGAGTATCGTTACCAGCGTGACCGGCGCGACCAGAAGTATTCTGTATCGACTGAAGAGAAAACATATTGCTCCAGTTCCCACGCGCAGTCGGCATCTCTACGGTCTCAGTATTACAACTGTCGTTCAGGGCCACGCTGTCTGTCGATCCAGTGCTACAGTAATCAATCGTGTTGGATCTCGGACTTTCTTTAGTGTTCGAATTCCGTTTGATTGTTGATTTTTTGTTATACGTCAACATAGTGCTAAAATAATAAAGTTTTTTTTCCAATTATGGACCTTTTTGGTGTTTGAGCCGTGTCTGGCTCTCTTGGACCACGTGGGGTTTTCAGTATACGTGAATACAGTGCTAAAATTACAAAGTTTTTTGGAGTTTGACCGTTTTTTCTTGGTGTTTGCGTTTTATTCAGCACTTTTGTAACTCATCTTTGCTACATCCGTGTTCAAGGATTTGTTTTTCAAGATAATTGGATATTGGCTTCAGCTTACAATGGACGTTTCTGTGATATTGAAGAGGTATGTATCTTTTCCGAAATATTTTATGCAAGGTATTTAAAACAACTGGAATGTACTAATTCAATCGAATTTCTCTTGTTTCCACTCATGTTAAACGTTATGCTATAAGAACTCGATGTTTTTCTGTTTTTAGATGGAAGAGCTTCAACCAGAAATATTTTGCTACATCTGCCGCTATGTGAATGATTGGTCTGCCTCCTGCAGCGTTGGGAGCCCTCTTATGAAACTAAAAGCGGCTGGAACTCTGAAGTTAATTACAACATCCAAAGACCGTATGGACGACGATTTCCATGGTATTATCTCCAATATACCGGTAATAAGTGTACACAAAGCATGTTACAAATTCTATACTCATCCTTTCTATGCAAACGTTGCAAAAAAGAGAAAACTATCTGAAGATAGTAATAATGATACAGAAATCAATAATGCTAGAGAAAATGATAACGACGAATTCGACTGGAAAAACAATTGTTTCATTTGTGCCAAACCAGTTTATAAGAAAAATAACCTTAGGAACTCATGGTGTGAAGTAAAAACTCGTGCTGTCACAGAGTCGATTGTTGAAGCTTTATCACACCCTGATTGTGAATATGATAAGCCAAGAAAACAAGCAGCTCTAGAGCGATTGGAAAATGTATTTCATATTCAGACCTTAGGCGCTGTGTATCATAGAAAATGTTATAAGGACCTTTGTAGGCCTTTCCACCGTTGTCAAAAGGCTATAGTTGACCTCACGGCCAACATAGACAGGGCGTATGAGTTAATTGTACAATATATTGAAACACATGAAAACGCTCAATTTACTTTGCGTGAATTACTGGATGAGTTACCAGATGATGTTTATAAGCCTTCAGAAAAGACCATTTTGAATCGGTTGAAGACGCATTATGGGGATGAGAATCTCATAGTAATAGGGAAGAGAAAATGTTCTACTCTGATTTGCCTTTCCAATAGAGGCCTATATGAGGCGCTAAATGAAAGCAGGGAGAGACAAAACCCGGGTGAAGATCCCGCAACAAGGTGTCTGGAGGAAGCTGCTAAAGATATTGTCAAGGAAATCAGTGCACAACTGGCTAAATCTGATTGGTATCCCGAAAGCGACACAATGCTAGACAATTTATATGGAAAATTGCCAGGAAAACTCAAAATTTTTTTGAACGCTCTGATTAAGAATACACCCGAAAAGAGAGCGGCAAACGAGAACTATGAGCAAATAATTGCATCCCTCGGCCATGTTTTGATGTCTGCAATGTTCCCAAGAAAATATTTGTCTCCACTTCTGTTATCTCTAGCCGTATCCCTTCACCGGGAATTCGGGACTAAAAACATGATCGAGATGCTCCATTCGTGTGGTTTGACTGCATCATATAAAGAAGCTGTAAAGTATGAGATGTCCGCGGCCAAGAATATGAAAATTTCTTTAGAGCTAGGGGCGTTCATCCAATTCGTGTGGGATAATTGTGACAGCAACATCAAAACTTTACTTGGAGGCGAGTTTCATGTTGCTGGTGAAATTGGTATAATCACACCTTCCTCAATGGTAGTACCTCAAGGTCGAATACCCAGACCTAAAGACATTTCCGCAAAAGAAATTGAAATGCTTAATACTATCAAAGTACGTCCTTATACATTAAAGCCAAGCGATGGATTGGAAAACATTATGATACAACCTGGAAATCTTGATGTGAATTTGAAATTTACAGAGGCCACAAAAATCACAGCATTCTGGATTTTACAAAAATATTTGAACCCAGAGATGCCCCTAGGCTGGAACGGTTTTATAGAAGAGTTAATTTTTCAACAAATTGAAAATAAGAATAGCACTTGTAAATTGTGGATAACCTATTGTCGAATGGTATTTCTCATTAAAGATTTCATATTCGCCGAAAAAAGTGGAAACTGGGAATTGCATGTCAGTACATTAGAAAGAATGATTCCCTTTTTCCACTCAACGGGTCACTTCAATTATGCCAAATCAGTCCAAATTTATGTCCAAGATTGTAAGGATTTACCAAAATACATGTCTCCGGATGAGTATCAAGTGTTTACCAGACAGGGGTACTGGACATGTCGACGAGTCCAAAAATTCTTTTCCGGAATCTTCACAGACCAGACCATCGAACAAACGCTAATGAAAAAAAGTAAATTGAGAGGGGGATTGTTCGACAGAGGAGTGACGCCCAGCGTCGCCTATCAGTGGCTCATGGGCAGCGCCGCGACAAATGACTGCTTAACCGCGTTGGAAAATTTTACTCAAGTCACGTCGGATAAAAACTTTCAGCATAAAGACTCCCGCGATTCAATGCTCATGCACGACAAGCGAGATCTGCAAAAACTTGAGGAATTTCTCACACAGTTCTGCCCTTTTCCAGATGTCGACAATGTAACTAATATTGCCAATGGAATAAGTGGGGACAATTCCCAAGTTACATGTTATGAAGCTTTTGAAAAGGGACTTGAAACTATGCGGGAAATTGTCGGGAGCAACTTCAAAGAATTGAAACTCTCCTTGTCAAAAAAAGTTACTTGCATTGGGTCTGAGAAGTGTACGGTTAAAGTCGGGAAATCCAAGCTGTCTAATGTTGATCCTCTCATATTATTTCACCGAATTCTCGCTCTCAATAGGCAGGACTGTATGGAATTTTATTTAACATACGAATTGGCAGCTTATCCACCGGCCATGTTTGACAAGAACGGAATGCGGAAGAATGAAAAATCAAAGTTATATAAACTTTTTGAGGAGAGATCAGTTACTGTAAGAAGTGACGTAACACAATATGTGATCGATGGAGGCATGCTTTTGCATAAATTTAGATGGCAAAAGGGCCAGAACATGTTAGAGATATGCAACGGGTATGTTAGATACATAAAGAGAGCATTCGGGAACAGAGTTTTTGTTGTTTTCGATGGGTACGACGAAATTACCACTAAATCCACGGAAAGAAACCGGCGATGTATGCATAAAAATTCCGCCACTGTACGTATGGCTCCCGACACCTGGAAGTCTATGAGGTTACCGGCAAGTGTAACTCAGGACAAGTTTCTAGGGAATAGCCAAAATAAGTCCCAACTCATTAAATTTCTCCAGGAGGAATTCGAACGGGCCAACATAATGTGTCAGCAGAGTGTAGCTGATGCGGATGTTGATATTGTGCTTAAGGCCATAGACACTGCTTCAGGAAGTCCCAACAATAAAGTGGTTATTGTTTCGGAAGACACTGATGTCTTGACAATGCTTGTAGGTCGGACTCCACCGAATCTAGAAGTATTCTTGATGAAGCCGCCTTGCGGTAGAGTGACTGATGTTGTGTATTCTTCCGAAAGCTTAGCCTCCAAGCCCGCGTGTATCAGGTCTCATATATTATTTTTACATGCTTTTACGGGATGCGACACGACCTCAGCATTTTTCTATCGCGGGAAACTAAAATTCTGCGAGTTGTTTCAGAAATACGATGATTTGCATGGGTTTGCAGAAATATTCAAGCAAACACCTGTAGCCATGGATAATTTTGAGCAAAATTTCTTGTTCTTGTCAAACTGACTGTGGCCCGAGGTGCGGGTGCCGCCGAAGTGGGTTGGAGTGCTCACTCGCATGCAAGAATTGCGATGGTAATTGCTCAAACCAAAAAGAGGCTTTCGATGAGGCCGACAGTATTGACGAGGAACAAGATGAAGGGGGAGAAGAAAATTCAGAAGGGAAAGAACGTGAAGAGCGGCAAGAAGAGGAAGACGAGTTATTGTACTAAGATGTTTGGTATTTTAGTTAAAAATTGAAATTTGTAATGAATAATTTAATAATTCCATTGTGATGAATTAAAATTGTATGCCTTTCTGTCTAACTTTTTGAAAAATAGTTGCACTGTAGCCGCTACTGTGCAAATAATAGTAACTGTGAAGAAGATGTTCGTTTTAAATAAAATGAATAAATAAAATTGAAAATAAATTCCAAATCAATAAAAACTGCTATCTGTTATTCGAATAACGGATTATTTTCATATTCTTTATTTTTCCCCCCTCCTCGCCCACTTCCAATGGCATTCCATGCACTCTAGAATTTCTCCCCCAATAACCACCCCCGCACCCCTCGCAGCGCCGCCCCGTTGAGCCCCCGGATAATTCCAATACCATAAATGAATTTGGCATCCCCAAAAACCCCCGTGTAACAAGTTTGGATCGATTTCCATGCACCCTAGAATTTCTCCCCCAATCAAGCACCCCCGCACCCCCCCCCCGGAGAGGCGCCCCCGTGAACCCCCGGATAGTTCCAATGCCATTAATGAATTTGGCATCCCCGAAAACCCCCGAATAACGAGTTTGGAGCGATTTTCATGCATGCTAAATTATATCTCTCAATTCACCCCCAGACACCCCATGTAGAGCCACCCCCGAGCAGCCCCGGGTAATTCTAATGTCAGAATCGAGTTCAGCGGGCCTGAAAACCCCCGAGTAACAATTTCCGACCGATTTCTCCGAGTTTCCAGTCGTTCTTATAATGGTGCAAGTAGTGATCCATTTGGAAAATGCTTTTTCCAGCCCACAAGGCATTTTCCCCAAAACCGGTGGATCCCACCTTATTGACTTTTTTTCTGGGACCTTCCTGAACACAATGCAGAAAACCGCATCTCTCTATGATCGTCCCCGCCAAATTCCGTTAATCCGGCTGATTTTAAGGTATCTTCCCTGGACTATATGTTTTAAAAAATATTTCATCATGGAATTACTGTTGTGAATCCTTTATAAATATATAGGTGTTATTTTCCACAATTATTACGATAATGTGTGTGTGGTTAGATAACCTCACTTTTACGATAAACTGTTTTGATTTCATCAGTTGTTACGCTGAATCACTTTTTAGATCTTTGCAATATTGTAGTAATAGCTGGGAATGGGAAAGATATGGAAATGCATGTAGCTACAGGTCTGTACTAAGAAGTTAGGTGTGGACTGTACTGTTCTATTGATAAAACAACTTGAAAATTTCTTTTTTTTTCAATAGGTCTAACGCGAATTATTTTGAGCAAATTTTTAACTTTACAGAAAGGTCCCTATGGTCTATGATCAAGTCTGAACGATTAGTATGACATTTTGACGTTTTAGCAATACACGGTTCTGTTTTCATTCGAAGAGAATCATTCTTATTTGGATACATATTGGAAAAATTGTAATGATTATGCTTTTGGGACAATGAGTAATTGTGCAGCACCGATTCTGGACCATTTTCGCGATTTTAACATGGTAATCTCCATAAGAAAATCTAAGGTCCGAAATCTCCGAAATTGTATCATTTTGGAGTGGGGGTAAAACTCAATCTACGCATCTGCTACGTTAATGGATAGGTGACGTCATAGGGGTAACGATTAAAATAATGAAAAAATTCCAACTACCCCCGTTCATCCCCCACGCATCATCCCTCCTACTAAAAGTTAACCAATCATAGCAAACGACATCTCGTTGGAAAGGCCTTAACGTCTATTGTATTTGAAAAATAATAGAAAAATTCCAACTACGTCTCAAAAGGCCTTAACGGACGACTCCCCAAATTCCCTCATGACCCATTGGACCACCTCTTGTGACCCATTGGACCATATCTTGTGACCCCATTGGACCACCCTCGTGACCCCATTGGACCACCCTCATGACCCATTGGACCACCCCAAATTCCCTTGTGACCCCATAGGACCACCCAAATATTGTCCTGTCCACCAAATTACTGTTTAGGACCCTCAAATTTCAATACCTCCACTCTCCTGAAAAATCATCAGCCGGGCGCGAACCATCAACCTTCGGGTCTGTAACAATTCGTCTAACGCATATAGCTATTCGCACTCATAAGTGTTAGATGCGAGAAGAGGTTTTAAAAAAAGTATAAACAGTCATCGAATATCGTTGTTAACCTTACTCTTTTTTCCATTATATACAGAGTGTTGAAAAATTATAGTTCACGTATCGGTGAAAAGACCAAGTGACATATCGTTGAAAAACATTCTTTCAACATGGTGTATAAAGACAAGTGACATACTAGTTAAAAAGGGAATCTCACATATACAGAGTGTTTCATAAGAGTATAAAGTTTTCTCTTGACATGTCTAATATTCTAGTATAACAATTCATGGAAAAGTTGATGAATATACAGAATGTTCAAAACGACGTATTGTTTTAAAATCCGTTCAGTATATGATTCTTTTAACAAAGCGAAAAAAACGTGATTCCACTATTGTTGTAGGGTATTAAGAAAAAAAACAATAATATATTTTTTTAATATGTTAATATAATAATGGTATGATGTCCTTCTTCTATAACCACCCTAAAGGAATATAATAAATTGTGTATAGAAAACAAGCAGGATACATTGATTATATACCAAATGACTATATTTCCAATGGGATTTTTCAAAATTTCAATCTTCATGTGAATCAGTATATGCTAAATCCCCATATTTTGGTAGAACCATCCTGTATAAATAATGGAATGCGCTGTGTGTGAATAGAAAATATAGGAAACATGCCCGCCTAAGGCTATTATGCATGAATTATATAAGCAATTAATATATTTTCAATGGGATAGTGTATAATACTTTGCTATGACCATCCTGTTACGCCAGAGGCAACTAATGCAGTCTTTCGCAATAGTGCATGCAATTAAGGTCATTTTAGATAGTTTATTATTTGAAAAAAATCTCAAATCTGTGTATATATGTATACCGATAGAAGGCCGTTTCTAATAAAGTATCACTACCTGAATACGTAAGAAGAAGAAGAAGAACATGAATAGGAAAAAACCAGAAAATGTGGTAAGATTGCAATTTAGTTTTATTTTTTATTAATTTTGTAATATTTAAGGTTTTAAAAGTGTTGAGAACAAGTCCAAACGCTTATATTCCAACAAGAGCTACATCGCAATCTGCGGGATGTGATTTACAAACACCTATAAATTTTACTATAGGTTCAAGAGAAAGATTCCTTGTAGATAGTGGGTTAAAATTAGAACTACCACAGGGAGTTTATGGAAGGATAGCACCACGATCTGGCATAGCGCTTAAAAATGGAATAGAAGTGTTTGCAGGTGTAATTGATGCTGATTATAGAGGTACAATTAAAATCTTATTATATAATTCGTCAACAAACATAGTTAAATTTGAGAGAGGAGACAAAGTCGCTCAACTTATTTGTGAAAAATGTTCTATTCCGATTATTGAAGAGGTGGATAATTTAAGTTTTACAGAGAGAGGAGAAAATGGTTTTGGATCTTCATCTTGAATTCATATAATTAATATTGTATTGGTTGTAGAGTGATATAGTAATTTACGTTATCTCTTAGTATATGTAAGTAGTGAAGGAAATCATTAAAATTGTAAACATACTGTTGAAAAAATGTTAGTTTAATAGTTTGCAGAATGAATAATCTATTTGATCCACCTATGTGTAGAATTTTTGAAACAATAGTTTGTTTAGTTTGTAGCAAAGTGTTACGTAAAACTTTTAAACTTGAAAAAATTTGGAGTTGTAAACAAAAATTAATAATTGGTTTGTGTACGGCTGAATGTAATCAAACAAGACCACTGAGAAAATTTCCTGAATATATAGATAATAATTGGTTTCATGAATTAGACCCATTAGATGAAAGAGAGATATATTGCGGATATTTTTCACCTCCACGACAACGAGATTGGAATATTAGAAGAAAATAATCAAAAGACTGTCAGTCTTACAACATCCTCAGAACAAGAAGAAGAAGAAGGTAACATAAATCTAAAAAGAATGACTTCCTTAAATTTAAACTTCATTATTTTGGTGGCCGTTTCAAATAATATACTGTACACAAATGTACCAGAGAATGCAAAACATGTTGCAATATGTTTTGATATGAAAAATATAAGAGAAGAATGCAATCGATCAGAATGGAGTTTGTTAAGTGTTACCAAAATAAATAATGGTCACCTTTCTGTATACCATATTGAAATTCCAGAAACGAATTTATTATATTTTAGTTACAAATTAAAAATAATATTTGATGACAATTCCGAAGGTGATCAAACCCAATGGCAGCATGCGATTATTGATGATATTTCTATGGAGAAGACAAACCTAAGTGAAAAAGTTGATAAATTGTACATTTTAACATATACAGGGTGTTCCTTAAGTAATCTAAAATATTATATGGGGCGCTTCGTTACTCAATTTTAAGACGAAAAGTTCATATAAACATGTGTGATAGGTGTTGTCGTTTATGAGATACAGGGTGTTGAATTTATTGTAATAAGTCAGTTCTGATTGTACGTGAAATTAATTTTTCCGTTCATGCATGACGGAGCTCCTCCACATTTTTCAGTGATTGTACGCGAGTTTTTAAATAATGTTTTTTCAAACCATTGGATCGGACGAGGATCTCCACACCCGTGGCCCCCTAGATCACCTGGACACAATCCTCTGGATTTTTGTGTGTGGGGATATTTGAAATCGCTTGTTTACACAACACTGATATTAAACGTACAAGATCTTCAAAATCGTATCATATACGGCTGTAATGTTATTCGTAACAATCCTGGTATCTTCGAACGTATTCGACAATCCATTAGACATCGAGCGGATGCTTGCATTTTAGCTGGAGGTGGACATTTTGAACATTTGTGTAAATGTGTATAACAAATATTCCAATCGATTCCATGATGATTTTTCATTAACCAAGTTGCTTGTCTATGTAAGTCTGGAGGTAACATATGTAGAGGAAATGGTGATTTGAAAATATAGTGACATACCTGATGACCATCATAAGCTGCAAATTCTTTAACGATGAACTTATTATTTTCAATCTTAAAACCTTGAACATCTAAAACGACTTTCATATTTGTAATTGTTGTAATTTAGTTACCGCACCTTTATATTGTTCATAATATTTTATGTCACGTTTGAGACGTGTTAATTTGAAAAGAAACTGACTAAGAGCAATTTGATACTCACGGGTATTCATATTTAATGAAGAATATGTAGTAACCCCTTCTTTTATATTGCATGTCAATCATGCGCGCTATGTTTTTTCCACATCAGTATTGCTTAACAATTTTAGTTAATGGATTATAGGAAAATTGTTTTTCATGGAAGATTAAACAATATGCAGAAATATCACTTGTAATGGGAGCATTTAACTCAAATTCTATACGAAGAACTACAGATCCAGACTGTATAAGTTCCGTCTGCCTTGAGCAATCTATATGAATTAAGGGAGCTGTATCTCTAAATTCGTCAGGGGTGAAAATATATTTTATATAACGTAGCAAAACTATTGTTTGTAAAATCTAAAAGTAAATCATTGTATGGATACTTCTCAGAATTGAGAAATACTTTAATATTTTTTAAATTCAGATGTTTAAATTTACTCATATTTTCTTTTATGTGACCCCTAGCATTATTTTGAAATCCAATTACAATGTGTCTAGGTGTCTCTACTTTTGTACTAGTTTCTACAGCCCATGTGTGGCGAGACGTTTTCGGTAAGCTGGGATACTCAATCAATTGCCAAGATCTGAATTTGATTGGTAGTTCCTTGTTACTTTGAATAATTTTGTTTAGACGTAATTCATGTTTTATGTTGGGTTTCACGTGAGGAATTCTCCAACTGATGTGAGTTAATTCAATTGTTGAATCTGATGCTACTGTAAGCATGTCTTGTTTAATATATTGAATTATTTCATTAAGTTCATAAGCACCTTTAGGTATAATTATTGTATGATATATAGTAGGACCTCCAAAAATAAATCTATTATTAGTTTCATCAATATTTGGTATTGTATTGAAACTATTGAAATTAACTAAACCAACTTCATAGTCATATTTATCATCCAAGTAAATGGGAGGATTGAAATTATAATTAAGAATAGATGATGCACCACTAAGTGTAACGGAAAATGACATTTCAACTTAATAGGAAGTTTAAATATTATGATTGAAATATTTATGAATGAATTGAAGTGAGTGATGACCACAATTATACGAATTGTTCTGTAGTCTATCATAATTGTATGTTATATATACTGGACCGTTACTATGAAAATACTCGATCAGTTCCATTGGTGGAGGTAAATTTCCATAACTATCAAAGTAAATAATTTCCTTGTATGTCTTCTTGGCTTTTTTTGATGTTTTTTTTCTTTCAAACCTTTCCCCTGTTTCAATTCCATAGCCATATCATGTCGTTTTTGTTCAGTTAATTGTTGATTGTTATACTTTGCATCATTTACTGCCTTTGCAATTCCAGCTGCTCCACCTCCTAGAGCTCCTAATGCACCTAACAGTGGTAATATTAATGGTAAAAATCCACCTATTTTCGTAGGTGTTTGAATTATACGTTTTTCAGGTTTTTTCTGAAGTAAATTACCACCACGACAACGACTTTTTTTAATTCCTACACCCAAACCAAGTTTACGTTTTCCTTTCATTACTGCAGTGACAAACAATGAAGCAACTTTTTCACCTAATGTAGCGTCCTGGGATTTAACTCGTTTCCAAGCTTTATCCTCCAATACCTGATCTGCTTTATGTCTTGTTACGGTTCACCCTAAAATATAAACATTAATTAGATAAATAGTCAATAAACAGCTGTGGCTTGGATGCATAAATGATTTAATTGTTACCTTAATACAATAATATAATATTAACAACTATTTACATTATAACAATTAATTATTGTTAACACTGGATAACTGGTTCTGATGGTAACCTTGAATCTCTTAGTCTTTGACAAAAGCCAAAGGAGTCTGGATTCTTCAAGTATTCAGATAACCATCATTGATCTTGGCCCCTTTGCCACAAGGCACAAGACCTCGGTTAACCTTTCAAGGCCATGGAGAGAGGGCATTGACTTTTGACCTCCATTTTGTTTTGGTTATTTCCTGGATATACATGGTTGGTTAACTTTCGCATTTTGCGGCTTTAGTGAACCAGGATAATTAACCATAATCAGGATTCTCTTGTACAACCCAGTTGTAAGAGTTCATAAATTTATGGATATAGCTCCTGATTGAAAAAAAAAACTCACCTAAAGGTCACATGCCATCTAGGGTAAGTAATACCTCTTTTCATAGGGCTGGCATAGTTACCAGCAGTGTCTTTGAACTCTATTTTCTTTTCAGACCTTCTTTTTCCTCTTTTCTTCTTCTTGTGCATCTTCTACTACTATTCTGCTACTATCTTCATCTGTACATGCTTTACGTCGTCGATATTGGCTGGCTGCTTGGAAGTAAGCTCTACCTATAGTACTCCAGGGAAGCCTTCAACTCTTCTCCTACCCAGCTTGTTCTATACGCCTCCCCAACTCAACTTCGCATCAGTACGTACCCAGTTCGAGAAGGAATTTGTAGGTACCATCATATTCATAATGAGGAATAGCACTCAAGTAAGATCTTTCCAACTTGTTATATACCGGTTCACTAGTGGTGTGAGGAGTGTGCTACAGATTGACTATCTCCCCAATATATGTACATCCTTTTTAACCAATTATTGAAGGACACATGAACATCTCTACTTAACATATAATTCTTCTCAATAATACTTATTGGAATGCCTAAAATAGATATTAAGTTGTAGTTTAAGTAAGGTAATTAGTTAGTAACAATTCAAACTAGGTAGTAGGTTAACAATAAATTAGTTAAACTTTATACTTACCAGAAAGTCCATGTAATCCCCGAAGTATACTTCTGCGGAAACTTTCTTTAAATTCTAAATAATAATTAAGCTGAATAGCAGGCATATTATAGTTATGATTGGATAAACATAAAATCATTCCACATTCTTTGTAGTCAATTAAAAAGGCAAGCCAAGCGCTGTCATAAGTCTGTCAATCAAAAATATATATCCTTTTACGCCTACCGAGTAGTTCGTTTGTCCTACCAACCATAAAGCGAATAACCACAGACTACCCAAACTATTTACCCACCCACTCTCCGCGGACGAGAAGTCGGGACACCACAATATTTCTCGTAGGGTGTAGTTGACTGTTGTTAACTACCCGTTGTAGTTACCCTCCTTTAACCCTGCTGGGAAATAGGAGGCGTAACAGTCTTTCCTGTAAATTATTATTTTTTGCGTATGCTATATCGTGTTCCTTACAAGCTTGATCTAAAATATTAATTCCCTTATCATTTCGTTGTAGTCTTTGTTCTAGTTTTGTGTTTGGTCCACAATATTCGTATCCACTAGGTAAATGAAGTTCAAATGGTAGTTTATTAATTAACGAAACTAAATCTCCACCTTTGTGATGACGACGACGACGACGTGATTGTAACTGTTTACGTTTAACCATAATTCTCTTTATATACTCTGATCACCCTATAAATACTCTCAGTGTTGTTAACTATTTATATAAGATGAATATTGCAAAACATTTTATAGCTTTACCTGTTGAAAATTATGATTTGAGCTGTGAACAACAACAACGTACTGCAGGTAAACATGGATATTTATTTGGTGGAGACTCTAAACGAGCATTAATCATCGGTCCCAGTGGTTGTGGTAAAACTTATGCTATGTTATCCTTAATAGATCATCCTAATGGCTTAAGATTTGAAAATTTATACATATATTCCAAGAGTTCACATCAACCAAAATATGCTTATTTACGTAATTTAATTCAACCCATGAAAGAGATTGGATATGAAGAATTCAACAATTCTGATGATATAATTACTCCAGATGCCATAAAGACCAATTCAATTATTATATTTGATGATGTAGTGGCTTCCTGCGATCAAAAACCCATTCAAAGTTACTTTTGTTTTGGTCGACAGAAGTCTACAGATTGTTTTTACTTGAGTCAAACTTATTCGGCTATACCAAAACAATTAATTCGAGATAATGCCAATCTCCTGATAATTTTTCAACAAGATTTCACCAACTTAAAACACATATATGATGATCATGTTAATATTGACATGTCATTCCAAAAATTTAAAGACATTTGTTCATACTGTTGGGGGGAAAAGTATGGATTTCTCACTATCGATAAAGATTCTGAAATAGCATCTGGTGGTCGTTATAGAAAAGGATTTGATGGATACATTCATATATAAGGAAAAAAGTCAATATGGTCAATTTCAAACCCAACATGAATCCTAAACTAACTCAACGACTGGTCAAAGCTAGGCAGGCGCTTCGAAAAAAGTATAGAAGTTTGAAGCGATACACAAACCAATCTCAAACACGACTGGAACAAACCTATGAGCCCATTACCCAACCGCTAAAACAACTAATATCAACTATCGAGAAACAAGAATTGATTAAACAAGAACCATCATCATCATCACCAAAAGAAGAAGAAGAAGAAGAATCCCACCTGAATCTATCAAGTTCGAAATATCAACCAAAGCCTTCCGATTATGCACTTGCTTTCAATTCACCTCCCAAAGAGGATGTTTTCAGTTCCAATACAAATGATGATGATGATGCGTTTGAGCCAAATGAAACTTTATGGTACAGTAGTGATGAAAATATTAGTAGATTTATGGATGAAAGTATCCGTGACCTCGGTCGAATGACCACCGACCAAGGTATTCAACAATATTACGAACAGTTTGAAAATCCCTTACCTAGAGTGTACATAAGGGAAGGTATTGCTGACACTGAAGGACAATTTGATAATACTCTTGGAGTCTATCATGATTTGCAGCTAGAAAAATTCTCTATTGGTGATTCTCCAATTGACTTTATCGGACCTGATTTAAAAATACAAGGTATTACCTACAAGGGTACTCCAGGTCTGTATGAACTGTTATTCAAAACAGACCCACACATTTTCACTCAAAATGATGCAAAGGAATATGTTGACATTTTACAGAGAACGAATGCCCTATACACGAAGAATAATAGAAAATTACCAAAACGGAGAATTCCTGCAAAATTAAGAAATAAATTCACTAACGCTATTCAACCTTTCCTAGGAATTCCTCTTGTTGCACCAAGAGAACGAGCCTTTTCAGTTCCCACTATGACTACAAGACAAATAGCAGCAAAACTGAGGGGTGGGAAAGGTTTAACAATGATGCGATATTCCCAAAATCCCATCGATTATAATTATTTTGATGATTTCAATGAATTGATCGATAGATTACGCTCACTTGTAGCTTCAAAACAAGCTGGTAATAACGCTTACCAAAATGAAATAGTGTCTATTGTTGAAGAACTAAGGGAAGGTGGTATAATAGCATAAAATAGATAATGTTACTTGCATTCATAATAGTAGTAGCTATGCCGTTAAACAAGTTTAACCAACATTATCTCACTCCTACACGTTCAAATAATAAGGATGATGATGAGGTACTACAACCACCATTTTATATTTGTCAACCTGCAGACATTCGAAGTTTAGTAATTATTAATATTAGCGGACATATAGACAAGAAAGTTAGTAAATTAAACTATGTATTAAATAATAATAATATTGAATATACTTTTCCAGTAAGTGGAAAAGTTGTAAATATTAATAGCAACATATCACCAACACCACCACAACCACCACCGAAAATTGAAGCAAAAATACTTTATCAAAATAAGATTCAAAATTTAAGCGTTCTCAACCAGCAATCTATAACGAAGGGTGAAAAGATTTCTATTTTCATAGGAGATGAGAAATATCCATATATTGAATTTGTAATAGAATGTCCACTTCAAGGTTGGTGAGCTCTAGCTCTACGTTATTATAAATATAGTACTTTTCATAGTACATACACCATTCCAACAATGCCTCTTAATAGATTTAATCATCACTATTTACAATCATCATCATCCATGTCAGTTCCAAAACTAAATGCGAAATTTTATATTTGTGACTCATTTGATTATCACGTTAAAAACATTATTAGATTGAAAGGTGAAAAAAAAACTAACTTAAATAAGGATTATTATGTGTTGGACAATGCAGGTACAACTTTTCTTTTCCCCTACGATGCTAAAATTGAACATGTTCGTCATTACACTGCAGACGGGGAGGTTTTAGTTAATGGAAAATCGTTTAAATTCAATGAAATTGGTGGTAAAAGTTACAAGCAAGGTGATAAAATCCTATTTAAATTAGGTACACCTTCTTCTATTTGCATTGAATTCATAGTGCAGTGTCCAGTAGTGAAAAATGAGTAAAGCACAAGTTGTACATGAACTTCATAAACCGGCAAGAATCAATTATAGAAGAAGACATGTTGTAATTAAAGGACTTAATGATCTGATTCAGGCTGATCTAGCCATTCTTGCTCCTTTTTCGAAAACTAATAGAGGATACAATTACATCCTCGTTGTAATTAATGCTTTCAGTAAATATGTGTGGGCTGAGGCTATTAAGAAAAAAACTGGTGAAGAAATCACATTAGCTATGAAGCATATCTTAGACCAAATGAACGTTCCACCTAAAAATCTTCAAACCGACAACGGAACTGAATTTTATTATAGGAATTTTCAAGAGCTCATGAAAAAGTATGGTATTAACCATTACAGTACATTCTCCAATTTAAAAGCAAGTATAGCAGAACGAGTAATTCGTACTCTAAAAACTATGCTATGGAAACAGTTTAGCATGCAAGGATCCTACAAATGGTTGTCGATTCTACCTAATATTGTCGCGAAATATAATAATACAAGACATTCCACTACAGGTGCCATTCCTAGTGAAATAAATGATAAAAATGCAAAGTCTATTACTGCATATAATCACCTAAAAACTATTGATCCAAGATCATCAAATTTTAAAAAAGGAGATTTTGTTCGAATTAGCAAGTATCGACATGTCTTTAAGAAGGGATATACTCCAAATTGGACTGCCGAAGTTTTCAAAATAAAGAAAGTGAAACTAACCAATCCAACAACCTACATATTAGAAGATGATAAGAACGAAGAAATACAAGGAGGATTTTACAGGGAGGAATTGCAAAAAGTTAAATATCCTGATGTGTTTCTAATAGAGAGAGTCTTGAAACGAAAAGGTGATCGGTTATTAGTAAAATGGCTTGGGATGGATTCTAAATCATGGATAAATAAAAATAGCATTGTTTAATTGTTTTAAATGTTTTAATAAAATTATATAAACTGATTGACAATTTATTTACACATTTTATCATAAACCTCACATCTATGTTTTATATCTAATATTGGATCTATAATTTGAGAAATTTTAATAATTCGTTGCATAAACCGTAGTCGGTCACATGCTGCAATGATCCTTGTCTCGCTTGTTGATATGCATATTTCCAAGTTATTAATAAATGAATTTTGTTTCTTGTTTCATCAAAGTGAATAGTTTTCTTTTCTTCTATTGTATGCTGTCTATTATTCTTCATAGCTGTAAATCTTCCTCTTTAAGTAACTGAGGATATCTATATATTAATTCTAATGCGATAGCGTATGTCTCGTTATTTAAATGTTTTAAGGGTTCAATTATATTCAAAGCTGTAGTTACTGGATTGGTGGAATCTTTTATTCCCATTTGTAAAATTTCCAATGAACTAGCAAATTGTAAATTTTTCAAGTCTGTTAATCTATTTTCAATGAGTGGTAACATTTTCCATAACATTGAAGTAGTATCAGCTCTTAAATAAATACAAGAATCACCCCTATAAATTTTCACCACATTCCCGAATGATAATCGTTTAAATATCAAATCAAATTCACCCATATCCAACGGTTCCATATTCTTGTGGTTGTTGTTTGTTGATCTAAATAAAAAGTCATCAATATCATTTCTACATGATAAAAAAATGTTCCATTCTTGCGGACTGAATATAAAATAGGTATTTTTGGTTCCAAATATCCCGACACATGGATCGTAATTTAAATAAGGGGATAAACCAACCTTTACGTATTTTGTTTTATATGTATTTAGATACAATTGTCGTTCTCCCAAAAATATGTCATTATCTTGATAAAAATTCATATGAACCATTTTGTGATTCTACTACTATCGCTATTAGAATAAATCAAAGATATTTTCTAGTCGTAAAATATCTGAAAAAAAAATCCCATTTATTTCCAAAATTACATCAGGCTCTCGAGAAAAAATTGAATCTCCCCACTCCAAAATCAAAAAATATAAACGTTGAAAAATCAATGAATCTAAACAGTATATTGATAACTTCAAAAGTGAATACATTTTTTAAAAATAAAAAGATGAATATCCAACAGCATTATCATTTAGAAAATTGTATTTGTCCAATGAAGGATCATTGGTTATACAAGCGACGATTATATCAATTCAATGAAGAAGAACTTGAGAAGTTTCCATTGTATTATTTGATTCAAAAGGCGCAACCACTTGAGTTATTATATGCATGGTATAAATTACCAAGAGCACATCGAGACAATTTTGATTAACAAATCCAACTGCCTTGTTTTATTCATTACAATCGTCCTGACTGGCAAACTCACATCGATGGACCACCTACATCCCAGTCAAGATGTCATTTATGTAACTTAACTATTGAACAAATACATGTTTGATGTAAATAAAATCTGTTTAATATATTATGTTCATTAATTAATTTTATTGACTTGTTTTCAGCAGAGTTCGCTCTAATTAACTTGATAGATTCATCAATTTTAGGTGATGTAATTTACCCATGATATCATAACTATTTATAAAAATATAACTCACCAATTAGATTTCAACAATTTCAAAAGATGCTGCTGGATTCGGTTTTCCAATGTCCACCGCTCCTTTAAATATTAAAGAGTACTTCCCTTCTTCAACCGACCCAGAACGGAGGATAAACCGTCCTTCCGGGATGCGGCCTCGTCAGAGAGGGTAGCCATAGTGGAGGAAGGTTATCCTAAAAATCAGATGGAGTCGGATAGGATCAAAGCTCTCCAGAACTCCATCATGAAGGCATACGAGGAGGTGGCAGATGACGGACCACAAGTGAGATTCGTCAAATGCACACAGAAGCCCGGGTACCTTCTAGTAACATGCGCGGACGTGGCGAGCGCTGACTGGTTGGAGGGAGTAGTTCCTTCGTTGGTTCCCTGGGACAATGCAAGTCTCAGGACCCTTCGGGGGGACAGCCTACCGAGACCGGCAGCTGCCTGCTATGTTTATGTCCCAGATGAGGATGGCGTGAGACTGGAGGGTAAACGGATCCTAAACAGGCTGAAGGTGAGCAACCGGAAGCTAAAAACATCCCTCTGGACCATTTGGGGAAACACCCCGATGGGAAAGGGGCAAATGTGGACCTTCTCCATGGATGAGGAATCCCTGGAGGAGATCAAAAGGCTGGACATGAGTCCTTACTTTGGAATGGGCCGGATTAATTTCAAGGTCAAGGAGCGAGGACCCAAGTCCAAAGGTGCAGTGGAGAACAAGGCTTCAAAACCAGGAACCTCCACCGGCACAACCACCAAAGCGCCTTCCCCACAGGCGGTAAGACCACAACTGAGGGGAAAAGGACCGGTGCAGAAGAAGGGGAAGAAGAAGGGAGGATCTTCTACAGAGGTTAGACCTGGGAAAGCCGACCCACAAAGTGGCACAAGCCCTCTCAAAAGACCGTCATTGGTCAGAGAGGAGGCTGAAGCCATGGAGCTGGGGGAGCCAACCAAGGTCACAGAGCCCATAGAAGACTCCTCGTCTTCAACCTAGAGGACAGCGTAAGGTTCCTGCAGGCCAACCTTCAACACGCCAAGGCAGCTAGTGCCGTGTTGTGTCGAAGGTGGGAGAAAGAAGGCATAGACGTAGCCCTTCTGCAGGAACCATGGGTACATGGAAGGACCATAGCAGGCCTCAAACCACAAACAGGTACGTTACTCTATCATAAGCCAGCATTAAGGCCAAGAGCATGTATAATACATAGTGAAAGGGTTAATTGTGTACTAATCTCGGGGTTATGCTCTGGGGATTTTGTTATAGGAGTCCTTTCATACCAAACCGAGGGCGGGACGAAGAGTGTAGTCGTCTGTTCTGCCTACTGTCCGGGAGACGAGCCAGCATGCCCTCCACAGGTACTAAAGGCTGCAGTGGACTATTGCCGAGAGAGGGACATGCAGCTTATAGTAGGATGCGATGCCAACGCCCACCATACCATCTGGGCCAGCACGGACATCAATAAAAGAGGTGAGTCATTTTATGAATTCATACTTAGGGAAGGGTTATTCATTGCCAATACTTTTGTCACGGCAGTTAGGAAAGAGGTATTAGACCTGACCTTGAGTACCAGCAGAATAAGTGATAACATAGTAGCTTGGCGGGTTTCACAGGAACCATCATGTTCCGACCACAGGCATATAAGATTCGATCTTGAGTCACCACCCCGAATAATGAGTTTTGATTTGAAAAAAGATGAATGTATTGGAAAGTTGTCTGTATTTAATAACACAAGCAAAATAATGTGTACCATATCAAAAAAGACATGTGATCAGTGTTGCGCATTAGCATGCTAAAACTGTAAAATTTGCTACCATTCGTACCAATAACGAACCTAGCAACGAAAAAATTATGAAACAAGAAGTGTTATTTTCCACAAAAAAGAAGAAACCCCATCATACTGAAGAATTGAGTAAAGCCACAATGATTGAAATATCAAATTAGTAGTTGACTCTGTCTAAACAAATGGAAATTTCTAGCTCGTCTTTAAATGATCACAGTTATGATCATTTTAAATTGTAACAACAGTAGTAGTCTTTCAATAAATTGCTTCAACTATATCCTATTTTACTTTTTTACCAGCTGATCGATAGGCCGAAGTTACCAGCTGGTCGATAGGCCGATCTATGCCACAAGGTGTTTTACCCGATAGACTCTAGTCGAAGAAAAGTTCGTATGCTGGTAACGAACAAAAACTAAAAGTAATCTAAACCCAAGGCGCCAGGTAAACCGTACCCGAGAAAATACCAATGGTTACGTTCCTAACCGTAGCTTACCCCCAGTTGGGGATATACTAAATAGATCAAACGCAATAACTCAGTGCAAATGATTTATTAGTTGGTGGTTTGGTTTAACAGAGATTGAAAAGTGACTACAGAAGTCTCAGAATTGATCTTCGACAGAGGACGCTTACACAAACCCTACAAATGTATTTATATAATACTCAACAATTTTAAAATCCCGTAATACCCTCAAACCAACGTGAAAATACCATGCGTCTCTGTATCGTGCCCTTTAACCAACCTCAGGATAATATTGTTATCTGCCAAGGCGTTAGCTAAATCGTGGTGGCACTCTAGTACTAGCCTCGATATAACACGTTGTCTGTTCAAGGCTAATAGGGCTTGTCTACTATCAGTGCAGATTATTATGTTTTTGTCAGAAATTCCTTTTCTGGTCTGCAGCAGAGGTAGCGCAGTAAGCGCTTCCTGCCATAGGTTTAACCGCAATTGGCCCACTCCTACTTCGGGGTGTACACCAGCCGTGCGCAATCGTACCATGGCCATTACCGCAACCTCCTTGACGTGCAGGTCCAGAGGGGTCAGACCAGTAATTAGTTCCATTGCTGCGGTTGGTATTGTTCTCATGGCTCCTGTGATGCTTAAACAAGCCATTCGCTGTATTTGATATAATTTTTGAATGGCCGTTGCTTGTAGAACCTTCGGTCCCCGTGCAATTGCTCCATACTTAGGTCTTATTATTGCAGGGTAGGATCAGGTGACCACACGAGGTGATAGACCCCATGTGCGTCCCACTGTTCTCCGACACTACTCATAAGCCACATATTTATGCTCTTTTTGCTCTGCTGTGTAGATGAGTTCCATGTTAGTTTCCTGTCGAGGGTAATACCAAGGAATTTCACCTCTTCCGAAAAGTTTACTTTGCTTTTGAAGATTTCGGGAGATTTTAAACCCGATAAACTTCTCTCCCTGGTCAAAAGGACCATCTCAGTCTTCCTGGGATTGATCGACAGTGAGTGTTCCTTACACCATGTTTCAATTAATTTGAGCCCATCCTGCGCTCTATCGCACAGTGTGTTCACAAATTTGCCTGTCTGCAAGATAACTAATCATCTGCGTTTGCAATTGTGTTGACTCCATTGTTGTTGAGGTGATTAATCAGGGTGTCCAGGACTATGTTTCACAGAAGGGGTGATAAGATTCCTCCTAGGGGACATCCCCTCATGACCAGTCCTCTTACTGTGATGTCTTCTACATTGATACTTATTGCTCTACTAGAGAGCATCTTGAGTATCCATTCTCCTACTGCCAGAGGTACATTCCTGGAGTTGAGTTGCTGGGTAATTGTTGGAGAGGTTGTTTCATAAAACGCTCCCTCGATATTGTAAGGTCATTTTTTGAATTTGCCGCGTCAGATAGATGATAGCTGAACGCACCTTGTCATCCGTCAATCGTGATGTCATCAGTCATTATGCTCGCGCCAAGATGGTATTAGATGTAACCGTTGTCCTAAGAATTATGATCTTTATGACCATATTTTTTTCAAATGTAAATCCGAACCTATCAAACGGAGTACTGTAGCTGCAATTATTGAAACAAGTGTGACTGACCATAGAGCGACATTTTTAAGTGTGTCATTTAAATTGATATGTTTGAAGAATAATAATCTTATTAAAATACAAATAAATTTTAAAGAGCTTAGGAAAAACTTGAAAAATAATAGTTGGGGAAAATTTCATAACTCGAAAAATGTAAATGAGAAGTGCGATATCTTAACGAAAACCCTAAATCTATTTATACAAAAAAATACCAAATTATTAAAAATAAAGAAATGTGAGCAAAAAAGACGAAAATGGATTACAAAAGGCTTGGTGAAGTCCGTAAATAAAAAAAATAACTTGTACAGAGAATACTTGAAACACCCAGATAATCCAGAAAAAATAAATGCTTACTTTAGCTACAGAGACCATTTAAAAAATAATAATAAAATATGCAAAAAAATTATTTTAGGAACGAAATTAAAAAAAATAGTAATTGTCCAAAAAATCTTTGGCATATTGTAAACAAATTAAAACAGGTAGATAATAATAATAAGAATATCGAGGAGGTACTTACTCAAAATGGATTATGTACCGCGGACAACAAAAGCATTGCCAAGCATTCCACTGATGTAGGAGAGACTAATGCTAATAAAATCGATTGCTTTCGCTTTAATGCGAAATTCACGCAATATATTATGGGCAATCTACCTAAGGATCGCACCTTCCCGACCTTTCTCCATATCAGGAGTCGATTACGCTGGACCCTTTCTCCTCAGAGACCGTAAAGGGCGTAATTTTAAGACTTCCAAAGCATATATAGCTTTGTTTGTTTGTTCTGCCACGAAGGCTCTACATTTGGAGGTCGTAAGTGATCTAAATAAAATAAAAGAAACGTGCAGCGAGCCAGAAACTCCAAGAAAAAATTACTCTGATAATTTTGAAATAGCTGAAAATACAATAGCCTTGGATGTTAATATAATAAAACAAGCCGAAGAAAAAAAGGAAACTCAAAAGAACGTAGGAGCTGAACTAAGAAAAAAGAAAGAAGATGAACTGAAAAATAAAGGTAAAACTAAACACACCCCGCCTACCCCAGCTAGAGAGAGAAAGCCTTCATTAAGAAATAGAAATAATTAATTTTAAAACTGGATACATTTATTGAAAACTACGAAAATGAGGAAATATTAGGAAAACTCATATTTGACATACAAAAATTTAACCAAAGCTATTTTACTCATGAACTTAAACATTTTAAAATATTACATCAGAATATCAGAAGTGTTGCAAAAAATTACGATGAGTGCCTAATATTTCCCAATCAGTTTTCTGAGCAATATGAAATAATAATTTTAACGGAAACTTTCACTATTTTCGATAAAGATGTATACACTACTCCAGGATATAGCAATGTCTACAGTGAAGGAACATTAAACAAAAACGATGGAATCTTAGTATTTATTGAAAGTAATATAAAATACAATTATAATATTGTTCAGATTGCTCAGAGTACTGCCATTGAATTACATATTATTGTGAATTAAATTAAATTAGATTTAACAGCTATTTACAGATCACCCAGTACAGATAAAAATAACTTCATTACAGAGCTTTATAATTATCTACAGTTGGGGGAACAAAATAAATTCCATATTGTTATTGGGGATATAAATATCGATCTACTGGAAAACAATAATGATACTGATAATTATAAAAATGTATTCAATTCCTTTAATTTCATTCCTTTTATGAATCAAATTACAAGACCTAGTAGTAAAACATGTATAGATCATATATTTCTTAAAAATAATAGCATTCGAAATCATTTCAATTAATACATTTTCAATTATGATATAACTGATCATTTCCCAATCGCAGTTATTTACAATTATGAGTCAATTTCTTCTGACAAGATTCAGCAAAATAAATATAAAAAATATATTTACTATGAAAATTTAAGAGATACCCTGAAAAATGAACAGTGGATCAATATTTATGACTCAGAAAATGTCGATTTGATTATGGAAAACAACCAGGGTCACAGAGCCCATAGAAGACTCCTCGTCTTCAACCTAGAGGACAGCGTAAGGTTCCTGCAGGCCAACCTTCAACACGCCAAGGCAGCTATTGCCGTGTTGTGTCGAAGGTGGGAGAAAGAAGGCATAGACGTAGCCCTTCTGTAGGAACCATGGGTACATGGAACGACCATAGCAGGCCTCAAAATACAAACAGGTGCGTTACTCTATCATAAGCCAGCATTAAAGCCAAGAGCATGTATAATACATAGTGAAAGGGTTAATTGTTTACTAATCTCGGGGTTATGCTCTGGGGATTTTGTTATAGGAGTCCTTTTATACCAAACTGAGGGCGGGACGAAGAGAGTAGTCGTCTGTTCTGCCTACTGTCCAGGAGACGAGCCAGCATGCCCTCCACAGGTACTAAAGGCTGCAGTAGACTATTGCCGAGAGAGGGACATGCAGCTTATATTAGGATGCGATGCCAACGCCCACCATACCATCTGGGCCAGCACGAACATCAATAAAAGAGGTGAGTCATTTTATGAATTCATACTTAGGGAAGGGTTATTCATTGCCAATAAAGGTACAGAGCCTACTTTTGTCACGGAAGTTAGGAAAGAGGTATTAGACCTGACCTTGAGTACCAACAGAATGAGTGATAACATAGTAGCTTGGCGGGTTTCACAGGAACCATCATGTTCCGACCACAGGCATATAAGATTTGATCTTGAGTCACCACCCCTAATAATGAGTAAGTTCAGAAATCCAAGAGAGACGAACTGGGAAGGATACAATAAATCCCTCAGAGAGTCACTTGAGGAAGGGACAGTCACTATAAAAGGGAGAGAAAGCCTAGAAGTTGCAGTTGACCAGGTTAATGAGGCAATCTTGAATGCCTACCGAGAAAACTGCTCAGAAAGAACAAGGCAACGCAAAAGGAACACAGTTTGGTGGAACAACTACCTAGAGGGATTAAGGACCGAGGTAAGAAGGTTATTTAATAGAGCCAAACTCAACCAAAACTGGGACCTATACAGGAGTAAGCTCACTCTATACAATAAGGAGATCCGGAAGGCCAAAAGGGACTCATGGAGAAGATTCTGTGAGGAGGTTCTAGAGACCACAGAATGCTACCGAATCCACAAAGTTTTGGCCAAGGATGGCTCTAAAGACAAGGTGAGTCTCCTCAAGAAAACGGACGGAGACTATGCAGAAACGGCACAGGAAAGTTTGGAGCTGTTGACAAAAGCACACTTTCCTGGAGCCACCATTGATCTAAGTATGCAGGAGGTAGTCAGCAATCCCCAAGAGGCAGGTAGACCCAGTAGGGAAGACTGGCAACTTGCCACTGACATTACAAGACCAGATAAGATAAGGTGGGCCATAGACGAATTCCAACCCTTTAAATCACCAGGGGAGGATGGAATATATCCGGTACTACTGCAGAAAGATAAAGAGGCATTAGCGCCAAAACTAAGTAAGATTTTCAAGGCTAGCTTAGCTCTAAAACATACCCCGGTAATATGGAGGAAGGTGAAGGTCATATACCTTCCGAAGGCAGGTAGAATTTCTGATCAAACGCCATAGTCATATAGACCAATTAGCCTAACGTCCTTTCTGCTCAAGACTTTGGAAAAGCTACTGGATAGGTACATAAAGGACAACGCTCTGAAAACTCGCCCTCTAAGCGAGAGTCAGTATGCGTATCAACAGGGTAAGTCAACAGACTTGGCTCTGGACGATTTAAACAGGCTACTGTCCAAGTCGATCGACGACAAGGAAATAGCAGTAGCTACTTTTCTGGATATAGAGGGAGCATTCAATAATGCTTCTCCAATATCTATAACAAGGTGTATGGAAAGAAGGGGGGCCGAACCCATCATCTGCGGGTGGCTTGCAGCTAATCTAGGGAATAGGATAATCACATCCACCCTGGGGGAGGCAACCATCACAGCGGGTGTGGAAAGGGGTTGTCCTCAAGGAGGAGTTTTATCGCCCCTTTTGTGGGCGATCCTAGTAGACACGCTTTTAGTACGGCTGTCAGACAAAGGTATTCGTATTTGCCATCGTCATAAGAGGACGGTTTCCAGACACAATATCGGAGCGCACCCAAATGGCGCTTGATATAGTGAGTGGCTGGTGTAGGGAGGAGGAACTAGCAGTGAATCCCTACAAAACTACACTGGTACCGTTTACAAAAGGAGAAAATTGCAAGGACTACAAAAGCCGCACATCAACGGAGTGGAGATTCCATTTGCAAAAGAAGTTGAATACCTAGCGGTAATATTTGACCAGAAGCTCACTTGGAACTCCCACATTGAAAAAACCGCACATAAGGCCAGAATCGCTCTTGGAAGATGCAGGCAAATGTGTGGAAATAATTTGGGATTAAATCCTAACATGACCAAATGGTTATATACACAGGTTGTGAGGCCAATGATAACCTATGGATCAGTTGTCTGGTGGCCCAGGACACTGCAGATTGGAGCGCAAAGGCAGCTAAGTGGTATTCAAAGGCAGGCCTGCTTGAGTATCACAGGGGCCATGAAGACGACTCCGACAGCGGCTCTGGAGGTGATACTAAACCTACCACCACTGCATATCCTCATTCAAGGAAATGCAAGATCTGTTAGTCACAGATTATCACAGGGACCTTCTACGATAAGCCAAGAACACGGTAAGGTCTACAAAGAACTATATGAAGAAATGAAGGCAGATCCAATACTGGGAATGCCAAAGGATCAGATTGCCCCACAATATAGTTTTAAAAACGAATATACAATCGTCATTCCAGAGAGAAAGGACTGGGAAGCTGGGCCTCCCATAATGGCGAATCTCAACTGGTACACTGATGGCTCTAAAACAGACTCTGGAGTAGGAGCCGGAATATACGGGGTACAGGAGAAGATAGCGATCTCTCTAAGCCTAGGGAAACATGCTACTGTCTTTCAGGCAGAGGTAATAGCGGTGCAATGCAGAGTTTATAGGACGGGAGGTGAATAACCAAAGAATCGTCATCTACTCTGACAGCCAAGCAGCACTAAGGGCGATACGCTCATATAAGATAACATCAAATCTGGTGTGGGAATGTCGCAAGGCCCTCAACAGACTAGGTAGTCATAATAAAGTAACCCTAGCCTGGGTACCAGGCCACCAAGGAATAAAAGGCAATGAAAAGGCCGATGAATTAGCCAAGCAGGGAGCAGCGGAGGTCATGATAGGGCCAGAACCTTCCTGTGGAATTGCTAAATGCCTAAGTAAAGGAAGCATCCACAAATGGATAAACAACCAGGCGTTGCACTGGTGGTATGGAACCCCAGGACAAAGGCACTCTAAATTATTCCTCAAAAGCCCTTCGGCCAAACTGTCACACGACCTACTACGCCAAAGTCGAGAAACGACGAGGATAATAGTGGGAATGCTCACAGGGCACTGTAGGCTGAGGAAACATATGCATACAATTGGACTAGCAGAAGACAGCCTATGCAGGTTCTGCCAGGAAGAAGACGAAACCGCGGAGCACGTACTCTGTGAGTGTGAAGGCCTAGCAAGGTTGCGGTTTCAAAACCGAAGGCAGAGAGCTACGCAAAGGAGGCGGTAACCAGGCTATTAAGTCTAATAAAAAGAATAAAGCTGGATATCGAGCTCTTATATAGGGAGGACCACAATAGATCTGCAAAGGTCGCAGTGGGATAGGACAAAGAGCCACTCCAATTTCAATCTAATCCAGGTGAAAATTATGCAAATAAAATAAATGATGTAAACAAATTTTCAGAAAATGTAACCAATATAAATAATACTGTGTTTCTAAATCCAGTATCTGAAACCGAAACTATAAATATCATTAATAACTTGAAACAAAAAAAATCCCCAGGATGGGATAATATCAGATCAGGAACTCTAAAAGAAATAAATTTTGAAATTGCAAAACCTCCAACTAATATTTTTAATAAATGTTTTCAGAAGGGTAAATTTCCAAATTGCTTAAAAATTGGTATCATTGAACCACTATACAAACACGGTAACAAACAAAAAGTCGAAAATTACCGCCCTATTTCATTATTGTCAGTGTTTTCGAAAATATTAGAAAAACTTATTAAAGATAGAATGTATGGATTTCTTGAAAAATTTCATATACTCTCTGATAACCAGTTCGGTTTTAGAGAAGGACGTTCTACTGAGGATGCCATATTGCAGCTAACATCGCAATTATATAAGGCGTTAGATAAAAAAGTTCCAATTATGTGCATATTTGTGGATTTATCAAAAGCCTTCGATACTGTGAATCATAAACGCTTATTAGAGAAACTGCGATGTTACGGTATAAGAGGTCCAGCTTACATTTTATTAAAAGACTATCACAGCGAAAACAAATAATAGTGAGTATAGATGGAGTTTCAAGTCGTTCCAGGACAGTAACCTGTGGTGTTCCACAGGGAACAGTACTGGGACCTCTATTATTCACGATTTATACAAATAGTTTATTGCATTCCCAAGCATCAGGAAAAATAATCAGTTTTGCAGATGATATGGCCATAATATATGAGGGTGAAAGCTGGAAAGACCTCAAAGTATTAGCAGAACAAGATCTAAGACAAATATGTAACTGGTTTAAATATAACAAATTGACTTTAAACAGCCAAAAAACAAATTACTTAACGTTCACATCCTACTCCAATCACCTTCCTGATCTGGGACCATTAACAATTGATGACCAAACACAAATTTTTGAAAAAGATCGAATTAAATACTTAGGAATTGTAATAGATGGACATTTAAGGTGGGACTTACAAGTTAACAACGTCAAGAATAAATTAAGAGGTCTGCTGACTAAATTCAGATACCTAGTTGATTTTTTAACATTGAAAAACCTTGAAATTTTGTTTTTCTCATTGGTACAATGTCAGTTGCAGTATGGTATCCTAAGTTGGGGAGGTGTAACAGAAAGTAATTTGGAGGGTCTTAATGTCTTACAGAAGTGGATACTGAGAATCATATATAAAAAAAATATAGGGTTCTCTGGCGACAAACTTTTCTCATAAAATAAAATATTTGATACTAGACAAATTTTCTGCGAAAAGATATTCACAAATATTCATAAAAATAAAATAAAAGTGCAGCCAGTTGAACATTGTCACAACACGAGAGCAAATAAAACTCAATCAATATACCTATATGTGAGAAAACAATCGGTCAACGCTCAGTAGAATTTCTGTCAGCAAAAATTTATAATATTTCACCTCTGAACTTAAGAAACATAATTAATCCTTGAACATTTAAGCGATCTGTGAAGGAATGGATGTACAATACTGACAGAAAAAGATTCAATGATCTAGTCAACCTAAAATTTTGTATTTGATGTTATGAATTTGATTAATACTGCCAATATTTCCCGATAATGTCAATTTGCCCTAATGTGACCACTCCACTGAGTTCTTTATTATTATTACCTTTACCAATAATCATAATCATATATATAGTTTTAATTATAAGTAGCCAAATAGGTTTGTGTTTGTTTTTCGTTTCAGTAAAATAGTTATATTTGGAGTTTTATGTGCTACGATATTTTATAAATGTATTTTTTAATATGTGAAAATATCACGTACAAGCGTCTTTGGCGCTTCAGTGATTTTATGTTTATTCATGTATTCTTAACTATTTCTTGGAGTCTAGATATTTGTTTGTTATGTGAATTAACTATGTCCACTAGACCTCTCCCTCCCTCTCTTCTTGGTAGTGTTGTCCTGATAACTGATGATGTCGGATGGTGACATTTGTGTTTGGTCATCATGGTACGGGTTGTTCTTTGAATATCCCCCAGCTCTGTCTTTGTCCACTTCAGAATTCCAAATGAGTATGTCAGGATCGGTATGGCGTAGGTGTTAATTGCTTTTGCTAGATTTCCTGCGTTCAACTGGGATTTCAATAAAGTAGTTACCCTTTGAGTGAACTGGCTCCTAATTTTGATTTTTGCTTGCTTTTGGTCTAATAGCTTAGCTTGCTGAAATCCTAGATATTTGTAGTTCTCGCCATTTTGCATGGCAGTTATAATATTCCCATTGGGTAGTAACACATCTCCGTTAACGATTTTACCCTTCTCGATATTTAAGGTTTTGCATTTGTCTAATCCAAATCCCATTTGTATATCACTGGAGAATTTTTCAGTGATATTGAGTAAATGTTGAATTTGACGCTGGTTGGATGCGTATATTTTGATATCATCCATATATAGAAGGTGGGAAACAGTGCAGCTAGTGTTCCTGTTGGCTTTAAGTTTATAGCCGTAATCCGTATCGTTGAGTAGATTGGAGAGTGGGTTCATTGCCAAACAGAACCAAAGTGGACTAAGGGAGTCACCCTGGAAGATCCCCCTACGGATGGAAATTTCATCAGTTTGGAGGTATTGGCCATTTATTTGTAAATGAAGGTTCGTTCGCCAGTGCTTCATCGCTGATTCAAGAAAAGTAACAACAGTGGGATGTACTTTGTAAATTTGCAGAACTTTCACAAGCCAGGAATGTGGAACGCTATCAAATGCTTTCCTGTAATCTACGAAAGCCGTGTGGATATTGCGCTTTTCCTTTTGCGCCTGTTTCAGTATAACTGAATCAATGATAAGTTGTTCTTTGCAGCCTTGGTGATCTCGTCTGCAACCTTTCTGTTCTTCTGACAGGATGTTGTTTTGGTCCACATGTCTGTAAATACGGTTAGTGATGCAAGCCGTTAATATTTTATACAGTGTGTAAAAGCCAAATGGAATAAATTCATTATTTCGGTTACTGTACATATTTATAAAAAATCCCGAAACACGTCAAATTTAAATTATAACTTGACATTCTTTAACGTGAAAATGCAACCCCTACCTTCAACCCCCTTAGAATGACAGGTACAACCCCCAATTTTTTAAATGGGAAGTATAGGCTTGTGATATATCATTTGAAAGGTCTCTTCATTCTCTATTCAAAAATGTTATTGTTTTCAAATTTAATGCAAAAATTAACATAAAAAAAATTAATATCATGTTGTTACCGAAATTCGCTACAATACAATCAAAAACTAAAATATAATGCAAAACGTAATAAAATGTAGAACACGAAAAAGAACTATGAATGTTAATGAAGTAGATGTTCAAAATGTTCTCCGCGAACGTCTTGGCAACATCCTAATCTCAAATAAAACTGTCTTCTAACATTATTTAACATATCAGGCGTGATCGACCTAATCGCAAGCGTTATTCGTTTTTTTAAGTCATTTAAATCAGAAGGTTTAGTTTTGTACACATGGCTCTTCACATATCCCCATAAAAAGAAATCTAATAATGTAAGATCAGGTGATCGCGCTGGCCATTCAATCGATCCTCGCCTTCCTATCCACCGATTGGGAAATATTGTATCGAGGTACTGCCGGACATTAAGTTGGTAATGTGGTGGTGCTCCATCCTGCTGAAACCATATCGTATTCGCTGGAACTTGAGGATTACCTGGATCAGGATATAAATTTGCCAACGTTGGAATGACATCATTTTGAAGTAGTGGCAAATAATTGTTGCCATTCAAGTTGCCCTCAATAAAAAAGGGACCAATTATATTGTTCCCTACAATCCCTGCCCAAACATTAACCTTTTGAGGGTATTGAGTGTGTTCTTCTCTCATCCAGTGAGGATTTTCCGTGGACCAGTAGCGGCAGTTTTGCCGATTAGCATGACCGTTAAGTAAAAAAGTAAACTCATCAGAAAACATAACGTCTTCTAATTGGATAATATTGTTATCCAACATGTCCATCATTTGCTCACAAAAAAAAGTTCTCCTATCAAAATCGTCTTCCATGAGCTCCTGAGTAGGTATCATCTTATACGGATGCAATTTATTTTCTTTTAATATGTTTGCTATCGATGTATGGCTAGCATTGAATGTAGTGGATGCCTGTCTACTCGATGTATGTGGGTTTTCCTGGAACTCAAGCAACACATCTAATTTGAGTTCATCACTCAGTGCATTAGCAGCTGCTTTTTTTATCTGCCTTACATGACCAAACTCGCGAAACTGCTTTTCTATTTTACTTATTGTTCATTGGGATATAGGCGGTAAATTAGGAAATTTCTCATGAAATAGGCGAGTTACTTCCTGTTGTGTTCGGATGTTATCTCCGTAACCAATCATTTGTAAAACTGTTATTTTATGCATTTCCGTTAATCTAACCATTTTTCAGAATTGAATTGAACAAACTTTATACTTAAATTACAACAATGACAACTTAAATAAAACAATTTACTACTGCTTGTTAAAATAGCGTTGCCACGGAAATTCTTTAAAGTTTTTTAATGGTTACCATCTAAAAACCACATTGCTACGGTTTTTGTTCACTTTCTCATTATCAAGACCTAAACGGGAAATAAGTTGTAAGTAATATTGTAATAAGTTCCGAGTATATTTTAGCGAATTTCGGTAACAACATGATATTAATTTTTTTTATGTTAATTTTTGCATTAAATTAAAAAAAACAATAACATTTTTGAATAGAGAATGAAGAGACCTTTCAAATGATATATCACAAGCCTATACTTCCCATTTAAAAAATTGGGGGTTGTACCTGTCATTCTAAGGGGGTTGAAGGTAGGGGTTGCATTTTCACGTTAAAGAATGTCAAGTTATAATTTAAATTTGACGTGTTTCGGGATTTTTTATAAATATGTACAGTAACCGAAATAATGAATTTATTCCATTTGGCTTTTACACACTGTATATATATAATCCAAAAGTTTTTTGAAGTTTCAAACGCAAATTGAAAAGTAATCAAACCACTATAAAGTCATACAACCGCATACAACCAAAATTTTGAGGTTATAATCTGTTCGGGACAAAAAATCCCAGCTATCATCCTAGGATTCATCGAGCATGCTCGAAATTGAATCTGAGTCTTCCTCGAACACGGGATTTTTTATCCTGAACACATTCTGAAGCACTCCACGAACACTTAAATTTTAATTGCACATGCGTAGTCCCTCCGAATACGTTCAGGATGTGCTCCGCGAAAACAGCTAATGAATGCTGAAATACTTTCGTTTGTAAATTTTATATCTCCGAGTCAAGTTCATAGTATGTAAATATAAAAATACTACTTATGTTTATTCCACGCATTGAACTTGACTTCATATGTGAGACTTTAATACTTCTAATGATTCGTTGAAATTAGCTCAAGGGAATTCATGTCTTTTATTTAAATATTATTGTTAACTTATTATGTTGACCAAAGGGCATCTCACCTTCCCCTTTCACAAAAAGAATAAATTCCGTTGAACTTCCTTTCCCCCTAATGAAATGAATTTACAAATCTCCTAAAAATAAATGATAGATGATTATTAAATAATGTCATTAACCTAAAGCTACATGTATTTATAAATTAATGAATGTCTATTGTCTTTTTTTAAATTTTTAAATCATTTTACCGGGTACAGTCTGTTTTTATGTATGTCTTTAATCACACCTGATTCTAATTTAACCTCACTCACCTCTGTGACTGTAAATGGACCTATATATTGAGATTCAAATTTGTTTCTATTTTCCCTTTTTACTAAAACTGAATCTCCTATTTTAAAATCAACTGGATTAGCTACTTTACTATTTTGACTTTGTCTATTCAGTTTATATTTGATTAAAAATTTCTCTGCTCTCTGACGAGCTACCTGTAACTTATATTTCAACTCATTCTGATATTCATCAATATTATAGCATGGATCAATGTCATTTGTGAGATTATCGGGTAGGTTATCACGTTTTCCAAACAATAATTCAAATGGCGTATTACCATGATAAGAGTTAGGAGTCGTATTATAACAATAAGCAAATAATTTGCACCATTCATCCCAATTATCCTTACTTTCATTTATAAAATGTCTAACATATTCGTTAAGCGTTTTATGTAATTTCTCACAACATCCTATAGATTGATGATGATATGCTGTTGACTAATTATGACTAGTATTTAGCATTTTAGTTAAAGCATTGAATATTTAATTTTTATATTCTGTGCCTAAATCTGGCCTAATATGTTTCATCAAACCGTAATTTGGTATGAAATTTTCAAAAATTCCACGAGCTATCGTATTTGCTTTTTTGTTTTTAACTGGAATTATTACTGCATATTTCGTTAATTCACATAACATTGTGATGCAATAACGGTTACCATTTTCAGTTTGTGGAAAAAGAACCGACCGTATCTATATACGTTATATCCCATGGTTTTGCTGCTGTATCTGTTAATACAAATTCTTCTTTGTGGTTATTCTTTGCTTTATTGATTTGACACTTGTGACATTGCTTAATATATTTTCTTTCGTCTTTTTCCATGTTTTTCCATTTAAAATACGCTCTTAATTTTTTCAATAGTCTGTTATTTCCACCATGACCTCCAAATGAAGGATCATTATGATAAGTTTCTAAAATCTGTTGTTTTTCTTTTTCTTCTTCCACCATCTTTGGTATACCGCAAATACATATTTGTACGTTTTTTACCGTATTGTTTCCTTTTTCCATAAACTTTTTTATAGTGCACTGTGTGAAAATAATATCATTCATATAAATTTTCATCCTTCTTATCCCATTTTTTACCGTTAGCTCATCAAGCTGGACTAACGTTAGACCTAAATCAAAGTTAACTATATCGGTATTTAATAAGGCTTGGCTAAATCTCATCCTGTTTTTGATCCGTATGTTCATCCTTAGGGAAACACGGTTATTTTCAAATTGCAGAATTGGTAATTTATGCGCCTTCAAATTATTCAGTACTTTATATACTGCTGGCTTGCGAATATCTTTTATATCTGTGGAAACTATTTTATCTTCTCCTGTAGGCTGAGCTTTATTCTGACGAGTTTTTGACCTCGTTATTGCTAAAACGTGAGCATTGTCAATGTACAAATCTTTTAATTCCTTTATGGATATCCTTGAAATACTCTCAAAGAATTCTCCGTAGTAATCAAAACCCTGGCCTTTCCAGTTAGTCTTGTTTTTACAAATAACACAGCATTAATCTCATGCTCTGCTGCGTATACTTGTAGTAGGCTAACCGCATCTACAAAAGACTGTAATTTGCTTGTATCGCCATTGAACTCGTTTGGTAATATTTTAAAAAATGATCATAAAAACACATTATTCAATCTGTTGATCAATAGTTAGGGAATTCAATTCAATTCAATAATTTATTGCTTCTAAAAAATATACATTTTCATAGCAAGAGTGAACAAATAAAATATAATACATTCAGTAAAAAAAAAGAAAAAAAAGAAATATACCTATATATACGTACAATCACATACATACATACATATATACATACATATACACATGTATACATATACATAATATACCCATATAAACTGTGTAAGAGTAAGGAAACATTTCAAGATTATTCATTCAAGACAAATGCTCGGAGTTTTAAAACATTTTGAATGTGAAATGCTATAGCTTTTGCAGAGTTAATAGATAAATTATCCAATGCGAGGAGTAAGGAATTTGGACTTTGCAAGAATGTCAAGTCAGGGGGCTTCATAGAGCTACATATTGGGCAATCTAATAGGAGATGATAGATGGTTTCGGGAAGCCTTTGATTACAAATTGTACAGATTTCGTCCGGATTAATACGATATACCGCTCCCTTACAAGAAAATTTTATCATGTAATTGTTAGAAAAACGCAATTGAGCTATTGTTCTGGTGATATGGAGTGGAAGTCTCAAACGGAGGTAGTTTTGTGCAGATGTTGATATAGAAAATTTTTTAAATATTGTCAAGAAAGATGAGTTATCTAGAAGGTCACAATCTTTGGTAAAAAGTTTATTTCGGAAACGAACTAGAAGATCTTTTTTGTTGTTTCTAATATTGCAATATGTAATGTTGTCCCAAAAATTCAAAGCATCAATTTGACAAAAGATTTGTTTAATTTGAAGGGCCCAGTTATACCTTTTATCGCACTCTTCTAACTGTAATTGTCTTTTGAAACAAATTTTTGGTAGTCTTGTGTTATCCATTAATAATAGCTTTAAAAGCCAGTTTAACGCTAATTTAAAAATGTTGTATAACAATTTTACCCGGCCGGTTTCAAGCCTCAGTGCGAAGTCAGGGGTGTTAGCAGGTAGAAGGAGAACCCTTTTCAGGAATGTGGTTTGAATTTTTTCCAGGGCATCAGCATAGCGTAATCCCCAAATTGGAATGCCATTGCTCATGGTACTTAAAACTAGCGAATCAAATAGATGCATGCGTGTAGTCCATGAATCAATTTTAGCTTTAGCCATTACTGGGATTACAGCGCCTATGGCTTGTGTTGCTTTTGTTATAGCCGATTCAGACATTATTCGAAACAGAGAAGAAGACGAAAAAGTGACACCTAGATATGTGTATGATGAGGTTAGATCTAACCGATTAGAGTTAAATGTGAAGTAATGATTATCTCGCATATGATAAGTACCTCTCGAGAAACACATGATTTTGGTTTTTTCAGTATTGACTGATAAGATATTATTAGATGTGTATACTTCTAACATTTCAAGTTTGTTGCTTACATCAACTTCAGAGTCTGCCAAAATCACTAAATCATCCGCATATAATAGCATAAGAAGGTCATTGCTGTTGTCGATGTTAATGCCAACAGCCCCACTTTCCCTAAAAAAGTCTTCAATATCTGCTAAAAACAATGCAAAAAGAAGAGGGCTCAGAACTTCCCCTTGAAGAACACCAGTGGTTATGTTATGCGAACTTGTGTATTGTCCATTGCATTTGACACGCATATTCGCATTAATGTAAAAATTTCTACAAATATTGATCAGTTTGGAACTTATACCAAGTTTAAATAACTTATTCCATAAATGGGAGTGATTTACACTATCAAATGCGCGTTTAAAGTCCACGAAAATAGCAAAAACCTTACGTCTACGAAGGCGAAGATGCAATTGTATAGCAGAACTTAGGACAAATATATTATCGTTACAGCCACGCTCACGACGAAAACCCGATTGACATTCTGGGAGGATGTGACATTCTTCAGCCCATGTTGATAACCTGTCAAGTATTATATGCATGAAAATTTTGGCAATACAGTTAACGAGTGCAATGCCCCTGTAATTAGAAGGATCCTCTATCGGGCCCTTTTTGTGGAGCATAATCATAACCACGTCACTCCAGTTTTTAGGAATTACGAGAGTATCTAAGATGGAGTTAAATAAGGAGCATAAATAGAGAACCCAATTATTAGGTAAGGATTTAAGTAACTCATAGGGAATACCATCTAGTCCGCTAGATTTGTTGTTTTTGCACGAGTTGAATACAGAATAAATTTCAGAAGTTGTGACCGGGTAATCGAGAAACGGGTTCCTAGCATCAAAAAATTCAGTATTGTCAATAGCAGAGACAGGATAAAAGTTTCTGTAAAATAATTCCCAGGTTTCAACTCGTAGGTTAGAAGATCGATCGAGAAAAGTTACAACGATAGTCTTTAATGGTTTTCCAGAAAATTTTAGAGTCTCTGCAATTAGAAAGTGTTTGTATAATATTTTGGTCATACTGTTTTTTCTTATTAGCGGTCAACTTTTTGTATTCTTTTTTGGAAGTTAAATACACATCTTTTAAGTGATTGTCATTAAATGAGTTTTGTTTACAACATTTTAAATTATGAAGGACTTTTTTCTTTAGTGATATACATTCTTTATCAAACCAAGGGTTCTTAATATGTTCCTGCGAACCTTGTGAAACAAACTGCACAATACCCAAATCAGTAGCAGCATCATTAATTGCAAGTATAAGATTATAGTTTCAATGTTCAATTTTTCTTTCCTTTCAGTTATATCCCAATCAATTCTTTTCTTTTCCAGTAGTAACTTTTTTTCTTCCAACAATACTTTTCTTGTTTCTAATTCCAGTTCTCTATTCCTGAATGTAATTTCTCTCTCATTTTTTTCTGACAGATAACCCAATGCATCCTTTCTTAAGGTATTACTTTTATTTCTCCTCTTTCTGATTGGTCCTACAATAAAGAGATTAGAAAATACATTATTTGGATGGAATTGAAATATGAACATTTTAATTTTTTATTAGGTGAGGAAACAAGATGCCTTACAAATAATTATTTAAAATAGATTCTTATGGAACTTACGTAGAACATGTGTTTTTTCATCTAAATTTTTCGATAAGTTGGCAGGGACTGATTCAACATCTGTTATACTTATTTTATTAGACGGGACACTCTGGACACTGACATTTAATTCTGCAAGAACAAAAATTTATGATAACTTTCACTTATTCGCTACTAAGTATCTATAAACTTTGAATATTAGTTGAATTTACTCAATATTTAATATCTACATTCAATAACAAACCTACCACAGTAGTTGTGATCTCTGTCAGCTCCCTCATATAAAATTTCTTCAGTTTCTATCACTTCTGTCTCACATATAGGATTGTTGATAATGTTTTCATCATTATCAATTAAAAAATTTGAGGCAAATGATTCCCTCGCCTGTCGACCCAATTCTGCAATTTGTTTTTCTTTAGAAATGATTTTCTTTTGTTTCGGCAACCCTCCACTTTCTTGGTATATGCTGCTGACTTCTTGCAGTAAATGATCTTTTTCGCTGTAGGGGTCTTCACAACCTGATCTGAAAAGGAAAAATCAATAGTGAATTATTTGAAATAAATGTACATTAAACGTATCTCCTACCGAATTTTGGTGATGTTATCCTTTTTAGCCCACAATTCTAACAAGAGCTGTAAATGTTGTTCCAGTGTTTTTATAAGAAATTCCTTCCCCAGTGATGTTTCCATATCGCGTTGAATTCCCACCCATGCTGCGGGGTTTCTAAGAGGATTGTTGGCAATTATCTCCCTGAGTAAAAAAATATCATCATCATAACTGTATCTCAGTGTCTTTGATTTTTCTTTCTCCATAATGTTTCAAATTGTTGCAACTGTATAAAATTTCAAATTTGTCGGCCACCTGTCATGTAATATCCACCGAGCAAGTGGCGATCTAGCCCGAAATAAAAATAAGGGAATATAAACGCTCGCTTTTAAATGTCTACTAATAAAGGCAGGCCGTATTTTAATAAAGTTGTCCTTATTCCAGATTCACAGTGCGCCTGCGTACTTGTCAAAATAAAGGCGACTTTATTAGTGCCTGGCGTTATTGTGCACTGAAATAACTCTCTAATTACTTAATTTATCTTAAGAAGTTCGACAAATTTTATCTTTTCACTCAAGATTCTTCAGTAATTTTGCGTATGCGCATGTACGAGAACATAGGGTCATAGAACAGGGGATAAATGTTGATGACAGATGAAATAAACAGCTGAATAAAATATAATAAAAATTTGATAACATAACCCGTCTGTGATATCCTTTATCTATGCTGTGAGGCAAGGGTGTGCTGTGGTGAGGCATTTGGCTGTATATTTATATTTTGATTGTATATTTTGTATATTTATATTATAATTAAAACGATGGACGATGAGCTGTTGATTGAACAGGTGAAGAAATTCACTTTCTTATATGACAAATGCCACAAGGAGTTCAAGAACAAGATGTCACGGGAGAACGCCTGGAGAACAATAACCTCTGTTCTGGAAACTTCAGGTGAATAAAGGAAATAGGTAACCTTCAGAGACATGTCTCTGGGTACACTTTCAATAACAATAGCCAGTCTTATATTATTCATAGTGTTACGCGAGTGCCCCAGCGAGATTCCCGTATGAGACGACTATGACTGTGAGCTCAGACTGCCATCCCCTCCCCTCACCTCTAGCAGAGAACATTCCAGAGACTACCGGCGACAGAACACCGAGATTTTTCTAGTAATCTACCTTGCCATATAAATACTGAGAATCGCTGCACAGGAGTCAGTCATCAGATAGTTGAGACATAGTCACATAGATGGACAGCTAGTGCTTATATTGAAGGGAAGCGATCGATTAAGTGTTAACTCAGTGACGTTAATATAAATTAGTGTAGTTAGTTAGTTTAGTGTATAATATAAATTAGTAAATTAAGGACCGTACATATAAATCTGTAAATATAAATTAAGTAGCTGTAAATATAAATTAAAATAAACGTTACATTGGCGTCAGAAGTGGGATAGAGAAATAAATATACAGGGAGATGGCGAAGAAACTTTGTGAATTAAAAGTTTCAGAACTTCGAAGAGAGTTGGAGGATTACGAGTTGGACACAAGTGGGACCAAGTCGGTGTTAGTAGATCGATTGAAGAATGCTATGATTAACAATGGATTGGACCCGGAAACGTTTGAATTCACCGACGAAGCGTCCGCCTCTATAACCTCCTCCATAAAAAAAGAAATGTCGGACATGAAAAACAAAATTTCGAAAGATATAAAAATCGAAATGTCTTCGATGGGAAGTAAACTTTCGGCGGACATGGAAAACAAAATGTCGGACATAAAAAACGAAATTTCGAGAAACATAAAAAACGAAATGACGGACATGGAAAACGAAATTTCATCCATGGAAAGTAAACTTTCGGCGAATATGGAAAATAAAATTTCGGACATGGAAAGTAAACTTTCGGCGGATATAGAAAATAAAATGTCGGACATGGAAGAAAAGATGAAGAGAATGGAACAAGAAATGAAACAAAAAATCGAAGACATCGAAAAGAGGACTAGTAATAGCTCGGATATCACAACTAGGCAGCCCCTAACGACGGCGAACTGCCAGAGAAAGTGGAGTTGAAACCGAAAATAGAAAACGATATCAACAGTCGAGTGAAACTGCCAACTTTCGATAGTAAAACGTCATGGCCGAACTATCTTAAGCAATTCGAGGCGGCATCAAAGGCGAACAGCTGGAGTGAGAAGGAAAAAGCGTTAAATTTAACTCTTGCCCTGAGAGGAGACGCCATGGATATCCTTCAGACCATTCCAGTAGCAGAGACTGAAGATTTTGAGCAGCTCAAAAAGCTACTAAACATGAGATATGGCCTGGAACACCAGTCGCAGCTGAGAACCCGCAAACAAAAACGCGACGAAACTCTGCAAGAATTCGAAGCGGATATTGCGAGGTTGGTGCGGTTTGCCTATCCATCGGCACCGGAGAATTTCATGGAATGTTTAGGAGTACAGGCATTCATCGACGGAGTTCGTGACAACGAAATGCAGAGAACTCTACGCGTGGCTCGGCATAAGACACTGGTCGACGTACTCTCTGCAGCCCTGGAGTACGAAGCTGCTACACAGGCTTCCGGAGTATACGGTAAGGTGAGGGCTGTAACAGACGAAGAAGTGGAAAACAAGCTCGACCAGCTTGTCAACATGATGAAAAGCATCTCGAATGGGAAGCCGAAAGCTGTGAGATGCCGGAATTGTAGAAAAAGGGGACATGTACGCAGTTCGTGCAAGAGAGCCACAACTGCTACAAACAAAGACATCCAGCAGGAAAAACTAGCGAAGGTCGATTTTCGGAAAACAGATTCGACCCGAAAAAGTTCCAATGACTTCCTGTCTAGGAGACCATGTCCTGCCGAATGCCCCCACTGCAGCAAAACAGAAGCTAAGGAAGCTGCGATTCGACGAACCACGGTGACCAGCGACGAATGGACACCCGAAAAGTTGGAAGAAGAAAACGAGAACTACTGCTTTACATCCACAGTCGGACGGAATGGTAGAGCGTATAAACAGATCTCTTGGCAAATACTTGTCCAAAGTAGTATCTAATCATCAGCGAGATTGGGACCAGTATCTCTCGCTATTTGCGATGGCCTACAGATCCGCCGTCAATGAGTCTACCGGCCAAACACTAGCAAAAGTTCTGTTTGGACGCGAAATGAGATTACCCTGCGACCTTGAGTTTGGATGCCGACCCGGAGAAGACATTGCTAGTGAAGATTACGTAACCCAGCTGAGAAAACGAATGGACGACATCCACGAGCTGGTTCGATCGAATCTCCAGATCGCTAGCGATAGGATGAAAAAAAGGTACGATACGCAAGCTACAGAAGGAGGTTTCCACGAAGGAGACAAAGTCTGGCTGCATAACCCAAGAAGACAAAAGGGTTTTTCTCCAAAATTGCAGAAAGCTTGGGACGGTCCGTACCTTGTAAATAAAAGAATCAACGACGTCATTTATCGCATCACCAAGATCCCAAACGGAAAGCCAAAGATGGTACACCGTAATCGACTAGAGCCATTCGAGGGTGACCACGATGAGGAAATAAAACAGCTTCAAGAAGTAGCCGATACTGCTTTTGTAGAGCTCATGGGTGCTTATGGTGGTACCGGAAAAGCAAGATACGGCGTCACCACGGAGAAACGACAAGATCTGCTCACCGCACCGGAGGAATGGCAATAAACATCCCTGCCAGCATAAACGATGCGCGTGGACTGCCATCTCTGTTTATAAAGAAGAGTGGCGCACGACGTTTAGAAAACCAGTTACCAGTACCAGGTAAAGCTTTGAAGGTACAAGATGGCTCCCGTTACAATTTCCACCTAGTGACGAGAAACACCTTCGACGAAAGACCAACGTACGAGAATGTCTGGGAAGCTTCACTAAACTTAAGAGAGCATGTGCTTGAACTAAACGTTTATAGGCTAGCCATGCCCAAGATTGAATGTAGGCATTTAGATTGGCGGATAATCCGTAACATGATAGAAGTAATTTTCCGAGACACCGAAGTGCAGGTACTTGTCTGCGGTCATCCACAGTCAACGGAGAAGACGGTCGCATGTTACTTCCATGCAACTGGAAAATGTAGCAAGGGAACCAGTTGCCGATACAGTCATGTCGTTTCAGTTTCCTAGTTAGTTCCATGAGGAACTGTCTCTTAAGGAGGGGGCAATGTTACGCGAGTGCCCCAGCGAGATTCCCGTATGAGACGACTATGACTGTGAGCTCAGACTACCATCCCCTCCCCTCACCTCTAGCAGAGAACATTCCAGAGACTACGAGCACATTCCAGAGACTACCGGAGACAGAACACCGAGAGTTTTCTAGTAATCTACCTTGCCATATAAATACTGAGAATCGCTGCACAGGAGTCAGTCATCAGATAGTTGAGACATAGTCACATAGATGGACAGCTAGTGCTTATATTGAAGGAAAGCGATCGATTAAGTGTTTACTCAGTGACGTTAATATAAATTAGTGTAGTTAGTTAGTTTAGTGTATAATATAAATTAGGAAATTAAGGACCGTACATATAAATCTGTAAATATAAATCAAGTAGCTGTAAATATAAATTAAAATAAACGTTACAATATATTTCAGATCAAGATGTAGAGAATAGGTGGATAAATCTGAGGAACAGGTAAAATGCGGAGAAAAGAAGGATAAGATGTATACCCACTGGATCAGGAGCCTATAAAGAGTAAAGACTTTTCAAATTGTTAATATTCCTTTATACTTTTATTGCCACAAGAAAGTATGTATATATTTTTGATGCTGAATATTTTTACTATACATATAAATTCCAGGACTCTATCTAATGTGAAGATTCCAAAAGAGGGAACACAAATGGAAGGAAATTTGTGGAAAACCCAAGCTCTTACACCAATAGATAACTTGGTAGGAAACTCAGAGAGAGAAAATACGAGGGACACAGGAACTGCAATCTGTAATGACCCATCTGAAATAACCCCTAGAGCAGGGCCAAGCAATCAAGGTGAACATAGAAAAAGACTGAATGTTGAATGTAACAATAGAAAAAGGAAAGCAAATGCACTGGAGGAATGCATAGTAGGAGCATTCTCAAAATTAGAGAAAATAATATTTCCGGAGCCTGGTTTAGAAACTGAAAATAGCCTATTTGTTAGAATGATAGGTCAGTCTCTAGATCGGCTATCAAGTTAAAAAAAACAGGCCAGGATCAAGAAGAACATTTTAGAAATATTGGAGAATTATGAGTCTGATGACTGAGAGTCATACCTATTTATACATGTTTATTTAATAGAAATTACTTTGTTACGGTTCACCCTACAAAAATAAAAATAAATAAGTATGAACTGTAACTTGAATACATAAAAGATTTATTTGGTACCTTGATAATATTTATCGTCACAATAATAATTAGTAATAATGAAATGTAAATATTTATCTTTGTTATTTGACATCTATAATTAGTTCATAGGTTAACTTTAGTGAGAGTCTTTTTCAAACTACACAGGTGTCTTGAGTATTTGGGTCATCAGTTAGCCATTTGACCTTAAATCCAGCTTAATAGGTGAAAGACCTCTTATCATTTTTCAAGGCCAATGACATAGGTCACTGGTTTGAAACCACCATTTTGTATTCTGCTTTTTCCTAATCTAGAAGGTTGTTCAACCTACGTACAATACGGCTCTGTGATTTGGGAAAAAATAAGTAATCAGGGATTCTCTTATATAAATTGTTGTAAAGGAGCATGTGTGCATGGATTTAGTTCCTGATTTCACAAAATACACCACTACAAGGTCACTCACCACCTGGGGTAAGTGATCTATCCGATATTGATTGGTACCCAATCATCAGTACTAGTTTTCTATAATTTCTTTTCAGACCTTTTATTCCTTTGTTTGGCTTTCTTCTTGTTGTGTGATTTGAACCCATCTTCATCTGATTCTTCACTTGAGATACCAGTCGCTTTTTACTTCAAGAATAAGTACTTGGATGTTAGTCGTATAGCCTACTCATCGCTATCCTCTCCTGTACGCTACAGTGTGGTACCCCCAGCAGCTACTACCTTCCAGCTGACTGCTATCAGTACAGAGCAGAGTAACATCTGTAGGGAACACCCCCTGGACTGCAAACCATTAGTGAGCACACCTAACCCAAGTAAGATCTTTCCAATTTATAGATTGTTTGACGTCAATAATCTAGACTTTTCTGTACTGGCTAATTAGTGACAATAAAACTCGTACGAAGTGAACCTTACCATCCAGTTCACCTGAACTACATCCAGGCTTTATTATATAGAGTTGTCCATTAACTGAGTCAAGTATATTTAGTGTAGTAATAGTATATCTTGTAGAGTCCGTCCTATACTGGCTAACAATAGCAATAGTTTAGTATCTAAAACAGATGTTCATTTTCAGATTAATTAGTTATAAGTTGGATATAATTATATAAAGGTAAACATCACCTTCCAAACTATATATTAAAAGTATAACACAGTACTTACACGGAAATATATGTAATCCCAGAAGTATACTTTTGCGGACCCTTTCCAGTAATAGCTTCAAGTTTTCCATTTTTAATATCATTGATATTCACTTAATATAATTAAGATATTAGATAGGCACGCCAAGCGCTGTCAGTGTCAGTCAGTTGCCATTTGATTTAGATAGAAAATAGAACATTCAACCTATCGAGTATCGAGTAGTTCATTTGCCTCTTTACCCGAATCACAGCAGAGACCATCGAGTACCCCCTTGTTAGAGGTACGTTCAATTTTACTCAACCCCTCTCCGCACCGAGAAATCCAGGATAAAACATTTTATTACCCTAATATTAGGCTAGCTTCTATTCTGTGGCCATTGAGAGGAACAGAAGTGGGAGCTAACAAGTGGCGCCCAAACGTGTGTAATTGTGCATTTAGCTTTTATTTTAGTATTTAGAGTTGTTTAAACTGATTGTTAGTTCACTTGGTCAGAACACAACATAATTGTCACATATTTTATTCTTAACAACAATAACAAGGTACAAAATTTCATACCTTTTATGCATTCAATCAAGTTCATAGCATTTTTGATAATTTGGTTTTGAAAGTATTCCTGGCTGTCAGAAGAAACAGTCCACCTTACTCGAGGAACGGCATATTTGTGGCCTTTTTCTTATAGGGACGAAGCCATAGAATTTTATTAATTGTAATAGGCCAGTACTTGAACAAATAATTTAGTACAGGTATTGGAAGTCAAAAGTTATATCTTTGTCGAGTGGATAATAAATTTCAATCTTGTGAAGTACATTTAGAATTGATGTTAAGGCCGTGTTTAAGCGGAATAGGCTTAAAGTAAAATATCTTTGGTTGCATTGAATTTTTATTTTTATTTGTCATAATTTTAAAATAACAAAGTTACTAAATAAAAGATTATTCAAGTAGCTAGGTACATATTTTTTTATTGAGAAAATTTTTATGGTTTACATTTTTCACTTTATAAAACACTTTAGGTTGTTAAATCAAACTAACTCTAAAAATAGGAAACAAAAAGGTAAACTCTAAAAATAGAAAATAAAAAGGTAAATTCTAAAAACCCGAAATAAAAAGAAAAATTCTAAAAATATCAAAAAAAAAAACAAAAGAAATTCTGAGGTATATACAAAACTTATAACTATTTATAACTTATATACAACTTAGCGTATAACTAACCTAAAATACAAAAAAAAATAACTTATAATATTTTTTTTTACATTTTCGGTAGGGTTCTTTCTTTCTTTTGCAAGGAGAGAGGTTGTTCTTCAACTTTTGAATACCTATTTTAGTACGTGTATATATTTTGTAAATTTTTATTTTTGGTATTGGCCATGGAAGTAAATCGTCTTAAAAGTGATGAGTTAAGTTATGAATTAAAAATTCGAGGTCTACAAATGTCAGGGACAGTGGACGAAAAACGTGCGGCTCTAAGACAGGCATTAAAACATGAAAAAGAAAAGGGAGGTTTTCCTAATGTAGAAACAACTCTGATATTTGATGAAGAGCTAAGCATCTGTGATAAGAAAGTGAATGAGTTAGTCCAAGAGATAGAGTTTTTTGATCCGGAAAATGGCGAAAATGATTATAGGAGAATATTTTCTAGAATAGAGCACTTGGCAGGACGATTGGATAGGATCAGTGGTTCTACGGTAAGGGAAGAATCTGAACGCGAAAAGTTGGTTTTATCCTGTCAAAACTTGTATGGTCAATTGAATCTGGCATATGAGTCCGGAAAGGCAGCAAAGATACCTCAGAGACCGAGACTCACGTCATATCTTGGAATTGGTCCCGAACATGATTTTGTTTCAGTACGACAGGGTGATGTCCAAAACCAAAGCGAGTTACCTACGAGGAGACAAGAAACCGCTCCAGTGTCTCACAGAGTCCAAACAATACATCAATTTGATCCTCAAAATACGTCGCTTATTGATGCTCCAAACCCTCCGATACCACAGTTTTCGAGAAGCTTACCAATTTTAGGTGATCTAATTGGCATCGAAGACGTTGACACCGCCAGAAGAAGATCCAGTCCCATCCCTACATTACCAGCTCCAATAACCACAAGTACTCGTAGTAATCGGCAAAGTATGGAAGTAACTTGGAGAGACGAAAGAGATTATCCGCAGGAGACTTCTCGAGGCTGGGCTCCTCCACATAACTCACAATTGGGCACATATAATGATTCGACAATGCGAGAGGAGTTAGCAGATACCAGGTATGGTATGGATCGCCTTCACATTTCTCCTATGAGCGCAGAGCGGCCAAATCATTGGTTCCCCCCTTACAGAACTCCAGTTTACCCAGATATTCACCGATGGAATGTAAAATACAATGGGTATACTAGCGTTAACGAGTTTTTGCTCAGGGTAGAAGAACTACGGATTTCACGGGGTGTTAGCAAGGACCAATTACTCCGTTCGGCTCCAGAGTTATTTACGGATCAGGCTTTGAATTGGTAAAGAACCGGGACATTTCACTCATGGGATGACTTAGTTAGTCAGTTGAGAGATGCTTATAGACCCTACGATTATGAATATAATCTGTGGAACGAAATACGACAGAGGACACAAGGTGCCCAAGAAAAGGTTCTAACGTTTATAACGGCGATGGAAACGTTATTTCGACGATTGGAACAACCACCATCCGAAGAACACCGAGTCAATCTCATACGAAGGAACCTTCTCCCATACATTCAAACTCAACTTTCACTTCACCAGTCGACTTCAGTACAAAATTTGTTGAGATTATGTCGTACAATAGAAGAAACTGAGGAAAGGGTAAAAAGATTTGCACCACCTCCTACCTCACACAGAACATTGCTAGAACCAGGGTTGGCATATCGAAGACCTCCTCAAAGTCAGCAGACCGTATCAGCTGTCGGTACTCCTGGTAACACCCAAACCAGTTCCCGTGCTACCTCCGACCAGCCCGAACATAACACTTCGGAAATGAATGCTTTAGTGCATACCATAGCTTCCGCCCTGCCTCGACCCCTGTGCTGGAACTGCGGTAAAGAGGACCATAAGTTCCGAGCTTGTCCGGAACAAAGAAGGAAATTTTGTTTCAGATGTGGCCGTGAGGGTGTCATGGCACCAGATTGTCCATCTTGTCCAAAAAACAGGAGTGCAGGTTCACGACAGGCCGGTCGGAACCACTGACCTCAATTCCGGCCAAGGTTTCAATAAATTCAATGTCCGTCTTGTTAGATTTTGTGTTGGCACACGCCAGAGACGATGCCCGGCCCTATCTAGAAGTTAATATTTTCGGTAAAACTTTTTTAGCTCTGTTAGACAGCGGTTGTTCAAATACAGTAATTGGGGAGTTAGGTTGGAATCAGTTAAAGGGTATTTGTCAGTTGGATAAGTCACCGGTAAAGGATTGTGTAGTTACAAATGGTGGACGATGTGATGTTTTAGGATCAAATACTGTACCTGTACAACTACTGAATCGGGTGAGAATTTTAGAAATGATAGTAGTGCCCAATCTACCACATAGCGTAATAGTCGGCGTTGATTTTTGGTCTTCCATGCAAATTGTCCCAGATTTATACTCTGGACGTTGGTCATTTAGAAAGGAGAGTGACCTACCATCTTCCCAATGTTCAGCTATTCAGTCCTTGGAGCACCTAACGTTGGCTCAAAAGGCACAGCTGGATGACTTGGTTGAATCGACCTTCAGTGTCATGGGAAATCAGTTAGGCTGCACTCACCTTGTGGAGCATACGATCAAGACCAAAGCAACACCGATAAAACAGAGACACTACCCTATATCTCCTACACTACAGCGCCAGGTTAATATCGAGCTCGATCAAATGTTGGCAAATGATATTGTTGAACCTTCTACATCACCGTGGGCATCGACTATTGTGTTAGTGAAGAAACCGGATGGTTCTTACAGGTTCTGCGTCAATTACAAGAAATTGAATGAGGTTAGTGAGAAGGATGCATATCCCCTTCCTTTTGTCAGCGCTACTTTGGATAAGTTTAGAGACGCTAGATATCTCACAACTTTAGATATCAAGTCCGCATATTGGCAGATTCCAGTCGCGGAAGCGTCACGACCCTTGACAGCTTTTGTTGTACCCTCTAGAGGCCTCTACCAGCTCAAACGAATACCGTTTGGATTACACAACGCACCAGCTACCTGGCAACGATTCATTGATCGTGTGATTGGGGTGGAGTTGGAACAATTCGTTTTTGTTTATTTAGATGACGTAATCATCTGCACACCTACCTTTGAGGAACATATAAATATTTTACGAACCGTCGTGGATAAAATAACAAAAGCAGGGTTAACTCTGAACCGAGAAAAGTGCCACTTTTGTAAACCCGAATTGACATACTTGGGATATATCGTGAATTCCTCAGGCTTGATGGTTCATCCCGAGAAGGTAGAAGCTATTGTCAAGGTACCAGAGCCAAGAACAGTTTCAGACGTTCGCAGGGTGATAGGTATGGTCTCGTGGTACCGAAGGTTTGTGCAAAACCTCTCAACTTTAATTGCTCCACTCACCTTGCTATTGAAGAAGAACGCAAATTTTGTCTGGGATGACGCGTGTAAAAGTGCATTCACGAAAATAAAGGAACACCTTATCACCGCTCCTATTTTGACCTGTCCTAATTTTGAACTACCCTTTTATATTCATGCCGATGCCAGTGATTTTGGAATAGGAGCAGCCTTGTCCCAAATTCACCCAGACGGAGAAAAAGTAGTGGCCTACCTCAGTAGATCCTTAACCAGAACCGAGAGGAAATTCAGTACTACGGAAAAGGAATGTTTGGCCGTCCTCCATGCCATAGAAAAATTTCGACCCTACATAGAAGGAACACGCTTCACCGTAATCACTGACCATTACAGCCTCAAGTGGTTGTTCGATTTCAAAGATCAAGCTGGACGTGTTGCTAGGTGGGCACTTCGGCTACAGCAATACAATTTTGAAATTGTGCATCGGAAAGGAGCGGATCATGTTGTACCCGATACGTTATCCAGATCTGTACCCCGTATTGATGTCGTTGAGATACTTCCATTGATCCAAGGAGTCAAAGATAAGTGGTATAGGCAATTATACCAAAAGATCCTCAAAGACCCTAACAAATATCCTGATTGGAGGATTGTAGAAGACCGGATATACAAACTAGCGAAGGTAGCTTATCCCAATCTAGCCCAGTCAAATAAAGAATGGCTGCTAGTGGTTCCTAAAGGATGTCGTTCAGCTCTGATCAAAGACCATCATGATCCCCCGACGTGTGGACACTTGGAAATATATAAAACCTTAAACAGATTAAACCAAAAGTATTATTGGCCCAAGATGAAGGCGGATGTATCCCACTACGTTAGACGATGTGTAATTTGTTTAAAGACGAAACCAGAACAGAAAGCACCTAGAGGCTTGATGTTAAGTTGTGCACCAACAACCTCTCGCCCCTGGCAAATTTTAAGTATAGATTTAGTTGGACCCCTACCACGTTCTTCAGCTGGTTATTCCTTTATTCTAACTGCTAATGACATATTCAGTAAATTTGTGTTGTTTTTCCCGATGCGAAATGCGACGGCCCCAAAAGTCGCTGAGATAATAGAGGACCACATATTCCTGATGTTTGGGGTTCCGGAAAAGATCATTATGGATAATGGTAAGCAGTTTCGCAGTCATCAAGTTACTTCCGTCTTGGACAAGTATGATGTGGAAAAGCGATATTTATCCAATTTTTCTCCTCAGGGCAACGCTGTGGAAAGATACCATAGGGTTATGAAAACAATTTTAAGTTCTTATGTCTCTGATAACCATCGCGATTGGGACAAATATTTACAAAAGGTTGCTTGTGCGATGCGATCAAGTCGACATGAAGTAACAAAATTATCTTCCAACTTCGTCATGTTTTCCCGGGAGATTGACCTCCGCGGACGCGCCTTGATTCCAGTATCTGATTTCGATGAAACCTATGACCCAGTGGCTCGAGCAAAAGCAGTCCAAGAAGTTTTCCAAGACGTGACTAGAAGGATAAAGAAGTCCTTTATGACCAGTCGAGATCGCTACAATCTCCGTCGAAGAAGTGAAAGATTCCAACTGGGCCAGCAAGTATGGAAAAAGGTATATGCGGTCTCCGACAAAACCAAGGGAGTGACAGCAAAATCGGCAAATAAATTTGAAGGACCGTACAGGATAACGAAGATCCTCTCCGCATGGTCGTATGAACTGACAGACGACACCAATGGTCGTAATAAGGGAGTCTGGCACGCCAAAGACTTAAAGAGTCACCCACCAGATACAGACGGATCCGATAGCGAAGCAGAATAAGTAATAGCTTGTTAGTCCTCGAAGTAACACCCTGCTTGTCTACACCGTTGGAGTAGAGCTGTTTCTGTCGTTTTTCCGGTTGTCTATTGTAAGTTAGCCACATTATTTTTTTTGGGTAGGTAAGCGTAGTAGATGATGCTATGTTGCGGTTTTTTTTTTTGGAAAAAAAACCTTTTCCTGGAAAGGGGAGAGTTGTTACGGTTCACCCTACAAAAATGAAAATAGATAAGTATGAACTGTAACTTGAATACATAAAAGATTTATTTGGTACCTTGATAATATTTATCGTCACAATAATAATTAGTAATAATGAAATGTAAATATTAATCTTTGGTTATTTGACATCTATAATTAATTCATTGGTTAACTTTAGTGAGAGTCTTTTTCAAACTACACAGGTGTCTTGAGTATTTGGGTCATCAGTTAGCCATTTGACCTTGAACCCAGCTTAATAGGTGAAAGACCTCTTATCATTTTTCAAGGCCAATGACATAGGTCACTGGTTTGAAACCACCATTTTGTATTCTGCTTTTCCCTAATCTAGAAGGTTGTTCAACCTACGTACAATACGGCTCTGTGATTTGGGAAAAAATAAGTAATCAGGGATTCTCTTATACAAATTGTTGTAAAGAAGCATGTGTGCATGGATTTAGTTCCTGATTTCACAAAATACACCACTACAAGGTCACTCACCACCTGGGGTAAGTGATCTATCCGATATTGATTGGTACCCAATCATCAGTACTAGTTTTCTATAATTTCTTTTCAGACCTTTTATCCTTTTGTTTGGCTTTCTTCTTGTTGTGTGTTTTGAACCCATCTTCATCTGATTCTTCACTTGAGATACCAGTCGCTTTTTACTTCAAGAATAAGTACTTGGGTGTTAGTCGTATAGCCTACTCATCGCTATCCTATCCTGTACGCTACAGTGTGGTACCCCCAGCAGCTACTACCTTCCAGCTGACTGCTATCAGTACAGAGCAGAGTAACATCTGTAGGGAACACCTCCTGGACTGCAAACCATTAGTGAGCACACCTAACCCAAGTAAGATCTTTCCAATTTATAGATTGTTTACGTCAATAATCTAGACTTTTCTGTACTGGCTAATTAGTGACAATAAAACTTATCAACTCGTACGAAGTGAACCTTACCATCCAGTTCACCTGAACTACATCCAGGCTTTATTATATAGAGTTGTCCATTAACTGAGTCAAGTATATTTAGTGTAGTAAGTACTAAAACAGATGTTCATTTTCAGATTAATTAGTTATAAGTTAGATATAATTATATAAAGGTAAACATCATCTTCCAAACTATATATTAAAAGTATAACACAGTACTTACATGGAAATATATGTAATCCCAGAAGTATACTTTTGCGGACCCTTTCCAGTAATAGCTTCAAGTGTTCCATTTTTAATATCATTGATATTCACTTAATATAAATAAGATATTAGATAGGCACGCCAAGCGCTGTCAGTGTCAGTCAGTTGCCATTTGATTTAGATAGAAAATAGAACATTCAACATATCGAGTATCGAGTAGTTCATTTGCCTCTTTACCCGAATCACAGCAGAGACCATCGAGTACCCCCTTGTTAGAGGTACGTTCAATTTTACTCAACCCCTCTCCGCACCGAGAAATCCGGGATAAAACATTTTATTACCCTAATATTAGGCTAGCTTCTATTCTGTGGCCATTAAGAGGAACAGAAGTGGGAGCTAACAACTTTACCCTTTTTTATCTGTGACGATTGAGTGAGAATTCTACTGTTTTTTTATATTATTAATACTTAATATGGATTGTATATTATTTTTTATTTATATTTATAATAACTGGACTGATTTGATTTAGTTATCATTTGTATAATATGGATTTTACTTTCCTTATTTCATCTGTGATTATTGAGTACCTAAGAGGAAACTATTTTTTTTATAAGTATTATATGTTTAATTAGCAACTGTAGGTATATGGATTTTATTTTATTACTTTACTACATGTTATGATTTTCAAATGAGTTTTTTTTTTAATGTTTTTATAGACTTGATAATAGAGATTATTTTATTATCTGATTCTTTTTTAATTTCTTGATAAATCAAATTTCTGTAGTCAGAAATGAAATGCAGCTACAAATAACAAATATTTATTCACATAAAGTATCTTTCATACAAATTTTTCTCAAAAAATCAAATACAACTACTAGGTACTACTACAAATAAAACTAACTAACTACAAATAAAAAAAATATATGAAAATATACTAAAGCGGCAGGGATCCTCTAAAAACGTGTTCTAATTGCCATTCTACTGCACCTTCTGGTGAGACGAAGTAATCTCTCAACTTATCTCTATTTTTTCAGTTTGCCTATGGGCATTATTTGCTCCCAATCTCCTAACAGGACGCAGTGGATTGGTTTCTTTTCTCCACATTCCCAAAACTATGTCACCATTTCTATCCTCTGAATCAATGAATCCTGGTGGACAGTAATGTCTGCTATTCATTGGAATATCTTCCTCTCCATCTTCCTTCTAACATGACACAGGCTTTGATAATTGCCTCACAGGTAACAACATCTCCCAAGATAGCATGCCTGAGACATCTCCACCTTTGGGCCAAAATACCAAAAGTATTTTCAATGGTCCTGCGAGCACGTGAGAGTCTATAATTGAATATTTTGTTTTCTGGAAGATTATCACCAGGATATGGCCGCATAATATTTTCATGTAATGGAAAAGCCTGGTCAGCAATTGAACAAAATGGAACAAGAGTATTACTATTTGGAAGGGTCACAGGCTCTGGAATTGGTAGTTTGTTTTCCAAAAGAGCTTTTCCAAATCCAGATTCTTTAAAAACTGAGCTATCATGAGCACTCCCCTGTGCTCCAATATCTATCATAGTGAATCTATATTGGGAGTCACATGTTGCCATGAGTACAATACTGAAAATAATACATATTACAAATTTATCGACAAATTTTATATAAGTATAGTTATACCTGAATGATTTTTTGTATGAAAAATAATCAGATCCTGAATGGTATGGAGCCTGGATCAAACAATGCTTTCCATCTAGTGCTCCAATACAATTCGGGATATTCCACTTTACCCAAAACCATTAGAAATTTTAAAGAAATCTTCTTTGGTAGGATTTGGCATGACTATGTTAACTAATCGATCCCATAACAATGAACATGTATCTCTAATAATATAATGCGTTGTGGAATGCCCAATATGAAAATTTCTAGCAATTTACCTCATGGAAAGTCCTTCTGCTAGGAAACTAAAAAGAGAATTAAGAAGTGATCCTCAGAATTGTGGAACAATTATTATATTACTCACTGTAGAGTTAACCCTGGAACTGCACTGTTGGGTCTCAGAAACCCAGAGCGACCTTCATTGCAGTGTGACATACGCATGAGTGGTTTATTTGTGTCGCCACTTTATGTAAATTCAGTCTTCAGTTAGGTGAGTGAGAATACGTGTCGTTTACGGCATTTTAGCGAAAGAACGAGGTAAGATATTCCCAATAATACAAGAATGGGTACCCCAGACCCAAGTGTGCAGTTTATGGTAATTATTTTGTTTCAACTTGTGTTTTTTTATTTTAGCAAAATGGCTTCAACTAGCAGAAAAAATCGCCGTCCGTTAACAAGGGCAGAATTGCAGAGAAAGGCAGATAATATATGGGAGAATGAGAGTGAAAACGACATCGATGAAGATATGTTTGGGGGGGACGATTCTGATGAAGATTATGTTGAAGAACAACTCTCAGATAGCAACAGTGAACAAAGCGAAGATGAAGACGAAGTAGTTGATGAACCAGTTAGAAATATTCGTAGTTTACTGGGGAAAAATGGTCATCGGTGGAGCACACAAGCACCAGCAAGACGAGAAAACATTGTATTACATTTACCTGGCCCCAAAGGAGAAGCTAGAACAGTTCAGTCGCCTGAACAAGCTTGGAATTTATTATTCAATGAACAAATGATTAATATTATTATTTTACAGACAAATGAAGAAATTACTCGTAAGTGCAATGATATTAGAAAGCAGAGTTACACAAGACCAGTAAATAAAACAGAAGTGAAGGCTTTTATTGGGCTGTTATTTTTAGCAGGTGCATTACGTGTATCAAACTGTAACTTATACGAACTTTGGTCAGTAAAATTTGGAAATGGAATTTTTCGGGCGACAATGTCACAGCAGCGATTTCAATTTATAGCATTAAGTCTGCGATTTGATAGTAAAGAAACTAGAGCCGAAAGAAGGTTAGTTGATAAATTTGCACCTATACGGGGATTATTCGACATGTTTGTAGATAACTCTAAATCGTACTATACACCATATGAATACTGTACTATAGATAAACAGCTCGTAGGATACAGAGGAAAATGTCCGTTCCGAATCTACATGGCTAGTAAGCCAGATAAGTATGGAATGAAAATAATGATGCTGAATGATTCAAAAACATGGTATATGCTCAATGCAATGTTGGAAAAGTAACTACAGAAAACAATGAATCAGTACCGGCTTATTATGTTCGAAAACTTTCACAACCAATACATGGAACCAATCGTAACATCACAGTAGACAATTGGTTTACGTCAATTCCCTTGGCTGAACAAATGTTAGAACAGTATAAATTAACTCTCCTAGGAACTTTGAGAAAGAATAAAAGAGAAATACCAGCTACCTTTCTCACAAAAAAAGAAGTAGGTTCATCACTATTTGCTTTTGACAGGAATAAAACTCTTGTTTCATACACTCCTAAACCAAACAAAATTGTACTTTTGCTGTTAACATTACATTATGATGACTCTCTAAATGCCGTTACTGGGAAGCCCAATATTATACATTCGTATAATGAAACGAAGGGAGGAACAGATACATTCGATCAGCTCTGTCATTCGTACACTACCTCACGGAAGACCAGACGTTGGCCCTTACGAATTTTTTTCAATATGCTTGATGCTAGTGGAATAAATGCAATGGTTTTGTTTTCCCTCTCAAATCTACTGTGGAAAGAAAACCGAATCAATAATCGAAAATCTTTTCTAAAACAGTTAGGAATGAGTCTAATTGAACCATGGTTACAAGAACGTTTGACGGTTCCTACTTTACAAAAAACATTGCGACAAAGAATTTGTGAAATTGTCGAAATTGAAGTCACCCCACCACAGCATGCTATTCATTTACCAAAAAAAAGTTAGATGCTCCTTGTGTGCAAAAGGGCGAGACATAAAAACCAGTTTTGCGTGTTCTGCTTGTCGCAAACCATATTGCATGGAGCATAGAGCCCAGTTATGCTGTGAGTCCGAACGCCAGGATCCAGAAAACTGAAGACCTGGCTAAGAATAATAAAGACTGATAATGCCAAAAAAAATTATTTTTTTGTTAAAATGTTCCTTACAGATAAATATTTTGGAAATGAAAGTTTTAATTTTCTGTTTTTTTGTTTTAAGTAAAATAATTTATGTTTGAATGTTATTTTATGTTATTTTGTACTTTAAATGAATAAATCTCTGTTTTGGAATAAACACTATGATTGTATTTTTTCCCACGCATCTTATAAAGATTAAATAACCTCCCAAAATAATAAAATATTAACATTTTTGTTTTTTTGCTAAAAACGAGCTTAGGGTTTCTGAGACCCGAGTGTGCAGTTCATGTCTCAAAAAATAAGTGTGATGTTCCAGGGTTCCAATCGCATTGCTGGTGGAATGGCATTTTTCCTCCTAGAATTCTTGACTAAATCAGGCTCGGGGATTGACAATAAATAATCAAATGACCGAAGTCATTTGATTATTTATTATTTCTTGTGTATAAAAAAATTCTTCTTCATCATGCTCTTTTAAATAGAGAAACATTTTCTCATATTGTCCAAATAAAGGCCACCTTTTAAGAAAAGGCCTCACCCCAAATCTGCGTATTCTCCTTCTAGGGATGACCAATACAGAAGCAGATAGTAAAACTGTTGCTGCTAAAAGATGAACTTTTCTTTTCCTCAACATCCTGACGTTTTTTCCAACCATGTCTGATATTCGAATGATTTGTATTTTCTTTATATTAAACAATGGTATTTGTAACAAATTTCACTCATCACAGTATCAAATTCTAACTTTCTTCAACGGAAGTGTAGTCTGAGAAGGAGACATAAACAATGAATGATGAGAGAGTTGTGACTTGTGACATTTCAAACTGTCTTCTCAAAACATAATAATTATGATTTTTTGCGCATGCGCCTTGGAAACTAAGTAATAGCTAAAGTTATGATGCATGAGCTAGGTCAGATTTATTAAGTGGAAATGATAAGTTAAATTAAGATAAGTTGAATAAAGTGATGTTGCATGAATCCACCGTAAATGTCTAATGAAAGTAATTCTATTGAGAGTCGTTATTCTGTGTCTATATTGATAAAATTGGAGAGGAATGAGTTGACTACTATGAAATTAAATCGATGAGTAGAAAAAAACTCAAAATTGTGGACTTACAAGCTACTTTAACTTGACTTTATGGTAGGAATATTTACTTAATTATGACCAAAACAACATGAATGTTGTCTATTATGCTGAAGGCTTAGACCAACAAAAAAAAACGCAACAAGGCACTACAAGTACGTCTGTCCAGAAGAGCATGCTTGCTTTATCATATTCTCACTCTCTTGCAACTCGCCAGAGCGTACACGTGTTTTTATTACGAACGTAAATATATAAAGAAACAATGTCTTCAAAAAATTATTGGTAAGTAACTTTCTTGTATTACTTTGTTCCAATATTTATATCTTTGTTAGGTGTTCTTGTGAATATCTGTCTTCATTTTATTTTATTATTTGTTCTCTGGGTCGTCAACGACCTCTTGGGCATCTATCGAACTTTTTACAGTTTACAGTTTTTTTTTAGGAGGAAACCACTTTCAGTTGCTGAACTGCTTGAGGATGCCGAAAATTTGGACAACGAGGCCTTTGGGCATAAATAACTATTTACTTACAGAATACACGTTTTTCAGGTTTGTGTATTGCTCGAACTCATACTAGTGCCTGAAATTTTTGCAATCGTCTGGCACAACTTGAATGTTCTGTTGCCGATACACATCACATTCCACAAGAAATGATGGAAAAAGTATTTTAACTTAATAATTGAATTAACTATTTATTATTAGTGCCTGAAATTTTTGCAATCGTCTGGCACAACTTGAATGTTCTGTTGCCGATACACATCACATTTTACAAGAAATGAAGGAAAAAGTATTTTAATTTATTTATTGAATTATTTATTTATTATTAGTTCTAAATTTGGATTTATTATTGTAACAGCTTTCAGATTGAAAAATAAAATATTTTTGGAATAAAAATGTTTGTTTTATTTCAAAATCATTTAGATGTACCTAGCTGTCTACATCTCCTCGGAGTAGCTTATCATAGGCGTGCCTACAGGGGGCATGGCTGGCCCACCCTAATCGGTTCACCCCAATTCTTGGAAATATCAATCTATTTAAAACATTTTATTATTTTAATTAACCCTTTTAACAATGAATACAGAGTGATTCATCCAAATAAGGGCAACATATTTAATGAGAGGTGGGAGTTACAATCAATTAGTAGAACGCGCATTTTAAGATTTAAATTCTCGGCAGAGGGGTTCTTCATGAATAATTCATATTAGCAAATATAGTAATATAAAGATATCTATGATGGGAATATATGCGGGGATGTAGAAACGAAAAGGGAGATAATAGGATATTAATTAACTTAGGGTTCCTTTACACGCCTTGCGATATATAACTACTATTAATCATTGGTGTGCTAGAAAGGCGGGTGAGGATTTAATCTGTGCACTGGTTGACTTAATGTTAGACTCCCTAGACCTTTTTCGGTAGGTACGTGAAATACTTCACTATTTTTCAATACATGTCAGCTGAAGTTAATCACATGAGATAAGTTTTTCATATACTTACTACGAGTACCTACGATACTGTGCTATTGAAACCACTTTCAGTTGCTGAACTGCTTGAGGATGCCGAAAATTTGGACAACGAGGCCTTTGGGCCGAGTTGGACAGCACTGACTTTTTGCACTTGTTGCATAAATAACTATTTACTTACAGAATACACGTTTTTCAGGTTTGTGTATTGCTCGAACTCATACTAGTGCCTGAAATTTTTGCAATCGTCTGGCACAACTTAAATGTTCTGTTGCCGATACACATCACATTCCACAAGAAATGATGGAAAAAGTATTTTAACTTACTAATTGAATTAACTATTTATTATTAGTGCCTGGAATTTTTGCAATCGTCTGGCACAACTTGAATGTTCTGTTGCCGATACACATCACATTTTACAAGAACTGAAGGAGAAAGTATTTTAATTTATTTATTGAATTATTTATTTATTATTAGTTCTAAATTTGGATTTATTATTGTAACAGCTTTCAGATTGAAAAATAAAATATTTTTGGAATAAAAATGTTTGTTTTATTTCAAAATCATTTAGATGTACCTAGCTGTCTACATCTCCTCGGAGTAGCTTATCATAGGCGTGCCTACAGGGGGCATGGCTGGCCCACCCTAATCGGTTCACCCCAATTCTTAAAAATATCAATCTATTGAAAACATTTTATTATTGTTACGCGAGTGTCCCAGTGAAATTCCCGCATGAGACGACTATGATTACCTGCCCTGCGTCCCCTCAGCCCTGCGTCCCATCAAGCTAAGTAACCGATAACATTCCAGAGATTTCGACGATGATCGAGACTACGGGCCGACGAGAACAGTCCAGAAACTCGTCTAGCGACAAAACATCGGGAGTGTTCTAGAAACCTACATTTCGGATATAAATATAAGCATCGCCGCACAGGGCGGAAAAAAACAGAACAGTTAACAGTGAACAGTCAACAATAATCAGATAGTTGAGACGTAGTCGCATAGATGGACACTGTAGTGCTTATACTAAAGACAAACCGATCAATAAAGTGTTAATCAGTGACGTTCATATAAATTAGTGTAGTTAGTTAGTTAAGTGTTTAATATAAATTAGTAAATTAAGGACCGTACAAATAAATCTGTAAATATAAATTAATTAGTTGTAAATATAAATTAAAATAAACGTTACATTGGTATCAGAAGTGGGATAAAAAAATAAATATACAGAAAGATGGCGAAGAAACTTGGTGAATTGAAAGTTTCAGAACTTCGAAGAGAGTTGGAGGATTACGAATTGGACACAAGTAGGACCAAGTCGGTGTTAGTGGATAGACTGAAAAATGCTATGATTAACAATGGATTGGACCCGGAAACATTCGAATTCACCGACGAAGCGTCCGCCTCTATAACATCCTCCATTAAAAAAGAATTGTCTTCAATGGAAAACAAAATGTCAGACATGAAAAATGAAATTTCGATAGATATAAAAAACGAAATGACGGACATGAAAAACGAAATGTCTTCTATGGAAAGTAAACTTTCGGCGGACATGGAAAACAAAATGTCAGACATGAAAAATGAAATTTCGAAAGATATAAAAAACGAAATGTCGGACATGGAAAATAAAATTTCGAACATAGAGAACAAAATTTCGACAGATATAAAAAAAGAAATTTCGTCCATGGAAAGCTTTCGGCGGACATAGAAAATAAAATGACGGACATGAAAAATGAAATGTCATCCATAAAGACTGATATTTCTGCTGTGGAAGAAAAGATCGAAAGAATGGAGCAAGAAATGAGACAAAAAATCAAAGAAATCGAAAAGAAGACTACTAATAGTTCGGATATTACAACTAGGCAAGCCCCTAACAACGGAGAACTGGCAGAGAAAGTGGAGTTGAAACCGAAAATAGAAAACGATATTAACAGTTGAGTGAAACTGCCAACTTTCGATGGAAGAACGTCATGGCCGAACTATCTTAAACAATTCGAGGCGGCATCAAAGGCGAACAACTGGAGTGAGAAGGAAAAAGCATTAAATTGAACTCTTGCCCTGAGAGGAGACGCTATGGATATCCTTCAGACCATTCCAGTGGAAGAGACTGATGATTTTGAGCAGCTTAAAAAGCGACTAAACATGAGATATGGCCTGGAACACCTAGAGCATCTGTACCAGTCGCAGTTAAAAAACCGCAAACAAAAACGCGACGAAACTCTGCAAGAATTCGAAGCGGACATTGCGAGGTTGGTACGGTTTGCTTATCCATCGGCACCGGAGAATGTCATGGAATGTTTAGGGGTACAGGCATTCATCGACGGAGTTCGTGACAACGAAATGCAGAGAACTCTACGCTTGGCTCGACATAAGACACTGGTCGACGTACTCTCTGCAGCCCTGGAGTACGAAGCTGCTACACAGGCTTCCGGAGTGTACAGTAAGGTGAGGGCTGTAGCAGACGAGGAAGTGGAGAACAAGCTCGACCAGCTTGTCAATATGATGAAAAGCATCTCAAATGGAAAGCCGAAAGCTGTGAGATGCTGGAATTGTGGAGAAATGGGACACGTACGCAGTTCGTGCAAGCGACCAAGAACTGCTACAAACAAAGACGACCAGCAGGAAAACTAGAAAGGGTCGGCCATCAGAGGGCAGCTTCGACCCGAAGACCTTCCAAAGACCCTCTCATCCTAATAGCCTCTCTGAAATGTCGCGATGATAGTGTATACGTGGATGGTGAAATTAATGGAAGGAAGTATACACTATTAGTGGACACTGGAGCAACGAGGACTATTATTCGTCCCGAGACTGTCAACTCCCGAAAACGACTGTTACCCACCAGACTGCGACTCAAGACTGCTACAGGTGAAAGCGCCAACGTCCATGGAGAACTACCAGTGCAATTGGGAATTGGCACAGAGAAGTTCACCCACACTGTGGTTGTCGCTGATATCGAAGAGGATATAATACTCGGAATGGACGTTATGAACCTACATGGCTTTCAGCTAGATTTCAAGAACCGAGTGATTAGAGTAGGTTCTGAAGAAGTATTCCTTCACCCACACGAGGATAAGAGTGTTCAGGTAGCCGTACAGGAGGATACGGTTGTACCCGCAAGGAGTGAATTTTTCACTGTGGCAAGGCTACAAGGAACCGTCGAAGAAGGAACACCGGTCATGATGGAACCATGGAATCACGATAAAGAGGTCGGTCGAGGAATCCTGGTTGGAAAAGGGTTAATCATGGCTGCCGAAGAGATACCTGTACGCATTATAAATGTTAATGACCATCCCGTAACTATAAAAAAAGAGACCAAAATTGGAACTTGCGTACCAGTGGCGTCAGTAATTCATCAAACTACAACCTTTAACGACGCCAATAATAAATTTGAACAAATGATAGCAGTGGCTGGACAATCCCTTAGCAGACAAGAGAAGAAGAAAATCAGGGAACTCTTGCTGCAATATCGTTCTCTTTTTGTACCAAAAGGAGGGAAGACAGGAAGAACATCTGCTGTCAAACATAAAATTGACACCGGCGACGCAAACCGATAAGACAATCGGCACGACGGCTACCACAGGCGAAAAGAGAGGAAGCGGAGAGAATTGTTCGCGAGATGGAAGAGGAAAAGGTAATAGAACCTTCTACCAGTCCTTGGGTCTCTCCGGTAGTTCTGGTAAAGAAGAAGGATGGAACCACGAGGTTCTGCGTGGACTACCGGCAGTTGAACAATGTTACCAAGAAAGATAGTTATCCGCTGCCAAGAATCGACGACACTCTGGATACGCTGGTCGGTAGCAAGTTGTTTTCTACCTTGGACTTGAAGTCTGGATATTGGCAGGTAGAAATGGATCCAGCCGATAAAGAAAAGACAGCGTTTACCACCGGATTTGGATTATGGCATTTCACCGTTATGCCATTTGGGCTGTGCAATGCCCCCGCAACGTTCGAAAGACTGATGGAAAACGTATTGCGAGGCTTGTCCTGGAAAACCTGCTTAGTGTACCTTGATGACATCATTGTCTTGGGAAGGACATTCGAAGAACATCGAAGGAATTTGGAAGATGTCTTCAAAAGGCTGCAAGCTGCCCAACTGATGCTCAACCCCAAGAAATGTCAACTATTTCAAAACAAAGTAAATTACCTAGGCCATGTAGTCAGCAAGGATGGTGTAGCTGTAGACGAAGAAAAAGTTGCTGCTGTACGAAAGTGGCCAAGACCTACCGACAAGCACCAAGTTAGAAGCTTCCTTGGACTCTGTACATACTACAGGCGATTTATAAAGAAGTTTGCAGATATCGCTGAGCCTTTGACACGACTTACAGAGGAAGCAAGGGAGTTTCGCTGGGACGAAGATTGCCAAACTTCGTTCGAAACCTTAAAGAAACATTTGACTACTGCACCCATACTCGGCTATCCACTACCAGATGGAGAATTCATATTAGATACTGATGCTAGCAATGTTGGAATTGGAGGAGTGCTATCACAAGTTCAAGGAGGACAAGAGAAAGTTCTGGGATATTTTAGCAAAGTCCTTTCCAAACCAGAACAAAACTACTGCGTCACAAGAAGAGAGCTCCTGGCAGTAGTGAAGTCAGTGGAGCACTTCTATCAGTATCTGTATGGGAAGAAATTTGTGATTAGAACCGATCATGCAGCACTTAAGTGGCTTATGCAATTTAAGAACCCTGAAAGACAAATCGCCAGATGGATGGAGCGGCTCCAAGAATATAATTTCACTATTGAGCATAGAGCCGGAATAAGCCACAGAAATGCGGACACCCTGTCCAGAAGACCATGTCCTGCAGAATGCTCCCACTGCAGTAAAACAGAAGCTAAGGAAGCTGCGATTCGAAGAACCACGGTGACCAGCGACGAATGGACATCAGAAAAACTGGAAGAGGAACAAGAGAACGATCCCGACTTGAAGAAAATCCGACATTGGAAAGAGGAAAACTGTCGACCTACTTGGCAGGAGATTTCAAGATACTCGCCAACGATGAAATCGTATTGGGCCCAGTGGGACTCGCTGGTTCTGGAAAACGGTTTGCTACAGCGAGTAATCGAGAACGATGATGGCTCGGAAAGTAGAAGACAGTTGGTGATTCCAAGATCAAGGGTAGTAGCGGTACTGCAGAAATTACACGACAGTCCATCAGGAGGACATCTAGGTGTGAAGAAGACCCTCCAGAGGGTGCGAGAACGGTTTTACTGGATGCACAGTTCCGAAGATGTTAAAGACTGGTGTAAGAAATGCACTACCTGTGCCACGGCCAATGGACCGCACGGGAGAAGAAAGGCTCCTATGAAGCAGTACAATGTTGGAAGCTTTTTTGAACGCATTGCCCTGGATATTGCCGGACCGTTTCCACCGACAGCAGATGGCAGCAGGTACATTTTAGTGGTGATGGACTATTTCACAAAGTGGGTGGAAGCGTATGCCATTCCAAACCAAGAAGCCGCAACTGTTGCCGACGTGCTTGTTAAGGAGTTCATTTGCCGATATGGAGTGCCCCTGGAAATACACAGCGACCAGGGCAGAAACTTCGAAAGCCAGCTGTTTCAGGAAGTTTGATAAGCTCGGCATGAAGAAAACGAGAACTACTGCTCTACATCCACAGTCGGACGGAATGGTTGAGCGAATGAACAGAACTCTTGGCAAATATTTGTCCAAAGTAGTATCTAACCATCAGCGAGATTGGGACCAGTATCTCTCGCTATTTGCGATGGCCTACAGATCCGCCATCAATGAGTCTACCGGCCAAACACCAGCAAAAGTTCTGTTCGGAGTTGGTTCGAGTTGGTTCAATCGAATCTCCAGATCGCTAGCGATAGGATGAAGAAAAGGTACGATACGCAAGCTACAGAAGGAGGTTTCCACGAAGGAGACAAAGTCTGGCTGCATAACCCAAGAAGACAAAAGGGTTTTTCTCCAAAGTTGCAGAAAGCTTGGGACGGTCCGTACCTTGTAAATAAAAGAATCAACGACGTCATTTATCGCATCACCAAGATCCCAAACGGAAAGCCAAAGGTGGTACACCGTAATCGATTAGCGCCATTCGAGGGTGACCACGATGAGGAAATAAGACAACTCCAAGAAGTAGCCGATCCTGCTTTTGTAGAGTTCATGGGTGCTTATGGTGGTACCGGAAAAGCAAGATACGGCGTCACCACGGAGAAACGACAAGATCTGCTCACCGTACCGGAGGAATACTCACTGGCAATAAACATCCCTGTCAGCATAACCGATGCGCGTGGATTACCATCTCTGTTAATAAAGAAGAGTGGCGCACGAAGTTTGGAAAACCAGTTACCAGTACCAGGTAAAGCTTTGAAGGTACAGGATGGCACCCGTTACAATTTCCACCTAGTGACGAGAAACACCTTCGACGAAAGACCAACGTACGAGAATGTCTGGGAAGCTTTACTAAACTTGAGAGAGCATGTGCTTGAACTAAACGTTCATAGGCTAGCCATGCCCAAGATTGAATGTAGGCATTTAGATTGACGAATAATCCGTAACATGGTAGAAGTAATCTTCCGAGACACCGAAGTGCAGGTACTTGTCTGCGGACATTCCCAGGAGGAACAGTCAACGGAGAAGACGGTCGCATGTTACTTCCATGCAACTGGAAAATGTAACAAGGGAACCAGTTGCCGATACAGTCATCTCGTCTCAATTTCCTAGTTAGTTCCAGGAGGAACTGTCTCTTAAGGAGGGGGCAATGTTACGCGAGTGTCCCAGTGAAATTCCCGCATGAGACGACTATGATTACCTGCCCTGCGTCCCCTCAGCCCTGCGTCCCATCAAGCTAAGTAACCGATAACATTCCAGAGATTTCGACGATGATCGAGACTACGGGCCGACGAGAACAGTCCAGAAACTCGTCTAGCGACAAAACATCGGGCGTGTTCTAGAAACCTACATTTCGGATATAAATATAAGCATCGCCGCACAGGGCGGAAAAAAACAGAACAGTTAACAGTGAACAGTCAACAATAATCAGATAGTTGAGACGTAGTCGCATAGATGGACAATGTAGTGCTTATACTAAAGACAAACCGATCAATAAAGTGTTAATCAGTGACGTTCATATAAATTAGTGTAGTTAGTTAGTTAAGTGTTTAATATAAATTAGTAAATTAAGGACCGTACATATAAATCTGTAAATATAAATTAATTAATTGTAAATATAAATTAAAATAAACGTTACATTATTTTAATTAACCCTTTTAACAATGAATACAGAGTGATTCATCCAAATAAGGGCAACATATTTAATGAGAGGTGGGAGTTACAATCAATTAGTAGAACGCATTTTAAGATTTAAATTCTTGGCAGAGGGGTTCTTCATGAATAATTCATATTAGCAAATATAGTAATATGAAGATATCTATGATGGGAATATATGCGGGGATGTAGAAACGAAAAGGGAGATAATAGGATATTAATTAACTTAGGGTTCCTTCACACGCCTTGTGTGTGTGTGTGTGTGTGTGGTTGAATTTGATAAAACCTTGAAATTCCAGACCACAGTTGATGAAAAGCTGTGCAAAAAATAGCTGAATCACTGAAGGGAACCAAGTACGGAAAGCCTTTTTGCGTTCCCTGTACAGTCAGCGCGACAGGTTGCTCTCGCTGTATAGGAAACGGAATTGAAAATCAAGCACTCCGTTTCTTAGCTGATATGCGCGAAGCGCAGCCATGCCGCACTCAATTAGGCATTTTCCGCGTTTTATCTAGAATGATTATACCAGAAGTAACAAATGACAATAAAACTGTCACGGGAGGTTTAGCAGTTCAGTCTGTTGATACGAGAACAGAGAATATAAAAAACGAGATAACTCCAGAAAATTTTGATGTTTCCAGAATTTTACTAAATCTTTCCAGTCCCATCAAGTCAGCCGAAGTACTACATCTCAACTCAGTGAATGGAACTTGTTCAAATACTACATTGCTATCATATAAAGACTGTCAAGGATCTTTTCGTATTGGTAAGAAGACTTGGAATATTTTAAAGGATGGTAATAAATTAAATAAGAGGTACCATCTGTTGGGAATTCAAGATAATTCTCAACAGATTTGTTTTGTTAAATATATTATGCATTTTCTTCTTTAATAACATTATTTATTTCCGAATGAATTATCTCTGATGAGAAAACATCTAAAAGTTTCTCTATATATCTATGTGAAAAAAAGGAAGAATGTACTTAGTAACCGTTGTTATGTATCAGTTGTCATTGTAATAATTTTCTACGAATTGTCAATATAATTTCTAATTTCTAAAAAAGCGTATAATTATCCATCGTACTTCAAGAATAAGGCTTATAATCAACAAAGGTTTTCTGCGAGGAACCTGAGAGCAAAGGAGGGAAGAAATAAATCAAAAAGTACAGTCCACTAGGAATAAAATAATTCCTTCCCAAGCCATCGAATCCTTGCCCACCATCCTTATTACTTAAGGAATCGGATTGCAAAATTTGTGAACAATACATGTCTGATTGGGTATAAAAGTATCGAATACTTGAAAAAGACCAATGCCGTACAGATTTTTGCTCAATGCAAGCACAATAACAATAATTGCAAAAAAATCAAAATATTCATTGTTGGTGACACAGTGAGTGTTTATAGTAAATCTGTTGATTTCCATCACAAAGTCTTTCTAACCCATCACGTAAGAGGTGTTGAAAAATATTTCTTTCATGAAACCATTTCAATACAAAAAACAAACTTTATTAAAAGCTAATAAATCACTTTCATAAATTTGACGAAATCTTCAAAATATTAAATCAGATCCTACCCTCAGGAAAATTAAATCTGAAGCTCTAGGTGAACTAGATCGAAGTAAAGATGATTTAATCGATCTGATTTTAATGCAGAAAGCTCATCCAGAATATATTATTATAATTCTGCTTCATTTGTGTTATTGTGTGTGGTTCGTTTTTATGTTTTATTATTATTGTATTTAATTTATATGTTTGCCACGGCTTCTCCATCAGAGAATCATCTACGTACCTCAAGGTCGTGTTTCAGGGTTAGTAGAGGTAACGGTTCGTAGATGGAGTTCCAATAGTAAAATAAAAATTATTAATTTACTTTGATTTTGTTTTAATACAACAATATGTATCATTATAATTATAAGCAAACGACAACATAAAGTTATAAAATAATTACGCAATATTTACGCTACCAATACTTGCGGTAACCAAATAAAAATTACGGAACACGGTTCCGATTTACCCATCTAACAGCTGATCGGGTCTACCGGCTGGAATCTAATCTATAAAAATTGTGATGGAAACTGAAAATAAGATGATGTTCGGAAATAAAAAGAATTATATTATATACCTTGCGAGTATTGGTAAAAATTTGTTATCAAATTCTCTGGTAAGTATACGTTCTATTCTAAATAATACAACCTATAAATAACTCTTAACTATGCACTTTAAATCACTTTGAATATGATGCAAAACCTTAACCTTTCATAATATCAATCAACAAATAATAATTTATAATTTCTTTTCAGCGTCTGGATACTGGAAACTCGTTCAAATTAATCTATGTGATTAATATGTCTCGTACAAAAATTGCACAATGCAAATAATATTTGATTAAGTGGTTATCTCACCAATTCAGAAGACTAGAAGTTTAGTTGTGATAAGTTATTACCCACAACTCGTCTCAGCTATTTCTTCACATCCAGGAACTCTCGTTCTCCTGTCTGCAGCACCTTACTACTTGTATCTCCTAATTTTTTTTTCCAGAAGAAAACAATTTTTTATTCTTTTCGATAAAAATTTCTGTGACCTCTTTTTTCCGTCACCCGTCAACAACCCCTTAGTTTCCCCCTTAGCAACCTCTTCTGAAAAACCTAATCTACTTCCTTCCACAATGTCTTACCAACCTTCAATTCTTTATTAATCATGTAAATACTTCTTTAATTTCACTTTGACACTTCATGACATTTTAATCAAATTTGATATTCATGATATTATTAATTGAAATTTATAACATAAACTAAATCAGAGTATCTTTATAACTTATCTCAAATATTATTCAAAATCTCATTAAATCAAACCATATAACAAACATGACATACAAACATTATATTTCAATTGGGTATACTCTTGACAGTATACTTCAAATGATTGTTATTATGAATCTACCTTTTATATTTAATGCCAACATCTATTATTATATAAATTTTACCTACAGGGTGTGTATGAATTGTTCATTCTTATTTTTAAGAGTTGTTTCTAATTTTTTTATAGTTGTGACATTTTGAATTTTTATTAAAATAATCATATCATGATTCAATCTATAACAATATATAGGAGATATACATTCCATTCAATGTAAAAGTATATAGTGTTGAACAATTAGACGTCCTGAAATCCCAAATAATTGATAATACTTTGCCAATGATTCATTTTGATGCTACTGGAGGTGTCGTGAGAAGCCCTAAGTCAACTATAAAAGGAAGAATCTATTTTTATACCGCTGTATTCAATGTTATTGAGCCAAAAAGATTGTTTCTATTATTTTCCATATCTGCAAGCCCTGACGCTAATTCTATATTCAAATTAATGAACGACTTCAGGTATTTTTCCGAAGAACATAATCAGTGGCCTGCCTTTGCAAGAGTTGTAACAGATTTTTCCTTCTCTAATATACATGCCCTGTGTAAAGCGTTCAACAGATGTATCTTTATGAATATTAACAAAACCTATCATTTAGTGGTGAATCATAGATCTTTACTGGATGAAAATTTGATAGGAATACATATGTGCTGTGCCCACTTTATGAAAATGGTTTGTAAAGATGTAGATAATATATCCAAAAACACGGAGCAATTGAATTCTTTCAAAGATTTGATTGCTGCTGCTGTAGAAATAAATAATATTGAGACTTTTGATGCATTCGTTTTGAATTTATATACCATTTTGAAATCCAGTTTCTTCACTACGAAAGAGGAGAATGATTATATAATTTCTGGTGTAACTCGTAAGGAATTTGAAATGCTCACAAATTTTGCGGAAATAAAAACCGATGTTTTGTCTCTCAAAGTTGAGAGTAATTTGAAAATATCAAAAACCCGTTTGACAAAACAAGATGCTGCATATAAAAAATGTTCCCAAGAATATTGGTCACGTAAAGGGAGAAAATTGGATACTCATTTCACTGGTAAATATTTGAAAGGATATGAAAATAAGGTTGATTTAAAGAAGATAATTGTCCAGGAGATTTGCCCCAGTGTGCTAACTGTGGGCATGGAATACTAGAGGATGCTACAACTTGGGTTCAATGTGATCGTTGTAATCGCTGGATTCACCAAGAGTGTGACAGATCTACAAACGAGTATAAAACGTATAGAGGTGAATTAGTATGTAAAATGTGCACCCTCAACGTAACAAAGTATCCTTCTAGAAACCAAAGACAAATTTACGAAAAGTGTCAGTCATTCATGAACAATTTGAATCTGTCACAAAACGAGATGGATAAAATAGAATCCACCACCAGATTACAAAGAGAGATGAATGAATGAAAGCAAAATTAGAGTAACCTTATTCAATTTTGGCAAAATTTGTAAAACAGGGAGTACTGCATCTTATCCGAACATCATCATGACTTCAAGAACAAATAAACAACTGAAATCTCGAGCAGTTCTTTATGGCATTGAATATGAGAATAGCAATTTCAATGTATACTAAACAAACAAATTCAATATGTTAAGGAGCTGGCTTATTTATTCATCGAGAATATCCTTACTTAGCAGCTTCTCTCTACCGGCTTGTGGATGACGATGGTATAATAGAAGTGAAATCTCCATTCAACGCCCGAAATAATGATCCGGAAAAATACAAGTTCGATTTTTTAAACGTGGATGGGTCAATATGCAGGACCCATAACTACTATTATCAAATCCCAGGTATCCTAGAAATAACTGGAAGAAAGTGGTGTGATTTGGTTATATTCACCTTGAAAGGTATCAAAATAATAAGAATTGGCAAGTCGGATAGCTTCTGGCAGACAATGTTTGAATATTTGAAATCTTTTTATCTGTTTCACATGCTCCTTAATATTTTTTCTGGTAATTACAGAAAAAAGCTAAAGCGTAGTCTTCTGGAGAATAGTGCCGATACGAAATGCCGATGTTCATTCTGCTCTCAATGGGTAGATGAGAATAAAGAAAATTATTTTAAGTGCAGAATTTGTTTCAGATCCATTCACTATAAATGCTTATTAACCGTTCAAGAGATTAGAGATTGTTCGCCGGAAGTGCCTCGTCGTTCTTGAAGTCTGTCGCCTTGGTAACCATTCCTTGCTCTATGGGAGTGGATGCTGGGTTGCACTGTTCGAGTTTCATCTTTCTCAAGATCTTCTCCGTGTAACGAGGCTGGTTCACGAAGATGCCATCTTTGTCGATTTTGATTTCCATGCCCAAGTACGTGAATTTGTCTTGTGGTTTCTTGCTGAATGTGATCTGAAATTCTTCGCTTATCTCGTTCAAGAGTCTGTATATTTACTTTTCGTCTTTACTAGCTATCAATCCATCATCCACGAAGAGTGATAGCATAATGCTCTTGTCCTTGTTGTAGTAGATACACGGGACGTCATCTGTGCAAATCAGACCATGATTTTATCATGACCGGTGTCCTTGTAGCCACAGTAAAAAACTCACTCCATGCGGGTACAACCGTATCCTCCTGTACGGCTACCCGAACAGTCTTATCCTCGTGTGGGTGAAGGAATACTTCCTCAGAACCCACTCTAATCACTCGGTTCTTGAAATCTAGCTGGAAGCCATGTAGGTTCATAACGTCCATTTTGAATATTATGCCCTCTCCGATATCAGCGACAACGACAGTGTGGGTGAACTTCCCGGTAGTTCTCCATGGACGTTGGCGCTTTCACCTGTAGCAGTCTTGACTCGCAGTCTGATCGGTAAGAGTCTTTTTCGGGTGTTGACAATCTCGGGGCGAATAATAGTCCTCGTTGCTCCAGTGTCCACCAATAGTGTGTACTTCCTTCCATTAATTCCACCATCCACGTATACACTGTCATCGCGACATTTCAGACAGGCTATTAGGATGGAGAGGGTCTTTGGAAGGTTTTCTGGTCGAAGCTGCCCTCTGAAGGTCGACCCTTTCTAGTTTTCCTACTGGGTGTCTTGGTTTGTAGCAGTTCTCGGTCGCTTGCACGATCTGCGTACATATGCAATTTCTCCACAATTCCAGCATCTCACAGCTTTCTTTTTTCCATTTGAGATACTTTCCATCATGTTGACAATCTGGTCAAGCTTGTTCTCAACTTCTTCGTCTTAAAATCTTCGGTCTCTTCCACTGGAATGTTCTGGAGAATTTCCATGGCGTCTCCTTTAAGGGCAAGAGTTGAATTTAATACTTTCTCCTTCTCACTCCAGTTGTTCGCCTTTGATGCCGCCTCGAAATGCTCAAAATAGTTTGGCCATGACCTTTTACCATCGAAAGTTGACAGTTTCACTCGACTGTTGATATCGTTTTCTATTTTGGTTTCAACTCTACTTTCTCTGCCAGTTCATCGTTGTTTTGAGCTTGCCTAGTTGTAATATCCGGGTTATTACTAGTTTTCCTTTCGATTTCTTAGACTTTTTGTTTCATTTCTTCAGTGCCGTTCCTGGGGTGACGAACGTCTGCGTGCAAGAATTATTTTGTACACCCCTATATACTATGCTCAAATTTTGATGATAAGGCAAATTTTCATAATAATTTTCAGTTTGAGGTTTAAACTGAATAGTTTCCTTATAGACTAAAGTCACTTGAGTGTAACAGAGTGAATTGAGTTAAAACACTCAAACAGTACTCAACGCAAAAAAATCCGTCAACTTGAAAATGTGCAAGATCTGTCTAATACCTAAGTACCTAATTATCAAATAACAAGGTAGTTTTAGGATATAACACGTCTTGCTTTTGCAGATGCAAGCTCATTGGTCATTTAATTGTGATCTATGGCTTCACATATTTTATTATCGGAATGACAGCTAAATCTGAAAGCCATTCCTTGTCCATCGAAGTTCCCAAATAATAAGATTTTACAAGTTTCAGGTTAAAACTCCTTTCGCCAGAGGCAACAGGAACCGGCAGCGTCAAAAATATCCTTAATTCTATAGACAGGTTTGGAAACAAAGACTGCAAATTTTTTTGGCTATATAATTCAGAATATCTATGGGTGAGTCTGGGGTATTGCGAGAGTCTTTGACAGGGTTGAGGATTTTGTATGATGAAATTTCATTGTACAAATCAAGACCATCAATATCCTTGCAAACATTTCCTTCTACATGGTGAATTTGCAAAGCCAAATCCAAATCTATGCACGATCGTTTAATCTCATCAGAATTTAGGTTTTAAAAATCACTCAAAAATCCAAATGAATCAATGCATTGCTTCAATCTCTGGAAGCGACTGTGTAGAGATTGAACTGTTGTATTCAAAATTTGGAAATAAAAACTGATCTTAAATTTTCGCTTTGGATCTAGAAGTGGATCGTCTGTACTTTCATAATATGAAAATTGACTTTTTCTCTTTCGTTCCCTAATTGAAGAAAATGTTTGCTTTACATCATTTTTCATAGCTTCGGCTTTAGCCTCATTCACAAAAACATCAAAATTTTCATCTGACCTTTTTCAGTGAAGTAGTTTATGAGACTTTTTATTTCTCTATGGCATTCATTAACAACTGTATTTTCATTTTACTCACTATATTGACCTTTGACAATACATCGTACCAAATAATGATGGAACAAATAAATTTTAACGTTTTAATTTTTTTAAAAGTACCTTTGCTGAATGTTTGGTATCCATGTCTCTTACATTATCTTCCATCAAATCAAGTAAACTCCTACAAATCTCGAGAAGTTGAAATCCAAGAGGTTGAACGGCTCCGACTCTGCTTTCCCATCGAGTTTCATTCACTGATTTTGAAGATAGATTTTGTAAATTTTGCTTTGAAATATTCCACCTGTAAGGCGAAGCAGAAAAAAAATTGAACAGCTTCTGAATAATTGGAAAAAAAACATACAATCTCGTCTGAGATTTTAGCTGCATCATTAACTGTTAAATTTTATGTATGAGCACAACAAGGCAAAAAATAGCTCTCGTGTTGACTTTTTTAAATTGAGCTTAAATGCCCACATGCTTTCCATACATATTTGCGCCATTGTCATAATCCTGACCTCTCATATTAAGACAATCAATTTCGAAAATTGGCAGCATCTTATCTCTCAACAGATTGAAAAGCCCTTCACCTGTACTATCCAAAACTTTAAAAAAACCCAGAAAGTGTTCTCTTATTTCAACCTCATTCGAAGAAAAATGAACAAAGCGAATTATGAAAGTAAACTACTCAACATGACTAGCATCTGGAGTTCCATCCAAAATTTTTGAATAATATTTTGCTTTCTTGGGCAGTTTAAAATTTCTATGCCAATATTTTTTGTTAATATTAATTCATTTTGAAAGTGATAACCAAAATAATGGGGAAAAATCACCATTATTTGATTCGAAAAGATTAGACCTGAATGCTAAATTCTGACTGGCCAAATATCGCCCAATACAAATCATTCTTTTGATAATTGCACACCATTTTTATTTTCATTTTCGTTATGATGTTGTTGCTCTTTATCAATTGTATAATCTTTACTCAAACGCAATTTTAATTCGTGCTATTTTTGAGCCCCTTTCATATGTTCCATACTATTTTCATGTCGGAAATATTAGAATACACCAACCAATCCCTATTAACTATTTCGCCGTTTGGCAGCTTCCTAAGATATTGCGTTGCTGAAAATTTCCTACCAGACTGATCAACAGGAGAATTTTCTTCAATTTGAACAGCTACCTTTGTCACGATTGATTGGATAGATGATGACTCAAATAATTTGGCCATGTAGATGGATCAGCAATATCACTATCACTTGGTTTTAAATGAAACTAACTATTTCTAAATGACTCCACAATATATTTGAAAAAATTGTGGAGTCATTTAGAAATAGTTAGTTTCATTTAAAACCATATGATGAGTAGATTCCACGAAGTGAGGGTTTATACAGTTAACTCAATCACTATCACTGATATCAGCTATGTCACTGTCACTCAGATCTTTTTTCATTCTCGCTTACCGGATGACCCAGTTCAAGAGTTGGATCAGGTGAAACAGGCGCTCCAGAACTTACAGACGTGGATGGCTGCTGATCTTCGAGTTTATCCCGCTCTGCCTCCAATTTTAATCGACGTTTTTCATTTTGGGCTCCAGACAATTTTTTTCACTGCCATCACTCATTTCTGAAGAGATAAAAAACATATTTAGAAAAAAGCTGACCGGAGTCAAAATATAACCAAAAAACTCTCGAATCGAAATATTACTTGATTTACACGTTTTCTTTCATCTTCTCTTTAAAATCAGCAGCACAACGGCAACACGTAATATTATATTCAAATGAAATTATTATTAATCGTCAAAAATCACTTGATGACTGAACTGACTGACTGAAACAAGCCACATACTCCTGTTTTACCGTTACCTGTTCTACGGCTAAAAACTGAAATGTAAAAAACTTTCATAAATGCATATTTGACATTCGTCTGCTAGTTTTCTTGATTCTTGCGAAGTAAAAATTATTGATTCAATATTTTTCGTTTTTTAAGGTATTATTAGATATTTAGATATTTTTTTACTTCCGTTACTTAAACCGCATTTGAAACACGTATTTGACATGCGCAAAATGACTGCTTAATCAAAAATAATTGAAAAATATTTTCATGGAATACGAGGGAGGTACCAAAATTCTTATTAGATGCTATAAAGAAATATTGTGATTATTATTTATATGTTTATGAAAATTATGTTTCTCCAAAGTTGAAAGGAGAGAGTGGAGGTTACTTAAGTTTTGAATGTCTGATTTCTGGCTTTTATATTTCAAGAGGATGACCGAATTAATAGGAGAGAAATTATATATATAGGGTGAATTACGACTAACGGGACGGAGGTTTATGGCAAAACGGTGAAAATTTTGGAATGTTCGTCACTTCAGTAGTTTGTACATTCAAATAGGCTACATTTTAAAATTATTTTGGAATATACGGGATGATCCAATGAAGTGTAGTGTATCAAAGTTATATTTTTCCATATGGAACACCCTACATTTGATAGCAATTTCTGATGTCACCCAAAAAATAAAATACTGTTTCATAATAGTTCCCTATACCTAAATACAGAGGTTTCCGAGCTACTGACTACTTTTAAAATAAGAACATTTCGAAAAAAAAATTAATAACTCATTGATATGACAAATTCTAGCGAATTTTCTTTTACATCTCAATAGTCGGACATTCGTTTGATGCATGCCACGATTGAGTACTAAACATCTCTTTACAGGGTGTTCAGAATTATCAGTTGAATTATTAGATCATTAAATGTGTTATATCGGGCTTATTTTAAATGGAACACCCTGTATTTTATTAATTCATTATATTCAAAAAAATGTCCTTTTTCAAATGATATGAGGGTGTCCTATACCTAGGTACTATACTTTTCGCGCAATTTACAATTTTCTTAAAATTGTATGTTAAATCGATTTTAAAACATCTGCAGTTCTATCTTAATTTTATACTAATTATCTTGACAAAGTTATTGTGAAGAAAAACAGTGGAGCTACTAATAAATATGCACACTTGTAGTTTCTGTGGTACACTAACTCTTTTGTTACCGATAAATATTTGAGTACATAATAAAACAAAAACACATTATTAATAAAGTAAATACATAAATACTACGAAACGAACAACAAATTATTAAAAGCAATAAATGAAAAATTACTATAATAGCCCTAACACGGATGAGTGTAAACGTTTGGGGAGGGATTGTGGGCTAGTATGTTATCGGCCCGTATGTTTTTGACGGACACCTGGACAGAAGAAAATTTTCGAGTTTTTTGGAAAATATCTTCTAGATCCTTTTCGAAAACCTACCACAGCATCAGAAAGAAAATATGGTTACAATTAGACGTAGCTTCAGATTACTTTTCTCACTCACTTTTCTCGTGCTGTCAGGAATTACATCAATAGAAAATTGAGACATAAATGGATAGGTAGAGAAAGTCCTTATAATTGGCCAGCTAGGTCATCAGAACTGACCTAGATGGATTTCTTCGAATGGGGTTATAATAAAAATATCTTACAATATGGAATTAATAATTTCGGACGCTTTTGCGTCTATAACACCCGATATGTTGAATAATGTAAGTACCGGAAGCCAGAATCACGTGTCGCATTGCACAAGATGGCAAGCATTTCGACCATCCATCATGATTAGGTAAATTTTTGCATGTAATAATTTGTTGTTCGTTTCGTAGTATTTATGTATTCGCTTCATTAAAAATGTGTTTTTGTTTTAACATGTACTGAAATATTTATCAGTAAAAAAAGAGTTAGTGTACCTCATGAACAATAAGTTTGCATATTTATTAGCAGCTTCACTGTTTTATTCCACAAAAACTTTGTCAAGATAATTAGTATAAAATTTAGAGAGAATTTCAGATCCAAACAAGAGGTTCAATTAAAACTTAGTCCAAACCACAATAATTTAATTATGTCCAACAACGGACAATCATTCAGCTACTAGTTTCGGTAGAATTTACCATCATCAGGCTATAATAGAAACAGCATACTTGATATAAAAATCTCATGAAGTTATATTAAAATCTTTTGAAATACAATCCAAATCAAATACAAATAGACTTAAACAAATTTGAAACATTTGAAAAAAATTTTTAAGAAAAGCAATACTTGGTCATTAAATTGTGTTACGGTTCATTCTGCTTCATTCTAAAATGTGAATATTTTATCAACAACTATGGTTTGGATGCATAAAAGATATATTTCTTTATTTATTTATTACCTCCAAAAAAAAACCACATATATATTATATAGTGAGGTCGAACTTATAATATAGGATACATTGCAAACAGTTAATTCAATTGAAAGAAACAATTCAGTGTATACATTCTGAAAACTGATTCAAAGATTAACTTTGACACATTGTCATTTACAAATCCCAAAGGTGTCTGGATTCTTTGATCATTCAGTTAGCTCCTTGACCTTGACCCCCAACTGAAAAGGTAAAAGACCTCGCCTGACCTTTCAAGGCCATTGACACCGGCGACTGGTTATAAATCTTCACCATTTTGTTTGGTACTTTTCCCAATATCACATGGTTGTTGAACTATCGTTTTGTGCGGTTTTGAGAATTTGGTAAAATTAACGATCAGGGATCCTCCCATGCAAATAGTTGTAAAGGTGCATGATTTCATGGATATAGATTCCTGATTATACAAAAACAAACCACTTAAAGGTCACACACCATCGAGGGTAAGTTATCCACACGGTATCTATTGGGACTTAATCACCAACACTGTTTCTTATTTATATTTTCTTTTCAGACCTTCTTTTTATTCTTTTGGTTCTTTCTTTCTACTTCTTACTTCTTTGGTTCCATTTCATCGAGGCTGCTACGGGACTTTAACTAGTATTGTTGTAGGTAGTGCTCTACCTCCAACAGCCACTACTACATTGTACCATTTTCTTCATCTCAACTTCACACTCAGCTACTACTCCAACAGCAGGCCAGGGAAACATCAGTAGGTAAAACCGCACAAGGGTTGTGGAGATGTAAAACACAAGTAAGACCTTTCTGAATTGTAATTTAGTGCGTGTATAGCATAGCGTTAATCCTTTCACCTGATTAACAGTGACAGTCCTACAGATTAATATTAGCAGTAGGGGAGGTAGCAATTGGTAATGTAATAAATAAAATTGATTTCCTTATGAAAATCCAACAATCAAAGGAATACTAGATAGCTGTCATACCAACATCATCAACTTGCAGTATAGTAAAATCAATAAAACCGAATACATCAAATAATGTGGCGTGGAAAAGGAAATTATAAAATATCTTAGAAATTAGGTACCTAAATTTATCAGATATCCGTTTTTCCCCTTTTTTCATCAATCTTATTAGGTACCTGATTTCTAAGATATTTTATCTACAACTGTCATGTAACGAGTACGATTTGACACTATTTTTAGTGTCATAATGACGTATATTACCGCACTAGTGCATTTTTGATTACATTACCGCACTAGTGCGGTAATGAGAATCTAGAAACATATTAATACCAGAATTAAATATTTAAAATAACACTGGAAGCTGCATTTTCAATTTCCGAAAGGAGATTGTCTTCGCTTGAACTCATTTTTATAGATTTTTGTTCATTCAAATTTGAAAATTCGATGACATAACTAATTTATTTTATTTCCACATCCTTGTTTGTTTTTGATGATATGGTCACAAAATATGATACACAGTACCTTATGTTTGCAGTCAATATTATTAAAAATACGTTGGATTGGAATTTTTTTTAAATTTTATAATATAGGTACTGTTGATAATACTAATAAACAGTTGTAGATAAAATTTTGTACGTAACACGTGTGATAGGAATTATTAACGCACTTATGTGATTACACGACTCGGCCTACTGCCTCGTCTTGCAAACTTCACATGCGTGCGTTAATAATGTCCATATCCCACTCATTACGTAAATAACTATTATAATTTCCAATTTTCTTTTCCACACCACATTCTTTGATGTGTTCGTTTCAATTGATATTACTATACTTTAGGCTGATGATGTTAGTATGACAACTACCTAGTATTCCTCCGATTGTTGGATTTTCATAAGGTAATTAATTTTATTTATTATATATAATCAAAATCCCTGTTACCATTTAATGGTGTAGGGTATATTTTAATGTCTATAATTGTTTACAATATTTTTCAGTGTCTGTTATTATATTACCAATTCAATTATCAAGTATTGCTTTTCTTGAGAAATTTTTTTAAATGTTTCAAATTTGTTTAAGAGTAAATAGGTTGCACTGATTCTATCTCATGGGAATCTCCATGAAAAAATCACCAAAAAAGCTAAGGTCTGACAACGTGCGCGGACAGGATTGCGCAATAGCAAACGACATCTCGTTCGAACGGCCTTAGCGTCTATTATATACAGGGTGGATCAAAAGTATCGGGAATTCACACCGTGCTCAAACGGCATCTCGTTCGAAAGGCCTCAACGCCTTACGTAAATCATATACAGGGTACACCGTGCGTGACAGGTGACATATCTTTGGAAAGGCTCATATATACAATATTAGAAAAAATCAGGTTAGTCAAACGCCACGCTATCACGTCAAACGTCACCTTGTCACATCAAACGCTTCGTTGTCAAACGTCACCTTGTCACATCAATCGCTTCGTAGTCAAACGTCACGTTGTCACGACAAACGTTACGTTGTCACGTCGTTAAGTCAAACGGCACGTTGTAAGTCAAACGTCACGTTGTCACGTCAAACGCCACTTTCTCATTCGTCACGCTGTCACGTAAAACGTCACCTTGTCACGTTAAACGTCACGCTGTCACGTCATACGTCACGTCTTCACGTCAAACGTCACGTTATCACGTCACATTGTCATATCAAACGTCATGTAAAACATTACGTTGTCACAGTTACGTTCTATAGAGTGATAGGATATATCGTATACAGGGTTTAGCATTAGAAAAAATCAGGTGACATCGCCAAACGTCACGTCAGGTTAAGTCAAACGCCATGCTTTTACTTCAAACGTCACTTTGTCACATCAAACGCTTCGTTGTCAAACGTCACCTTATCACGTCAAACGTCACGTTGTTATGTCAAACGCCACGTTGTCAAGTTAAACGTCACGTTGTTACGTCAAACGCCACGCTGTCATTCGTCACGTCAAACGTCACGTTGTCAAGTAAACGTCACGTTGTCACGTGAAACGCCATTTCCTCATTCGTCACACTGTCGCGTAAAACGTCACCTTTGTCATGTCAAACGCCACGCTAGCCTTCGTCACGCTGTCACGTCGAACGTCACGTCCTATGTCACGTTGTCACATCAAACGTCACGTTATCATTCGTCACGCTGTCACGTCAGACGTCACCTGGTCACGTCGAAGGCCACGTTGTCAAACCAGCCACAGAAGGAATATTCACCTCTTGCGACTGATCCTGCTTCCGCTGCTTTTCATTACCTTTATGATGAAAATTTTTTAGTATTTTAATTGTTTCAAACATTTATATCTACATGCTTGAGGTATCAACTCACATTACAAAGGGACTTCTATTTGCTGATACCTTACCTAATATCTTGTCTACCTAATTTTTTTTGTATCTACTTTTTCCTAACCTATCTCTATCTATGATCATTCTGAAAGATTGATTTAGATATTCCACTTATTAGACCAGGGTCGATAAATTTAAAATGGTATAAAGTGAAAAAAAATTATAGTAGGATGAAACCCATTGGAAGGGGTGGAGAATATAACAAAAACGGAAGGAAATAGTAGTTTGTGCAACTAGTGTGGATATGATGGCCATATCGCACGAGGACGAAATTTGAGCACGACACCGTAGGCGGAGTGCTCAATCGTTCGAGTGCGATATGGACAATCCAAACGAGTCGAACAGTATATTTTTTCTACTACCCACTTAAAAAATCTAGAAAATAAACATTTCAATAAACTGTAATCTCGACAGTAATATAACTTCAATTTCAAAGTTTTCGAGAATTTTCATAATTTTACCAATCAATATCAAGCGGAGAGTAGATTAGCAACGTATGCCTGACTATTGAAATAGGGAAAACCGTGTGTTAGAGAGAGAGAGAGAGAGCAGTGAGACAATGTGTAAGAGAGAGACGTAAGAGAGACACGTAATGCAGACTCATTGCGAAGATAACAGCGGGAGCGCTGTCGGTTAAAAGTAACGTATACCGGGTGACTTAAAAGTAACAATAAAAAACAATAATAAATAATTATTTAAATCGTTGATAACTTTATAAAAGTATACAAACTCTCAAAGGACATTGTGTAACATACATTTGATGGTCCCGGAAAGGTGTTGGCACATGCTTATTTCCCAAAAGGCAACAGTTGTACAGAGCTTCATATTGATGGTGACGAGAATTGGAATTTAAGTTTGGATGGATCAAGTTCAGAAGATCAAACTAGTCTACTTATGGTATTAATTCATGAAATCGGGCATATCCTAGGAATTGGTCACAGTGATATTGAGACAGCAATAATGTATCCATGGTATCAATTCAACATTGCTCCTAAATTGGATGAGGATAATAAAATGGCCCTTGAAGCTCTTTATGGATCAATCAATACATATGTAAATAATCCTTTCAAACCCACATCTCGTCCACCAACACCGACTACAAAGACACTTAGATATCAACCAAATGAACCGAATAAAAATTTATGTGACATAACACCGGAGTATATGTTCATTGCCATGGCTGGTGTACATGTACTTTTTCAAAAACACCACATACTACAAATATAATGAGTTTACCAAAAGACTAGTTGCAGCCGGACCCTTTAATTGGAACGTGTTCGACATTCCATGTCCAAATGGAGACCTTTTAAATCATCTCAAAATTTTATTAACAAAATTTCTTTTCTTTCTTTTTATCAATGATGTATATTTTAAATAAACTCTGTAATTAATTAAAAAATTATTTTTATGGAAATTCCCAATCTCAAGGTTTTACCTATTAATTTTTTGATAACAGTCCATACGTAGGAAATTGATAAGAATATAATGACCACATGTACAGGAAATAGTGAAAATTGATTAGAATATTCGCAAACCATACGGACCACATTAACAGGAAATTCTTATCGTGCGGTTGACCCAGATAGGAAAACAAAAATTTTCGCAAATAAAAATATTTTTCTAGAACATTCTATCACAATCGTATAGAGATAGTGATATGAGTATAAATAAGATGTTGCATTGTGTTGGAGTCAGTCTATAATCTTCCACCGCCAGCAAGCAAACCAACTCTGAAGAACAGTTACTGTTAAAATTGTGTCTTAACAAAAAATGTAAGTATTTATTTTTCCTGTTTTCTTGTGGGTGACGCGCCCTCTCTGTTTTCAGATGGATTTAAAAAAAATTAACGAAGCATCTCTAATTACAGAGAGAAAACCAATTACAAAAATACTAGATCTACCATTGAATACTTTGAGGGCTATAAAGAAGGCGAAAATAGTCAACTCAAAATTCGGAGAATCCGTTTTATTGGATTTAGATGCAGAAGTAGTGTTTCTACCGCAAAGAGTCACAAGTGTCTACAAACCTGTTATTGAAGAATTTGAAGGGAGAAAATACGGAATTATATTCAAGGGATTAGTGGATGTTGGAAAAAATCAACGGCTAGCGTCATTTGAAATTGAGAAACTATAGACTAAGACAGAGAGAGAGAGGTGAGTACCATGAATATTGTTTGATAAGATAACGGATAGAGAGATGTAGAAATTTGGTTGAATCGATTGAAAAAACAAATTAAAGCATGTAATTTGACAATTAAAAAAGGAGGACTGCATGTAGGTACAATTAGGAAATTACAAACACACATAGGGCATTTCAAACATTTTCAACAACTTATTTTAAATAGGAATATAGGTATGGGGCTAAATAATAAACTGAAAAATAGGATTAAATGGGAAAATGTAGCTTCTGCATTTACAAGCAGAATTAAAACCGGAGTTATAGTAAATTTACATCATAAGGACTTAACGGAATTTTTGAATGATTGTCAAATAATTTTCAAAAATAAAATAAGAGAAATTTTAAGGGAAAAATATTCTGTTGTTAAAGTTTATGTTTGTTTTTGTGGAGAGTTCATTAAAAAATCTGGTGAACATGAAATTTCTAGTTTCTATTATTTTATTACTAAAAATTCTATTATCGATGTATCGACCGATATAGAGCGATGGTTTTTCGAGAACGTCAAAGATAAAATTAATTTTAAATTATCAGAATTTCAAGAGAGGGACTCTGGTTTTGCATTAAGTAAAATTATTTCTTTAGAAGTAAATATCAATAAATTTGAAATTGGAAACGGCTCATCTTATATTAAACTTCCAGAACCTATTCAAAAAAAGCGAGGGTGTATAAACATTAAAAATTCTGACCAAGCATGTTTTTATTGGTCAATTGTTAGTGCTTTGTACCCAGCCAAAAATAATAAAGAACTCACTTCCTCATATCCATATTATAGCACAGTCTTGAATACACAAGACTTGGAAGCTCCGATGCCCGTGCATCAAATTTCAAAGTTTGAAAAATCTAATAACATTTCCGTCAATGTCTATGCCTTGGATTTAATTGAGATAAATGATAAAAAACCATTTTACAAAGTATATCCAGTAAGACTTGCTAAATCAATACACGAGAAACATGTAAATCTTTTATTAATTCAAAATATATATTTTCCAAAGCTAAACGATTATGAAGCACCTCCTATAGATAACGACAATTCAGAAATCACATATCACTACTGTTGGATCAAAGATTTGTCACGTTTAATTAATAGTCAGTTAAGTAAAAATACGTGTAAAAAATTCATTTGCAATCGGTGCTTAAATTATTTCAGTAGTGAAAGTAAATTGAATGTCCACTTGAAATTATGCTCTGAATTAAATAATTATAAAATGTCTTTACCAAAATATGAATCTGTTAGTTTTAGAAATTATATATATAAACAAACTACGCCTTTTGTAGTTTATGCTGACTTTGAGTGCATGCTAGAACAATTTACAGATAAAACACAGCTTCATAATAAGACAAAGAAATATCAAAAACATATAGCATATAGTGCTGGCTACTATGTAAAATGTAGCTACAACGAAGACTTGAGTTTTTTCAAGAGCTACAGAGGTAGAGATTGCATGGATTGGTTTGCAAATGAATTATCGAATTTAGCTAAAAGTATTAAATCAAAAATTAAAACTATTACACCTATGGAAGAAAAACCAGATTTACGTGTGGCAACAATGTGTCACATATGTGAAAAGGGTTTTTCCTCTACAGATATCATTGTTAGAGATCACGATCATTTTACGGGGAAGTTTAGAAATTTTGCACATCAAGCATGCAATTTAAATTTCAAAAAACTGTTTGTTGTACCAACAATTTTTCATAATTTGAGTGGCTATGATAGCCATTTCATAATTTCAGAATTAAGTAAAAGAGGAAACATCAGTTTACTCCCCATAAATAAAGAAAAATACATTTCATTTACACTTAACGATTCAGGTACGAATATAAAATTTCGATTCATAGATTCACTAAGGTTTTTGGGTGCTTCCTTGGAAGAATTGACTGCTACATTGAATGATGATGATTTGAAAATTTCCAAAAGAGAATTTAGTAATTTAAGTATCGAACAATTTAAATTAATAGCCAAAAAGGGGGTTTTCTGTTACGATTTTATAGATAGTTGGGAAAAATTAAATACTTGTGAACTACCACCAATAGAGGCATTTTATAATAAATTGGAGGATAAAACATCAGTATTGAAAAGTATTCTCATGCTCATGCAGTGTGGAAATCATTTAATATTGAAAATTTGGGTCAGTATTCCGATCTGTACTTAAAGACCGATGTTTTACTTTTATCAGATGTTTTCGAACAATTTCGAAGAAAATGTTCAATAACTTATGGGTTAGACCCAGCATGGTACTATACAATGCCTGGATATACTTGGGACTGTATGTTGAAATATGTAGGATGTGAATTAGAGTTATTGCATGACGTAGACATGATAATGTTTATCGAGAAAGCAATTCGAGGAGGAATTTCGGTTTGTAGCAGTAGATTATCGAATGCTAACAATAAGTACATGCCTGAATATGATTCTACAAAACCCTCAAAGTACTTAATCTACCTAGATGTCAATAATTTATATGGTTGGGCTATGTGTGAGTCATTACCATATGGAGGATTTGAATGGTTAGATAATGAAAATTTTGATGTTATGTCTGTGGCAGATAATTCTTCCGTAGGATATATATTACAAGTAGACTTGGAGTATCCACAGGAATTACATGATCTTCACAGAGATTTTCCATTTGCTCCCGAACACCGCAAGCCTGTAGGCTCAAATTATTCCAAATTAATGACAACGCTTTATTGTAAAAAAGAATACACAGTTCACTATCGTAATTTAAAACAAATGTTAGCCAACGGTTTAAAAATTAAAAAGATACATAAAATTCTGAAATTCAATCAATCTGCATGGCTGCGGCCCTATATCGAACTAAATACTCGTTTGAGGGCTGCAGCCACCAATGACTTTGAGAAAAATTTATATAAATTGGCAAATAATGCTGTGTTTGGGAAGACAATGGAAAATATACGGAAGCACCGAATTGTAAAACTTGTTAAAACCTGGAATGGTCGATACGGCGCCAAAAATTTGATATCTAGTGTTAGGTTTCATAGTCGAACAGTTTTTAATGAAAATCTTATTGCAGTAGAACTCACTAAATCAGAATTGGTTTTTAATAAGCCTCTTTATGTTGGTATGGCAGTTTTGGATTTGTCGAAGCTGTGTATGTATCAATTCCATTATGATTACATGATTCCGAAATTGGGTATTGATAGATGTAAATTAATGTACATGGACACAGACAGTTTTGTGTATGAGCTCACTTGTGATGATGCATATGAGGAGGTGCTAAAAGCAGATTTAACAAAATTCGATACTTCAGATTATCCCATCAATAATGACTATAATATTCCACAGGTGAATAAAAAAGTTCTGGGAGTTATGAAAGATGAAAACAAAGGTCAAATTATGACTCATTTTGCAGGCTTAAGGTCTAAAATGTATTCTTTTAAAGTTCAATCAGGTGCAATAGTAAAAAAGGCAAAAGGAGTTCGATATAATGTAGTAAAAAACAAAATAAATTTTGAAGATTATGTAAACTGTTTGAATGATTTCAAAGAAAAAAATATTACTCAACGCTGTATTAGGTCATATGCTCATAACGTATATAGCATAGAACAGACAAAAATTGCGCTAAGTCCTTATGATGATAAAAGATATTTGATCACCAATAGTTATGATACGCTGCCGTGGGGTCATTATAGTATTCCAGACTTCCTCTCTTGTAGATAATGAACTCCCCAACATTAATGGAATTATGCATCATAAAAATTTGTGAAACGATAAAGTCAGCAGCCGATTTCGCAGAGCAATCCCCTCTTCCTCGGAAATTGACCGAAAAAAATTGTGAAAAAATTTCCTGTTTACAAATGGAATGCGATGATAAAAGAGGCTGAGAGTAATCCAAATTCTTCATCCATTGGAATAGAATATATTGACTATAATAAAGAAATTCCGTTATATTTAAGAAACACTATATTAAGTAAAACAAATTGGGGAGATATGTTTGAAGAATCTACTTACTGCGTATGGTCTAGTGCAGTGTTTCTCAACCGCCGGTCCGCGGACCGGTACCGGTCCGCAAGAAATATTTACCGGTCCGCGAAATATCCAGCTTTTATAGGCCGACCACCGATACAGTACCTACATTACAATAATAATAGTTTACTAGTTTAAAAAATAATGTAATATTTGATGAAAAATACAACAAACTGGCAACTATGTACCTAATCGCGTTTCACAAATTGCCGTACCACCTGCGTTGCCAGTCTATTATAATTATAATAGATCTATTATTATTCAGCAGTCCTTTTACGTTGTTACGTTACTCACCAAATCTGTTACTATTTTGAGAGAAGTAACGCCCTTAATTCAAGATTGTTTACAACTTTATGTCAAGAAATGGGATCAGATCATGTACAACTATTGTTACACGCCGAAGTACGCTGGCTATCCAGAGGAAAAGTCCTTAAGCGGTTGTATGAATTAAGAAATGAGGTACAATTGTTTTTAAATCAAAAGGGATCATTCTTGAGCAGACATTTTCAGAGCAAAGAATGGGTAGCCTTGCTTTCGTACCTATCAGACATATTTTTACTGGTAAATGAACTAAATTTAAGTCTTCAAGGTAAAACTAATACCGTTTTCAACTTCTACAATAAGATTGATGCTTTCAAAAAGAAACTAAAACTCTGGTATAAACGTGCGGAAGAAAACACTTTTGATATGTTTGCTTCTTTCTTTGATTACATTAATACTACTGACATGGATCAGAAGAGCGTTATCAGCGTTATTTTGGAGCATTTAAAAGAACTATCAATAGCTTTTGATCAGTATTATCCCCCAGAAGAAGATGTACGTTCAGGTAATCTGTGGATAATCAATCCATTTATTGATAATTATGATAACAATCTCACTACAGTCCAGGAAACAGAACTTATTGAACTGTCTTCAGATCTAGGACTTAAATCACAGTTCAATTCAATAAATATATATCAATTCTGGATAAAGACTGCAACAGAATACCCCAATCTTCATGCAAAGGCGTTGAAGATTTTATTGCCTTTTTCCTCAACTTATTTATGTGAAACTACATTTTCGGCTATGACTGTTATTAAGACGAAACATAGAAATCGACTTGATCTTGCGCCTGCTTTACGTATTGCTGTAACTGGTTTAAAGCCTAGGATTGACAGTTTAGTCAGAAACAAAGACCAGCAGCAATCTCATTAATTTTAGTTTTTATATATCCTTTATTTTGGTAAATTATTTTTTGCTTATTTGGTATCTACTTACGTTGTTCACATTTCGACTCATTGTTGTTTTGACTAATATATTAATTAAAAAAATAAATATATCATTCACGTTGGAATTTTCTTGAATTAAGTTTTGGTGCTTTTATTACTTCAGTTTTGGTGCAATATTATAAGTAAGTTGAATATACAAATGTAAATTATAACAAACAAAATGCTTTAAAAATTATGTATGTCTTCATGATTTATCTTTGTGAAAAATTGTGCATTGGGTCGAATTATTAATATTACCGGTCCGCGCGAACGTGCCGAAATATTTTACCGGTCCTTGGAGTAAATTCAGTTGAGAAACACTGGTCTAGTGGATATTGGCTTCCACAATATCGTATAAATGTTTGTAAATCATGTTATTTTGTATTTAGGATGGTGCATTAATATTTAAAAAAGAACATTTTTGTTAATTATGATCACTGTCATGAAGTATTTGATGGTGACGAAATTGTTGAATGTGTATATCATGAAATGTCCTATTGGTGTCAGAGTTGTTTTAACAAAGTTTTATTCATGATAAAATCACATGAGTCCTGTATTAATGATTTACATGAGATGCCTAGAAATAATCGTTTTGATGATTCTGATATAGACAGTGATATTGATACTTTTGAGGCCGCTATGCAGTAAAAACAATATTCATGGAATGTATCTCTCTCTCTCTCATAAATGTAGAATATTGTCGTTTTCTTATAATAAAATTATTTTTTCAAATTATTCCTTTGTTATTGCGGCATTATGAACGGTGACAGTTCATAATGCTACATCAAAATATAAATATCTGTTTTATCATAGTTTTTTGGTATTAGTATGCCTTATAGGTGATTTATATCAGCGTTGTTAGTGTTGGACATAAGTCCGTGCCCAACAGGGCTTTATTAGAAATGTATTTATATTTTCTCTCTCTCATAAATGTAGAATATTATCGTTTTCTTATAATAAAATTATTTTTAAAATTATTGTTGTGTTTTTGTTAGTTTCCAATATATCCTTATGTAATAGCAGTAAAACAATATTCATGAAATGTATCTTCCTCGTCGTTACGTCAAACGTCACGTCGTTACGTCAAACGTCACGTCGTTACGTCAAACGTCACGTCGTTACGTCAAACGTCACGTCGTTACGTCAAACGTCACATCGTTACGTCAAACGTCACATCGTTACGTCAAACGTCACATCGTTACGTCAAACGTCACGTCAAACGTTACGTCGTTACGTCAAACGTCACGTCAAACGTCAAGTACTGCGTCAAACGACCATCAAACGTGTCTACGTATGGGAATGTTCTCTTTCGTAATATGTCTTCAGAAGAGTACAGACGTCGAATTGAAGAGTTTATTAATAGCATTGGTGAATTAAAGAAAGATATTGCTTTCTATAAAGATAAAAGTGAGGTTATGAAACAAATGGAGAATCTTAGTTTATCTGATAAGGTAGGACAGACGTGGAGCAGTCTTCGTATAAACTGGATACCTCAAGAGATCCATCAGTTAGCTCGTAGACTGCCGCAAACTACTTATCCGTTAAGACGTATTCAACCTACACCATGTTCAACAGAACAGAAAAGGAAATAAAAAATGAAATTAATAATGTTTTCACAATGTCATGTGTAATATTAGTGGCTGTATTTGTTTTAATTTTAAAAATTATTTTGAAAATTGTAAAACGAAAATTCCAATCTTCATGTAATATAAAAGTTGATGAATATACAGAGTGTTTCAATAAAACCCATGTTTTTTAGAAAAACTTTATTTATAAAGGTAATACAGTATTTGAAAACCAGTGGCAGAGGCGTTGTACATTTCTTTCGGTACACGAATATACTCCAGTGGCGTGGCAGGGGTTTGGATCGTGGACAAAGTTTCCTGTTGCACACGGCGTACCATCAAATTTGCAAACATCAATAATGCGTGGAAAAATACCGAAAATGTGACATTTCTTATCCAGAAATTCGGCTTTTTGTTGACCTCGAACGTAAATGTAGTCTGCGGCATACAATAACTTGCTTTTCAATATTTCATTTAGTTTAGAATATTCTACATCTCCTGAAGAGTATCGAATACCATGCACATTCCTTTCCAAGTATGATGTAGTCGTCTTGTCTGCGTCGCTCAATGTGGAAAACGGTTGCGGTGGTAAAAATATGTAATGCGAACCTTTAAAACCAATTTCTATGCTGAGTTCTTTGACAACGAAATGACCTTCTACAACAAAACCTTGGATGTCTACGAATGCTACTCTCATGTTGACGTCTGCTCGAACACTAACTCACAACATCTAGTTCAAGCTTTTAACAATTTCGGAGAAGGGGAAGTATTCCATTACGCAATCGTGAATTATGATGCAATAGACTTTGGTATTTTCGGGAAAGCCTATGTTTGCTTCAATGTCAAGTTTCACATCGACTGTGGACGCCTTCATACCTTCCTCCTGTTTTGAACAATCGATAACAAACAATGCTCGTTTCTTGAAAGAAGAATAATCCAGCAGGGTACGCTTCTGTGTGGAGTTTGCGTAGTTGGGATAGAATTCAGTGTAGTTAAAATACGCCTCATTGTAGTCAGTTTTAGCGAAATCCAATTGCATTCTTTCATTGGGCCAATAGTCACCATTGAGTGATAGTCTTATACTTTGTACGTCGGCATTGTCAAATAGAGTCGGGTCAGCTGTACTCGAGTTACGTTTGTCGGTTTGAAAGAAAACAATAACAAAACGAGGTCTTTCAACTGAAGTGGATGTCTTGACAGCCCAAACTTCATGTCTTGCTCCTTTAGTAATTGAAGGTAATTCGTGTAACTCCCACTTCCTGAATGGAATAACTATAGGTTGATCTTTTTGAATGGATTTCATAAGATTTAATTTTATGTCGTCATTAGGAAAGATATGTTTAACTTTCAGCTCAACGCTTGTAATGTTAATTTTAGCTGTTGTAGGCGTTCCAGAGACATTCTTTTCAGTAATATATAAGCAATCATTATCGTTTCGTGCTCGAACTAGTCGTATTGTTTGACGTCCACATGTAATCATGGGATAATCGTTGAAAATGTTGAAAATATGTTTGAGAGGTATTTGAAGGCTGAAGGACTTGTCGCTTACATTCAAAATAGGATCTTTCGGGTAATTCCAGCCGGCTATAGCCATATGATTGGAATCTTCTTGGTTATAACAGGTCATGGCACGTACGGTGCTTACTATTCCAGGATCTCGAACTGTTTCCATTTCCCTGGCACTTTCACTGTACGTACATGAATCGAATAGAAAGGCTCCAACATTATTTGCTAATTTTACGTCACCAGCTCCGTGTACTTCGAGAGAACCCCTAATGCACAACAATGTTTCGCTCATCGCAAAAAACGAATCAACCTGATTAATGCTAAACTCCACAATGTCACTGCAATTGAATGATTTTATAAATGGAGCATAGGTTCTATATTCGGCCTTTCGAATTGACTCATCAAACATCGGCTTACGATAGATATCAAACATTGGAGGTATGTCGTTTTGGCGTAGACGTTTTCCATACATGGTTGTCATTTTTCAATTTAAAACCCAGCGATTGCAAGACCAATTTGTTTGCGAACGAGAGCTGTTTCAGCTTTGGCGACTGCTCAGCTAATGAAGTTGGAAGTGCTGCAGATTGTCTTTTATGATTGATTATTAGGCCCATCGCGCTCTAAGCTCCAACACCAACGTACTTAGTTCTCCACGAAAGTTTACGGGCTGACCGTCCCGGTCTAAAGCGATGACGGTGATATTGGTTATTTCACTTTGTGGTATAACAGGTAAATAGAGTAAATTATGAGGAATTTCGTCTATGGAATATCCCGGATCCACTTGTATGACGAATTCGTATATAGTATGAGCAGGTCTGTTTGCATCGAAGGCTCCAGTGGTAATGTTACAATCGAAGCGAATACTAGATACTTTAATGATTTTGACGGGGAGATCTGAAGAGTGCAATTTGTTGGCTTCGAGTATTTTCGGTGAAAATCCCAAGATTCTTCCGAGACTATTGGTCTCCTTGAAGGAAATTTTGTATTTACTGGAAATTTCACATTTTAACGTATTATGATTGGGTTTTAGTGAAAATATATCCTCTGGTCTAGTTATATTGCCTGCACCCAATTTATCTCGGATAAACGCTTCAAGATCGGCAATTTCGTAACATCCTGTGGGAAAATCAAAACTTTGAAGCTTGCCCTTGGTATCGTAGTAGAAAAACTTACAATTTTCAATGTTCGGTATACTGTGATAAGAATGAAAAGATCGTAGAGCTATTTCGTATTCCTTCTTCGGATCGAGCTCAATAGGCGTAGGAGGTTGAAAGGTAAACACGTGATTGGTGCTGTTAACTCTCAGCAACTGCGACATGATGACTAATGAAAAACGAATAATGTTTGAATTTAAATATCATTTTTATTTTTTTAATGTTTGTTTACAAAGGAAACAAGTAGCTTGCGAACTCGGAGGACCGTCACAATGCGTCGTCCAATCAGGTCGGTTGTAATGGATGAAACAAGGCAGTCGTATTTGTAGTTCAAAATTTGCTCGATATTCATTGGGAAGTTTATGCCATATTTCCAGCAATTCCCAAGGTCTTACACACTCTATTAGATGTTCAATGGGAAAGTGCTTTAGTTCTTCGGCAGTAAAACTGCTCAATGTTTTTCCATGGTAGATATGTTGTAGTAATAGTTTCATCATTGTTGTAGAAATTTCAAACACAAATGGCCACAATTGATTTGATCGTAGTTTTGATATTGGGTATTGTTGTAGAAAATTCGCGCACTTTTTACGAGATTTTTAACAACTTCTTTCGGCGGCTTCAAGTTACCAAATGAATCAAAATACTCTACATTGTTGTTTATCTTTCGGTAAGCTACCCAATGACTTCCGCTATTCTCAGAGATGTCCAAATTAACAACTGCGCATTCTCGTTTTCGGGGGCCGTCTTTGGGGAGAGTGTCTCGCATGAAAACTCCTCGAAAATGCGGTATTTTAAGCGATTTTGCGTAATGTGTTATGTCAAAGTCGGTTAATGCGTGATTGGGTAGCTTTATCGGTTTTTTTGTTTTTTCAAGTACAATCCAAAACCGCCTTTTGGGTACTTTTTCAGATACAGACCAGATCCTACACGTTCCATAGCCTTATTATGACGTACATCTTCTTCCAATTTCTTTTGCGCATGCTTTGCGTCAATGACAGTTTTTGCAATTCCAGCAGCACCACCTGACAGCGCTCCCAGTGCCGAAAGGCCTGCAAACAAAGGGATAAGTGGTAGGAAACCTCCGGATTTCGCTACAGGTATCACTCGAGGAACCTCGACTTCTTTTTTCCCACCAAATTCTTTAATAAGTGCTTTGGCTGCTCGTAAGGCAAACGTTGCAGTGTCTTTCAAAGATGCCCCTTTTTTCATGTTCTTTCCCACTTTTAGAATGACATCTCGATGCAAGGAACGACGTTTACGACGACAACCCATTCCCAGCTTTCTTTTCACCTTCATTCCGCCTGTCACAAGTAATGCAGCAGTTTTCTCTCCCAGTGAAGCGTCTTTTGATTTGACTCGAGCCCAAGCTTTATCTTCAAGTATCTGATCGGCCTTGTGTCGTTCTTCGAGAGACTTATTCTTCCAGTAAGAAATATCGTGTTGTTTACAAGCAGCGTCCAAAGGGTTTATGCCCGGATCTCCACGATCAAGACGTTTTTCCAATTTCGTACCGGCTAAAAATAAAACAATTAATTTTTCGCAAAAAGGGTGGGGGCAGTTTACTTACGTCCACAGTACTGATAGTTAGGTAAGTGAAGTTCAATAGGTAGTTTATTGATGAGAGAATTTAAGAGACCTTCTCCTTCAAACACCAACATTAAGACTGATACGCGTAATTGGTGACACCTATATTTAAAGAGTATTACTACGAAAAACAGCACACACGATGAAGATAATTCAACAAGATCAGACGATTCCCATTGAAAATCTGGATTTCACCTCAACGCCATCGATCGGCAAACATGGTAAATTGTTACCAAATTCTTTCCGTGCCATTATATGTGGTCCCAGTGGGTGTGGTAAGACGAATGCCATGCTAGCGCTCCTATTCAATCCAAATGGCGCGAAATTCAAAAACGTTTATGTCTATTCAAAATCGTTATTCCAACCAAAGTACCAATTGCTGCAAGAAGTTATAGCACAAGTTAAGGGCGTTGGCTATTTCCCATTTAAAGACAACGAGGAAATTATAAGTCCAGATAAAGCTCGACCAAATTCTGTCTTTTTATTCGATGACGTTGCATGTGACGGTCAGCAGAAAATTCGTGAATACTACTCCATGTGTAGACATAAAGATATTGATGCTGCATATCTTTGTCAAACATACTCAAAAATACCGAAACAGCTTATTCGCGACAACTGTAATGTGATTGTATTATTCAAGCAGGATGAGGTGAACTTGAAACATATATTTGATGAGCACGTATCTCCTGACATGACATTTGACGTATTTAAAAATATGTGTTCAAAGTGTTGGTGTGATCGCTATGGTACATTGGTAATTATGAAAGATTTCGCCCTCAATGATGGAAGGTATCGCAAAGGATTCGATAAATATATAAAATTGTAAGTTGCTTCTTCAGTCCACACCAATATGTCTGACGATAAGGTTGCTATTGCATTGCGCAAGAAAAAAGTATCTGAACTTGCTAGATCAATTCGAAAAAAATACTTGGCATTGAAATTGGGTAAATCAGAGCAAGATGAGTCTCTTAATAAACTATTCAAGCCGATATCTAAACCACTCGAAGAAATTGTGCAATCCTCAAAGACATTACAAAAAACGATTACAAATTTGAATCCAAAAGAGGAAATAAAGAAGGAAGAACCTGATGATGATGATGTGTTTACACCTTTTCTCGAAACGGAACCGATAGCCGAAACCGATGAATCAGGCAATATTACACGTTCTGAATCTCCAGAAGAGATGCGCCCCGAAATTTCTCAGGAAGCTTTCGAAGAATATTTGGATCAATATCCTGCCATCAGTCATCAGTTCATTGAAGATTACTTCCAAAAAGATGATAAAATTAATGAAAATTATGGACCGATATACAACGATGAAATTGGTTGGTCATTAGGCAAACGTCGAATTGCGTTTGATGGAAAAACCGGTAATATAAACATACTACCTGAGAAAAACGAAGTAGGAAAATATATAATTGGAACACCAGGCTTGTATGAGCTTCTATTTTACCAAGATCCCAGTTACAATGATCAAGATTTACAGAACTATAAAAATCTTTTGGCAACAACTAAAGTTCATTTAGACGCGATAAATCGTCTTAAGGGGTCAAGTACTGATAAATATCACTACATCATAAAACGTTTATTCCAAACAAAATCTCTAACGACGACTAGATCGTCTCAGGTATTGACTCGTATAAAATCAATTCCTTTTGCAAAAGGAAAAGGTATCGATCGTTTAAGATATAATGATAAACCTATGGAGTATATTTATTGGGATGATGTGAATGAATTGGTAGATCGTTTGAAGTTGTTGATTGCTTCAAAAGAGGCAGGTAATACGTCACACGACAACGAAATAGTAGCAATTATCAATGAACTCAAGGAAGCTGATATAATAGAATAATACAAGTTGAAACTTGTTCATTTCAATTATGCCAGTCGATAAATTCGGACATAGACATCAAACGCCCTATGCGCGTATACCAGCGAAAATTACGTTTCCTCATACTCAGAACGGTAATATTGATATTGAAAATGTGAAAATTTGTAATGTTAAGGAACCGACAACAAATAGTGATGCTGCAACAAAAAAATATGTCGATGTGCAATTGAATGGCCTACGTGCTATCAACTCACCATTAATTCAAGCACATGGTACCGTGCTCCAGCAACAAGAACGTGATATAAAGGATTTAGCTGTAGGATTCACTGAGATAAGAAATGAGCTTCATAAGACGAAAATCCCCATATTACAGGCGCACATTACTAACTTACAAAATAAAACTAACGAAATTGATACATTTATTTCGCGAAATCCCCCTGTAGCAGCTAGGCTAGGCTACGAAGAAATACGTTGACGATTCAATTGTTGCAGCCAAAATATTTATTCGAAAAGAATTCACTGCTTCTATTAACATGTGTGTTGAAAGCATACGTGAGTTACAAAAAGAAATTACAGAAAATATCAGATCCGTCTCTGATATGAAAACTAACGTTTCGGGCATTGTAGACAATATTAAGGTTATGAATACGAATACACATAACCACATTCGCAGTCTGGAGCTGAAGCTAGCTGGTAGTAAGTCATAATATGTATTCTAAAGAAAAAATTCAGCTTGTAAACGAGCTCCACAAACCGATACGGAAAAAATTCCCTCGGAGGCGCACTATCATTAAGGGCCTTGACGATCTTTGGCAAATGGATCTTGCGGAGATGAGGAATTTTGCATCACAAAATAGGAATCATAAAATGATACTGGTCGTTATTGATTGTTTTTCAAAGTTTGTGTGGACACGCCCACTAAAGACGAAGACCGGAGAGGAGATTACTCGGGCATTAGTAGTATAGCTGTACGGATTCTGGGACAGTCCATCAGGGTCTCAACTATAGCCGAAGAACAAGCCCGAAGAAGTATCGACAATGACCAGAGGGGTGTAGAAGAAGACTTTCTTTCCCGAAGAAGTATCGACAATGACCAGAGGGTGTACAAGAAGACGTTGAAAGAAGAAGAGATCAAGAGATAAACGATAAGTTTTACAATTATACAGGGGAATATTGAAAGTGTGTACAAGAAGTGTCGACAATGACCAGAGGGTTGAGAAGAAGACAGTATCTAAAGTATCATCCGAAGAAGTCGACAATGACTAGAAGGTCAGAAGAAGAGATCAAGAGATAACCGATAAGTTTTACAAATATACAAGGAGTATCGAAAGTATCATCCGAAGAAGAAGTCGACAATGACCAGAAGGTCGAACCAGAGAAGACCGTTAAACTTATCCATGGAAATTTACAATTTAAAAAAATTTTTTTTTCATTTGACATGTGTGGGTATTGAACCCGGGACTTCTATTTCCAAGTCCTGCATACATACCACTGTGCTACCAAGGCAACTTATATGACAAGTCTAAGATATGCAATGCAAGAAGCGAAAACGTGTTTGTTGTCTACCCGTGAGACGAGCCTCGCCTAGCCTCAAAAAATATTTAAAGAAAAAATCATTCTATTCATTATTTTTTTATTCATGTTTTGAATAAAACATTTTATTCATTATTTATTATTTAATTATATAATAATAATTATTATTTTTATATACAATTATTCAATACAAATAAATTCATCTAACTGTCTTCTGTAGCGGCCCTCATCCATATTACAATCTTTAAATATTGATATAAAGCCGTATGGGCATGTCCAGCATAGAGAACACAAATTTTTAAATGTTTCAAAAGTCATATCTGTACCAATATGGTCATTGTAGATGTGTTTCAAATGCATGTCGTCTTGTTTGAAAACAATCAAGACATTCGAATTATCTCTAATTAAGTGTTTGGGAATTTTTGCATAACTTTGATTTAGATAAAAAGGGTCAACCTTGGAATGTCGAGACATACTAAAGTATTCTCTAATCACATCTTGATTATCACAGGCGACGTCATCGAAAATGAAAATTGAATTCGGTTTAGCCTCAGAAGGATGCATTATATTTGTACTACCACTAAATGTGAAGAATCCAATTCCTTTAATAGGCGCCAATAAATTTTCCAAATACTGATATTTTGGTTGACAGAGAGACTTTGAGTAAACGTAAATATTTTCAAATTTTAATCCATTATTGTGTTCAATAAGATTTATCATTAGATTTGTTTTACCGCAATTTGATGGTCCTACAATTATACATCGTATAGTTGACGGAAACAATTCACCATGTTTTTTGAATTTACTCGTGTTAAATTCTTCAAGCATATTATTTTCAATATCTAACGTTGTCTTCTGCTTTATCACCTTCATTGTTGTCTTGTTAATAACTGTGGGTATTATATGTAATAAAAGTCAATATAAATGAAAAAACATCAATTTATTTTACAATATTTATACCAATAATATAAATAATACACATTTTCCAATGCACATTGATTTTGAATACATGTATGATTACAACATTGATGTGACTGAAAAATACTCTTTGCTTCAAGATAAGACAGCATCGTATGATTTTCTTCCATATTTATAATTTTATTGTCAATAAAAGCTTCCAAATATTTTTTAACAGCATCATTTCTCACTAAAATGTCACCATCAAGGATATAAGTTTGAATATATTTGGAAATTTGTTCATAACAGAGCTCATCATCACCATTCCAAGACGTTAAATCCAAACCATGATTATTTTCTGTTCGAAACTGTTTAAGAACGTACGAATTAAGAATTTTTTCTGTTAAGGGCAGCTTAACCAGTTTATGTATATATTGGTTATTCTCAACACAAATAATTGCAATTTCTCTACATAAAAAGATATTCTCTTCGGGAGAAGTAAAACCAACCACATCAACAATAAACATTGTGAATGAATGAATTTATCTGCGCATCCACTCTATTTATATTATCACTCCCTCTCCATTGTCTAGTTAACATTATTTTTATCAATCCAGCTATTATGTGAAGCATCAAAACCTAACCATTTCACAAAAACTTGATTTCCTTTTCTCTTCAATACTTTTTCCACTAGGTAAGTGTCTGGATATTTGACTTTTTGCAATTGCTCATTGTAAAAACCTCCAATAATATCTTTTCCTTGGTAATCCTTCAATAAATAAGTAACAGGATTAGTGCGTTTCACTTGTCTAATCATAAAAATTTCCGATGACCAATTGGACTCATATTTTTTATCAAAAATTCCTCTGACTTTTGATATTCGGACATGGTCACCAACTTGAAAGCGTTGTTTAAAATTAGGTGGTGTTCGACTTAAATTATACACTGAGCTTAAAAGAAGTTTCTCATGTTTCTTACAAACTTCAATAGGTTTCATACCCGTTGTTCTATGTTTTGTATTATTATATTTATTTACAATCTTTGATAAAATAGAAATCCAATTGTAGTTTCCATTTACACCAAACTCTATCCACAATTTTTCTTTTAATGTACGAATAACTCTTTCTGCAATTGCAGCTTTTTTCTCACTAAATACACTATAATGATTTATATTGTATTTTTCAGTTAGACTCTTCATTTGTTTATTGAAAAACTCTGTACCCATATCAGTTTGTAAATTTTTAGGATGTTGCTTCTCAAATATTTCCTTCATAGCTTCAGTTAATGTTGATCCATTTTTATCTTTCAATGGCATCGCCCATACATACTTGGAAAAACAATTGATAATCACAAGAATATATTTATATCCTTTGTTGAAATTTGAGTATTTTTGCATATCTGCGAGGTCAGCTTGAAATAGATCATTTAACGATCTAATCGAAATTTTTCGTCTCTTGAAATTAATTCTAGCAGACCTATTAATTTCATTGATTATTTCACGTTTAATGACTGACATTACAATAAAAAGAAACACACTTAGAAATTGAATTTTGTAATTATTTTTGCACATGTGCATTACGATTTTGGTGGCATGGATTCATCGCAGCGAAGGTAAATTTCTTCTTCTTTTTCTTCTTCTCCTTCTCCTATCCAATAGTAGTGGTTTTCTATGGATTTCTTGCAAAAACAAAACATTTTTTTACAGTCGAAGCATGGTTGGGTTCCTTCGACACGAATCAATTGTACTCGTTTAGTTGTTGACTTATTTTCCCCTTTAAATCGCTTAGTCGACGTAAACACTCTATTCAACATTTTTCTCTTATTCTGAAAATTGTAAAATTTTATTTTACAGAAGATATAAAAAAAATTACTCACATTTTGTTCAAGCTTGTTTACTTGAGAGAGAGAGGGAGAGAATAGTTAAATCAAAATTGGAGTATCATTGAATCCCCAAGGAAGAGTATCTGTACTGATATAATTTACCATTCGTTTGTCGTCGAAAGGACTAAGCGCAATTTTTCTTTGTAAAACAGAGTAAACATTGTGTTGTTTAGATGTTATAAAACTCTGTTGAACTTCCACTTGTGTTTTATCAAATAAGCATTTGTGATAATCATCAAATGTTATTTCTTTTAGGGCAGCTTTTTTAATCCCTTTTGCTTTTTTAATCACCTGACAATTATTTTGGTCATTATTCAATACCTTTATCGAGTACATTTTGGATCTTAAACCAATGAAATGAGTCATTATACGACCGTTATTCTCATCTTTCATAAGATGAGACACTTTTTTATTTTGACGTGGTATTTCATAAGGATTGTTCTCCAAATAGTCTGATGTATCATATTTGTGGATGTCATCCTTTATATGTTGATATATGTCATCAACAAAGAAATGATAGATTAGACTATCTGTATCACAATACAGTAACTTTGCCTTGTCACTAAATTTATTTCTTATATAATTATAGTGGAAATCATACAAAAATGTCTTGGAAATATCAAGTATAGCCATACCAATGAAAATTGGCTTATTGAATTCAACTTTGAGCCGTTTCATTTCAATAATAACTACATCTTTTTCAAGTATGGTGCAGCTGTGAAAGTTGGGTTGGGCAATGTAATAGCGTGCACCATACCTACCTGACCACTTATTCACCATCTTAATATCTCTATATTTTCTAACGTTTTCAATTGTCTTACCATACGGAGAGTTATTCATCAACTTATAAAAATTTTTTTCAAATTCATTTTTACTGTTTTTTCTCAACTCGGTATTCAACTCAATATAGGGTTTTATCCAACAAGCTTGTTTGAATTTCAAACAACGATGAATCTTTTCAATCTTAATTCCCAATTTAAGAGCTTGTTTCAAATTTCTGTAATGAATAACGTACTTGTGTTTACTATATAAAGTTGTTAATAATTTTTTCATCTCGGTGTTCGAAGTTGGTGGAATTAAATGTTCAGGACATAGTGGAAGGTCTTTGTGTGAATTGAATAATGACTCAGGATAATGCAAATCCACCTCAAGAATAACCCCATATTCACTATCGTCAGGTATGTTCAAAATGTTTTCATTGTAAAGAGAGTTACAAGGAATCCATTCAAAACCTCCGTACGGTAAATATGTCGTCATTGCAGTACCATAAAGGTTATTTATATCCAAATACATTAAAAAAGAGCTAGATTCATCAGGATTATAATTAGGCATATATTTGTTATTAGCTTCCCCATATCTGTTGGAGCACTGTGAAATTCCACCTCGAATACCTTTCTGAATAAACATGGCAATTTCATTGTCTGTTATCAATTCCAATTCTATTTGTGTCATCTTCAACATGGCATCAAAAGCTAAACCAGGTGCTGTGTAATAATGAAGAGCATCCAATTTATAGGTTTTTAAACACATTGACCTAAAATTTTCAAAAATATCCGCTAGTAATAAAACATCTGTCTTTAAATAAAGTTCGGCATACTCTTGTAAATTATGAATATTGAATGATTTCCACACATTACAAGCATGCGTGTAATCGACATCTGAAATTCCTTCATTGTTAATTTTACTATAAAATTCGTTTTTGTTAGGTAACGAGGTGTCTTTCAACTTTTCCCAACAGTTTAGGTATTCATACGGGAAAACACCTTTTCTACAAACTAAATCAAACTCTTGGGCATTGGGGAAATATAATTTTGTAATCACTTTTTGGTCATTGTTCAAATATGAAGCTAAATTACCAAGACTACTGTCCATAAACCTAAATGAATCCAGAAATCTAAAACTAATGTCAGTTCCATTGATATATTTTGTGAATGAAATATACCTTTCTTTATTTATGGGCAACAAATTCATGTTGCCTTTAATTTTTTTACTCAAAGAACGAATTAGAAAGTGTGAATCGTAGCCAGACAGGTTGTGAAACAGGACGGGAATAACATGAGTTTTTTTGTAATTAAGATTGCATGAATTATGTGCAGGACCACGATATTTACCTGTAAAATGATCGTGATCCATTACTTTCAGTTCCAAATCGGATATTTCATTCTCGCAAATATGACAAATGTTACAGGATGAAAAATTATTTTTTTCTTCAATAGTTAAAGGTAACATAGACTTGGGATTGTGAATGATGTGATGTATTCTTTCACCTAAATCTTTTAATTGATATGCAAACCAATCCTGACAATCTCTACCAGTATACATTTTGAATTCTGACAAAGTTTCATCATATGAAGATTTCAAATAATAGGCGATACTAAATGCTTCATGTTTTTGATATTTTTCAGTGTTGGTATGTGTTGTTGGTGTGTCGTCAAAGTTTTTTAAAATACTTTCAAGGTCAGCATATATAACGAATGGAACTACTTGTTTATGTTTAAAATTTTTAAATTTCATAATAGAATTGTTTTTATTAGGAAAAACTACCTTCGTACTATTCATATTTTTACAATCCTCCAAGTGATTCAATAAACTCGATTCTCTATGAAAATGATTTAAACATCTGTCGCAAAACCAAGTTTTAGAATGTGTTTTACTCACTTGCCTACCTATTAAACGTGACAAATTTTTTATATAAACAAAATGATGGAAAATACTACTATTATCATCATCAACAACATCACATGATAACATTAATAAATTAATTCGTGGATTATAATCTTCTTTGCTTAGTAACAAAGGTAACACTTCTTTATTGACTAATGTGAAAATATTTATGGAAATTTTATTCAATTTTTCAAATAATGGAATATCTTTAATTGTTATGGGAAATTTAATATTATCATATTGCAAAACTCTACTGAAATGAGGGTAGGATGAAACTCTACAAACATTTTTATTTCCATCAGCTGGATATAAAGCACATACAATCGACCACAAAAAGCAATAGGGATCATTGTTTTTTATATTGATAATACTTTTTGTTTTTTTAATAAATGTTGGTACTTCAACATAAGTTGAAACACCAACAGTTATCGGTCTGTATTCGTTTATATTAATTTTCAAATGTAATATCTCCAATAGAGCCCACCCGCTATCTTTTTGTTCAAACTCTTCAAGATTTACAAACATTCTATCGCTAACATAGGATTTGTACCAGTCTTTCAAATTTGTATTATGGTCAATAATTTGGTTCTTTGTATTAAAATGTTTGATAGAAGTTTCAGCATTTTGAGGTTTAATAAATATACAAGAAAAAATCACATTTACTTTCAACATAGATGTTTTCAATTGCTTATTTATTTGAATGGAGAAACTTCTGAATGCCTTTTTAAGAAACAACACTGGATCTTTAATATTAACATTAGTTATAATTCCAGATTTGATACGTCCATTAAAACAGGACTCTACATCTTGCCAGACCAATTGTCTTTTGGTTTTTCCATTTAATTTGATTTTCAATTTTTCAAGATACGTTTGAAGTATTGCCAAATTTGATTCAACTTTGGAAACATTTTTTACACTGTCCAACTTACACTTTAGTCCTTTTTTCAACAAAAAAATGGTTTTCTTCAATATTGAAATATTTCTGCGTAAATCATTTTTTGATTTAACTAATCTACTCACCAATTCCATTTTACTGATGGCTTCACTGGAAATATCGTCAAGCACTTTTTGTGAAGGAGTAGAAGTTGAAGAAGAACTGGCACTAGTTGACATTTTATGTTGCTGTGATTTTAACTACAGACAAATGATTTGGAAGAGAGAGTAGTGTGGTGCTTTTATGTACATTTTCAACTACGTCAATCCCATTGTAATCAATATGCATTATTTTTTTCATAGATAAGTTTCTATTAATTCGATTTGCAACATTCTAATCAATAGGTCAATGCATTTTTTTTTGTTCTTTTGATAAATTCAACATCCTATCAAAACACCACGTGTTGTGATTTTTTTTTCCAATCATATTTACATCAGTGCAACATTTTAATCAAAACACCACGTGGGATCAATAGGTCAAAGCATTGTCAGCAACTACAGCAAACACTTATTTCCAATCATATTTACATCAGTGCAACATTTTAATCAAAACACCACGTGGGGTCAATAGGTCAAAGCATTGTCAGCAACTACAACAAACACTCATATATGCAAGTGTTCAATTTTTTTTTCACCAAGATTTCAACTATAATAAGGAGAAATTTTCGAATTCAAGACATTCAGTTTTTTTGTTTTGTGTGTAAAACAAGTTAAAATGGCCAGCACTCCAACGACTCTCGTAATCTTCACTGAAGATCCGATCCATCTTCCTATCAAGCACGTCTTGATAGTTATGAAACAATTATTTCAGTAAGTTTTTTTTTTTCTTAATTTTTGGTAATGATTTTTTCCAATTCCTATTTTCTTGTTCAGATATGGAGTTAAGAAAATGGAGGTGAAAGGCGACAAGGTCTTCATATCCTTGTCCTATTCACCGAAGGCAGCAACTCTGAAAAGGAAGTTTGGTAACCTGCCTCTAAGATATTTACGATCTAAAATCGACAGCCAAGAAGAATTTCGAGTTTTGGAAAATATTATAAAACGATATAAATATAATTTATTAGATGAAGATCAGGAAGAGCTGGATCGTAATAGATTGGAGGCACCTGGTTCAAGTAAGAGAAAATTTTACTTGGACGGACCAACCGTAGATGAGGTGTTGGAGGAAGAGGAAGAGGAAGTGGATGAGAGTCGGAAGAAGAAGAGGAGAAAAGAAGGAGAAGGGGAAGCTATCACTATTGATGATAATTGTGATGATGAGGATGAGTTTGGCTTTCCCGTTTGTGGCCAAAAAGAAAAATTTTGATTTTTTTTTTTTTAATTAAGTATATAAGAGACATTTTATATTTTTTGTTTTATTTATTAAAACTTAGTGTGCAACTAAACTGTATAGCGATGCCAGTACGTGTTCAATACAAGTGTATAAAATGTGGTGGGGATAATGGAAAACCAAATGAAGAGTGTTTGAATTGTGCACTAAAAGAATTTTACAGATATGATGGGGGCGATAAAAATATTTCAAGTAGGAATTTTGCAAGAAAAAATTAATAGTTAATTGGAAAAGTGCTCATTTGGTGTAAGAAGCAGGAAGAGTCACATATATTAAGAAATCATTTGATTAGTTTATTCAATACCTGTGATTTGAAATATGGGTGAAGTTAAAGTTATCTGTGCTCTATGTTTTTTTACAACTATCAGACATTTAGTTGGTTATACTCGAGATACAATTTGGATAACCTGTCCAAGCTGCAGCGCAAAACTGAAGAGATCCGAAATGAATTCTATGAATATTTGCAATCCAACAATCAAGGATCCAAGATTTATCCGTAAAAATTAAGAAAAAATGTATCTCTTACAATGATAATAAATGTTTATTACTTTTAAGTTTGTTGTTCATTTTGTAGTTGAACTTTGGGTGGTCATTATGTTGAATAGTGCAATTAATAGATTACCATTTGAAATGCATATACCGGGTTATAAATTTTGTGGTCCGGGAACAAAGTTAAATAAACGATTATCAAGAGGGGATAGAGGAATCAATGGATTAGATGAAGCATGTCGGGAACATGATATTGCTTATTCACAAAATAGCAACCTACAACAACGACACGCAGCAGACAAGATTTTAGCAGAAAAAGCGCTAAATCAATTTCGATCAAAAAACAGTGCATTTTCCGAGAAGCTTGCTGCTCTTGGTGTCGCTGGAGCTATGAAGGCAAAAGTAAAATTGGGTATGGGTTTGAAATTTAATAATTATAAGTTGACAATAAACAACTGTGTCAAAGAAATAAACAAAATCAGTAAGTCTTTAGAAAAAGTTACGGATGGTATAAATAAATGCACAATGATACTTAAAGGAGCCATTCCAACCAAAAATCGTAGAACAAAACATCAAAAAAAGTCCAAAACTCTAAAAAACTATAAAAAAATTAAAAACATGGATGTTGACATTGCAGACGATTATCCAATGAACAAAACTTCCACGAATGACTTAGAATCAAAAAAACAAACCAAAAGAAAACTTAATTTTGATGATGATGATGATGGTGTGCCAAATACAAAAAGGAAACGTAATATTGGAGAACAACTTTCAAACTTGGGAGCTGAACCGAAAAAACGAGCCAAAAGAAAACTTAATTTTGATGATGATAATGACGATGGTGTGTCAAATACAAAAAGAAAACGTGAAGAACAACTTTTGGTGAATACTCCAAATGAACTGCGTAAAAAACGTAAATTCAGTGATGATGATGATGATGATGATGATGATGTTAAGAAACAAAAAATATTTTAGTATAAAAACCAATAGCGTGTGTTCAAATTAATATTTTCCAGCTGTTAAATATCAGCACAATAGTGTCTTCAATATTAGTTTGTTGTTAGAGATCAACACAATGGCATCGACGAAACGCAAACAGAAAAAGGGTAAGAGGAGAACAAAAGGAAAAGTCAATAAGAAAAACCCTATGAGTCTACAAAAGATAATTCAAAAAATAAAAAAATATCTCCTACAAAACAAACCAAAAACAATGGGGGAAGCAATCAGTATGGCAGTAAAAGTGGCAAAGTCTAGTAAAAAGAGTAAGACAGTTTCCAAACCTCGTATCATACCAGTTCCAAAAACCGGTGGTATATTACCTTTGATACCAATTTTTGCTGCTTTAAGTACTCTTGGTACACTGGGTGGGGGAGCAGCAGCTATTGCAAAAGCTGTCAATGATGCAAAATCAGCAAAAGATCAATTGTTTGAAAAACAGCGACACAACAAACAAATGGAATCTATAGCAATGGGTAAAGGATTATATTTGAAACCTTACAAAAATGGTTTGGGTCTTTTTTTATGAATAATCTCAAATTACCACAACGTGCACTAACAAATATAGAATTAGTCAAGTATGCAAAACATTTAAAAATTCCATATTTTCGTGGAGTTTTCATGAGAGATGCGCTACCCAAAAAAATAAGAATCAATGAAAGTGGAATCATTAATTTGGATGATAAGAATAGTTCGGGAACGCACTGGACAGCTTATAAGAAAATTGGATCACAAATAGTTTACTTTGATAGTTATGGTAATTTGAGACCTCCACTGGAAGCTGTGTCATATTTTCATTCAAGTGGATCATGTCAAATATTATACAATCATGAAATTTATCAAAAAAAAAATAGTTATAATTGTGGACACTTGTGTTTAAATTTTTTAAATAAATAAAATTGTTTAAAGATGTATTCTTTCATTCAATTTATAACCTTTCCGTAGTGATAATGTCGTATACATTTGTATTATCTGGTAGAAATTCCTTATTATCAACTAAAATCTATCCTCCCCTTTCATTGAATGAAAATGAACAGTATGTTATAGGTTTGATTGATTTTATGACATACAATACAATTCCTAATGTAGACGAAACCAACAATAATTTTCACATAAATGGTTATAATATTGAAATACCCAGTGGTTCATACGAAGTTAACGACATCAACCGGTATATTAATTCAAGAATTGTTGAACTCGAGATGAAATCTGACGGTGATAAACATATGCAAGAAAGTGTAGAGCAAAATGTTATAACTAAAGGCACAACAACAACTAGTGATCGTCGTAAATTTATGGAAGAAAGTACCATACAAAAAAGGAACGCAAAGAAATCCGATGATCCTACTGTGCTAATAATGGAAGTGAATAATAATACACTCAAGTGTGAGGTGAAGAGCAATAGAGCAATAAATTTTGATATGCCCAATACAATAGGTCAGTTATTGGGTTTCAAAAAACAAAAATTGAAAGCAAGTAAGAGACACATAGGAGACTATCCTATTAACATTACGAAAGTGAATTCAATTTGTATTGAATGTAACTTGGTGACGAATTCATACAGTAACGACAATCAGGTACACATTATACACATGTTCTATCCAAATGTACCACCAGGCTACAAAATTGTTGAAATCCCAAAAAATGTTATCTATCTACCAGTAATCAGTAGACATATCGATGAGATTTACCTTAAAATAGTTGATCAAGATGGAAATCCAGTTAATTTTAACAAAGAAGTTGTCACGGTAAGATTACACTTGAGAAAATATTAGTTATGGTTTTTATCTACAATACTCCTCGAATAAGTATAAATACTCAACAATCAAACACAGCTTTTAGTTCAAAGAAAAATTTGCAAGAGTTGACACCGGAAAACAAGTTATTTTTAATATCTCTGGGATTTAAATTACTATAATTATAACGAAACGACTACGACTACGTGGTGCCACTAGAATAAGAAGATATTGGTGTAATTTAAAAGTTGTTTTTAGAACAGGAGTAAATTTTCTACTTAATTTCAATTGTGGTAGCCAACATACTGAAGATGAGTTTTAATATTTTAAATATTGGAGATCAGGTTCTGGAGGACAATTCAGTTATAAATCGTGAAATGCATAGTCATATTCCGTATGCAAATACAACATTCAACAATTCCGACGAAATACGTATACCTATTCAAACACAAGATCTTTACACTTTACCCTCAGAAAGTTTTTTATACATCGAAGGTCGTTTAACTGACGGAGATGGAAAAGAAAGTGCAACATTGAATTTTATCAATAATGGAATTTCTTATTTGTTTGATGAAATTCGTTATGAAATTGGAGGATGTGTGGTGGACAGAGTTCGGAATCCAGGTATAACAACTACTATGAAGGGTTATGTTTCATTATCAGAAAGGGATTGCAATAGATACAATAGTGTAGGTTGGAGTCCTACTACAACACCACAAATTATTGATAGTGATGGGAATTTCAATGTTTGTTTACCCTTGAAACTTTTATTGGGATTTTTCGAAGATTTCACCAAAATAATCATCAATATACGTCAAGAGCTTGTTCTAATTAGAGCGTCAAGTGATGTTAATGCAGTGGTTTCTACAAAGGCAGGAGAAAAAGTAAAAATTAGTTTAACGAGAATTGTTTGGAAAGTGCCACATATTCAAGTATCAGATAGTGAAAAATTACGTTTATTCAAATTTATTGAAAATGGAAAAAACTTGGAAATTGCGTTTCGCAGTTGGGAGTGTCATGAATTACCTTTGATACCACAAACAATGAGATATAATTGGAATATTAAAACTACTAGTCTGTTGGAAAAACCTCGTTACGTTTTAGTTGGATTTCAATCTAGCAAAAAGAATGATATTGTGAAGAATTTAAGTCGATTCGATCACTGTAATGTTACAAACATGAAATTATACCTTAATTCAGAAATGTATCCCTACGATAATTTGAATTTGAATTTTGATAAAAACTACTATGCTGTATTGTATGAAATGTATGCACGATTCCAAGAATCATATTACAACAAGTATGTTAGTGATCCGTGTCTTAGCATGTTGAAATTCAAGGAACTCGCAACAATTTTTGCTATTGATTGTAGCAGACAAAATGAATCATTGAAATCTGGTAGTGTGGACATCAGATTGGAATTTGAAACCAGTAAAAATATACCAACAAATACATGTGCTTATTGTGTCATTATACATGATCGTATAGTTAATTATAATCCTCTAACAAATGTAGTGAAAATGTTTTAAAAAAATAATAATAAAATAACCTTGAAATATTGCTGAGTTTGCATATTTCATCATATATAAGCTTCTGATGGGAACAATCATTTTCATTCCTCAATATGTATATTTCAAACACAATTCTTGTGCTGTTGTTGGTGGTGAGTGAAGGTCTTTCCTACAATGTATATCGAAAACCATTCGCAAAACAAGCTATAACTTGGTGTGCAATGAATGCTAGCCCAGCAAAAATGGAAGTGATTCAGGCCGCTATTACTAGTTGGAGCAATAGTACTGGTATTAATTTTTGTGAAATTGATTGTTACACAAAGACACCGCTGCTTAACTTTGTTTTCGACACACATGCACATCGTTTGAGTGGTACATGTTTACCTGATTATCAATGTAAACTCTTTTTCGATATTCAAAATGATATTAACGAAGTTGCGCATACAATAGTACCGAGATCAAGAATATTAAATCACATACAATGTGGTGAAATACACATAATGGAAAATATTGTATGGGATATGAATATAAAAAATCACACCCCAAATGATTATAATCTAAAGTTGGTTATTGTTCATCAAATAGGACATTTTCTTGGATTACTTGACAATAATAATTATAATTCTGTGATGAATAAAGATTACATGGATAAATTGGGTTATGAACCTAGTTATGATGACATCAATGGAATTGAATACCTTTATAAAAATGGAACCATAAAACCACAACATCAACTAAATGCAACTTATATTCCATATAACCAACAGCATAGTGAATATGGAATTGGTAGATTACGTTCCAGAACCCTAAAATTGTATTCACTTGTATAAGAGATTTTTTGTTCAAATAAAATGTATAAAAGAAATTTTGTTTTTATTTTTTTTGTCAGTTTCAACTGTGAACTTAAAACCTGTTCTTGACCTGTTCTAGACCTGTTCAATACCTGTTCAGACCTGTTCGATACCTGTTCGAGACCTGTTCGATACCTGTTCGAGACCTGATCAATACCTTTCTGATAATTTCGTTTTCTTGTAAATAATGGTCAATAAAGATATAAAAAGACGTCTCATAATAAAGCGTAACGTAATAAAAAATAAATTGAAACAATTAAAACAAGGTGAAGTCGTTCAGGAAGATATGTTTAATCCTATTACCAAATATTTGAAAAATATTGAAAACAAATTAGATAGTTCTCAAAAAAACAATCAAACTCGAACGTCTTCTGATGCGAATCAAAATACTATGTCACAATTTATGGTAAAAGAAGAAGAAGAAGAAGAAGAAGGAAACGACTATCACGATACAAGTGACTTGAAAAAAGCCATAATTGAAAATATTCAATTGGATGATATAAATCAACAAATTCAAAATGATGATGAGACTAACCAACAAGATCAACAACAAATTGATTTACAGCAGTCAACAAGTGATCGATTTACTGACATTGCAAAACAATCGGTGCAAGATTATTTAGAACAATATGATACACTACCAAGAAAATACATTAGTACTATGATAAGTGACAGTCAAAATAGGGAATTTGACCACAAATATGGAATACGGTTTGATGATACTAGTGAAAAATTTTTCATTGGCGATTCCGAAATTAAAATAGACGGTTCTGACATAATCCTAAGAAATAAAAGATATAAGGGGACCTCTGGCTTGTATGAATTATTGTTCAAGAAATATCCTGATAATTTCACAGCCGAAGATGAGAATAATTACAAAAAAATTGTTGTGAAAACAAATGCTCATAGAAGACATTATAAACCTGATAAACAAATCGATGGTAGTAAACTGGAAAAATATAAAAAAATTATTGCACCTATTACGGAAGGAAAAGGTGTAATGATGGAAGTGAATAGTAATGATATAGATTACATACATTGGAATGACATTAATGAACTAGTAGACAGATTGCGACTATTGATTGCATCACAAGCTGCTGGACATACTGGTCATACCAATGAAATAAATTCGATTATTGAAGAATTGCGTGAAGAGCATATAATAAAATGAAGTGTATGTATGTAGACTGTTGAAAAAACAATTTTATAATGGAATAATTGATGAATTTATTTGTATTGAATAATTGTATATAAAAAAAAATAATAAATAGAATGATTGTTTCTTTAAATATTTTTTGAGGCTAGGCGAGGCTCGTCTCACGGGTAGACAACAAACACGTTTTCGCTTCTTGCATTGCATATCTTAGACTTGTCATATAAGTTGCCTTGGTAGCACAGTGGTATGTATGCAGGACTTGGAAATAGAAGTCCCGGGTTCAATACCCACACATGTCAAATGAAAAAAATTTTTTTTAAATTGTAAATTTCCATGGATAAGTTTAACGGTCTTCTCTGGTTCGACCTTCTGGTCATTGTCGACTTCTTCTTCGGATGATACTTTCGATACTCCTTGTATATTTGTAAAACTTATCGGTTATCTCTTGATCTCTTCTTCTGACCTTCTAGTCATTGTCGACTTCTTCGGATGATACTTTAGATACTGTCTTCTTCTCAACCCTCTGGTCATTGTCGACACTTCTTGTACACACTTTCAATATTCCCCTGTATAATTGTAAAACTTATCGTTTATCTCTTGATCTCTTCTTCTTTCAACGTCTTCTTGTACACCCTCTGGTCATTGTCGATACTTCTTCGGGAAAGAAAGTCTTCTTCTACACCCCTCTGGTCATTGTCGATACTTCTTCGGGCTTGTTCTTCGGCTATAGTTGAGACCCTGATGGACTGTCCCAGAATCCGTACAGCTATACTACTGGCATTCTCGGACATTCTCGCTCACACTAGACGAATACCAAAAAATCTGCAATCTGATCAGGGAAAGGAATTTTACAATAGCAAATTTCAAAATTTAATGAAAAAACATGATATAAATCATTACAGCGTATTTAGTACAATGAAAGCTTCTATGGCAGAACGTGTGATAAGAACTTTGAAATCGAAACTCTACAAGTATTTCAGTTTAAATGGCACCTACAAATGGATTGATATTCTGCCTGAAATTACTCAAAACTATAACGATACAAAACATTCCACAACAAAATATAGACCTTCTCAAGTTAACAAATCCAACGAAAAATCTATTTTGAATAACACCTATAGCCATTTAAAGATAGCCGGTCCACAAAAATTTAAAGTTGGTGACATTGTGCGCATATCCAAGGCAAAACATGTCTTTGAAAAAGGATATACACCCAATTGGACTACAGAACTATTCAAAATCACCAAAGTTAAAATTACCAATCCTGCTACGTATTTACTTGAAGACATGCAAGGTACACCAATCAGCGGCTGCTTCTATGATGAAGAACTACAGAAAACATCGAATCCAGACATTTACTTAGTTGAAAAGGTGCTCAGAAGAAAAGGTAACAAAATGTACGTCAAGTGGCTTGGTTTGGATAGCAAACACAACAGTTGGATAGAAAATATTGATATTGTATAGATCTATGTTTCGGTTCGCCACGTAGAGCAGTAGCTATAAATTGGAGTGAGCTTTGAATATCAAACTCAGTTAGCAGCATGAGTTCCCAAGATAGTGGCATTGTCGACATCGTGGACGAATCTGATTCGAGTAACTACAGTTCAGAGTTAGATAGAATATTGGAAAACTATGAGACTGCTGTCAAGTCTGAAAACATCTACCTACTTTCAACACAATATCCAATTTCGGGGTATGAAGTAAAATGTGGAATAAGTCCTGCAAGATCATTCACACCTGCTGTTATCTTATCCCAACATCTTAAGTTCAGCAAAATATCTTTCAGTACTTATGGATGGAATGCCTTCATCTCAATTATGACACAACAGATGAATTTCTTTCATACCGGAGACGAGTTCAAACCTGATTCATTACTATGTGAGGACTGTACTATCACCCCATTAAATTACGATGATAGTAAGGTGATTTTGGTCAAGAAACATGGTGTTGAGTATTACATGGATGAAGAAGAAGTATCGCAAATTTTAGAATTAAATAATTTGATTGTACAACGTATAATTATGCTAGAAAATTTGAATTTTTGTGAATATTATTATAATGTTTTGGATTTCTGTAAAAATACCTTCTCCGAAAATTTAAGTCCTTTACAAATTTTATATGCATTTTGTTCCATTACACCAAACGATATGTTACACAATGCCCTTAGAGAATTTGTATACTTTTATAAAGTTAAAGTTATCAATGATTTAAATAAATAATTATTTATTATTATTGTTTTATTGTTACTTTTAAGTCACCCGGTATACGTTACTTTTAACTTCAGTAATATTTATAAAGACGCTATCAGTTAACCGCGGTTACGTGTGTGTGTGATACATTGATTAAAATATCTTTTTATTCACACGTTATACTTTTATATTACAAGATTAGCGAAATTTTCGTCTGACAATTTTCAATAATCAAATTAACAATTATAATCGTCGCTATCAACACTACCTCATTTTAGTATGAGATAACGAAGGGTAGCCGAGTGCGCGTCGTTGGCCCTCCCGAAGTTATCAACGATTTAAATAATTATTTATTATTGTTACTTTTAAGTCACCCGGTATACGTTACTTTTAACCGACAGCGCTCCCGCTGTTATCTTCGCAATGAGTCTCCATTACGTGTCTCTCTTACGTCTCTCTCTTACACATTGTCTCACTGCTCTCTCTCTCTCTAACACACGGTTTTCCCTATTTCTATAGTCAGGCATACGTTGCTAATCTACTGCGGAGTAATTATTTAGAAATAAAATTAACAATAAAAAAATTTCTTCGTTGGGAATCGAACCCTGGACCTAGTGCGCGATAGCCTGGTATCCTTACCACTCGACTACAGAGGAATGTTCAAAATGGATATCTATAACGTCATATGAATTACATAGTTTTATAAAAGCTGACGTCTATCAGAAGTCCTCTTTAATACCCATTTTATTCTGTTTTCAGTATTTGTTGTTAATTTATACGGATTATTTTATTTATGTTTATTATTGTAAATAGATATTCTTGATCCAGTGCTTCTAGGGAAGCCTTTTTTTCGATAAGTTATTTTGACGTTCCTTTGAAATTCAAAAAAGGGGAATGGACGAATTCTAAACGTGAATGCTGATTGGTGGATTTCATATACGTTCTAGGATGTATATGAATATATACGTTCAGTTAACCGGTATGGCCTACATTTCCATTCTGTAAACTGTGCAAAAAATGGATAATATACATGTGGGTGTAGAAAAAATAAATTACGGGCGACCTAACCTAACCGAGGTCGGGAAGGGGGATTGGGTGAGTTTTTAAGGGTAAAAAACGGTTAATCTCGATTTTCGGTAAAACTGCAAGTCTTATGAAAAAAAACTGAATGGCAAAGTTGTAGGTGAGAAAAAAATCCACAACTTTTGTATTGACACTTTTTTCACATAACCTCAAAATTTATGTGAAAAATTCGAATAACTGAGATTTTGGTTTTTTATTTTAATCTTTTGCAAAAAAATTTATTTTTTCACGAAATTTGGTGAAAACTTATCTTTGTATGTCACAAACATACAGTAATTTTTTTGGTTTAAAATATTCATTTATGTACGATCGGGCCACAAAGTACCTATTTGCGCCCTAATTTGCGGGCGCAATTTGAAATTTTTCCACAATGTGCCACCATGCAGGTGTCAAACAGTTGAATAAATACCAGTAAAACATTTCATATACTTTATTCCAATTTTGATATATTAATTTCAATTTTACATTCTTTACAATTAGATACTAATATAGAAGGTAAATTGTTGCTGTTGGTCGAGGTGCTGGTGTTTGAAAAAGAATAATTGATATTTTTTTCTCAAAAATTATCGACTCTGGTCTATATAGACATACATTCATTTTGTCTATATTTTATTGTATACCCTTCCCTTTGCATTTTTTTGTTGGATTTCTCAATAGTGGGTGTTGGAGGAACCCTGGAATGTGTTCCAGGGTAGAGCGTCGGGGGGTCGACGTCGGCTGAGGTCTGCTGTCATTAATTGAATTTACTCGAGGGGTTGACTACTGCGTCTGCGCCAACATGGCCCGCATATCGCTCTGAGTATTTTCCAACAGTACTGTTGTGGGATACCGTTGTAAATTTCTCATCTCCCTCAAATTTCAGCTTAACAGGGGCTATACTCTGTTAGGGGGTATATCGAGCCTCCTTGGACTGGTTATAGTAACTAGCTCCAAAATTCTAAATTTTTTCTCTCTTTTCGTTTTGGCTTATCGATGAACTTCTTCATTCTGAGTGAATCGTGTGTGTTGTCATGGTGTTTTGGGTTAAGATTTCTGCTGAAGCTGAGATTGTAGACCACGACGAGACTTAACATCTCTCGCGAGGTCGAGGTGGGGGGTTGATCTCTTAATCTGGGATGCTGTGATGGGGCACATGTTGAGCCTGGAATATAGATAGTTTTTTTTTGTTCATATTATATTATGTAGTATAATATGATAAAAAAAATTTTTTCAGCTTGACAGTTCTATTCTGTTAGGGAGTTATATGAAGCTTCCTTGGATTTGTTCCTAAATTATATCGGTAACCATTTTTTTGTTTTGCTTTGTTTCCTTCTTATCAGGCTATGGTTATTGTACAGTCAAATTTGCTGCTTTGTGTGATGATTTTTTCTTCGAAAGCTCTACCTGTGCAATGTCCAATGGCTACTGCGGACGCTAACTGGCAACCTCTTTGGTATGAGCTTGGAAAATATTATCATATATCATTCGTTATTGTTTTACTTTATTCTTGGACCGAAGATACTTGGAAGTTTTTTTTGTTTCCTTTCATTTTCTCATATTCTCATATAATCGATACAATCGATGTATCAGGTGAGAATTCAGTTGTTTAGTTTATTAAATCTCGGGTTCCTTATCTTTAGTATTTCACTGACTTACTTATTATCAGTATATCAGTATTTCTGTTATAACAAATCTTCTTTACGATTCGTATATACCTAGCCGGCGATGTTCGAAGTCGAGAGAAATGCTCGTACACGCCAACTCCTACACGAATACTCCTACGCGACACTCGGCTGGTCACTTCTCTCTTGGAAAGATTTAACGGTATGCTCGAAAGGTGGGAGTAGTTTGGAAACAAACGTCAAATTGACAATAGTAGATTGAATGTATCAACTCTAGCAGAAGGAAGTTCAAATTATCTGATATTTTTGTAAAAGAAGATTAAGGTTAGGTTAGGTTAGGTTGGCAACAGCCTCTTCTCTGCCCCACAATCAGTTTTAAATATAAAATTCCGAGAAACTGAACTATATAGCAAGGAAAATGATCTGAGAAAACAGAAATTATACGCCACTTAAATTCGGACTGCTTGTGGCAACGGCCTCTTCTCTGCCCCACAATCAGTTTTAAATATAAATTTTCGATAAACTAAACTATATAGCCAGGGAAATGATTTGAGAAAACAAAAATTATACGCGGCTGAAAGTTAGACAGCTTGTGGCAACGGCCTCTTCTCTGTCCCACGATCAGTTTTTTAAATTTCAAAGTTTCGGAACACTAAGCTATATAGTAAAGAAAATTATTTAAGGAAAAACAAAATTTACACCCGGCTGCAAGTTGGACAGCTTGTGGCAACAGCCTCTCATCTGCCCCACGATTAGTTTTAAATATCAAACTTCCGGTCAAAATTTATAATGTATTCAAGTAATTTGGGATAGGACAATAGGTATGAAAGTTTAAATCCAAAAATAAAATTCAATATTCAATACAAATGGTATCGTGTATTAAGCGTTCAACTAATGCTCAAAAAAAAAAGTTTACTAAAAGGAAGCACTGATAAAAAACTTGCAAACAAGTAATTATTATCAATAAAAAAAATATCTCATTCAAAATAAGTCGGTACTAAATTTTCAACAATTCAAAATTTTACACGGTTAGCGGAAATCAATTTTGTATGGTAAACGGAACAAAATACTGTACCCTATAATTTAATATTACCAATTTCTTTTCTTACCTACTCCAAAAATTTCGGACGGTCGGCTACTAAACGTTTCTCAATCTTAAAATATGAACTAAATTAATTAAACCGGCAGAAAAAAACTTAACCAAAACCGGTGTTCAACACACAGCAGAGCAATAAATCTAACCAGAAGTCTTCGCAGAAGAAGGAAGAAAAATGATCGGGTTTTGAAATGTATATTGTTCATTCCCACCTACAATTTTTGGCATTATCGGTGATACTAATTAACTTACAACAAAAAGTTTCATCAGTACTGAACGGCTTTCGTTTTAAATAAAATACTTTATATACCGGACGTCCTCTCGTCTTGAAATTTTTGGAGAATCGTAATTAATAAACTTTATTTTTTTAGAAGTAAATATGTGTATCCTAAATTACTAATACTAATAAATCATTAGGTAAAACTAAAACGGTATCAGAAATTGAAGTCGAGGATGAAGTAACGAGTTATATATAAAACTTTAAACTCAAAACTTATGGAAAACTAAATAAACTAAATTCAAAATTGGTCCAGAAAAAATAACTCGTTACATCTATATAAATGACATTTCATAGGTAACTAGATGCCAGATAAGTGAATAATATTAAAAACCGATTACAGTACACAGCCACCCACTTCAGAGGACATGGAAGTATGTATAGGATAATGGGAGCTTTTTAAAGAATTACACCAGAAATATTGGAAAAAATCAAAAATGATTTTTTTTAAAAAGTGGATACTTTCTTTAATTTTTTTGTGAAGTTTTTTTACTAACCTCAATGCAAAGTTAATGATTGTGTACCCTTAATAAAATTCCAATTCAAGAGACCATTAATTTATCAATAATGAATTATACAACAAAGCACTTACTGTCAAAATAATAAATTTTAAATTTTTAAAAAACTTTCCATCGGAGTATCATGTCATAGGTAACTAGGTACCTTGTAACGTGTTTTCCTACTATAAGTGGCCTTCTACCACACTAAGACGTCACTATGGACACCCTTGACTAAAAATCTTTCGACGGAATACTCGGGCGCCAGATTTTTAACGTGGTTTGCTCCACGGCCCCTTTACCATTAGCGTCAAGAGTTCCAGATAGCCTCAGATGGAGGTTACGGAAAATTCCAGGGGTCTTGTTGAATTATTTCAACCAATTCCTTATCAAATCTTTAACACGACTCAATTGAATATCGATTTTTAAATTAAAATGAGTTACGGTAAATAGCGGAGAAATCAGGAACTTTGTTTATTACTACCTTGTGGTCTGTTATGAATAATTTTACAGGAGCGAGTAAAAAAAACGGGAGAAAGAACGCAGGTTATCACAACCACGGAAAAGTACTCTTGACACACGAGACGTAAACGTATTAGATCTGCAGGGGAATCAAATAAATTATGGCTAGGCCACTTCCAGATTTGATTATCCCTTGTATCTAAATTTAACCGGCAAAATAGTTTTCGACAAACAAACAAAATGTGTAAAAGATTTGTACCTGAGGGCTGAAAAAAAAATGTTTAAATCTGCCGGGTAATCAAATAAATTATGGCTAAAAAATAACTAGTTACAACCTACATGTCAGCAAATAATTGACTATTAAAAAACAAATTTGAAATTTCTCGAAAACTATCAGAGCTAGAAATAGGGAACCCTAATACCAACTGAAAGGTAATAAATTCCACGTTTATCAGACCCAACAGATACAGGGTGTTCCATTTAAATTAAGCCAGAAATTTATGTATTAAATGGTTGGTGTTATACGGTCATATTAAAAACACCCTGTATATTATAGCATACCAGTAAATATTGGAGACAGAAGGTCAAAAGCTTTCAGTGAGATGGTGTGAAGCACATGTGGTTATTCGTTTTTATTTTGAAGTTATGGTGTTTTTTCGGAGGGTCTACAAATTATGTAAAATCGATTTAACCTGGAAACTGAACTAGATAGGTATAGGGAAATGTTAATGAACTAACATTATTTTCAATAGTACAATTCAAAAATGTGATAAAATACAGGGTGTTCCATTTAAAAGAACCTAACTTAGATACGGCACGCTTTTTTGGAGCACCCTGTATATTCCAAAATATTTTTCAATTATAGTCCCAAGTAGTCTACTTAATCCTACGTCTAATGTTTTCTAATTTTATTTTCCGTTAAGACTCCAGAGAATAGTTCGTTCATAGTGCCCCACCCTGTATAATTATTGAAGAAAACCGCCCTAATGTAGTTATTAATTTTAATGATGAGCTTATAGAAGTACATAAAAATAGGATTAAGTTATATCATGACTAATAAATAATTTAAAAAAATGTTTATAGACGTCTAAACATTTTTTTCTCGCCCTTTGGAGGTGTAATGATATTTATTATTTTAGATATTTAGTGATACTATATATTTCACAATTTCCTGTATCAAGTACATCGACTTCAGGTGTAGTATTACTGACTTGTGTATACTGTTTAATCAGCAATAACACTGTTGCTACCTAAAGTACTTTGCGCGCGATTATAGTAGAATATTGTAATTTGTGCATTCAACTAGTAGGGATGTAAATATAATGGGGTTTTATAATGAGTTTAAATTATTGAAGTCTAAATAAGGAGAAGTTAGTTTATCACAATATTTCGGATGTTCATTTATTACGCCTTCCACTACATTCATTGTAATCTCATTCAACGGTTCTGCTGAATCTGCCATAGTTTCCTAAAAACAGATTAAATTAAATTATTTTAACAAAGTGCATTTGTGAGTATTATCTAATACCTCCAACTGCTTCGGCTGAAGCATTTGGTTTGAGCAGAATTAAATCTGGAGTTGGAGGTCGCTGATGTTCAACTATATCTTCTGTATGTTCCATATTATGCGTTATTGTCTCCTCTGAATTTTTTGCGGGTTCCTAAAATTATTTGAGGAAATTATTTTTAACAATAATAAGTGTCTATATTTACCTCGCCATTGATTATCTCTAATGTGTTGGACGACATATTAGAAACTGGTGATGATTGGTATTTCAGTCCATTGGTTGTGGCATGTACCAGCTGGTCTTTTGAATTTTTTACATCAGTTTTTTCCTTATCAATGACTTAAAATTTTTATTGAGGGTTCTATTTCAGGTTCATTTAATACGACGTCCTCTGAGATAGAAATATCCATGATCGGGTCTACCGAGATACTTGAGGCTACTTGCTTCATATCTGCCACAAAGGTCTCGTCTCACAGCTGAGCATTTTAAACCCTGGAAGTTGTGAGACTATGTACTCACACTTATCTTTAGCAACTCATTTTAGATTGTGTAAAAAAAACAGAGTAGAAGGATCGAAAGACTTTTTAATTTGTAGTAAACAAAAACATCTATTCATTAGTTCGGAATCGAGTGAAATACTGAGAAAAACAATTTTACCAGTTTTACGAGACGATAAAATCACCCGCACCATTTGTTCAGATGCAGGAATAATACTTTTTGGGAACCGTTTGGCCCAAAAATATAAATCTCAGCATCTATATAAAATGGTTAGACCCAAACTAAGGTGTGTCATTTTTTCTCACATTCAAAGAGATAAGTAATAACATGTCCATTAATTTTGAGGAATTATTTGATCCTCAAAATTATGATATTATGTTAAGCATTAATAAGATGTGTGGCTTGAATCATGATACTGGAAAGTATAAGAGCCCTGCAACTGCTTTTGCCATAGGATCACATTTACAAAAAAATTTATTTTATTTAATTTCCGAGTACATGAAAAAAAAGGCTGAAGATAGACAAGAAGGAGTCAAAGATTTTCTTCAACTTCTACAAGAGGGTTTGTCACATGATATTAATGAAACAGTACAGGAAAACCAGCTTGAACAGAAAAGGAAAAAGAAAATATCACTTTCTACTGTGCATGATATTCAAACTTTAAGACTGTTTTTAGAAAAACAAAGACGAATTCATATGAAACAACTTGATGCAAGTTTTTCTTACAATTCTTGGGAAGAGTTATTGAGTGTGACTCTTTTTTCATTGCAGTTATTTAACCGCAGAAGAGCTGGTGAAATGGAAAGAATTGAGATAAACGATTTTTTACAATATGAAAAATTAGAACCAAATGACGAGTTATTAAATAATCTCGACCCTTATGAAAGGACAAAAACTAAAAATTATGTACGTTTTTTAATAAAAGGCAAGCTGATGAGAGGGGTGCCAGTTATGGTAAACAAAGATAATTTAAATACACTTAAGACATTGCTAAAACTTCGAAGCAAGGCTCAGGTAGATTCTAACAATAAATATCTCTTTGGCATACCAGGTGACTCCCATAAGCATCTTTCTGCCACTTTGTCAATGAATCGCTATTCAAAATTATGTGGAGCTCAAAACCCAAAATCATTAAGAGGCACAGAACTACAGAAGCATATCGCAACTAGATGCGGAACTATGAATTTAGTGAAAACCGAAGTAAAGTATGTGGCAGATTATTTAGGACACCAAAAAAATTCATTTGGATTATTATAGATTACCCAATGCTGCTAAAGATATCATTAGAATGTCGAGTATTTTAGAACAAGCCCAAGGAGATCCTAATGAAAATGGCTTAGAAAACAGCAGTATTGATATTTCCAATATAAATATGGATTGTGAAGACACATCCAAGGAATCTGCCATAGGTAAAAATAAATTTTAATTAATAAAGATTTTAAGTTAAGTTCGCAGAAGTTTGTGGCACGAGCCGCAAGGCGAATGTCGCAAATCTAGCGAGTGGAAAAGTGATTTGCGTACAAGTTGTACACAATATTTTTTCTACAACCACATTTATTAATGAAAGAAATACAGTAATTTATATAGTTATTTCATTTAAACTTTGAACATGAAGAACTTACCAAATGAAAATTGAGTATACAAAAATCGGTTAAACGTTTGTTGATTTCTTTGAAAATGAATTAAGATAAGTAATCAAATGAATATCGTTTACTTACTTTTGGTTTATATTTAAAACTTGTACACCGATAATTTCAATATAATAATTATGTTGGACTGCCAAAAAACTTGATAGGTCATAGGTAGCTTTGTTTTATATTTCGGTGCCATAGCATGAACTTTTTGCATTTTTTTCCAACGGATATCAAAAGAACGGCTTGCTTTGAGTATAAACATGTGTGTGGAAAAGTGTGTTGCATAGTAGTTGTAGAAAAATAGTAGTTTGTACAACTAGTGCGCAAAGCGTCACTTTTCCCACGAGCGCAAATCTAGCGAGTTGGAAAAGTGATTTGCGTACAAGTTGTACACAATATTTTTTCTACGACCACATTTATTAATGAAAGAAATACAGTAATTTATATGAAAATAAATAGAAAAATCATTTAAATATATAATTGATTGTAAAATTTGAACAATTTTGTATTGTTATGTCCGGTGTATTTTTTGGATACATTTCCATGAATTATGGAGGAGTATTTCTAATGTCCAATTGGACAACTCAAAGGATAAATTATTTTCATCTTGGTTCATGATTCCTAAAATAATGCTTAATAGGTTAATGTTTCAAGAATCATTGAATTAAAATAAATAATGAAATAGATACTTTACTTACTTTTAGTTTAAATTTAAAAATTGTACCCCAATAAGAAATTCAATTAAGTTAAATTGTCAAAAAAAGTTGACAGGTCATAGGTAGCTTTGTTTGACATTTCGATGCGGTGCCATAGCGTGTACTTTTCGCATTACTTTTACAACGGTTATCAAAAGAATTGAGAAATGGCCTGCTTTGCGTATAAAAATTTGTGTAGAAAAGCGTGTTTTGCATAGTGGTTGTAGAAAAATAAATTTTTTGATACAGGCTAATAACGTTTGTCATGTTATTTTCAATTGATTGATTAGTGCACAAAAATATTTTTACAAAAAAGTGGCAAACTGTCTACTGAATTTGCTTCTTTTATAAAACTGACATTCAATAAATGCTTGTTCCAGATTTTCTGGAAGACAATCAGGATAACTTAACAAACGATAATACAAGCAGTTATAGTAAAATACAAGAGAGTTGTGATACAAGTGGAGGTTTGGAAGTTTCTCTCGATAAGTTAAACAAAAAAAATACCACCCGGCTATCTTGGACAAAGCAGGAAAAAAATTTGGTGGATAAAGAATTTATTTATTATATGGAAAATTGTGAAATGCCAACACCAGCCGAGTGCAATATTTTTCTGGAAAAAGAGAAATTGAATAGATCTATTAGCCAGTTTAGAGGTTATATTTCCAATGAGATAAGGAGGCGGAAGCATAGTATTTTGGATTTGAATCGTGAAGATGAAGAAAAAAAAGGTTAGGACTCCTTTTAAATATTAACCACTTTTATATTCAGTGAATTGATCTTTCATTTTCAGTTAATAGAACTCGATGGACGACTGAAGAAAAAACGTTGGTGTTTGAAAATTTTGAAACATATTCCAAAGAAAAAACACTTCCATCTCTGGCTCTCTGCAAGCAGATAATTGAAGTTTATTTTGTACACAAATTTCGATTTAGTGGTAATTTTCATTAAATGTTGATATAACCTTGTCGATTTTTATTATTATATTATAAGACTCTTGGTGAAGCGAATGATTTTTATTCTCAACTGGTTCCATGATTGGATAGTTTCATTTTTATGATTGTAAGTATCTGTAATTTCTGCCATAGTAACACATTTTGAAATGAGAACTTTTTACGTTAAGTGTTGTTGTCTACAAGAGCGTTATGCTTGTTTGGTGTAACTATTTTGATAATCGTACTTGAAGCTATACTTTTATATAGGGCGCATTGAGTCAAACACCTAAACTCGGTTTAATGATGCAGATTCATGTATTCATTATCAATATGTCCTAACATCAGTTATCATTACATACCCAATTTTAATATAGGTATTTAATAAACTAATTGGACCATTAGATAGGTGGTTCGTCTAAAACGCAACAACTTTCGTTAACATCTTTTGAAAGTTGAATCGGGCAAATTGATCGCAAAAATGAATTTGACACAAGCTAATCGTCGGTTCATGAAAAGAAATAATGGCATCCATGATAAAATTTTGGGTAAATCTATTGGGTATTGAAGTAATAAAAATCGGATTTAGTTAAGTATAGCTTTAAAGGCTAACTAACTCTGAGCAACGTGAGGATACATATTCTTGACCATTGCAAAAATTGTGTTAACTTTTAATGTGAATCAATAAGTTAAAAAAAAATAAATGTTAAATATGCATCTTAAAATGTTTAAATCTTAATATCTATTCTTATTATACTCAAAGAAGTGATCTAATTTCTTGATAATGGCATCAGGAACGCTATGGAAAAATAGATTCCCATTAAAAACTGAAAATGATAATATATAATACCACAACGTACAGTTTTAGTTAGTTTTTAATTTGGATCAAACTACAAGCTGCTATGAATTATGAAAAAGAATCAATTTTCGATAACCGATTATTCTCGATTAATCGATTATTTTGAAATATATATCGATTTATCGATCACCCGATTAATCAATTATATTTCGATTGATCGATTATTTTGCTCACCCTAACTAAACGAAAGTGGGGTCAACTTGTCAACCACGCATTTCCTCATCATATGATAGTTATGTGCACCGAAAATGCAAACCTTTGCATTCAATTCCAGGAAACCGCCGCCAATAGCAGCCTCGAGTAGAAGGTATAAATACCTCTAACTAGATGATAATGAACACTTCTGATTCAACTTTTGTTCTAAATCCTTCAATTGTTAATTTATTATTTAATAATTATATTGTATTAAATATAATAAGTTTTAAGTGTAAAAATGAATTGTTTTAAAAAAATAACTTTTCAATACGAAAGTTATATCTGGCGCAGTCAGTAGGATTCGTGCGGGTTGTTGAAAAACTTTCGCATAGTGTCGGTTGAACTTTCCATGATCTTGGTGTTTCAACATCGAAGTGCGGATCCTGAAGAACCTACCCTTGGAGGAGAGAAGCTGTTCTGGTATCCTTGAAGAAGTTGTCAGAAGTCGAGAAGAGACTCCAGTGCTTCAGATTATCACTGTAAGTGCCAAGTTTCTTTTGCCTTTCCTAACCTTTTACTTAGAGTATAGATATTGTGTTAAGTACATGCTCAATAATTTGAGAATTTCATAGCAATTTATGAAAATAATATTTATTCATACTACAGTGAATGAATGATTTAGACAGATTAATAGAGCAAATTAAAGATTTGAATATTGAACAATCATCAATATCTCATAATTTTGAGAATCTAGATTTATCCAATAGTTTAGAAATGGCTACTACAAGTACTCAACCACCCATCACAATCAATTGGGATCTTTTTAAATTAAAATAAGGAAACATTAAACCATATGATGGTAATTGTAATACTCTTAATAAATTTATTGCTCGTTGTGAACGACTAATTGAAACCTACGGTGTATATGATCAACCTGAGGTAAATGCTCACATCCTAGAATGTATTCAGGAAAAACTAACGGGAAAAGCGGAAGCTATGGTTGGTAATAGAATGGAAGTTGATACATGGCAAAAAATTAAAGTCGCTCCAAGACAATGTTTTTCTGATAGGAGAGATTTAGATTGTATATTACAAGAATTAACAAGAACTAGACCATTTAAAAATGAAAATTTGATTGATTTTGGTGCTAGGTTACAATTATTAAAAAGTAAAGTAATTCAAAGAATAGGGTACACGCATATTTCATATTTTGCTTAGATATTAATTTGTAATAGTAAAGTTGATATAAAAAATAACTAATAATAGGAAATAAACCACTTTCCATTTCAAATAACTTCCAAATTTTAAAATAAAATTCAAATTTCAATGCACTTTCCGACCAACACCCGAGGATTTCCGAATACGTGTGACGTAAAATATTTAGAAATACCATGGCCGGTAATGCATAGGTTTGGGTAGATTATCCCTCATTATATAGCTCGAAAAAGAAAGGAAGAAGAAGAATGCATAGGTTATGTGTTGTTTTGTGTTTATTATTGTATTTTAATTAACTTTTCGACGTGAAAATATCATTTATATGTTTGTTTGAGACCATTAAGTGATTGTGTGTGCTTTTTTAATTTTATAAGTCAACGTAAAGTGGGAAGTGGACATAAATATACGATATTTCCGAGGATATTTTAAAACATTTAAGGTGGATTCATGCAACATCACTTTATTCAACTTAACTTATCTTAATAAGATGAAATATACACAAATAACATAAGCATTGAAACAATTATTTAATTTATCTTAAGAAGTTCGACAAATTTCAGTGAAAATGATAAGTTAAATAAAGTGATGTTGCATGAATCCACCTTCAGAAGAAAATATTTTATTTACTAGTTTAGTTAGTGACGATCCGTTATAATTTTTGAGTGAAGATATGGCTAGCGAAGGTTTTGTGGTTGGTGTAGGGCTCTCGGGTCTAGCATACAGATGATTATGCATTTTTGCTTGCGCCACTAGGTAAAGTAAGAAATATTTTTTCTGGAGTTTTACTAGACGTCGATTTACACTCTGGAACAATGCAATACTTGGAATATGAAGTTTTTTTTTGGGTTTATCCATTTTTAAAGCTTTCAAAAACAAATTAAGTCACAAAAACTCAGAGCGCAATACACGATACACGAATAAGAATGTAAACAAGTACGTTCAAATATTTGACGTCAGCAGTGACGTCAAACGCGTTTTGGCGGACTTTCAAATTTTATGATTTTTAAAGTCGTTTTATAAGTAAAGTTGATATTTTTTTGAAAAAATAAGTATGCAAGGTGTTAAGAGACCTGATAAAACGTCGATTCCCACCAATAGCAAAATTTATGCCTGTACCCTATTAGTAATGATTTACCTTTCGATGAAAACGACATACGATGCCACATAAATCATTGCGACAAAACAGCGCTTAATACATTTATTGCTGGATGTACTGGCATCCTGAAAAATAATATGCATCTCAAAAAGCCAAATTCTTTGGAAGATGCTATGGCATATGGTCGATGAATATGAAAACTTTGAAAGATTATACGGTCACTTAAATGAACCTAGAAATCAACCATTCAGATATAATTCTAAACCCCAAACCTATCAAACACAAAGTAATAATTTCAATTATCCCAGAAATAATAACTTCAACTATCCCAGAAATAATAATCAATATTTATATAATAATAATAACAATAATAATTATCAAAAGCCATATTTTCCAAGTCAACCCATCAATATACAACCACAGCCTCAGCCTCCTAGAAATTATCCAACTAACGCTCAAGTATTCGGACGACCACGTAATGTGTTTAAACCTAATCCAATACCTGCTAACAAATTACCTAAACCCGAGCCAATGTCAACAGCCTCGAGAAATTTCTCATATAATACTAAAAATACTCATAATAATAATAATACAAATAGATATCAAAATAACAATCAATATTTCCGAAATAATGGCCAAAAACCAAATTTTATAGCTGAAGAGTTGTACGAGAACGAAATCGATAAAAATGATCTAACCGACGATCATGAAGAAGTCGAAGACGATAACTTTGTTCACTCTGTAAAAGACGATACAAAACATAATACAAATTTTTGTCCAAAGCCTCTGAAAAGAAATCGGAGATAATTGAAATAAATATAGCATCTGATAACCCACTTCCATACATAGAAATAAAAAACCCAAACTTAAAGCTTCTCATTGATACAGGCAGTACACGATCTTTAATTAGGCCATCAGTTGCAGAACAATGGTATCCTAGTTGCATTTATCAGTCCAATGTTGATATCAAAACCTCACTTGTCAGCAAACGCATTAGATATCAAGCTGAAATACCAGCATTCAAAGAATTCAATTTCAATGGTGATATAAACTTTATCTTATATGATTTTCACGAATTTTTTGATGGAATCATAGGCATAGAAGATATGGTTAAAATGAAATTTAATATAGATTTTACTAATAAACAATTGATTAATAATGACGTATCTATTCCCATAAAATTCCGGTCACCGACAGATATCGAATTTAAATTCTCAGTAGGTCCTACAGAAAAATTATTAAAAGCATTACCTGTAAATAAAGTTAATGGAGAAATTTTAATCAAAGAAATGTATTTAGATGAACTCTATATTCCTGAAACATTAACTATTGCCCAACCAATTTCGGCTAATCCTTTTTTATCTACTCAATACGAATTACATAATTTCAATTACATTAACAAAAAACTCGAAAATCAAACATTAAATAATAAGACAGTAGACATAAATAGTCTGCTTTGGACAAATCACATGAACTCAGAAGAGAAAGCTAGCATAATTGAATTATGTCGTAAATTTTCTGATATTTTCCTAAAACCAGGTGATCCGCTACCATTCACCTCCAAAATAAAACACACAATTAAAACCACAGATGAAAACCCAGTTCATACTAAATCCTATAGGTACCCCTATGTACACAGGGAAGAAGTTAAGAGACAAATCAATGAAATGCTAGATAAAGGCATCATAAGATCCTCTTACTCCCCTTGGAGCTCACCTATATGGATAGTGAGTAAAAAACTGGACGCATCTGGACGTCAAAAATGGCGTTTAGTAATAGACTACCGTAAACTGAATGAAAAAACAATATCTGACAGATATCCTGTGCCAAACATCACTGATATCTTAGACAAATTGGGTAGAGCCCAATATTTCAGCACTCTAGATCTAGCCAGTGGATTTCACCAGATCGAAATGTCTCAATGTTCAATAGAGAAAACTGCTTTCAGCGTTGATAATGGACATTACGAATTTCTTAGAATGCCATTTGGTCTTAAAAACTCGCCTTCCACTTTCCAAAGAGTCATAGACGAAGTATCAAAAGACCTCCAAAATAAAATTTGTATGGTGTACATGGACGATATTATAATTTTTAGTACCAGTCTCCAAGAACACCTTCAGAATTTGCAATTAGTATTTTCAAAATTAAGAGAGGCCCATCTTAAAATCCAACTAGATAAATGCGAATTTTTACGCAAAGAAGTTGAATTTTTAGGCCACGTAGTGACCCAAGATGGAATTAAACCAAATCCAAAGAAAATTGAGGCAATAAAAAAATTCCCTATACCTCGTACACAAAAACAAATTAAATAATTTTTAGGGTTATTAGGCTATTACAGAAAGTTCGTTAAAGACTTTGCAAAATAACCAAACCAATGACCATTTGTCTGAAAAAAGACAACAAGGTCGAATATACAACAGAATTCATTGACTGTTTCAATACATGTAAAAATTTATTAATTTCCGAACCCATTTTAGCCTACCCAGATTTTAATAAACCTTTTGAATTAATCACTGATGCCTCAAATTACGCCAGTTAGATTTTTTAAGTAAAAAATATACTTTTTAAAAATTTTATTTAAACTTAGATGACAACAAGTTTTTAGTACAAAGGTAGAATTTAGACTGAATAAAATATAATACAATTATAAAACAATAGAAATATAAAATGCTGATTTTAATAAAATATAATATTCGTGTTAACAGGATGTTATACACGTGTTGGAAATGTTTGCTGAGTTTAATAAATGTAATGAGATAAAATAATCTAGTAAGTTTCCGTGGGAAATGTCTAGTAAGCAGTTTCATAGTTATGGGTCCATATGACTCCTCCCCTCTTGGTTGAAGGTACGTCCTCGTGGCTTCGGTTTCAACAAGGATTGGGGTAGTTCCATTGGTTTACCCTGGGCTTCTTCTTCTGAATTTTTTGTTCCGATTTTTCTAAAATATTTTTTATAAACATAAATGATAAAATTATTAAAATTAAAATTATTATCGCTGATATTCCTAAATGAGTTTGGTGGACTTCTATCGGCAATAAGTTTGGTTCTTGGTACTGTGGTAGCAATTTGCTTGGATCGTCCATATGTAAATTGTTGATATTGATTTTGTGATAAATTTCGGTAGGTACTTGAATACTAGGCCATTCTTGGGAAAATGTTTTATTGGATCCTATCCATGTATGTTTTTGAAATGAGTAAATGCAATCGTTGTTTCCTAATACGACGTTGCATCTTGAAATTTTTAATGATTTGAATGATTGTTTGCAGTCTTCGTTAACGTCTGCTATTTTTCTTGAACAAATTATTGTATTTCCATTTGTGAGTTGAGTAAAAAGTGAAAAATCGTTTTTTACGTGAGCGTAGTTGCAAAGCGAAAGGTTGTATAAATTACAGTTGTCTTCATGGGGTTCTTTTTCACAATACAAAAATGAAAAAGTTTTCTTGCATTCTTCATTAGTCCATTTTGTTGATCCTTTTGAATTTAACATGAATGTGTATGGGGGTAAAAGGATATTATTTTCTTTACTGGGAATTGGGATAATTTTGGAAAGATGGAGTAATTCATCGGCTAATATTGGTACTTTAAGAGTAATATATAAAGTTTTTGGAGTGAATATTAAATTTACTTTAATTATTTCTAGTAATGTTGGAATATCTGAAGCAATTTCGTTATGAGAATGAATAGTGTGTAAATAATTAAAAATGTCTTCTAATTCCTTTTGTTTGATTAATTCTACATTTAAAATTTCTTGGTTACTAAATGATATTGTTCGAAGTAAAATTTGAATATAGTTTCTTAAGTGTCTGATTTGTTCTAATTGTATATGAATAATAATTTCATTATTTAACCTATCGTTTAAACTATTTAATTCTTTTAAAACATTTTCTGCATAAATTTGTATTTTATGTAAATCTGTGTGCCAACGTTGAGTTATCTGTCCTGCAAACGTGTGCAATTTTGAAATTTCTGACATTAATTTATTTTCGTTTAAATTAACTTTTTCAAAACTATTTTGAATTTCAATTAAGTGATTTTGGTCAAGATTTCCAGAAATATATTTGATTACTGTACCGAGGCCGTCTACTAAACCTCTTTTAGAAATTTTATTTGATCGAGCATACATTCTCAATTTATTTATTTCTTCTGAGAGTAATTCGATATTAATTTGATAAATTTTTGATAAACTTATTAAAGTGTCATCAAGTCTACTAGCTATATGGTGAATACTTTATAGCTGAGTACACATGACTCGAAAGTCAAGAAAACATATTCGTATTCTGTGTAAATATAATTTATTAAATAGCAGAGCACTTTCGGCTATTAAGCCATCTTCAGTGCTTACCTGTAAGTAAGTAAAAAGAATTTTTGGAAAATATAAAAGAAGTGGTTAAAAAAATTATTACTTACTCGTCAGGTAATACAAGAAACTTGGACAACACATTGACGTCATGAATTAAAATTACATTGAAATTAAAATTAAAATAATCTCCTGTTTAGGGTTTGTTGAATCTAAATTTTGAACATTATTGGAAATTTTCTTGAAATTATTTTAAAAAATGAACTCCGAACACGTGTTCATCTAACGGATGTTGAAGTGACACTAACTCAATTTCAAAAAATTAAAATATGACAAATGACAGTGAACATAGAACTCAATTAATCCAACAAACGTTCAAAAAGAAACTGTAGAAATCCTTTACAAATGTCCCAAAACAGACATGCAAGAAGTTTTTTAAAATAATTTCAAGAAAATTTCCAATAATGTTCAAAATTTAGATTCAACAACAGGGGATTATTTTAATTTTAATTTCAATGTAATTTTAATTCATGACGTCAATGTGTTGTCCAAGTTTCTTGTATTACCTGACGAGTAAGTAATAATTTTTTTAACCACTTCTTTTATATTTTCCAAAAATTCTTTTTACTTACTTACAGGTAAGCACTGAAGATGGCTTAATAGCCGAAAGCGCTCTGCTATTTAATAAATTATATTTACACAGAATACGAATATGTTTTCTTGACTTACTAGCTATATGAACTTGATTTAAAAATTAATTTACTATAAGAGTTTTCTATTTCTTCGATACTTATGCTAAAATAAATCTTATGATAATTAACTCTATATTTTGCTAATCCTAAATTATCTAATATGTAACCTGGGGGTTCAATGGTTTTGACGTGAAGTGCCTGGTTGGCTATCGTCATGGTTAACCTGGAAAGATTTAGTATTTTTAATCATATGTTTACTGACTTTTTTGGATTTTTGAGAAATTAATTTGTCATCTGATTTATTTTTATCTAATAATATTTTCTTATATTTTGGTTTTATTTTATTTCAGGGTTCCATATTTAAATAAACAACGTCTGTTTTTGGAATACTATCTTTTCTTTCAAGATTGATTTTATTTAACTGTTCAGTTCTTTTCGTTAATTGTTTTTGATGAAGATCGTTGAAAAATGGGAAAATTTCTGTTTTTCGATATTCATTGTAATCTTGGTAAATTTGTTTATTAGGATCAATTTCGTGAAGGTTCAAGTTTTCGTATGGTCCATAAAGAAGTGAGAAGGGAGTGAAGTTTTGTTATTGAATGAATTGATTGGTTATAGATAAGAATAGCGGTTGTTACTAAATCAGTAATAATTTCTTTTGACTTTTGTCTTAAAATTCTTAATTTTTCGATTAAAGTGGAATGAGCTCTTTCTATTGGGGAGTTTCCGGTATGTGATTGAGGGGTTGTATAATGGATTTTTATTTGAAAAAGTGACATGTATTCTTTGAAGGTTTCGCTTGTAAATTCTCTTGCATTGTCGCACGTTATTTGCGAAGGGTAGTTGTGGTGGGAGAAATAATGACGTAATTTATTAAGAATTGTGATAGAATTTGAATCGCTAATTTCATAGGCTTGAAGGTATCTAGAAAATAAATCGAGTATTGTTAAGTATTACGGAAAATTAAAGTATATCTATTTTTACTAAAGGGTTTCGAATAATCTATATCATTTTTATCTCCGTATTTCAGAATTATTTGAAAATGAGAAGAATTCAAAGATTTATCCGAAATTGGAAAGCCGAAAATTGGACTTTCTTGTGCAGAATGTTCAGTTTCGTCTGAAGCGAGACTTTTGTTATCATCTGGTAATGTACTCAAAATTTCGTCAGCATCGCTGAGTGCTAAATTTGGGTCAGAATTTGCTCTAGCTAAAATTGAAAAAGAATCAATATCATTAGAGTTTTGTTGGACATTTTTAGTCTTCAAACTTGGTTTTGGGGGAGTGATAGTTATATCGCTGATTATATTAATTTTTTGTTTCGTTTTAGAGGGTTTTTAATCAATTGCATTTATTTCAATTCTAGATAATGCGTCGGCAACATAATTTTCTCTTCCTTTTTTATATTTAATTTCGAAATCAAACTCTTCGAGTTTCAATTTCCATCTTATTAAACGCTGATTGGGTTCTTTAAGAGAGTGTAGCCAAACGAGCGGCCTGTGATCAGTTTCAATGATAAATTTTTTAAAATACAAATATGGTCGGAAATGTTTGCAGCTATCGATTAAAGCTAATAACTCCTTTTCTATAGTGCCATAATTTCTTTCGGCTGAATTTAGAGTTCTAGAATAAAAGGCAATGGGATGGGAATTTTGAGAAAGTACGCTTCCTATAGCAATATTCGAAGCGTCGGTTGTTAAGGTAAATGTTTTTGTAAATTCGGGATACGCCAAAACTGGAGAGTTACAAAGAAGTTGTTTACATTTTTCGAATGCGTCCAGGTATTCTGGATCATTTAAATCTAATTTGGTTCCTTTTTTAAGGTATTTATTTATCGGATATGTTATTTTGGCAAAGTTTTGAATGAATTTGCGATAATATGAGAGCAATCCTAAAAATGATTTAATTTGTTTTCCATTTTTTGGCAAGGGAAAATTTTGGATTGATTTTATTTTATCTGGATTCGGTTTGATACCGTTAGGGGTGATTACGTGACCTAAGAAGGCGACTTCTTTTCTGAGAAATTCAGATTTGTCTAATTGTACTTTTAAATTGTATTTTTCGAGTTCATTAAATATTTGTTTAATGTGAATGATATGATCCTGAAGGGATTTTGAAAAAATGACTATGTCGTCCATGTATACAAAACATGATTTATACAGAAAAGGACGGAGGATTGTGTCCATGACACGCTGAAAAGTTGCTGGGGCATTTTTCAGACCAAATGGCATACGTGTATATTCGTAGTGGCCATTGTCTACAGTAAATGCAGTTTTTTCTGCCGAATTTGGATCTATTTCGATTTGGTGAAAACCTTGTGCCAAATCTAATGTAGAAAAATAAGTGCTTCGACCAAGATTGTCGAGAATTTCGTCGATACGAGGAAGGGGGTATTTATCTTCAATGGTTTTCTCATTTAGTTTTCTATAGTCTATAACTAATCGAAATTTCTTCTTTCCACTAGCATCTATTCGCTTAGGGACAAGAAAAGTAGGGAAACTGTATGGAGATATACTAGGCTTAATGATTTTATTATTTAAAAGTTTTTTAATTTGATCTTGGATCTCTTGTTTTAAATGATAAGGGTATCTATACGATTTTTGATAAATCGGTATATCGTCAACTGTTCCAATATTATGTTTAACTGCATGAGTAAACGTTAAATCAGAGTTTTCATTATAAAATATATTTTTAAATTTTTTACAAAGAGAAAATATTGCATCTTTTTCTTCGGGATTCAGATGATCTGTTCGAAGAAGTTTGGTGATGTCAATATTGTTATAATTTGACTTAGGGTTCCTTTCATGAAATTTTGAAAGGGGTTGAACTTGAACAGTGAAATGATTAATCCAAAACCTCTGGAACTGAGGTTTTAATAAACATAAAAATTGTACATATTATAAGATTTTAAAATAAAATGAAGCAATGACGTGACATAACTAATCGTCTTTTTGACATATACGTCATAGCATTAAACAGGTCACAAACACAACACAGCTCTAAAGAGTTTGATATACATCATTCTCCCACACTATAGTCTTTGAGGTAGCGGGGTGGATTCCTCGTCCTGCCAGACCTCCTCGGAGCTTGGACATCACAAACATGAGCTTTTGTGACAGGCGATGATGAACTACGAGGCGTGGACTGAACCGATGCTTCTTCCTGATGCGGTGAACTAGGAGAAGTGTCTGAATGGAGCGGCGAATTCAGAGGAGTCATAAACGTTTCAGGCGATTCATTTTGATTCGAATCAGGCTCCTCTTCTGAATCAGGTGTATTCAAGTCTATCTCCGATGCATCTATTACTTCCCCTTCACCTTGTCGTCCAATAGGCGCGAGATGACGATTGGATACTGTTGTCTCCCGACCGTCTTGAAGTTTGACAAATGAATATTCAGGATTTGCTTGTAATAACTCCACTTCCTCAACCAAAGGTTGGTATTTGTTCTTTCTGTCAAATCTTTTCATAAGAACTTGACCAGATTCAGATAACCATGAAGGTATAGTACTGCCGTTGGGTGATCGGCGAGTATGTTTGAACATTCGTTCGTGAGGAGTACAATTTGTTGCTGTACAGAGAAGCGATCTTATAGAGTGTAGAGCCACAGGTAGGTATTTCTCCCATGACTCTATCGGCGCGTTATGCGAACCGCAGGCAAGCTGTACAGTTTTCCAAATAGTTCCGTTTAGTTTCTCGACTTGCCCGTTTCCTTGAGGGTTATAAGAGGTGGTTCTGCTAGTGGCTATTCCTTTTGAGTGTAGAAAGTCTCTTACTTCTGAAGATAAGAACTGGGTGCCTCTATCCGAGTGTATATAAGCAGGCAAACCGAAAATTGTGAAAATGCTGTTGAGGTGCTTGATAACGGTCTTAGCGCTCATGTCACTGCACGGGAACGCAAATGGAAATCTCGAGAATTCGTCAATAACCGTAAGAATATAACGGTTCTTAGTGTTGGAGGGAACTGGCCCTTTGAAGTCAATACTTAATCTTTCGAGCGGTGACGTAGCTTTCACAAGTTTCGGAAGAGATTCAGCGTTCTTAAAATATCTGGGTTTGATTGTATTACATAGTGTGCAATCGTTGGTCATCTTCCTCACTTCTTCGAGTGTATATGGCAAGTTTTTAGTTTTCAACCAATGGAACATTCTTGTGATGCCAGGATGGCATAGGGTCTCATGTAGAGAGTGGAGCTTAGATGTGTTCGTCGTTGTTGTTGCGCAACTGCATATGCGTGACAGAGCGTCTGCTGCTCGATTATCCTTCCCTGGTCTGTACACAATTTCATATTTGTATGGAGCCAGTTCAAGGCGCCATCTTTGGATCTTTTCATTTTTTATCTTGCTGGGATGTTTATTGTCGAACATAAACGACACCGACTTTTGATCCGTTATCACAGTAAAAGGTTTACCAATTAAGTAATGTCGCCATTTCTTGAGAGATTCTACTATGGCATAAGCTTCTTTTTCCACAGCAGAATGTTTAAGTTCACTCCCACTTAAAGATCTTGAAAAAAATGCCACTGGTCTAAAATCTTGACAGAGAGTGGCCGCTATTGAATGTTCGGATGCATCGGTTTCAACAGTGAATGGCATATTTTCGTCGATAGCGTGAACGGAGGAAGCAGCGATAGTAGATTTTAAGCTTTCAAAACAAGATACAGCTTCTTCACTCAATGGGAACGTGTCTGCGTGAGCTAGTGGGTGGATCCGCTGAGAAAAGTTTGGTATCCACTTACTATAGTGTGCAAACATTCCCAATACACGTCTAAGAGAGGGGAGATCGTTTGGTGGTGACATTTTTAGTAGAGGCTGGAGACGTTCACTATCTGGTTTAATTATATGATTAGGTCCAAGATTTTGTCTAGAGTCACAATTGCTGCGTCGTAGTCGCTACATTCACTAATGTAGGCGTAAACTCTGGGCGATATGTGGTTAACTAAAAGTTGTAGCTTTGTTCCTGAACTTAGTTGTGCTTCAGCAGTTGTGCTAGCGGCTAAGAAGTTGATAAACGTTTTCTTCCAATGTGCCCATTCTTTCGCAGTTGACTGTACTGCTGGGTCTCCATCGAATCGCTCGGGTCTCAAGTACTTTTCCATTATGTTTATTAAATTGAAATGATTAATCCAAAACCTCTGGAACTGAGGTTTTAATAAACATAAAAATTGTACATATTATAAGATTTTAAAATAAAATGAAGCAATGACGTGACATAACTAATCGTCTTTTTGACATATACGTCATAGCATTAAACAGGTCACAAACACAACACAGCTCTAAAGAGTTTGATATACATCAAACAGGTTCATGAAAATTAATAGAAATATCATTCAATGAAATTTCTTGTTCTATTGGTATTTTACAATAACCATTTTGTGCTACGGCTATACATTCGGGTATAATTATATTTCCCGTTTGCTTAAAAAAATTTTGTGGGGGTTTATAAGTATTTGCAGTGGAAGTACTCATTGGGGTTGGTCTGTAATTGCTCGTGGAGGGTTGTGGATGACGATTAAAGTTTTGATTATTAGGGGATTGAATTTGTCTATTAATTGATTGATTACTTGGTCTTTGGTAGTTATTTTGATATTGGGGTCTTTGATATTTATTACTTGGTTTATTGTTGGAATGATGGGGTACTTGAGGTACTTGTGAAAAATTAGTTAATGATTGATTTCTTGGTGGTTGATAACCTGAATTATTATATTTTGGAGGAGGGCGATTTCTTTGAATTTTCTGGGATCTAAGGAAATTTGCAAAATCAATTTGAGATCTTTCATTGTCCAAACGTCTACATTCGTACAATGCTTGCTCAAGGGAAGTTATTGAAATATGGAGTAAATGCTCTCTGTAAGGGTTCAAAAGACCTGCCTTAAATACCATAAGGGCTTGATCGGTATACATGATTTCTTTGGAAATTCTAACTTCTTCATTATTTGAATTGATAGCTAGATGTTCTTTAAGAACTTGTAATTTACGAGTGACCTCGTCGTGAAATTCTGTAAATGTTTGAGGGTGTGATTGAATAGAAGTATTTAGATCATGAGATAATATTTCTTCGGACCTAGGATCGCCAAATCGAGTTATAAGAGCTGTTTTTAAATTGAGCCAATCATCAAAAGATCTATTTATAATTACGTCTCTAGCTGGACCTAATAATTTAGATTTTACTTGCTCTAACAGGAGAGAGTTAAATAAATCGTTATTTTCGGTTTTAAGTAGAGTTAAATATTTTTCTGATTGTCTAATAAAATAGGCCAAATCTTTTGAACCACCGTTATAGGTTGGAACAAGATTGTTTGCCATAGATAATTCAATTGGTGTAATTTGAGTAGACATTTCGGTAGCAGTATTCAAATTACGTTCTATAGATATCGGAGATCTGGATCGATCACGACTATTTGACATATGTGATAATAAAATCAATAAAATAGATATTTAAATATTTAGATATTTAAATACGATAATATAATTATTTCCAATTTAATAAATTGAATAATAAAAGTTGATATATTTTATATTGAAATAATATTCAATTATTGTGAATCAATTGAGATTGATAATAGATAAAAAATTTTATATAAGTAAAAAAAATATTAGCCAATAAATCGTAATAAAGGAAAAGACTTACAGGAAGATACACTGGAGGATCATCTGTGAGCTTCTTCTTTGTTTTTGGATTCACTGAAGGATTCTGGACAACCGTATTTTTCACTGGAGGATTGGTCAGGTTGGAGTCAACTTCTTCTCTTGCACAGTTTCTTGCTTCACCAAAAGTTTTAAAATGTTCGAATACCGTTTAAATTTCTTAACAGAAAATGTAGATGTTTACCGCACTGAAGGGGTGTTTTTCTACAAACAGTATCCTGTTCGCAGCGCCAGTTAGATTTTTTAAGTAAAAAATATACTTTTTAAAAATTTTATTTAAACTTAGATGACAACAAGTTTTTAGTACAAAGGTAGAATGTAGACTGAATAAAATATAATACAATTATAAAACAATAGAAATATAAAATGCTGATTTTAATAAAATATAATATTCGTGTTAACAGGATGTTATACACGTGTTGGAAATGTTTGCTGAGTTTAACAAATGTAATGAGATAAAATAATCTAGTAAGTTTCCGTGGGAAATGTCTAGTAAGCAGTTTCATAGTTATGGGTCCATATGACTCGCCATTGGTGCCGTCTTATCCCAAGAAGGACACCCTATTGCATATGCATCACGAACCCTTAACAGTGCAGAAACTAATTATTCTACAATTGAAAAAGAGTTATTAGCTGTTGTTTGGGGATGCAAATATTTTAGACCCTATTTATTTGGCAACGAATTCCTTATACTGACAGACCATAAACCTTTACAATGGTTGTTTTCATTAAAAGAACCAAATTCGCATCTTGTTCGATGGCGATTAAAATTAGAAGAGTTCGATTATAAAATTAAATATTTAAAAGGTAAATCAAATTTAGCAGCTGATTCTTTATCAAGAATTAAACCTGATTGTGACCTAAATGCATTTGAGACAGAATCATTAGACGTTAATGTTGACGACATTGACGAAATAATTTAAAGAGAGATTGACAATCTAACTTCGCAACGAAATCCAATTGAAAACGTTGACACGCTACCTAATTTATCTGCAGATGATGTAAATGATATTTTAGGAAATAATTCAAAAATAAATATAATATCTGATATTCAACTAAACCCACCAGACAAAATAAACCAACCTGACTGTACCGACCTGGAAATTGTTCATACATCAGCAGAAAATCCTATTCTAGGAATACCTATCACAGACAAAGCATTGAATTTATATAAAAATCAAATTTTGCTAACATGTGAGTAATTGTACAACAAGAGTTCGGCCCCATGGTGGAGGCGCTAACATGGGAATCTCCATAAGAAAATCATCAAAAAAGCTAAGGCCTGAAAAGGTCGGAAATTTACTCGCTATTCAGCAAGAGTTCGGTCGCACGACGGAGGCGCTAACATGGGAATCTCCATAAGGAAATCTAAGGTGTGGAAAGGTCGGAAATTTACTCGAAAAGCACGCGCTCCTACAGGGTTGATGAAAAGTATCATTTTCTTATACGGGGTGGATGAAAAGTAACATAAGGGCCTTATTATAGGGTGAGTAACATGCTCGAACTGCCTTATTATATACGGGGTGGATGAAAAGTAACTCGCGTGCTCGAAAGACCTTATTATATTCAAAGTCGATAAAAAGTAACATGATAGCCTTATACAGGGTGGATGAAAAGTAACATAAGGGCCTTATACAGGGTGAGTTTTATTATATACGGGGCGGATGAAAAGTAACATGAGGGTCTTATACAAGGTGGATTAATCTTAGGCTTAACGAGTGGAGTGTGTGGGAGAGTGAAGTGGAAATGTTAAAACGAGTCCACAGGGAAGTCGACCAAAGAAGAGTTTTGCATATATACAAGGGGTATTGAAACAGAGCGACCTCTATGAGACATTATGAATACCAATATACAGGGAAGTCAATCAAAGAAGAGTTTTGCATATATATAAGGGGTATTGAAACAGAGACAGGTAACATGCAGGCTCAAGAGACCTTATTATATACGTCAAACGTCACGTTGTTACGTCAAATGTTACGTTGTCACGTCAAATGTTACGTTGTCATGTCAAATGTCACGTTGTCACGTCAAATGTTACGTTGTCACGTCAAATGTCACGTTGTCACATCAAATGAAATATTTGATGGCGGTGAAATGCTTAAGTTAAGATGGATAAAAGTTGATGAATATACAGAGTGTTTTAATAAAACCAATGTTTTTTAGAAAAAACTTTATTTATAAAGGTAATACGGTATTTGAAAACTAGTGGCAGAGGCGTTGTACATTTCTTACTCAAAAGACGTATATATAATCGAAAGCCAATATCGATAAATCATAGTTTAGAGAAATCTTGGATTTTTGACAATTTTTCATGAATCTACTTCACAAGAGTTCGTTATTGAATAGTGTCCCCAGGGTAAGGTGTTATCTGTTCCGGGAACCAAGTAACGTTTATCATCCTCAGGGCTGAGGGCAACCTTATATTGGACTGTGGAGTACACCTGATGTTTTTCAGAACGAATCAGATTTTGAACTACAGTTTTCTGTTGCCAGCTATTGAGACATTCTTCATAATCTTCATACGTTATTGTAGTTTTTACAACAGATGACTTTACTCCTTTAGCTTTCTTTGTTATCCCCACGTTCTTAAGTTCAGACTCTATTTCATCCTCATCATACCCTTCATCAATCAACTTCTTCCGTTCCTTAGCGACATCATCATCAGTTGTCATCACCTTAGTTGTGTAGAGTTTAGAACGAAGGCCCACATACTCCGTCATTGGAACACCATTATTCTCATCCTTCATCATTCCCAAGACTTTCTTATTCACTAGAGGAATGCCGTATATATTTCCGGGAGCATAGTCGCTTGTATCAAAGCGCCGATGACAGTCACGCTTCATAACTTCATAAGGGTCTTGATGGAGCTCATAAATCAGAGAGTCAGTGTCGGTATACATGACTGAGCAGCAGGGGAAAGCATCAATCATGTATCCATAGTGAAAATCATAAATTGTAGTTTTAGCAAGATCTAGAATTGCCTGCCCCACATATATTGGCTTGTTTAACCAGATCTTAAGCCTCCGCAATTCTACTGCAACTAGATCGGGCTTTTCACTGAAAATAGTGCTGTTTTTGAACTCAGGCTTGGCGATGTAAGCCTCCGCACCATACCTCCCCTTCCACTCCGTTAAAAGCCTCACATCAACTCTCTTCCGAACGTTTTCCATTGTTTTACCTGAAACAAAGGGACACACACACATTAATATTTCGGAGGATTTATCTTTAATATTGGAACTTACCAAACACTGCATTGTTCATTAATTTGAATAGGTTTTTTTCAAACTCATTCGTGGCCTTTGTTCGTAGCTCAGTATTCAAATCTATGTAAGACTTCAACCACGGTGCCTGTTTGAATTTGAGAACTCGATGAATTTTCTTCAATACCAATCCATGCGCAAGTGCCTGCTTCAGCGTTCGGTAATGGATAACATACTTGGTTTTATTGTGGAGGGTAGCCATTAACTTGGTTAACTCTTTTGCATCCTGGGGAGGCTCCATAGTCTTAGGATTTATATGTAGCGGGAGGAATGGGATATCTTGATGTTTATCATGCAGATGCTGAGGATATTCAATATCAACCTCAAGGATATATCCGACATCGGCATCATCGGGTACTGTGGTGACATCAATGTTGCTATCGCACCATTCAAAACCGTCGTAGGGAAGGTACTGAGACATTGCCCAACCATACTAAAAACAAAAAAACTTAGTAAATCACTTATTTTTAGTGGAAAAGGATTAACATACCTGATTATTAATGTCAAAATAGATCATAAATGTCCTCGGCTTAGAGGGATCGTAGTTGTTGACATACTGGTCGTTAGCTTTAGCTCTTCTCTTACTACAAACTTGACTTAGTCCACCGCGAATGCCGCGTTCAACGAAGATAAACATATCCAAGTCTGTTAGAAGCTCCAATTTAACGCTAGTATATTTCAACATGGCATCCCAAGTAAATCCCGGAAGTGTGTAATAGTGAGCAGGATCTAAGCCATACGTCTTATGACAACTCTCTCTAAATTTCTCATAGACGTCAGCAAGCAGAAGAATGTCGGTCTTCATATACAGATCCACATATTCTCCCAAGCTCTGACAATTGAAGGCGGTCCATACTTGTTGTGCACGCCGGTAGAGATGACGGGGGCAGGACTTATTATTCAATTTATTATAAAAAGCATCTTGTGAGGGCAAAGATGTTTCGTTGAATCGCTCGAAGGATGAAATATAATCATAAGGCATCACGCCCTTTTTTGTTAGCATATTAAAGCGATCTTCAGATAGCTCAGCGAACTGAGATTTCAAATTTGGAAATTCCGATAGATATGACGCTAATTTATCGAGACTAGATGCCATAAATCGAAAGCTATCAATAAAGCGAAACTGTATGGGGTAATCACCAATGTGCTTAGTGAATGATATATATTTCTCCTTGGTGATTGGTAGCAAGTCGATGGACCCCTTCATCCGCGTAGCAATATCCGTTATGATGAAGTGGGCATCATAACCACTAAGATTGTGAAAGATAACTGGGATAGTATGAGCATCTTTATAGTTAATATTACATGATTCATGAGCAGCACCACGATAGTTGTTGTCAGGAATCAAGTGGTTGTGATCTCGAACCTTCTTATCTTCATCGGTAAATGTCTGTTTACAAATGTGACAGTGTGTAGCTCTTCGGTGCTCAACTTCCTGCAAACACGTCATATCTATATCGTACGGGCACCAAAACACTGTAGCTACATCCTCGGCAAGACTGCTCATCTCATCTGCAAACCATGTCATACAGTCCTGCCCTCGGTAGGATCGATAAAAAGAGATAGAGTCATCATAGCTGCATTTGAGATAATACCCAACGGCAGCTGGAACATGATGTTGAGGTTTCTTTGGATCTTCAACGGGCTTCAAGACGCTTTCCAAGTCAGCATACACTATGAATGGTGCTTTTTCCTGATTCTTGAAATTTTTAAATTTTAAAATGTTCTTACCCGGCTCAGGCATCTTAATGGCAGTCTCATTCATTCTTACGCAATCCTCCACATGCTTATCCAATTTTTCCTGTGACCTGAAATAGCGGAGGCATCGGTCACAGAAGTATTTTTTTCCATGCTCTTTGCTAAGTTGTTTGGAGAGTAGACGAGAAAGGTTTTTGATCCAGACGTAATGGTATCTAGCAGGGGCTTCGGTATCATCATATCTATCTTGGATTAGAAGAAGGTTGACATGACGATCCTTTTTATCTTTCGTGAGGTATGTGGGAAGCGTTTCAAAGCTCTTCTTATTCTTCTGGAGGATGTATACATTAATGGAGACAGCATTCTGTTTTTCAAAATTTGGGATTTGTCTAACAGTCATCGGAAACTGAATTCCCTTCAACTTCAAAACGGTGGAGTAATGGGGGTATGATGATAATCGATCTGAATTTTTGTTTCCACAGGAATATAGTGCAGACGTTACAGCCCATGCAAAGCAAGCATCATCATCATTTTTGACGTTGATGCATGCTTGCTTCCTCTTAATTTGTGTAGGTAGCTCAATGTAGGATGAACCAAGTTGGGGAGTATATTTGTTAATGTTGACACCAAGATTCACCACTTTCTTCAGCGCCCAGCCCGAGTCGCGTTCCTGAAACTCCTCAAGTTCTCTCAATATTGGTGCAGTAACCTCGGAGTCGAACCAGTCGTTTACATCAGTCTCTCTATAGATTGCAGAGTTCGAGGTAGTGAAGTACTTATAATCATTCTGAACCGAGTCTCCCTTCACTATTTCAAATTCACCACAAAACGCCACATTCACCTTGACTGCTACATCTTTCTTCAAGACGTTTCGAATGCGCCGTGTAAATATCGATCTAGCATCAATCAAAAAAGACTTAGGATCTTTATGCTTCAGGTTCGATATTACGCCCGAAGTGATGCGGGACTTGAATACAGAGTCCGAATCTTCCCAACGAACTCGCTCACTCAATCGCACAGTACGTGGGGAGAGCCCTGCCCCCTTCTTCTGAGCCGCTGGAATGAGGCAATATAGCGATATTTCTTTCGACACAGACCACAATATAAATGATTAGTTTTTATGTGTTTAGTATAATGAATAGGAAGTATAGGGTGATAACAAAATTCGCAGACTATAACTTTATGGGCTTTCTTTAAAATTAATAAATCCATAATGGAATCCCAACTAGTAGGAACAATCTTCAATATCACCACAACCACCTCCACCACCTACATCATCATAAGATAACATTAGAAATAATTAATGGATAAGAACAAGAAGCATACAATTCGTCGAAATTTAGTACTTAGCCTAATCATTCTAAAACGATAAATTCGATATAAACTCTATGAATTTGTTAAAATTTAAATGATGCTATGGTCGAGAACTTAATCAGTATAATTCAAAAAAGGATTTTGTTGATTCATCTTTTATAGATGATAAATATTACTTTTCCTCATCATGCAGCTCTAATCTTAAACATAAACCGCATATGATTGCTACATGCTGAGCAGCTGAGTTGGAGTATGAATCATTATTTATATGAAGTTTGCCTCATGGGTGTATCCTATACCAGAGATTGCATAGATAGCATAGATTAATTTCTCTGCTCAACTTTCTATAGATAATTTGAGATAACCTGCGCAGTCTAATCATTCTGAAGAGAAAGGATTATATTGAAAAATGATGCTGACAATTTGATGTGGGATATTAGTTTGTAACGCTAGCGTCTGAATCATAATCGCTATCCTGATCGGCATAGTCAATAAGATTTAGATATCTAGAATATGCAAGATGAATGAATTCAGTTGATCTATCACAAATTTTACATATATCACTAAATTCTTCATATGAAAATCTCCACGGATAGATGTTAGACATTTGATATAGATATGCTCCGAACTCATATGGTCTAGCATAAGCTGCAAAGCGAACCAAATGTTCACTATAATGAAGATGAAGGGGGGAAGGGCTCATCTACAACAAAAAATTAACTAGATTACCCCTAACTGAAATGCTAATCATATTAACGTAAGTGTGGGACAGAAAATTATGAAGTAGTGTACAATAAAAACAGGATGAGGAAGTTTACCTCCCACATTCTAAAGAAAATTGTTAAAATCATCGGAGTATGCAATAAGAAAAAAAGATTCTAAACATATCATTCGCACATTGAAGAAGCACCCAGAAAATCAGATGGCGGTATTATATAGTAATCTATACTCACTGATAAAACTGCGGCAAAAATCTAGAGCAACGTCTCAATCGTATACAGGTGAAAAGGATGCAAATCTGGAGCAGCGTCACAATCGTATACTGGTGAAAAGGATGCAAATCTGGAGCAACGTCACAATCGTTTACAGATGTAAATCGACGTAGATACTACAACTAATAGGTAAACTATGAAAAATTAGCAAAAAAATAAGATAATATATTATACTTACATATGAAAAATTATTTGTAGATCTATGGAAGATGGCTGCTGGCGAGAAAAGTATGACGCAATTGTTATAACGAAAGACTCTGATTTCTTTGGGGTGATTTTAATCTGGAGCAGCGTCACAATCGTATACTGGTGAAAAGGATGCAAATCTGGAGCAACGTCACAATCGTTTACGGATGTAAATCGACGTAGATACTACAACTAATAGGTAAACTATGAAAAATTAGCAAAAAAATAAGATAATATATTATACTTACATATGAAAAATTATTTGTGGATCTATAAAGGATGGCTGCTGGCAAGAAAAGTATGATACAATTGTTATAACGAAAGACTCTGATTTCTTTGGGGTGATTTTAATCTGGAGCAGCGTCACAATCGTATACTGGTGAAAAGGATGCAAATCTGGAGCAACGTCACAATCGTTTACAGATGTAAATCGACGTAGATACTACAACTAATAGGTAAACTATGAAAAATTAGCAAAAAAATAAGATAATATATTATACTTACATATGAAAAATTATTTGTGGATCTATAAAGGATGGCTGCTGACAAGAAAAGTATGATACAATTGTTATAACGAAAGACTCTGAAGCAACGTCTCAATCGTATATAGACGCAAAGGATGCAAATCTGGAGCAACGTCTCAATCGTTTACAGATGTAAATCAACGTAGATACTACAACTAATAGGTAAACTATGAAAAATTAGCAAAAAAATAAGATAATATATTATACTTACATATGAAAAATTATTTGTAGATCTATGGAAGATGGTTGCTGGCGAGAAAAGTATGGTACAATTGTTATAACGAAAGACTTTTGATTTCTTCAGGATGATTTTATTAATTCACATGGGGAGTATTTATATTGGAAATTTTTATCATAAATAACGTAGTTTGTTGTTTTGTTTAACCCATATTGATATTCAAACCGAATATTGGTTAAATATATTTATCAATATGATTGTTTTTCAAAATTGTTATTAGACTAACCGCAGAGGTTTACCTTATAGAAAAAATCACCTGTTATACTCATATTGATTTTTGCTGTCGACTAGAACAGACTTATATTTTATTTTTTTCAATTTTTAGTGACGACTTGGAAATTGTAAGTATATTTTTTAAAATTTAATTTACTTCTGCTTTTAATTTTATTAGAATTTATTTTGAAATCGTTTATTTCTTATGGAAAAGCATCATTTCAAAGTGGCAAAAAAAGAAAGTAAATATATCACCTATTTTTTTTGCTTAATTTAACCTCAAGATTCCCCCGTTGTAGTTTATTCTTCTGAAACATAAAAAAGACCTTGTTACAACATTTTCATAATTATTATTTTCATGATTTTACCTTTAATTTTCCATACATATATAACCGTGGGTGCAGTTCTCATATAAATATAGAACCACCCTACGGTCCCCAATGCCCAACAGTTTGGTGGTCTCTTAGACGGGTACGGGGATGTCCAATCTAAAATTATTATTGGAAGATTCTAAAATAATGATTGTTTTATTTTTTTTATTAGAACTATATTTAAACTTCCTCGCTCAAACCCTGCGACGTGGTTTCTCACACGCCTTCTTATTATTTCATCTAAAAAATATATTGTTTTTAGAGTTAAGCCATATCTTTTTTGTATGATCACTTACCTACATTCATCGTAAAAATAATATTATTTTTAAAGCTCCAGTATAAACCATAAACTTTAGATTTCATAGCGGGCGTATTTATTTTTTTTTAAAAACGCTTTTTATAAATATATTTATCAGAAAATCATATCCAAGTGTTTGCTAAATAAAACTGTTTTTTTACAGATGTGTAAATGTAAAGGCGAATGTGTCTGTTTTGAAGATTACGAGGAGGAGAAGGAGAGGCAGGCGGCGAGAGATCGCCGAATTCTCGAAAATTGCCAATGCAAAAACCGCTGCACCTGTCTATCAGATGGGGATGAATGGTCAGAGGAGGACGAGGAGGAGGAGGACTCCACCAAAAAATAAAAAATAAAAGATTGAATAAACAGATATATACAAATTTTTTGTTTAATTACTCCGATTCCCACATAAAATTAATAATTTTTATATCTACGCCAATGCTAGTTTTGCGGTTTTATATCTTATCGCAACTGCTTGTTGTAGAATTTTTGTCTTCAGTATACGTGTGAATTTTATTAAAAAAAACTTTCATCCCTTGACACATAAATATATTCTTGTAGTTCGTTAAATTCTTAACCATTACTAAAATGTTTCAGTATACGTGTGAATTTTATTAAAAAAAACTTTCATCCCTTGACACATAAATATATTCTTGTAGTTCGTTAAATTCTTAACCATTACTAAAATGTTCAAGTTATATTTCATAGTTTGATTCGCTAATACGTATATGTATTTATTAGAGATCTAGCTATGGGGTGTTATCTTGGGTCATGATTCTTCCAATTTTGTGCTAGAGTGTTTAAACTTTATTACTGTTCGGAATTGATGTTCCTTAAACAATTATAATATTAATTGTATTCATTTCACGTCATCATTCACTTGATCGTGAGAGTGAACGACGACTGTCATCGGTATGTTCAAATAGAAAAACGAGGAAGGTTGGGAGAAAAAGTGTCAGTGTGACAGATATAAAAATATTGTCAAGTAAAATTTTTTCCAAACCTCATTACGAGAAAATAATTCCCTTCTAGTTAATTTCTATTCCTAGTTACAGTGATAGTTTATAATCATACACCATTTCCTGGTGAGTACAAAAACAGGCCAGGTTTTGGACTAATCACAAATTCCATAATTAGTTAGTTGTTATTGTAAATTTAAGTGAGTGTTTTAATTTAAACTTTGTAAAGGCAAGTAGCCGGTAGGGATTGCATGCTGTGGCCTTACAACCCACTGTTTGCAGTAGTAATAGATACTCTTTATTCCATAGAGTATTTTATTTCACCCTATTATTCATTTGGGTTTGATTGGAATAAAAGAACTTCAATACAGTCTACCGTCTTGGACAACAGTGCGTTTGGCCAAGGCGTCGCTGCGCATGCTGGTAGAGCGTGGCTCCAAAGTGGGTTAATACATCAAATTACACCATTTGTGGTCCTTCGAGCCGGATTCTGGTAAACCCAAAATAAAACACTCCTTAAACCAGTGTACGAATATTCCAAGCTCAAAAGCGAGCTTCCAAATTGTCTTCCCAACTGCGCTTCAAATTCCAGGCTACAAAGTGGTAGCAATTCCAGGCCGGATTTCCAGGCTACTAGTGGTAGGTAGCAGTTCCCAAGTTTCAGACTTCCAGTACCTAAGCAAACATCCACAACAAAGGTAGGATCTATCCATTATTAACATTTCCTAGTGCAGTGGTAATAGAAAAAAGTGCCAGTGCTTATTGTTCAAAAACTCAATTTCCATTCCCAATATTTTTATCAATTCATTAGTCGTTAATTGCAAGTAGGTAGGTAAATATTTATTTCAATATGTCGTTGGATGAATTAAAGCTTCAAAGACGCACCGTGAAAGGGCAAATTACCCGAATAAACACATGGGCGATTACAGAATTTGAAATTGTGAACAAAAAAGAATTTTTAAAAGAGTGTCAAACTAGATTAATGAATTTGAAAGAGCATTATTCAGCATATAATGAAATACAAACAAAAATTGAAATAATTCTCGAAAATTCTGAAAAAGAATTAACTGATTCTGAGGACAGAGATACATTAGAAAGTAAATATTACGAAACTGATTCAAAATTAAGATGTAGAATCGATGAATTAACAATCAATCAAAGTCCAACCAATCAAGTACAAAATAATGCTTTAAAATCAAAAGCCCAATTACCAAAGATTTCATTACCTAAATTCAAAGGAGTTGTCTCCGAGTGGTCTTCATTCATTAAAGTTTTCGAAAAATTGATTATTTCAAACATTGATCTGGATGACACTGAAAAACTATTATACCTAAAATCATGCTTAGAAAATGAACCCTTGCAATTGATCGACAGCCTTGATTTATCAGGTGATAATTTCGAAATAGCTGTAAATACCCTTAAACGAAGATACGATGATCAATCAATAGTACTTCATAATCTCATTTCAGAATTATATGATTTGAAACCTGTAAACAAAACCTGCCCTGTAGCACTGAGAGCACTGTCAGCACATGTTTTTAAAACAGTCCAATCGCTTCACAAATTAAGTTTAGATCCTCAAATATTGTTAGAATCTATCATCATATATTCAATTGACAAGAAACTAGATATTTCAACTAGAAAACTTTTTGAACAAAATAAGAAAAGGAATGAAACTATGTCTCTTGACAAATTTCTAGATCAGTTAGATGAAAGATGTGGCATTCTTGAACGAACACAAGCTATACCTAATTCAAATCCCTGTGCAAATGAAACAAAAACAAAATCTGTACCAAAATATAACAGATCTTCATTACATGTGAATTCCAATAATCATGAAGATCATAAGACAATTTGTTTTTATTGTAAAAATTCTTCACATCGCATATACAAGTGCGACTCATTCAAAAACCTAAATTTAAATGAAAAATACAGATTCTTGAACTCAAATAATATTTGTAAAAACTGCCTGGGAGGATTTCATACAATAGCAGCCTGCCATTCTCTAGTTTCTTGCTCAATATGTCGCAAGAGACATCATACCTTCCTCCATTCCGATTCATTTCAGGCGTCCAGAGGCGCACAAAATCACGGAGGTAATGTGAATCCTCAAATTTCTCAAAATATTAATTCCAATGGGCATAATTCAAACTCTAATTCATTAAATTGGAGAAACTCCAACTTCAACCGCCAAGATGACGGAAACTTCAATGATTCTCGTAATGCTACGGCAAACCGAAACGATTCTTCCAGACCAAATACCAATAATAATATTCCAGGAGATCGAATAGAAAATTCTCATGTCCCCAATGCTGGAACCAGCGCTTCGATCCCCTCTCAATCGATGTCTGCTCTTTCCACAACTTCACATGTACTGCTAGCCACTGCAAAGGTGATCGTATATGATCACTGCGAAAATCCAGTGAAAATTACTATTCTCTTAGATAGTGGTTCCCAAAACTCTTTTGTATCGCAAGAGCTAGTCGATAGATTGCAATTAATCCCATATAATAGAACTTTGCAAATTGCTGGTATTTCTAATTCCGTACAAACTATCAGTAAAATGGTTAATTTGAAGTTTTTCCCGCATTCTGACCCTAGAAGACAATATGAGGTCAATTGTGCTGTACTTTCGACGATAACATGCAAACTACCGCAGATTAAACTTGATTTGTCCCGTTTAAAAATTCCACGCGACATTGTTCTAGCAAATCCCGATTTCCACCTACCGTCACCCATTGATATACTTGTGGGAGCTGACTTATATTACACTCTCCTCATGAATGGAATCATAAATTTAGGTAAAAGATTGCCCACACTGCAAAAAACTGGTTTAGGATGGGTGGTTGCTGGTAATATTCAAAATAATGTCTCGTTTAGTTCAGTAACTGTTGGGAATAATGAGTCTGAGTATACAATTTGTAATCATGTATCGACATCAATTGATGATGACTTAAATTCAGCTCTTTCTAAATTCTGGAGTCATGAGGATATACTCTCTAAAGATAATCTTTCATCAGATGATGAACTTGCGGAAACCATTTTCCGAAACACTATGAGAATTCTTGAAAATGGAAGATTTCAAGTCAATTTTCCGCTAAAATCTGACAAAGAGCACCTAGAACTTGGTGACTCATTTCCTATCGCTAAAAAACGCTTCCTTTCTCTAGAAAAAAGACTTCATAAAAATCCGAAACTATTATCCGACTACAGCAAATTTATTGCTGAATATGTGCACTTAAAACATGCAAAGTTTATACCGCTTTCTCTCACTAATTCTAAGGAAGAATTAAAATATTTTATTCCGCATTTGTGCATAGTGCGTGAACAAGCTATTTCGACAAAACTAAGAGTTGTTTTTGACTCTAGTTGCCCCACTACTTCTGGAAAAAGTCTGAATGACATAACTCTGAAAGGTTATCAGGTACAAAATGATTTATTCGATATTCTTTGCCGTTTCAGACTAAATAAATTCGCATTAACTTCAGATTTACAAAAGATGTTTCGACAAATAGTCATAAATCCTGAACACTGTTTTCTACAGAATATATTGTGGAGGGAAAGTCCTGACCTGCCCCTACAATGTATAGAACTGACAACCCTAACCTATGGTTGCAATTTCTCCCCATTCATCGCTCAACGTGTCTTGCAAGAAATAGCAAGTAGTAATCACTCAAAATTTCCTTTAGCCTCAAATTCTCTTATGGCCGAGACTTATATGGACGATATAATCTCTGGCGCAAATTCCGAATTTGAATTAGCTCAATTAATTCGTGAACTTCAAACTCTATTAGGAACCCATGGTTTTGCACTACATAAGTGGGCTTCAAATAATTCTAAAGTTCTTTTTAAAATATCGAATTCTAACGACACTAAACTTTCTCAAATTTCTGAACAAACTATTGATCTTAGTCTAGATCATTCTCAAAACAAAGTTCTTGGTCTGAATTGGATCCCAAACTCAGATGACTTAAGTATTTCTGTTCCCACTGCAATTTCTTTGTTCCCCGTAACAAAGCGAAAGATTCTTTCAACCATAGCAAGATGCTATGATCCGCTTGGGCTCTACAATCCTATCATATTATTAGGAAAACTCCTAGTCAAACAATTGTGGCTGGCTAAAATCGACTGGGACAATGATATTACCGATACAAACCTATTGAATGACTGGCAAGCCTTTATTAGCAATTTACCGCATCTATCTCAACTAAAAATTTCCAGATACATTTTCTTAGATAAAACGATTATTCAGACCGAAATGCATGGCTTCGGCGATGCCAGCTTAAAAGCATACGGGGCCTGTGTTTACATAAGAACGATTTATTTGGATCGTACAGTTTCCTGTAACCTAATTGCTGCGAAATCGCGTGTATCCCCCATTTCTAGCACCATAACACTCCCTCGGCTTGAATTGTCCGCCATGCTACTCCTGTCCAACCTAATAGAGAAAATCTATAAAAACTTCCAATCGAAGATAAATATAGATAGTGTAAACTTATGGTCAGATAGCCAAATAGCGCTTTGCTGGATCAAAGGCGAACCAAGTCGTTGGTCCATATTTGTAGGCAACCGAGTCGCCAAAATACAAGCAATGACTAAAGACTACTCCTGGAGGTACGTAAATACTACAGAAAATCCCGCTGATGTTATATCACGCGGAGCTCCAGCGAAAAGTTTAATTTCCAATAAAATTTGGTGGCATGGGCCGAACTTTTTAATGAAACACGACTTAGACTTATCAAAATTTGACAATTTCGCAAATCCAAAAATTGACATTTCCGAAATTCCGGAATCAAAAACTGTCATCTTGACAGCACCAACAGAAGAAAACTTCTGGATTACTACATTTTTGAATTTTTCTAACTACACAAGATTAAAAAGAACAATAGCATATGTTCACAGATTCATATTGAATTGTAAAAATTTGAACAAAATTTCCGGACCTCTAAATGTAAACGAATTGAGCGTTTCTGAAAATTTCATGATTAAAACCATTCAAAATTTCCATTTTGAAAAAGAAATCAATGAATTAAAAATGAATAAAAATGTTTCTGATAAACAAATTAATAAATTAAAACCTTTTTTAGACAAATCCGGAATGATACGTGTCGGTGGCCGTCTCGAGCACGCTGACATCTCCTTCAATCAGAAACATCCATTTTTATTACCTTCAAAAAATAGTACGGTCAATTCAATGTTAAAATCAGAACATATTAGATTAGGACACGCTGGAGCGAATACCGTGTTGTCAAATTTCCGCCTAAACTTCTGGCCCTTAAATGGGTTAAGAACAACAAAAAGGATTATTCATAATTGCCATAAATGCTTTAGATTTTCATCAAAACCTTACACTCAAATTATGGCTGATCTTCCTAGAGACAGGGTAACCCCAGCTCGACCATTTCAAAAAACAGGATTGGATTTCGGAGGCCCATTTTTAATAAAATCATCAAATCTAAGAAAGTCACCTAAAATCAAATGCTATATAGCACTTTTTGTATGCTTAGTCACAAAAGCAATACATATTGAAGCAGTCACTTCCTTATCCACTGAGGCATTTATTTTAACGCTCAAACGATTTGTTTCCCGACGTGGTAATCCCACTATTATCTATTCTGACAACGCTACAAATTTTCAAGGTGCTGACAATAATTTTAAAGAATTACAAAGGTTTTTCAAAAATCAAAACAATGTTCAATCAGTTCAAAATTATTTGACTAAATCAAATATTGATTGGAAATTTATCCCACCACGAGCGCCCCATTGGGGTGGTATATGGGAAAGCGGGATTAAGATTTCGAGAAAATTGATGTTAAAAATTATAGGCAATTCTATCCTCACTTTTGAGGAATTTTCAACCGTTTTGGCGCAAATAGAAGCCATATTGAACAGCAGACCAATTTCGCCACTTTCCGACGATCCTTCTGATCTTGAGTGTTTAACACCAGGACATTTCCTCATAGGCACAAGCCTAACAGCCTTTGCTGGAAAAGACAACAGTTCTGTTCCTGAGAATCGATTGACACTGTGGCAACAGTGTACAAAATTACAGCAACAATTCTGGCGTCGCTGGTCTGTAGAATACTTACACCAACTACAAAATCGAAGCAAGTGGTTACATTCTTCCAAAAATATAAAAATTGATTCCTTAGTACTTTTGAAGGAAGACGGGCTTTCCCCCTTACATTGGTCAACTGGTAGAATCGTGGAAGTAATGCCGGGGCCGGATGGAAAGGTTAGGGTAGTTAAGGTTAAAACCGCCACTGGTACATATACCAGATCGATATAAAAAATTGTTCCCTTCCCTGAACTAAATCATTCATTTCAAGCCGGTCAGTAATCAAAAAAAATTTTTTTAACGACTTCGTTATATTTTTATTTCCTATGTTGGCAGTGTTGCCACATTTTTAAAACAAAGTTCTAACATTCAGTTAAATTTCATTCGAAACCAGAATTTTGAAACTAAAACGTTTCAACGGGGCCCAATATGTTCGGAATTGATGTTCCTTAAACAATTATAATATTAATTGTATTCATTTCACGTCATCATTCACTTGATCGTGAGAGTGAACGACGACTGTCATCGGTATGTTCAAATAGAAAAACGAGGAAGGTTGGGAGAAAAAGTGTCAGTGTGACAGATATAAAAATATTGTCAAGTAAAATTTTTTCCAAACCTCATTACGAGAAAATAATTCCCTTCTAGTTAATTTCTATTCCTAGTTACAGTGATAGTTTATAATCATACACCATTTCCTGGTGAGTACAAAAACAGGCCAGGTTTTGGACTAATCACAAATTCCATAATTAGTTAGTTGTTATTGTAAATTTAAGTGAGTGTTTTAATTTAAACTTTGTAAAGGCAAGTAGCCGGTAGGGATTGCATGCTGTGGCCTTACAACCCACTGTTTGCAGTAGTAATAGATACTCTTTATTCCATAGAGTATTTTATTTCACCCTATTATTCATTTGGGTTTGATTGGAATAAAAGAACTTCAATACAGTCTACCGTCTTGGACAACAGTGCGTTTGGCCAAGGCGTCGCTGCGCATGCTGGTAGAGCGTGGCTCCAAAGTGGGTTAATACATCAAATTACACCAATTACAACAAGCAGTTACTGTAATGATTGAGTTTTTATTGAAAGGGTATGTACCTCTTGATACTAATTGATTTTGAGATTGAAAAAGTTTTTGATGATCTTACTATTGTTTCCAAAATCGTCATTTATTTTAATATTTCTATAATTTCAATAATTTCCTCACATACAACGTTTTCAATAATCTTACTATTTATTTTTCATATTTGAATATGTATTGTCATAAATTATTATTTGGGGGGGGGTGTGTTATAATTTTTATTTATTTCAGTAATTTTTGGGCGTTCTATAACGTTTTTTCTTTTAATAATATTACTATTTTTAAAGTTTCCGAAATCATCATTTATTTTTATATTTGAATATGTATTGTCTTGAATTATTATTTGGAAGGGTGTGTGTTATAATTTTCATATATTTCGGTAATTTTCTCACGTGAGTGGGCGTTCTATAACGTTTTTTAATAATCTTACTATTTTTAAAGTTCACAAAATCATCATTTATTTTTATATTTGAATATTGTAAGTATTGTATTGTCTTAAATTAATATTTGCGGGTGTATCATAATTTTCATTTATTTAAGTAATTTTCACACATGCAACGTTTTTAATAACTTTACTATTTTTAAAGTTTCCAAAACCATCATTTATTTTTCATATTAGAATATGTATTGTCCTAAATCATTATTTAGGAGGATGTGTTATAATTTTCATTTATTTCAATAATTTTCCCACGTAAGTGGGTGTTCCTCGACCTCGATTTTATTTTTTGCGGTTTACTCGAATATTATAAACAATTCTGTGTGTTTATCTTGCTGGCGTGTTTGAGGTTTCTATATCTATTTGGGGTTCACCTATTTTTTTCTAAAGTTGGTTTTATTTATTAAAACTACAACTTTTAACACACACACACACACACCAAAAAACATGTTTTTGTTTTCCACTTTTGTTTACTCATTGTTGATAAAAGTTAACTAAACGAAACATTCAAACATATACAGGATGTATCAAAAACATCAAGTAGTTGAAACATTCTTTCAACTTCATTTAGATTCGTTGATAAATGTTAACTATACGAAACATTCTCTTCAAACATATATAGGATGTATCAAAATGCGGTAAAGACACTAAGTTGAAACATTCTCTTAACATATACAGCATGCATATATAGTGTCTGATTGGGTATCTAGTTACTTCAGAATAGAAGAATTTTGCATCGTTCGGCTGGTGAAGGCTTGAAAGCGTTAACATATCTAGACAGTTAGGATTCATACCTATATGCTCTTATATATATATAAAAACAGCGCATAGCAATGTGAATCAATCAATAATTATTTTTATCATTCTGTTCTAGAACTTTGATATCAATTTGGATTTCAATTAATTTTGAAGTTATTGAAAATATATCCTCTGGTCTAGTTAGATTGCCTGCACCCAATTTATCTCAGATGAACGCTTCAAGAGGATTTGTAGGAGGGGAACTAATCATATTTTTTGTTCATTTAGGCGCGTTATATATTAATTAGAGAAGTCCAGAGAGCTCAGTCGCAGTTAATAGACAATCAATATGGGTATGAACGCATATATAGAGGTCAACGACGTATTTGTCGACGCATATAAGTGTAGAGAAGCTTTTGTAAAAAGGTATAAGAGGACTGCTGATGGAAATTTTGATACTCTTAATATAGAATTGTCATTTGAAGCTGGGTATGGTGATGTGTGTGCAAGCATGTTGGTAACGAAACGAAAGAGTTATGATGTTAAAAAAATAATAAAAAAAAATAATGATTGTTATTATAATCCTGATATAGATTATCATTATTCTGATTTTGATTGGACTTATGATAAGCATACTGAACACTATGACAGCAAGTCAGTTATAGATCTGAACAATATAAATTGTATGAAACCAAATGTTGACGAAATATTAGTAATTATATGGTTATATTTTGATTAAAAAAATTAAAAGTTTTTTTATCAAGACTATCGGTCTCCTTGAAGGAAATTTTGTATTTACTGGAAATTTCGCATTTCAACGTATTGTGATTGGGTTTTAGTGAAAATATATCCTCTGGTCTAGTTAGATTACCTGCACCCAATTTATCTCGGATAAACGCTTCAAGATCGGCAATTTCGTAACATCCTGTGGGAAAATCAAAACTTTGAAGTATCATGGTATCATCTTTGGTATCATAGTAGTAAAACTTACAATTTTCAATGTTCGGTATACTGTGATAAGAATGAAAAGATCTGTGCGATAATATTTACGAAACTGTAGCTAAAATATTTACGTAATATAATATCAATTATAGCCTGGGTGTTTTTTGTGGGAAAATCAAAACTTTGAAGCTTGCCCTTGGTATCGTAGTAGTAAAACTTACAATTTTCAATGTTCGGTATACTGTGATAAGAATAAAAAGATCTGTGCGATAATATTTACGAAACTGTAGCTAAAATATTTACGTAATATAATATCAATTATAGCCTGGGTGTTTTTTGCTGGTGATAGAAGACCATATACCATAACATAGTGGACCTACCTACCTACATCTGGGTAATACCTAGTATATGTCTAATTGTGTTAATACCATAGACTAGTTCAATCGCCTGAACTTGATCCAGCCAAACTTGAGCTTTTCACCACCATCAAATATTTCATTTGACGTGACAACGTGACATATGACGTGACAACGTGACATTTGACGTAACAACGTGACATTTAACGTGACATTTGACGTGACAACGTGACATTTGACGTGACAACGTAACATTTGACGTGACAAAGTGTCATTTGACGTGACAAAGTGTCATTTGACGTGACAACGTGACATTTGACATGACAACGTAACATTTGACGTGACAACGTAACATTTGACGTAACAACGTGACGTTTGACGTATATAATAAGGTCTCTTGAGCCTGCATGTTACCTGTCTCTGTTTCAATACCCCTTATATATATGCAAAACTCTTCTTTGATTGACTTCCCTGTATATTGGTATTCATAATGTCTCATAGAGGTCGCTCTGTTTCAATACCCCTTGTATATATGCAAAACTCTTCTTTGGTCGACTTCCCTGTGGACTCGTTTTAACATTTCCACTTCACTCTCCCACACACTCCACTCGTTAAGCCTAAGATTAATCCACCTTGTATAAGACCCTCATGTTACTTTTCATCCGCCCCGTATATAATAAAACTCACCCTGTATAAGGCCCTTATGTTACTTTTCATCCACCCTGTATAAGGCTATCATGTTACTTTTTATCGACTTTGAATATAATAAGGTCTTTCGAGCACGCGAGTTACTTTTCATCCACCCCGTATATAATAAGGCAGTTCGAGCATGTTACTCACCCTATAATAAGGCCCTTATGTTACTTTTCATCCACCCCGTATAAGAAAATGATACTTTTCATCAACCCTGTAGGAGCGCGTGCTTTTCGAGTAAATTTCCGACCTTTCCACACCTTAGATTTCCTTATGGAGATTCCCATGTTAGCGCCTCCATCGTGCGACCGAACTCTTGCTGAATAGCGAGTAAATTTTTTTCGAGTAAATTCCCGACCTTTTCAGGCCTTAGCTTTTTTGATGATTTTCTTATGGAGATTCCCATGTTAGAGCCTCCACCATGGGGCCGAACTCTTGTACAATTACTCATGTGGTGAAGCTAATGAATTAAAACGCACACGAGAGAAAGTTTTTGAAAACAATCGCGTGCTTGCTGTTTTATCTGAAAGAAACTTAGAACAAAGCATAATTCAGTTTGTCAAAGAATTCATAGATCCAAAACGAACGTATGCTATATATTTCAGAACCCTTCTCACCCCTGAAATATTTGCTGTAACAGTCCAAAATTTCTTTAAAAATTCCTCATACAAATTTGTGCATTGTACAAAAATCTTAAGTGACATTTTGACTACAGAAAAACTACTTCAAAAAATAGCAACTCCAATTCCCCTGTAGAAAGATTTCACTCTACTTTAATAGAACATCTCAGATGCTTAAGAGAAACCAATAAAGACCTAACCGTTGATCAATTAATGAAACATGCAATTTTATCCTATAACAATTCGATTCACTCTGTAACCAAATTCACACCCTTCGAAATAATTAAAGGCCATATAAATAGTCCAGATCCTTTTGATCTAAACGATCACCTTGTGATATCCTATTATGTCCAAAATCATAAACAAGCAGCTAAAGAGATTTATAAAAAAATTTATGAAAGAAACGCGGAAACAAAAGAAAAAATAATTACAAAAATAAATGAGAAAAGGTCAGACCCCCCTGATTATTCTAAACAAGAAACAGCCTATGTCCGAACAAAATCATGGGATAAAAAATTACCCAAATTTAAGAAAACCAAAATTATCAAAGACAAAGGTATAATCTTGAAAACGGACAAAGGTACTTATCACAAAAGTATTGCCCGAAAACCTAAAAGTAATTCTGAGAATATAATTCATATGTCACGTGACATGTTTTCCACCAATCAATATTGAGAATCTCCCTAGATACATGTCTATCACAGCGATGATAAAAAACAAAGAAATTATCACCTTATTTTGGTTCGTTGCTAAGGGTAATTTGTCATATTGACAGTTCATATTGAAAATATAAAAATGTGTTCTAATCGTTTCATATAATATAATTCTATAAATTAATTATATTCTCTCATTAAATATAAGCTCGTGATATGATTAATAATCGAAGATATATCTCGTAAAACTCGTCCGTCATACCCCTCGAAAATCTCTTACTACCCATTAAATTAGGAACCTGTAGATTAGTTTATACTAAGCATACTTTTATACATTATTAAGATTTAAGTGAAATAGTTAAACAAACTAGTATCTTGAAGGACAATTTTTCAGTTATTAGAAATAATATTGCAAAAATTAATGCTTCAAATCCAATTTCTTATCATGCTCTAGCCGAAAACATGCTAGAAAGAACAGAATTCCTGATAAATTCACTTGAAAAAAGAGTTGAAAATATACAACCTCACATTCGGACAAAAAGAGGACTTATAAACGGACTAGGAAAAGTCAATAAATGGCTTTTCGGAAATCTTGATTCCGACGATGGTATCAAATACGACAATGCTATTCAGACTTTAGAACAAAACCAAAAACAACTTATTCATGAAACTAATTTACAAATATCTTTACATAAAAATTGATAGATCACTACAATAAATCCCTCACAACAATGTGGCAAAATCAAGTAAAACTTCAATCAAATTTGGAAAGATTTCAAGATGCGATATACAAAGAAATTAATAATGTAGAAAGCTATATCACTTTTCAAGGTACAATTAGCCAAATAAATCTAGATTGTCAAAATATGATAACATTTATTGATAATATTGAAAACGCAATCATATTTTCGGAATTAAATTCATTACACAATTCAATAATATCTAGTCAAGAAATTATAAACATGATTAATTACTTGCATAAAATATATGATCCAGAGGAAATTCCCAAATTTGAAAATGTCTTGACATACTATTTACTCCAAGTAACCTTTTCAAAATCCAAACTCATCTTTGCCATACATATCCCAATCCTCAAACCAGAATACCTAGAATTTTACCATATCTATCCAATAATTCAGAACCTTAAACTATTTACACCCATCTATCCTTACTTGGCACGAAAAAATCAAGAGACATAAACCCAAAAAGAAGAATGTCCAAAATTGGAAGACGTGTATTATTGTAGAAAAGACTTCGCGTCAAGAGACAACTGCACTCTACAACTTCTTGATGGCAACCTTCCCGAAAAATGTTCCGTTAACGAAATTAGAATCCACGAATCCATCATAGAGCAAATAACAAATAATGAAGTCCTTATTATCCCAGATAACTCAGAAAAAGTAATTTCCAAGTGCGAAATAGATCAATTTCTTGAAATCTGCCGACCATCCCTCGTAACCATTCCAGAAAAATGTGAAATCACTATCAAACAGATGACATTTAGCAACAATCCACAGATACAAGAAGGAAAAGCTTTAATACTACCTAAAATCAAGATTTCGTCACTTCAAACAAGAAAAACATTTCAAAATTCAAATATCACTAAAATAAATTTCGAAAACCTTTTTGAATTAGATCAAATAGCCGAACAATTAGAACCCCTTCAAGAAATCAATAACAACTCATACATTGTACCTTCAACAATTGGGGCCATATTTAGCATAATAATAATAATAATGGTAATAACAATTTTAATAATAATGAAGAAAAAGAAGACAAGAAAGTCCAAACCATCCACCGAAACCGAGATGGAAAACTTGGAAGAAACTAGAAAAACTAACTCCATTATTTTTTCAGCTTAAGGATGGAGGAGTTATGTGCACCGAAAATGCAAACCTTTGCATTTAATTCCAGGAAACCGCCGCCAATGCAACCTCGAATAGAAGGTATAAATACTTCTAACTAGATGATAATAGACACTTCTGATTCAACTTTTATATTGTATTGAATATAATAAGTTTTAAGTGTGAAAATAAATTGTTTTTAAAAAATAACTTTTCAATACGAAAGTTATATCTCGAGTTATTTTTTTGTTGACACTGATTTAAGTTTTTTTCTCCGTTTCATTTTTTTTATTTTGCCACTTGCTCTCAAATAACTCGCTACTTACTTTCCGATTCCTTTTTGTGACCGATCTATTATTTTTTTTTATTATTATTACCGTTGTATTAGTTTTAGTATTTTTTTGCATTAGTCCGGGGTCGCAAATTTCTATTGAATCATAGAATTTAGTTATTTCCGAAGTTAAAAAATTTTCAATCAAAAGGACATTTGGTATATATACCATTTAATTTGATGTAATTAATTCCGAAAGACGTCTAGTATGACAAACTTTTTGTAGTTACTAAATAAAAATTTTGCTAATGAGAATATAAAATGACAGAAGAGTTGGATTCGTGGCTCTCAATTTGTTCCTCGCAGTTCTCAGCTCTCAGGTCGTGATTCTCAACTCGTAGTCAACTGCTACCGTTAATAATAATTTTATCCGAGAGTGTGTGTCCGATCCGGTTCCCGGAATTTACATTTTGAAAATTCTGTTTGTTGAAGCGTGAAGACCGAAGCCAATTTAAGAAGGTGAAAATATTTGTAATAATCACAGTATACTCAACAATTTCCGTACCTCCGTATTCCGTACTTTTGAAATAGTTTCATATTTTTTTTTCCGTACCAGTTGATATTTTGTTTTTTGTGAAAACTTTTACTTTGGTAATTTTTTTGAAATAACCGGCAATATTAAAATATTGTAATTTGTTTCCATGATAGGAATTAGATTTTAATGGTGAAGAAATTTAATTTTCTTTGTTTTCCGAAACTTGATTTAAACGTTGAAGAATAGAAACATTTCAGTTTTTTTTTGAATAAAAGTTGATTTGTTCTAGAAAAATTGTTTTTATTTATTTATTGCTAAACAAGTTATTGGTATATATTGGATATTCGCCGGCTCTTTATTGAGTGTACGATTTTATGTGTTTAATTTATATACGTTTGATACTATCAAGGACTCTGATATTTAAATTACTTATTATTATAATTATTATTCTAACTCTGTGTGTCGATAGGTAGAAGTATTCAACCTTATAGAATTAATTTATTTCCTTAGTGTTGGGATAGTAGTGTACCGTTTTAAACTCAAATCCAAAGGGATATTCAAATCTGTCTTGTGGCTCTGTTACGCTTGTTCGTTTACTCGGCAGATTACCAACGTTTTTTTTATAAACCGGTAAATTTGTTTTCTTTATATTTCTGTGTTTTTCCTTTCAAATCCAAAGGGATATTCGAACCTGTCTTGTGGCTCAGTTACGCTTGTTCGTTTACCCGACATATTACCGACGTTTTTTTTTATAAGACGGTAAATTTGTTTTCTTTATATTTCCGTGTTTTTCCTTTCAAATCCAAAGGGATATTAGAACCTGTCTTGTGGCTTAGTTACGCTTGTTTGTTTACCCGGGAGATTACAAACGTTTTCTTCAAACCGGTAAATTTGTTTTTCTTATTCCCTTGACTTTCCTTTCAAATCCGAAGGGTAAATTGAACTTGTCTTGTGGCTCAGTTACGCTTGTTCGATTGCCTGGTAGATTTGCATCGTATTAAATCATCTGATCGGATCAGACTTTTACGGCCGCCCATTTCTTCTTCCCGTTAGTTTGTCAGTACCTGTGGATTTATAACTACAATAGACCACAGAGTGAAATTATAACAAAGGAAAAATTTCTATTTATTCCGTTATTTAATCGTTAGTTGAAAATAAGCCGAAATTTTATTATAAATTTGAGAGTAGCTGATCAAAATAAGTTAAACAAGACCCCTGGAATTATCCGTAACCTCCATCTGAGGCTATCTGGAGCAAACCACGTTAAAAATCTGGCGCCCGAGCATTCCGTTATAAGATTTTACGTCAAGGGTGTCCATAGTGACGTGTTATTGTGGTAGAAGACCAGGTATAACAGGAAAACACGTTACAGTGTGAGAGTAGAAAAACTATTTTAAATTCCTTATTTATTCAAAACTATGGATGTTGGAGAATCTTGACTTTTTAATTACTTTCAAACAAAATAATTTATTTCGAATTATTCTGCCAAAGATTTCATTGAATTCTACTCACTGTCAAGTACAATTCAACAGGTCAGCTTTAACACGCCACTTTCTGGAAAAATAAGAAAGACTTTCTTGGAGCTTGGAAGAAAAACATGTAGTTGATAGAAAAGCGTAATTTTACTCATCAAACTCCGAATCTCCCACATTGGACCATTGTTCTTCTTTATTTAAAAATGTGCAGTACTCAAAAAAAGATCTCCAGTTACACTCAAAGCATATATAATGAATGAAATTAAAAGAAGAAAACAGAATGTTACATGCACGGCATCTAATAAAAGTAATTAATGTGAGTCGTTTAAATTAATACTGGTCTTTAAAAAAGTTTATTAAGCTTAACAGTTACGGATTTGAAATACTAAATTTTTTTGATATTAAAACTCATGAAAAATATTTTCTTACCATGCTGAACTTTTAATAGGTAGAGCATTCATTAACGATAATTCTTCAGTCAGTAAATACAATCGTCATTGCTATTATTTACTGAATCATTAGCATTAGTGGACTTGCTAACTACTGTTTCTAAAAAATTTTAAAACATTCTCACCATATTTTGTGGGAATGAAAAAATATTGGACTATGGAAGAGAAAAATAAAGTATTTGAAGTTTTCCATGATTATTTCACGGGGGAGAAGCTACCTACCTTGTTTAAAATATTGTAAGGAAACTGATTGATAGCCATGAGATTCTGAAAAATAGAACTGCAGAAACATTAAAAGCTTTCATTAATAACACTATAAGAAAAAGATAACTGCAATATTTATAAAATGAATAGTAGCGGACGCATATGGAAGTAGTTTAGTTTTAGTTCTTGGCTTAGAATTTAGTATCAACACTTGGTGCATATCTTTAAGTGTATAATTTCATAACAATAAGTATGTTTAATAGAACTTTTTTTCAATTGCATAATTGTAGTTAATACCTACAATTTTAAGAAAAAAATAAAATATTTCAATTTGATATTAGTAATTTTATGAATAGAAAATATTTCCTATTATATTCCTATATTATAAAGTATGTCAAAAACCAAAATAGCTAATAAAAATTCACATGGCAAGCTATGGATATCCAAAACCATTTTTCCCATAGTAACATCATTATCTACTGTTGTCCTAGTCAGTGGTTTGTTTCAGCGTTGGAAAGTAGTGGTTTATTCATTTGCCACTGACATAATAGTTTTCGACTCACCAATCGTTTTTATTTTATTTTTCTATAAAATTACAATAATTATTTCCTTAACAAGACATCCTATGGAAATCCTTTTGACTAAACAAAAAATAGAAATGAATATCCATTCCGACACCCTGAAACATCCTTATATGGATATTTCATAGACTCCCTGTGGACTACTTATGAACATGAATTTTTGATTGTGGGATGGCCGATGAGAGGGCCCGGATCCTCTTAGAGGGAAAAGATCCTAATATCTCCGACAATCTGATTGTGTTTATGAAGGACCTATTCGTCATGCACAATGTACACAATCAAGAAATATATCGCGATATAATGGCCCAGGAATTATCTGCTTTACATAAATTGGCGGAGGATGCGGTCGAGAAGATGTCCAGGGGATGGAAGGATTTATTTGATAGCACAATGTATTCTACAATAGAAAAAAGAATATACCAACAGCTGTCAAGAGAAGAAAGACCTAATTAAAGGTCAAACAGCAAGATTAGACAAGTTGCTGACCAAGGCGGACGACATCTTGAACAAAGCGGAAAAAATAATTAGAGATATCGGAGATCTTAGCATAGAAGCTCTAGGTAGAAAAGGTCCATCTACTTCCAAGCGTCATATGTCGCAGCTCCGAAAAAGATGTGGAATCACATGACGAGGATGAAATTGAGGAAGATATCCAAGAAAGGGGTCTTAAATTGTACCAAGATCTATCCTCTAGATTTAAGCTAACGGAAAGACTAAAAAAATTTCCGATTGCAGATAATTTCAATCTTAGAGCCGCTGTGTCTAGAATCTCGGACAATAAATACGATAAGGCAGAGTTGTATCTGGTCTTCTGGATCAAAATTATAGAAAAATCCACCCCAAAACCCAAGACTTATTCCTCTGCAAGGTCTCAATACGATTCTGATAATGATTCTCCTGAATCATCATCCACCTCCAGGCGCAAACCCAAGAAATTAGGGACGCCTTTATAAAACAATAGAGTTATTGTCTTAAGTTTGTGGTAATTATCTACTTCATTTTCTCAATTTTCTATTTTATCAAGAAAAAAGAAATAGCAATAGATTTTCTATCACATCTAGTTCCTAGCAATCATGGCAATTCACATATTTTAGTAATCACTGATTTGTTTCCAAAATATGTAGTAACATATGCGTGTCATCGAATGTAATCTGCATTCATTTTTTCATTTCCATTTCATTTCATTTTCATTCAATGTAATAGGCATTCTACATAACATTATAATAGACAATGCAACTTATTTCAACAATAGAGAAATTAGAACTTGGTTAAAAAAACATAACATACAACCCTTATATACCAGCATTAGACACCCCATGTAATAAGAGAAATAATAAAGTATTCAAGGATTCTAGTGCATTATAAACAAAAATAGGTTGGAAGAAATAACTTACTATTTGAATCAAACCCCTAACACTACAACAGAGCTACCTCCTATACTTGTTTTAAAAAACAAGTTACCAAACAGACCATGGATAAGTGAGAGCACTATCTCATATGAAGAAATTTTAACTAAAATTAACAACAGAATTGTTAAAAGGCAAGAAAAAGTATAGAAAAAAAAATGAGAAAATTAAAAGCCATGCTACGTTCAAAATGAATGAACTGGTGATCCTTAAAGCACTAAGGACTTCTGGCCGCAAAAATAGTCAATGTGCAAAATTAAAACTTGTATATGAAAGTCCTTACTTATTAATAACGAACGAGCTGTGAATAGCTATGAACTAAAAAATCCAGTTGACAACACCATAAGAGGAATTTTTCACATTTCTCGAATATGTAAATTTTTTCCAACACCTTCTTAAATAATTGCATATATTATCTAAAAATCAGAGGATAATCATTTATAATAAAAAATCTTCAGGGTTTTTACAAATTTGGAATTATAAATAAATTCTGAAGATTTTGGGGGAATGTTATAATAACAGAAAAAATCATAAATGTAAAATTGTGCAAAACTTGACCATTTTTTATAGAAAATTAATAATAATTAGTCAATAAAAGTATGGATAACATTTGGTTGCAAATAATCATGAATAAAGTAATGAAAAATAAAGCATATTCAATATTGTTAAGAAAAGAAGCAAACCGATTATTTATAACCAAATGTTGTGAATGATAATAGTGGAAATGGTGAATTTTTTAAAATAGAGGAAGCTTTAGTTCGGTTGAGAAATAAAAGTTCTTTGGAGCAAAGACATTAAAAGTGCGCGAGTGAATAACTGAATTGAGTGCTACAAAATGCCCCAAAAACTATCAGAAACCATAGTACGATTAATTAGATTAGTCAAGTCACTGATAGTTTCTAGTATTATGTTGAAATAAGTGAAATATCTCGAATTGTAAATATATTTAATGTGACATTTCTAAAAATTCATGACATTTATATATAAACATCAAATCTTGCGAATCAGAGATCAAAATCGAAGGATTTGTCATTTAGTCTCTTATAATCCTTTGAAGCGGAAGCATCGCCATTTTTTTCTTAAATTCCATGAGACATAACCTCAATAAAAAAGTTTTGACAGAAAAGTGAATCTGAGGGTCGTTTGCACCGGTCCACCTTAAATGTTCATCTCATCTAAGGTCTACTTAAAGTTAAGGTGAACCTTAAACTTTAGATGGTTTGCTAATCTGCTACTTAATGAAATCTTAGATGAGTGGCGAGAAGCTATGGCAACACTGAGAAAGCCACAGACATTCAAGAGATATTTGTGTTATCGAGTTTGATTTCACGAAGTTTGATTGTTGATTCTTTTTGTTACTGATGGTTTAATAAAAATGAATATTAATAATTGTAATGATAATAATATTAAAAAAAAGAGGACTCCAAATTTCACTGGACGAGAGAAGACAGCTCTTTTAAACCTAATATTTAGTCATAAAACAATTATTGAAAATAAAAGGACCGATGCAATTACCTGGCGTGAGAAGGAAAACGCGCGGTTTAAAATAACTTCGTTATTTAATAGCCAATCTCTGGAATACCACGAACAAAAGAGTCGTGTTCGATTTCTACCTCAATTAGGTTCAAAATGTTTAGGCATAGGTTTTGTCACCCCAAATCGCGAAAAGAATGTCAAATCATCCCAGCTGTTGAAATATTAATTTCTATGATAAATCCTTCTGGGGTTTCCATGAAAGATCAAGTCAAGATCGTCTTAATCGTCATCGTCATGATCAAATAAATTATTCATAATTATTTTTTCAATAAATAATGAAGACAAGCCACAGCTAAAAAAAAGGAAAATACCACAACAACACGTATGTCAAATAGTAAACTTACTGTCACATTGAAGTTTAGATGACATTAAGGAGAACTTTAAGCGGCACAATTCTTAGGCTTAACTAAGTACACCTTAAGGTACACCTTAAACCTCAGTTGATAACCCGTGCAAACCAAATTGTTATATTAAGGTCACCTTAAAGTTAAGCTTCACTTATCTTTCGCTAAGTATAACCGGTGCAAATGGCCCTGAAAAGTCAAAAGGAACTTAGAGGACAAGTAGTTTGAAGTATTGAATTCACAGTACTTATTTATTTTCGTTGTATCTTCTCAACGAGCTACTTTATCGAGATGGAATAATTTACCAGAACTTTTTATTTAAGAAGATAGTGCCTACTTCATAGCATACAAGGCATTGATCCAATAGACTCCAGTGCACCTAGTATATGTGAGTACAATAACTATTTGTACGTCAGAATCTAAAACAATATTAAAAGTACGTTGATAATTCAACCGAGTTGTTATAGAAAAATTTATTAAGAACATAATTAAACGATCAAAAGAACTTACCTGAAGTTCGATCGTAATTATATGAGGGTCCAGTCCGAAAATATTACATAATTGTGTAGTAGTGCCTTTCCGCACTTATTACCACGAGGTTCAAAGTAAAAGCAAAAATGGCCCGTCCGGTCCTGTTCACCGGTCGGATAGTTCATGTTAGCTTCGGTTCGCTCCCACTTTCTTCATTCTTTAAAGTATTCAGTTGTTTTACCTGCAATCACAGGGCTGGGAAGGGTGAGGGTATGTAATATTTTCGGACTGGACCCTCATATAATTACGATCGAACTTCAGGTAAGTTTTTTTGATCGTTTAATTATATTTCGGGTCCAGTCCTCAATATTACATAATTGTGTAGCTGTTTAAAGAAAGATTGCATTAAAACTGCTGAGAGAAATAAACATATTTTATTTTATATAGAACCAGTTCTGATAAAGATGCTAAATCACAAGAAAAAATAAATATTATTTATGTTTCCAATGATGGTATACTCAAGACAGACTTTAAATTATTATCGTCTTGAAGTAACGGTCTGTTGTAAAATCTTGCAAAGGTTTGAGAATCTTGACTCCAGCCAGCTGTCTTTCTTATGATATCCATGTGTACACCCTTTCTTAGAGCACAAGATGTAGAGGCGTGTCTCGAAGAATGAGGCTTGAAAATCGTTATATCGATTCCTGCTTTTGCCATTGTGTTCTTCACTCAGCGGCTCAAAGTTTGCTTAGTTGCTGGGCCATGCGGTTTGTTGTAGGTTAGAAACAGTTTATCAAAGTCGACAGGGCGGAGTGTGTGTATTGGTTAATTCCAGGTAATGTTGTAGACAAGAGGCCACACACAGATTGGGACATTCGGTGAAAAATGGTAGGGACAAGTACGGTTGATGGGCCTTAGGTCCTGAAGTTTTGACTAAATCGGGAATGTAGATGCTCACTCCCGAAGTACAGAACTTTATATTTGAGCATTTGATAAGAAAAACAGTCTGAATTCTCTGTCCAGTAGCTAGGATCAATAGTGTCACTAATTTACAAGATACGGATTTCAAGTCTGTATTGGATGGATTATCTAAGAGTTTTAGCACATCATGAGGGTTCCACGTGCAATTATATCGAGGCCTAGGGGGCCTGGTACGAAAAACTCCTTTCATAAAGCGTCTTACCTCTGCGTTTGTACCTGAGTCGCTGGAAGTGATTAGGGAAATAGCGGCTCTATGAGAATTGAAAGAGCTGAAACTATTGTTTGTTGCAAGAATAATAGGATATCGAAGACGTTGTAATCGAAGGGGGACAAGCCCCTGGACTGACAAAATTCATACCAGAGTTTTAGGCTAGAATTATATTGGCAGATCGTGTTGTCACTCAAGGACTTCATCATGGTGTCCACGGCTTCTGGTGGGATTCCTTTTCTTTGAAATGCTTCCCTGATAATTTGGATACCACCAGGATAAGGTCCTTGGATAGGGGATGTGTTTTCCCGCTGAAAGGACAAAACAGTAAATCACTTTGTGGTCCTAAGTATATTGGTTTCCCTATAATTAACTTTGTAAATAACGGGTACCATGGTTGGCCCTGTCAAAAAGGTACTACCAGAATACCTGTGGCTTCGTCACTAATGTAGTACTCTCAAAACAATTGAAAAAGGTGGGAACGCATAGAAGTTTAAATATCTCCATGAAATGGTAAATGCATCAATATTTTCGGACCTAGGGTCTCTTAACCAGGACACATATCTATCACATTTGTGGTTAGCTAGGGAAGCAAATAAATCAATATCCGGTATGCCGAAAGTTTGAGTTATTTCATAAAAATGATGTTGGTTGAGAGACCATTCTGTTTCTGTATGCAGAATGCGAGATGCTCGGTCTGCTTGCCAGTTCTCCGATGAAGGGATGTAGGAAGCAAATATCCATATGTTTTTTGATTCACACCATTTCCAGATGGTCCTGGATAGGTCATTAAGTTGTTGGTGCTGGACGCTACCCATTTTATTAACATAAGCTAGTGCGGTAGAATTGTCGGTCCTAATAAGAATGTTGCAATTAGACCATTGTTTGGCAAAACATCTAAGCCCAAAATATATTGCCCTCAATTCTAAGATATTTATATGGATATTAGACTCCTGCATCGTCCATCTTCCATGGGTACTTTCGCCTTGGCAAAAGGCGCCCCAACCTGATAAGCTAGCATCTGTGAAAATTTCTAGGTGAAACTGGTCCCGTCGGAGTTCGTTTTTGGAAATATTGATATGCGTTTCCCACCAATAGAGTTCCTTCATTATAGCGTCATTAGTGTGCATAACTGAGTTATAGTTTTGGGAATTTCGAACTAAAGCCAGAAATTTCTCCCTCTCCAATCTTTTGCTATACAACCAACCGTATTTTATTGCTGGGCAAGCAGATGTAAGCAGCCCCAAAAACTGAGCAAACTTTACAATTTTAAAAGTTGAATGGGTTTTGAAGAAGGTTATCCATTTTAAAATTTTTTGACGTTTAGTTATTGGCAACTCTAAAGTCATATTAGTCGAATTAAAAATGAATCCTAGGAATTTAAACTCTGTGGAAGGTGAAAGTACGCTTTTTTTCCAATTTATTATAAATCCCAAAGAATTTAAAAGGGACGTAGTGAAATAGATGCTCCTAGAGCATTCTTCGGAAGTCGGTCCTAAGATCAAGAAGTCGTCCAAATAAATTATACAGGATATGCCTCTAGTCCTAATATGATTTATAATCGGCTTCATTAGTTTTGTGAAAACAAACGGTGCCGAAGACAGTCCGAACGGTAAGCATGTGAATTGATAAAAATTGCTCTTGAAAATAAACCTTAAAAATTTTCTGTGACTACTGTGAATCGGTAGTAAATAGTAGGCATCTTTTAAATCCAGCGTGGCAGCATAGTTGCCACGATGTACCAACTTGCTTGCTGTTCGGGCAAGTTGAAAATGTGGAGCATAAATAAACTCATTTAAACGCTTCAAGTTCAAAATAAAGCGTTTTCCACCATCAGATTTGTCGGCTAAAAATATTGGGGAAATAAATTGTCCAGGGGTGGATTTACATTTTTCTATGGCACCAGAGCTTAATAATTTGCTGATTTCACAGCTGATTAGCTGATCTTCAGCGTATGAACGATTCATAGGAGTTTGGACCTTCAACTGTGTAGGTGTTTTTATGAATGGTAACTTGTACCCTAAAATCCAATTCATGATAATTGGGTTGTCAGTTATGGTTAACCACTTATGATAAAAATATTTTAAGCGACCTGCATGGCTGCTTACCTCATTTAGTGTCGTTTTCTTTTGTCCTGCGACTTGTTCCAATAGCGGTTTTGGTGAAATCTGGACGAGGGGCCCCTCTCTTGACTCATTTCCCTCAGTCGACGAGCCGGGGGATGGGAGTTTAAAGGTTTTGAAGGCCTAGAAGGTTCCCTCGGATAGAAAGGCCGTGATTGTCCCCCTCCTCCTTTTTTTGTCCTACTTGGGCCAACCGTAGGTTTGAAAGGGTTCGGTCTGCTCTGGGCGGTCGGTAGTTTTAAGTATTTGCTGAGACTCAGTAGAGATTTTGCAGTGTCCAGTTTTTGTGTCAAATCTGGGCCAAAGAGCAATTCTCCTGGCAGACAGTCGTCCGCCAATTCCTTAGAAATTTTAAGGCCAGGTACTAGCAAGTTTTTACGCGTAATCGATATACGATGGAAAAGATTCGCTAGGATCCGTCCACTATTACATAAATTAGTGAGAAAGTTGCCTTTGAATTGGTCTGGCGTATTTTCCACATCAAGAAGTATTGTGGAAATTGATTTGCCCAGTGCAGCCAGGCCTTTTACCAGTTGGTTTTGCATCTCGACATAAGATGCGTCAACGGAAACACTTTGTTTAGACGAGGCAGCTTTGACTTCCGGATTTAAGTCGGGTGGTTTGAGGTAATTTATTTTCCCCGACAATTGATATGAATTGAGGATTGATTGGGCATCTGGTTTCTTTAAGCCGTTGGTTAAAATGGTTTTCCAAATCGTAGCTAGCTGGTCATGTAGGGTAAAAATGGTATTTTCATCTGGAGTTGAATCCTTTCCTATTATCTTCAAGATATGCTCAGGTAATATTACATCGTTATCTAAAATCAGTGCTTCGTCTCCGCCATCCGCAATGTGGGTAATTGCGTCTGTACGTGGCAACGTTGTATTTGCCATGCGGGGAGATAGGCCATGCGACTGAACCGACAAGGTACCAGTCGGCGATGGCGAATATTCAACTCGATTCCGTGGAGAAGCCGATGCACGAGAGGTAGAACGGCTGTAGCGGCGGCTCCGAGACCGAGACATATGCCGTGTTGTGCGACCCAACACGTTCGAAGTCGGAGATCGAGATTTTGAATAAGCCCGAGGTCGTGGCAAACGACTACGGGAAGAATGCGCTGTATAGGAAGATGGAGATCTTGCTGTATGCTGATTCATTAACAAAGTCTCCAGTTTTTCCATTCTGTCGAATAGATTGTTGCAATTGCCACAATCTTTTTTATTTCTTGAGCTGGAGTTGCTCAATGAGCGCTTTCTCTTATGTTTATGGCTTTTTCCCATAATTATTGTTGTAATAATAGTAACTGAAAAAGAACCCTATAGATGAACATACTACCTACATAGGGTCTCGTTGTTTAGACCCTATTTTGTTAAAACATAAGGAGAGAAAGATATAGTTAAAATAGTTACCTTGAAAATATCTGAGTATAATTCCACGTGTGAGAAGCGAACACAAATAACCTCGTCGCACAAGCACGAAAAACACAATGAAGAAAGTGGGAGCGAACCGAAGCTAACATGAACTATCCGACCGGTGAACAGGACCGGACGGGCCATTTTTGCTTTTACTTTGAACCTCGTGGTAATAAGTGCGGAAAGGCACTACTACACAATTATGTAATATTGAGGACTGGACCCGAAATATAATTTATAATTACATAGTTTTAGGTTATTATGCATTGTTTATACGCTTACAACCATTTGCACCGGTCTTAGTTAAGTTGTGGTTAAGTTTTAATTACTAGTTAAATTAAAATGTTCCTTGCACCATGACATTTATTCTTGAGCTATAATTGATAGTTAAATCTAATCCACGGATAAGGTAGGGTTTAAGATATATAATTAATAATTAGAGTCATGTCAAAATGACAATCAACTGAAGTGCTTGGCGAATTTGCGAGATAAATTTCTATTTCAACATAATATGGATTTGATGGGCTTTGAAGAAGATGAAGATGACTTGGAAATCCTGGACATAATAAACTTTGGGATTCCAAGAAGAATATGTCAGAGGGAAAATCATTTTGAAGGGATGGATGCAACAACTTTTAGAAAAAGATTTCGTTTATCCAAAGAAGTAGTGCGAAATCTTTTACTACAAATAGAAGATGAATTGGAATATCCATACGATTTGTAAGTCAAATTTAGATAGTCCCTTTAATATAATTTCAAATATATTTTTATAGCAACAACAGTGTGTCTCCTATTAACCAGTTGCTAACTGCGTTGAGGTTATTTTCCACTGGTGGACATTTAGATGCAGTGGCAGATTTTTCTGGGATGCACACTTCAACCGTTTCAAGAATAGTTGTCAGAGTATCTGCAAGACTTGCTCCCGACTATATATCAATGCCATATAATATACACAAAACACAAGAAGACTTTTATGATATAGCATCGTTTCCAAAAGTCATTGGTGCCATAGATTGCTCCCATTTCAGAATAATTTCACCAGGTATGTTGAATATTTGTTGAAGCAATTAAAGCCTGATTCAAATATTTTGAAATGTTTGCAATATGTATACCTAGGTGTGGGTTTAAATATTTTTTTTAGGTGGAGCTGATGCCGAAATTTTTCGAAACAGGAAAAATTATTTTTCTATTAATGCCATTTTCAATAACAGTATTGTAAGGAGAGATTTTGAAAATAATAAATATCGAGGATGTTTCTTAGTAGGTAATAAATACATACATACCCATGATAGGTATCCATCCTGTGTACAACATATAAAAATTATAATTTTAGGAGATAGTGGATATGGCAGCTATAGATCATATTCAATGACACCACTGCGAAACCCTGCCACACAAGCTGAGCAACTTTATAACGAAAGTCAAATTCGTACACGGAATGTTATCGAAAGATTGTTTGGTGTTATTAAAAGACGGTGTCCCATATTAGCATATGGTTGTAGATTAAAAGTAGATACTTTCCTAACCATAATAGTTGCCACATCTGTATTACATAACATTGCCTTAGAAATGAATGAAGAAGTTCCTCCTTTACCTGAAGAAGTAAATGAGCATGATTTAAACCAATTAATATTAAATGGTGATATACCAAATTTAAATAATTTAAACAAATCCGCGAGAGAGCAAAAATAGAGAAACAGCAAGAGAAGGATGTTAAAATTGGTTTCCGCAAATTAACCATTAATGGCGAAGAATGGAAATGGAATAAAGAGAAAGAAGAGTTACAGAAGTCAAAAAACTGAACAAGGGGAAGGCTAATGGGAAAAATATAACGAAACAAGCAATGAATAAGGATAGGGCATGGAAACTCGACACATGGAACATAAGAAGCATAAGAAAAAAAGAAAAAGAACTACAAGAGGAATTTGAAAAAATGAAACTAGATATTTTAGCAATAACAGAAACAAAAAAGAAAATTAGAGGAACAATGGAACTAGATAATGGACACATATTAATATATAGCGGAGTCAAGCAGAACGTGAGAGCAGAGGCGGGAGTAGGCTGCATAATAAACAAAGAAATACAAAAATGGAATTGCTACTCAGAAAGGATTTTACTGATAGAAGTGAAGGAAAACGGCGGAGATAGATGGTCAATCATAATAGTATACGGCCCAAATGAAGACGAAAGAGCAGATAAAAAAAACATTTTTTGGGAACAACTAGAAGAAACAACAGAAAATTTTGTAGGAAATATCTACGTGGTAGGTGACTTTAATGGAAGAGTGGGAAAAGATAATACACAGTACAAAAATATAATAGGACGTTTCGGAGAAGAGGTGATGAACAATAATGGGAGAAGGATGATGGACTACTGTCAATTAAATAATCTAATTATAGCAAATACGTTCTACGAACACAAAGACATACACAAATACACAAGGGTGGTAGAGAGTAGAGGAGAAAAATATATCATAGACTACATAGTTACAAGCAGAGAAAGCCAGAAATATATTATGGATGTCAGAGTTAAAAGAGGACCAGAGATAGGAAGTGACCATTACCTAGTAGTGGCAAAGATTAAAGGAAACACACACACCAAACCAGTTCAAAATAGGAAAGAAAAACTAGATCATGAAACTATAAAAGCATACAAATTAAATGAAGCAAACATCGCAAGAAAATACAAAGTGGAAGTAAATTGTAAATTAGAAAGACAACTGGTAACCATAGAAGATCTGTATTTGTTCTCTATAATAGAGATAGGTACTAACGAACAATGGATACCTATAAGTAGAAATATGAATACAAACTTTTTTTTTATAGATTACACCTGTTGAAATTAAAAACCTGGAAGTTTGTACAGTTGGACAATGGAACAATCCAAGGTGCAAATCTGAAAGGAAGGATATGTTAACCGCATCCATGTTTGGCGAAGTTATCAAAAAATAAAAATAAAACACATTGCCATAATATTATCAAAGAAATTTTGTATGACATAAGTTTCTGCTAGAAGGCTATGCGGTATGGTAGGGTTAATGAAGATATAGCTCTGCAAATTTTCCAGAAAAAAGCCAACTGTTGTTGAAATATAATGTTGCATACCTACTCAAAAAATAAATATAACAAATTCAATATAAACACAACGTCAAAAGTCTTGGACCCCCTGTATATCAAATGATTTAATTAAACCCAGTTATTTTTCTTACTGTGGTAAAGAAGTAGATGTATTTAAGAAACAAAAAAGACAATAAAAAGATGTCGATAACTAATCCTTACTTTATTATCAATGTTTTTAGGAATATTGGCAGTGATAGCATATTCAGCCAAGTGACTAGTGTATTATTTCTTTTCATTTTTGTGGATTATAATGCCAGGACGTGAAATTTCTCAGTTTATTCGAGCAAGAATTACTGCTTTACATGATGCACGACACTCTAATCATGAAATATCGGAAATCTTGGGCATTCCTAGATCATCTGTTGTGCGAATAGTACACAGATATCAAGAATTTGATACAGTGGAAAACAGACCACGTAGTGGACGTCCTCGAGTGTCTAGCGAAAGGGAGGATCGTTATTTGGTGCAATATGCCCGCAGACACCGCTCAGCTTCAGCTTCAGCTCTTCGGAGTCATTTTCAGGGTACCTTTCGCCGTGTTATATCGACACCTACAATTCGAAGACGACTCCATAATGCAAATGTACGTGCTAGAAGACCATTGAGGGTCCCCACTCTACTTCCACGACATCGTGCAGCACGTCTTCATTGGGCGCGAGAGCACAGGGGTTGGCTTTTGCAACAGTGGAGATGGGTGTTATTTACAGACGAAACCAGAATTGGACTGGTGAGTGATGACAATCGGCAAAGAGTATGGAGAGAACCAGGTCGTCAACAGCGACTTAATTTCGTCAGCGAAGTTGCTCCCTACCAAGGGGGTACCGTAATGTTTTGAGGGGGAATAATGTTTAACCGCCGTACCGCATTAATTCGAATTCCACAGAATATGACCAGCCAAATTTACGTCGATCAAGTTATTACACCCATTATCTATCCCATACGAAACGAATTAGGCGAAAATTTTGTGTTTATGGACGACAACGCCCGACCACATCGCGCAAGAAGGGTTCAGGATTCACTTGAAGCAGGACATATCAATAGATTGAATTGGCCAGCCAACTCGCCTGATATGAATCCTATTGAGAACATGTGGGATTACATTGCTAGAGCCATTCACAATCGAATCAACCCACCTCAGACTGCAGATGAGTTAGTCATAGCGGCGGTAGAGGAATGGAACAATATTCCACAAAACACTATCAACCGCTTGATTATTCCAATGCACAGACGTGCCAATATGTTATTGCAACGTCGAGGACGACATACCGACTATTAGTCAGTATACAACATGTTTCATTGCTTTTTTAATTCAATACATTTTGTCAACAAATTCACACATTAGTTTGTTTTTAATTTTCTAAGTATCCCAGTTTGTGGAGAATACTCCTTTCACAAAAAAATAAATTCAGAAAACAATATACTATTTTAAATATATTTTGTTTTTCTATCAAAATATTTCTTTAACAAAACTATGTGGGGGTCCAAGACTTTTGACGTTGAGTGTATTATAGTCTCATGTGACATTACCTTTAGAGATGATGATCTGGTAAAATACTCGATGAACTACAATTGAAATATGGAGTGAGTAGGAAATTCAAAAAATGAATGATTTCGATTCAGACCTTTTCGACAAAATAACAGACGAATATTACTTTTTATTGAACGAATGTCCACAAATTTTTATGTAGAATGTGTCCTGTACATGCTTACAGTAAAATAATTAGGGTTAATGTGATTCAATCCACTGTTAATACTACATTTGTATATGCAGGTTATAATCTGTGGGTCTAACTTATTCTCTTACATAACTAGTTTACATTATATGATTCTTCCATTATTAATAAGGTGTGAATTGAAAAATTCATATTCAAAAGTTCCGCCATTGCCAAATTGTGCAGCCTTAAGCCTTCAGAAAATATAGGGTTTCTCACAGAAAAATCACTATCCACTTGGAGACATTCTATGAGAAAAAAAGTATGTTTTAAACATAAAAAAATTTCTAGTATCTATTTCAATAACATACAAAACTTCATCTCTGGATGGAAATAATTAGCAATCATTTTTGTATAATGGTTTGTTTTTTATTTCATAAAATGTCTCTAAGTGGATAGTGACTTTTCTGTGAGAGTGGATGTATCTTTTTAACCACTCGGTATTACCAAACCACATATGTTTCGAATGCTTTAGACGCGATCTATTCAGTTTATTTCAACAACTCTGCCAAGATGGTTTGGAATTTAGAGAGAATTGCAGATTTTTTTCAGCATACAATTTAAGAAAATTGTAAATTGCACGAAAATTATAATACCTAGGTATAGGACCATTCGAAAAAAGACATTTTTTGAATAAATTGAATTATCAAAATACAGGATGTTCCATTCAAAATATGCCGGATAATACACATTGAATTTTCTAATAATGAAACTGGAAATTCTGAACACCCTGTAAAGAGATGCTTAGAACTCAATCGTGGAATACATTCAACGAATGAACTATTCTTCGATATTTGTCCGGTCCCGGACTTTAGCCGAACTCTGTATAATGATGGCTATCATTCACGAAGGTGCGTGATATTGAAAGAAAAATAAGCGAATGTAACGTGGTGAAAGGGCAATTTACAAATACCGGAGAATGTTATAGAATTTCGAGGCGATTCACGACTCCCAGCTGCCTTCTTGGAAATGCTCACACCATCTGACTTCTTCAAACATTTCTTTACAAATAAGTTGTATGCTCACATAACAGAACAGTCTAATTTATTCTCAGCTCAAATCTCACCAGATCATCCAGATAATTTGACTTCAACGGACATCAAGAAAAACAGAGGTGTTAGCATATTGATGTCTGTCATTCATCTTCCATGTATTCGGAGGTATTCATCGAGGTCAATTGGTGTAGAAAGAATCAAGCAAATGATGTCTCAAAAACATTTCGAAAAAATGTGTGAAGTATTACATTTCAATGACAATACAAATATGACAAATCGCAATGATGCAAATCATGACCGATTGTATAAATTGCGTCCAGTCATCAACCACTTATTGGAGCGATTCCAAAGTGTGCCATATGAACGTGACTTATCAGTTAATAAACAAATCTGTTCAACAAAAGCAAGAAGTTATTCGAAGCAATATATCCCTGCCAAACCCCATAAATGGGGCTATAAGTTTTTTGAACTGTCAGGAGTCTCAGGTTATACGTATAACTTTATAAAGTTTATACTGGCCAAGAGAATACCAACGAGAATAACCTGAAAAAGTTAAACATAGAGTCTACTTCGACAATTATTAAATCACACTTCCTGTTATGGTACATCTTGGTCAAAAAAGCATTTAAACTTTAGGCACAGTTCGTAGAAACCGACTACCAAATTGTAAATAACCAGAAATAGATTAATCACCAAGAGGGACTATGGGTGAGTACATAACTACAGTTGACACTATTGATACAACACCTGTCGTCTGGAAATATAACAAAGTCGTCACCCTTCTGTCAAACTATTGTGGAGTATTACCAGTACAACAAGTTCAACGATTTGATAAAACGCAACAGTAGGTTGCCGAAAATTGGTAAAGAAATGCAATCGCCACATGGGTGGGGCAGACCTTACTGACTGTCTGATTGGCGGACATAAAATCAAAGAGGAGGTATTTTCGAATGTTTGGCACCTTATCAGTAGTAAATGCTTGGTTACTTCACAAGCGCGTACATGCTCGACAAAAAAGGACATCAAAGTTGCTAGCTTTAGCAAATTTTCGTGTAGAAGTTGCTATGGACCTAGGGTTGGCAGGACGAAAGTTAAATCTTGAAAAGGACTTACAAAATAGAAAACGACGAAATCCAGCTTCCTCAAGGTGTACGCCAAGACTAGTTTGGACATTGACCAATTTGGAATTCCAAACGTATACTGTGTAAACTGCCAAAATGTTACGTGCAAGAAATGTGATGCATCTCTATGTTTAAATGCAAAAAAGAATTGTTTTAAAAAATTTCATCAATAAATGTTTTATTCCAAAGGCAATATAGCATTTATGCATCATTTTTTATTTAGACGGTAGCTGAACATAAACTTCCTATGTAAAATGGTGCATAAGCGCACCATTATAAAAATATTTAAAAATAAATGAAATTACAAAAATAGATTTTTTTCAGTCATGTTTTTTCGAATTGTATACTAAATTTTCTATATTAATTTTTTTCATGATAATTAAAAAAATTGTGCAGTGAAGGGTTAATATTATATTGTGTCGTTTGTAGGAATAATCATCAATATAATTATATGTCATGTGACCTTTTCATTATCCACACCTATTATTCAGTGGTGAATTATGTACGTCATCATACTTGAAGCACACTTAAAATGTTGAAATTATCAAATAGTCGTGGACAAAAAGTATTTATGCAATTCGCTTCAACAACGAGGTAATTAGCAAATATGCATACATTGGTTACAATACTTTCAAATTACGTAGATGTTGTTTACAGAGAATGGATTCATATTGATATTTTGAAGGAACGTAATTGAGTTCATGACAATACATGAGTCGCTGAAATTACAAACTTAGCGCTCATAATGGTATTTTTCTACAACCTCGATAAATGTTCATTTTATAACCGTAACTTCAATAATAAACAAGCCCTTTCCTTCATAGAAATGTACTAATTTTTGTTTTGTGGTTTTGGTATAAGTGATTTATGTCATTGTTTGGTATCCATTTAATTTTTATATATCCGTTTCCGTACAACATACAGTACATGTGCTTTAGTGATACTGAGCTGAGTCCTTCAACTTATAATTAAAAAGTTTCGATAATTTTCACTAAATGGATATTATTAAAATATATATCCATCATGTTTCGCTTCATTGTCCTTTAGAAAATGATTGCATTAATTTCAGTAGCTAACAAGTGTTCGTTAGTCATAATCGCAATTATAGTATCAATTAACCATTTGGATTCTTCAAATACAAATTTAAATTAAATTCTCTTCAATAGCTCTATCAATTTTTATTATAATAATAACTTTTTCATGGATTCCATAATAATAAGTTTTCCTTTTTTCTTTCTGAACCACTTTCACTTGTCTGTACAATACTGGTGATATTGAAGATTGATTAATTTTTTATTTGTAAATGTTTCAATAAGGTAACTATACTATTATTTTATATATTGTACAGTGCTTTTCAGATAAAAGTATCCACCTTTAATAACTTTTTTATTATACTCAACAGAAAATACTACATTTTCAACTGTTTATAAAATACAGTAAATATGACATTTTCGGAACAGCGCACGGAAATTTTTTCCCGATCCCTATTTCCGTGCGTTTACGAGTAATGTGTCTATAGCAACGATTTATTTATTAATGACAAATTTTATTTTCTGTCAGTGAAAATTAAGTATTTATGTATTCATTACATTTTGCAAAAATGAATTCAGATTGTGAAGAAAATCGGGATATTCCCGAAAATATCTTACAACGAGCGGCAGAAGTGAGTGCAGATTTATTACCAGTGAAATCCAGGTTGAGATATAAACAAGAATATAACAGTTTTACCGAATGGCGGACTCAGAAACGAATCAAAATTGTGAGTGACGATATTCTTTTAGTATATTTAGGGATTGAGCTTCAACAATAATACGAATTGTACAATAAATATTACTATTAATAATAACGGTTCTGTCCAAAATTAATTTTCTTAGAATTACCTACTTGTATTTTTTTTGTTAATTTGAGCTGTATGTACTTACATTTTTACTGTTTTGAAAATAAAAATAAATATTCCCGATTTTCTTAATAATTTTTTGCGATATTTTTTGTTTATGTTGATTTCAGGTACCTAAGTATAATAAAAAATATCGTTCATTACTCGTCCAGAAATGGATTTTCCGTTCTTGCATGACTTCCCGTGTTCGGCTGCGCCTCACGCGCGCACGGAAAAATCCTCATTTCTGTACTGGTAATGAAATATACTATTGTAATACTGGTATTTAGAAAAAATCCAAAAACACGTCAATTTATGTTGGAAGGGGCAAGCATTATGGCTTATTTAAACTTACTGGAAAAGCCACCCCCTCACCCCTAGCAGCATCCCCTTTATTTTTTTAAATTACTTTTCATATTTTTTATGTAAAATTTGGATACTCCTCTTTGAGCTGATTTCAAAAATGTATAATACTTGTAGGTTAAAGTGGTTAGTTTATGAGATAAACAATTTTTCTTTTAAGAGTACAAATTTTACTTATTATTTACTTTCACCTTATTTGCCTGTACTAAAATGGGTTGTACAACAGTTCAAACTCTTTAATCTTTTTAACTGTGCTATTTATTATTAAGTTACAATAAGTGTTCAAAATGACTACCATTCACTTCCATACAATGGTATAATCTATTTTGAAATGCCTCTCTGACATTGCTTAATACGGCTGGATTTAATTGTCGACATTCATTTTCTATCCTCTCTCGTAAATCATCCAGAGACTCTGGTTGGGTAGCATAAACTTTTGTTTTTAAATACCCCCATAAAAAGAAGTCTAGGGGTGTTAAATCCGGTGACCTAGGTGGCCACTCCATCATAGGCCATATCATCATTTTCTATTATTGTTGTAATACGTGGGTCAACCCCTTCCCTGAGTAACTCAAGATATGATTCACCATTTAAATTTCCGTTGATGAAGAAAGGTCCGAAAATGTGGTTACCTAGGATACCACACCAAACGTTTAACTTTTGGGGATGTTGTGTATGGAATTCACGCATAATATGTGGACTGTTGATGTACTATTTCTCGCGTGAACACGTATAAATTTTGCTCTACATTTAAAGCTAGTTTTAGTGGTGTTCTAGAGAAAAGTAAAAGTTCAAATTAATATGGGGGACGAAAGTGGTGGCAAGGAAGAGTGCAAAATGAAAAAAATATTAATTAGTGAAATGAAAGGTGTAAAAACGCGAAGTTTGTCACTTGGATCCATATCAAAATCCGAAATAAATACGATTATCGGTACTGGTGATAAAAGTAGTGTAAACAAGTCCATTAAAACCTATTCTGATAAAGCTAACAAGAACGGTAAAGGCGATAAAGGTGAATGTAATTTACAGGGGACATCCAATAAAGAGACCAACAAAATATTTGATGACCCTTTTAAACCAAAAAAAGCAGTAATACGCACTCCACCACCTGTAAAAATAAATACAGACTTAAAAATACAGGATTATGAACCTACAGGAAAAAGACTTAGATCTGATACAACTCCAGACTCAGAGAAAATTACAAAAAGGCAATGTGACAGAAATATCTTACAAATAGATACTCAAACCAACAGTATTTCACAAGATGTCACAAATGATTATGGAACATTACAAGACAATCAAACAATGTTATCAACAGACAAGGTAATTTTTGAGGTCTTCTCCGCATTAGATAACATACAAAAAACAGCAGACAAACCTGAAGGACATTTTTTTATAAAAGAAGACAAGGATTGCTTAACAAATGCTGGAAATAGTATTAATAAATGTCTAACATTGTTAATATATAAAATTGGACTTTTAGAAAAAGAAAATTTAGCTTTAAGATATAGAGAAAATTGCTACCCCAACACGCAGACTACCTTAGAAAATATACCAGGGGTCAACGAAAAGCTAAGAACATATGCCTCTGTGAGCACTGTGAAAAACAAGAAAGACTTACAGCATCCCAATAAACCCGAAGCAGACAAATGGACAACCCCAAAAATAACGAGGAAACTTGAAACTGTAATAACAATAGAAAATGTCACAGACGCCAAAAAAGCAAGTCAGCAACTTAAAGAAGAAATACCTACTAAAGCAACAGGTGGCGGTTTTAAAAGTATTAGACACTTAAGAAATGGCGCAATTGTTCTCGAAAGTCACAATAAAGAACAGCAAGAAAAACTGAGATTGGCCTTAAATAATAAGAATCATATTAAAATTAAAGAGTCACAAAATACCGACCCAATGTTCATGGTTACAGGAATAGAAAAAGGAATACCCAAAGAGGAGTTTTTGAAAGACCTTGTCAGATTGAACAGTGAAATAGAAGATGAATTAGGTTACAGTGTCACTGAAAAAATTTCATTTATTGCCAAAAAACAATGTAGAAACCCAAATAAGGAAAACTGGATCTTACAGGCACCCCCAGAAATCTCAAAATGGTTCCTTAAAAAAGAAAAAGTTAATTTTGAGCTTGTTAAAGTATACGTTCAAGAGCATTTTAATCTAGCTATATGTTTTCAATGCTCAGGTTTTGGTCATGTGGCTAAATACTGTGCAGGAAAGCAATGCTGTCACAAATGTGGTGATGAACATTTTGGCAAGGACTGTGACAAGGAAGTATTAAAATGCCCGAATTGTACCAAAATGAAATTTGACCCAGAGTTGAACCAGCATAGTGCACGAGATGTTCAGTGTCCAATGTATAAAAAAAGACTCGCACAATATCAAAACCATATTAATTATTCAACTCCTCCTTTTTTATGAAGATTCTAGAAGAGAACAAACACGTCATCAGTATAAAGAACACAACAAGTATTATACATCAAAATCTGCAGTCAATCGGAAACGCAGTTGACAGGATAAACGAAATGTTGAAGGCTCATAATGACTGTAGGATACTTTGTGTTACTGAACACTGGAAAACAGAGGGTCAACTCAGAAATATGGGAATAAATGATTTTAAATTAATATCCATGTTTTGTCGCGAGAATGGGTTCGGAGGTTCGGCAGTGTACATTAAAAATGGCGTGAAATGTAAAGTTCGAGCAAAGCTGAATAAGCTATCTGTAAGTGGCGATTTCGAATGTGCAGCTGTAGAATGTGAACTTGGTAAGGTACAAGTTTTGATTGCATCAATTTATAGACCACCCTCCGGAGATTTAAGTATTTTTTTGGACAAAATTGAACAACTTTTAGTTAGTATTTTTCATGAAAAAAAGGCAATTTTTATAGTAGGTGATTTAAATATTGAAATGCTCAAAGAAAATAAAACACGAACTGAACTTATTTCACTAATGAAATCATTCAATTTAGTTCAAACCATTTTTGAAAACACTCGTATCACCAGAATGAATGCTTCTTGTATAGATAATATATTCACAAATTCAGATTTTTTACAAGCTAAAGCATTGGAGCATTTTATTTCGGACCATACTGCACAGAAAATCATTTTTAAAACTGACCAAGATAAAAATAATGAATTTAGACACAAACGCATTTTTTCAGATGAAAATAAAAATTATTTTCTGGGTAGTTTACGAGAGCAAGACTGGTTAGCGGTGTATAATGTTGAAAAAAGTGATATTAACAGGCAATGGAATATCTTTATGGATAGTTTTAAAGTTATATTTAATCAGCATTTCCCTCTAAAATTAAGTGGTAAAAAACCCGATGTAACTGCACCAAATTGCCCGGTTCTTATAGAATGTAAGCGAAGGTTAGATATTTTCTTGTCATTGTCAAGAAAAAATCAAAGGTATAAAGATGTTTATGACAGCGAGAAGAGAATGTATGACCAACTTTTAATAAAATCGCGCGCAAAAAAATATGAGGACAGGGTAAAAAACTCAGATAACAAAACAAAATGCATGTGGACTATATGCAAGGAAATTAATGGAAAAGATAAAAGTTTCACAGAAATTGGGTTAGAGGGGGATCCTGTATTGATCGCTAAACAGTATAATGAACATTTACTTTCTATTATTCCAAAACTTCTGACTAATTTGGTCGATATACCGTTTACTTCCCATATGTCACAAAATGACAAATCCATGTTTTTAACTCCGGTAACACCGGACGAAGTTTGCAGAATTGCAAAAAATATAAAAAACAAACATAGTAGCGGTATTGATGACATTCCAACTAGTATTGTAAAGATGTCCGTTTTTGAATTGCAAGATGTTTTGTGCTATCTGATAAATAACTCATTTAAGTATGGTATTTTTCCTGAAAATTTAAAAATTGCACTAATTAAACCCCTGCATAAAAAAGGAGATCACGAAGTTCTTGACAATTATAGACCTATAAGTCTGTTGCCTGGATTCTCCAAGGTTTTTGAGTTGGCGATGAGTACCCGATTGGTTAAGTTTGTGAGGGACTGCAATTTATTTAATACATGTCAACATGGTTTTATCAAGGGAAAATCGACACAAACCGCTATTTTCAAATTTTTGCAGTTTATCATAGAACAGCTAGAGAAGGGCGAGTTGGCACTGGGAATGCTTTTGGATTTGTCCAAGGCTTATGATTGTCTTGATAGGGAACTGCTTATTAAAAAGTTGGAAATGTATGGAATAAGGGGAATTGTGAAAAAATGGTTTACATCGTACGTGAATGATAGGAAGCAAACAGTAGCAATTACAAAAGGAGGGAACACCTGTAAATCAGAAATAATGCCCAATAACATAGGAATCGCACAGGGAAGTATCTTGGGACCAATCTTATTCATATTATATGTCAATGACCTCTCTCTTATAGCCACCCAATCGTATCAACATATTGTTAAGTATGCCGATGATACTAATTTAATTGTCGGCAGCAAGGACATACAAGACATTTTAACGAAGGCTAACCATTTGTTCACCCTTGCAACAGAATGGTTTGAAAAAAATAAATTAGTTTTAAACAAAGACAAAACTAATATCTTACTTTTTAGAACAAAACAAGCAACAGTCACAAAGCCATCAGTAATAGATATTAACAATAAAGAACTAGTTTTTTCTGAAAACGCAAAATTTTTAGGTATTTATATAAATGAATTTTTTGATTGGTCTTTTCATATAAATAGTGTGGAAAAAAAACTCAATACAATATGTTATGGAATTCGGGTCCTTGGCAGGTATATGAATGAGAGCACTCTTAGGATAATGTATTACGCAAATTTTGAATCTGTGTTAAAATTCGGGATTATTTTTTGGGGAAGGCACAGCTTAGCGCAGAACATTTTCGTTGTTCAGAAGCGAATAATAAGAGTTATTAGAAATATGAAGTATAATGAAACGTGTAGAAATGCTTTTAGAAGTCTTGGAATAATGACATTTTGGGCTATTTATATTTATGAATGTTTAATGTTTTTGTTTAAAAATAAAGAATTATTTGATTTAAGACCGAAAGCTCATGGTTATAATACAAGAACATTGAATGTTAGTTACCCAATACATAGACTGACGCTTACCGAAAAGTGCCCACATTATATGTGTCTAAGGCTTTTTAATTCTCTACCAGATAAAATAAAAGAAATTGGTTCACTAAAAATGTTTAGGAACGAGATTAGAAAAATGTTAATAAATTTGGAACCTTATACGTTGCAAGATTTTATTAGTGTTTAATGTATACGGTACTTTTTTCTGTGTTTGTATGACGTCATTTCACTTTGTGTTTACTTAATTGTAACTATGATCTGAAATAAAGGAGTTTATTATTATTATTATTATTATTACTTTCAGCCCAATATCTACAATTATGCCTACTTACTAAGCCATTTAATGAAAATGAGCATTCATCATAAAAGCAAATATTGTTTAACAATTGTGGATTGTTATTGATAATTTGCGTCATTGATTCGCAAAACTCTAGACGACGATCAAAATCATCTTCATTCAACTCGTGCACCAACTTAACTTTGTATGGGTGGTACTTGAATTTATGTAGAACTCGGAAAACTGTAGAAGATGAAACACCGATCGCTCTACTTATTGTTGACAACGATTGGGGTTGTTGAGCCTCTAAGCTGAGTTGCCCTAAGATTGCCACTTGGATTGCTTCGTTATTTACGAGTCCCTCTCGCTTATGCACTTTATTGCAAACAGACCCTGTTGTGGTAAATTTCTCCATCAGTTGAATTACATACTTATGAGTTGCATGTCTTGCATCATGTAATTCGTTAAATATTCTAGCAGCAGCTCTTGCACAATTATTATTTTGGTAGTATAAACCTACAATTTCAATTCTTTCTTGCAAAGAGTAAACCATTTCAGAGAAACAATAGTAGTTTGTGCAACTAGTGTGGATATGATGGCCATATCGCACGAGGACGAAGTTTGAGCTCGACGCCGTAGGCGGAGTGCTCAATCGTTCGAGTGCGATATGGACAATCCACACGAGTCGAACAGTATATTTTTTCTACTACCCACTTAAAAATCTAGAAAATAAACATTTTAATAAACTGTAATCTCGACAGTAATATAACTTCAATTTCAAAGATTTCAACAATTTTCATAATTTTACCAATCAATATCAAGCGGAGTAATTATTTAGAAATAAAATTAACAATAAAAAAATTTCTTCGTTGGGAATCGAACCCTGGACCTAGCGCGCGATAGCCTGGTATCCTTACCACTGCCGAGGAATGTTCAAAACGGATATCTATAACGTCATATGAATTACATAGTTTTATAAAAGCTGACGTCTATCAGAAGTCCTCTTCAATACCCATTTTATTCTGTTTTCAGTATTTGTTATTAATTTATACGGATTATTTTATTTATGTTTATTATTGTAAATAGATATTCTTGATCCAGTGCTTCTAGGGAAGCCTTTTTTTCGATAAGTTATTTTGACGTTTCTTTGAAATTCAAAAAAGGGGAGTTGACGAATTCTAAACGCGAATGCTGATTGGTGGATTTCATATACGTTCTAGGATGTATATGAATATATACGTTCAGTTAACCGGTATGGCCTACATTTCCATTCTGTAAACTGTGCAAAAAATGGATAATATACATGTGGGTGTAGAAAATAGTAGTTTGTGCAACTAGTGTGGATATGATGGCCATATCGCACGAGGACGAAGTTTGAGCACGACGCCGTAGGCGGAGTGCTCAATCGTTCGAGTGCGATATGGACAATCCACACGAGTCGAACAGTATATTTTTTCTACGACCCACTTGAAAAATCTAGAAAATAAACATTTTAATAAACTGTAATCTCGACTGTAATATAACTTCAATTTCAAAATTTTCAACAATTTTCATAATTTTACCGATCAATATCAAGCGGAATAATTATTTAGAAATAAAATTAACAATTAAAAAAAAATTTCTTAACTGGGAATCGAACCCTGGACCTTGCGTGCGTGAGTCTTCTTGCTTACCACTCGACTACCGAGGAATGTTCAAATTAAATATCTATAACGTCAAATGAATTACATAATTTTATAAAAGCTGACGTCTATCAGAAGTCCTCTGAAATACCCATTTTATTCTGGTTTCAGTATTTGTTGTTAATTTATACCGATCATTTTATTTATGTTTATTATTGTAAATAAATATTTTTGATCCAGTGCTTCTAGGGAAGCCTTTTTTTCGATAAGTTATTTTGACGTTTCTTTGAAATTCAGAAAAGGGGAGTTGACGAATACTAAACGCGAATGCTGATTGGTGGATTTCATATACGTTCTAGGATGTATATGAATATATACGTTCAGTTAACCGGAATGGCCTACATTTCCATTCTGTAAACTGTGCGGAAAAGGGGCAATATATATGTGGGTGTAGAAAAAATAAATAATGTATCAAATTACACTATCAATAGTGACTACAAATTCTAGTTGACAATGTCAAAAAGTAGAGTTTTTTGTTGTTTGGATTTTTTAAGTAGAATAAATAGCACAGTTAAAAAGATTAAAGAGTTTGAACTGTTGTACAACCCATTTTAGTACAGGCAAATAAGGTGAAAGTAAATAATAAGTAAAATTTGTGCTCTTAAAAGAAAAATTGTTTATCTCATAAACTAACCACTTCAACCTACAAGTATTATACATTTTTGAAATCAGCTCAAAGAGGAGTATCCAAATTTTACATAAAAAATATGAAAAGTAATTTAAAAAAATAAAGGGGATGCTGCTAGGGGTGAGGGGGTGGTTTTTCCAATAAGCCATAATGCTTGCCTCTTCCAACATAAATTGACGTGTTTTTGGATTTTTTCTAAATACCAGTATTACAAAAGTTATTAAAGGTGGATACTTTTATCTGAAAAGCACTGTATAATATAGCTTAAGACTATAATAGAATTTATATTTGAAATCTGTTCAATGTCAGAAGATTTTCATCTTATTTCAATAATATTAATGTATTCTGTCTCAACTGTTAACAATATCTCAGTGGATCTTTTTGATATATATGTATGTATCTGGGGTAACCTTCACTTAGACCTAAAAGATCTATTGTGCCCCCTCACTTCTACTTAATTTCTGAGGAGAGTCTCTGAAACTAGTAGCTCCTTTAGTCCTATTTCCCGGAGAAATTTCAGGATATCTCCAGGCTTCAACTTAGGATCTTTTTGATGAGTATATTAGAAAATGTGGTTTGGACTTGGGAGTTTCATTTATTCTTGTGCTTGTTTGGATAAACAAGCACATTTTGTACATAATTTCAGTTTTGCATTGGTTGTTTAGCAACTTGCCTAGCAACCGAAATGCAATATTTCGTGTTAGTTCTAGGTTCACTCTAAAATCACGACGACTACGGCTTGTCAGATTATGACGTCCAGCGACAAATTGATGAAATGTCAGCAGATCATTTCTGTGAGACTTTTAGAAGGTAACAAGTAATTTCATAGTTGTTTTTTATTAAAATACATTTTATAGGCTTCCATTTCTGTGTACCTGTATATTTTTGTATTCACTATAAAGTTGTCTGAGCACTGAGCACACACGTCTGTACCCAACGACATCGTACACTTACATGATCACAGTCAAGAGTTAGTCAGTAAACTCCTAGAATTCATGAAAGAACGACAAGGCAGGAAGTTGTTATATCTCTTAATGTGGTATGTTTCAATAATGTAATTTTTGTATTGTAAGGAGTTGCCATAAAAATTAGATTATATTATATTCTATTTATAACAATTTCAATAACAGTTCCTGGTGATGAAAAGAAAATAACTTTTACAAAAGGACATGTTGAAATAAAGTATAAATGTGTTTAATTTTAAAAACTGCTTATCCTATTTAAGACTTGGTACTTGAGGCTAATGTATCTAAATCCTTGCTAGGAATAGTTATTTGTTTAACTAGGCAGCAAAGTAGTAGATTGACTGCCGATGCTGAATTTATAGCCGAGCGTAGCGAGGCTAGTATTTCTGCTAAGGCAGTCAATCTACTACTTTGCTGCCTAGTTGAACATATAATTTTTCCTACGATTGTTCATAATGAGGATATTGTATTTGCAAATTATTACAATTCCCACAATCTCTTTATGTTGGTTGGTTGCTATGGAAATGTATAAACACAGGCAGGAAAAGTAATACTTAGCTGATTGATATCAGTCAGCAAAATTAATATTTGCTGCCAATCGGAGAAAAACTATTTTTTTGCAACCATTCAAGAATTTTCACAAAAAAATCAAAATTTTGTTAGACTTAGAGCACAAAAAACTGCGGAAATGTATTAATTCATATTATGTTTATATTTAAGGTTTCTGAACGTGTTGAAGCTGCTTTAGGTATGAGCCGATGCACCGTACTTCAAATATCTAAAGAAACTAAAATGGTGGATGATATAAAAGTGAATTCATTTTCAACCTCAAAAATGAAAAGACCTTGCAGAAAAACCAAAATATCACTGGACCGCTTGGAAAAAAACTCAGCCACGCGAAATGATTCTTGTTTATTACATTACTGAGAAAGCCGTACCAACTCTTAAAAACGTATATAAAAATGTTTGCGATGATTTTATACATAAAGGATACCGTTGGAAAAAATATAGGAAAGATTGAACAATTTTAGTTGTCACTCAATCATACATCGCAGATTAGAATTTTTTAGAAAAATAAAATTTTACAGAGAGCAAAATTGACCCATCGTATACATATCCACTCCAGTCATACACACGAGTAAAGATGGAGCGGTAAAAGCTGTTTGGGTATGATGAGACCAACAAGTTAAGGACCTCGTCTAATAATTGTTAATGCTGGTAGCGAAAAAGGGTTCATTCCTAATGTTGGAAATCAAAGTGTAAATCTGGTGATTATCAAGATGAAATGGATTACGATAATTTTGAGAAATGGGTAAAAGAAAAGCAGATGCCAAATCTATTACCAAAATGTGTGGTGGTTATCGATAATGCCCCACAATAAACTATTGGATCCAATGCCAACCTCAACAACAAGAAAAGCGCTAATGCGCTAGAATGGTTAAGGAAACGGAATATTTCATTTAATAGCTTGCTAAAGCCTCAATTGTATGAAATAATCAAACCTTGCGAACCAAACTACACAAGATACAAAATTGACAATATATTTTTATCAAAATGTTTCATTCAAATTAAATGAGGTTATCCAATACTGCGACGATTTTTTCAATAACCTTTCAGTCGATGGCTGGAAATCATGTTGTGATCATGCGAAGAAGTTTGGAAAAAACCACTTCTTGATCAGGTAATCGACAACCTAATTGTACAATTGAATGATGATGATTCAAGTGGAGAAAGTTATACTGACGAAACTGATTCCGAAAGGCATTTTGCGGTGAGGGGACGATTTTGATTGGGAATGCTCTTCAAAAAATCGTAAATTTGAAGAGGTAGAAGGTTGTAGCACTGTGTATAATTTCGTCCGGATAGTGATTCTTCGTCAAAATTATTTACAGGGAAACTTGAGAAACTTCTTGCAACAACGGAAGAAGCCTTTCTAAACTCACTTTCGAACAGTCCTTCTACCACCAGTAATAACACCTATGCCCAAGCAGTCTCCTGCATCTTTCAGCCATTCTCGCTCCTCTCAGGCCTCCTCCATGAGTGGAGAGTTTCACTTAAGCCAAATCGAAAAAGTCTCAGTTCAGAAATGTTGTAGTACAACTAACGAAGTCCATTGAGAAGCAAAATATTTTAGTTTTTTTGATGATTGATTCACCATTATCCCATTACTCGTTTATTTGCACAAAAAAGGTATCCTACCACTGAAGAATCCGATTTGAAGAGAAAAGGCAGGGAAACCTTCAGTGAACAAGTAGAACAGGTTGACGATGTTGATGTATCCGTAGTTTGTCGGTTTGATAATAAGATGGTTACTACAGTCAGCCTCTTTCAGATGAGCAAAAACAAAACAACACATAGCAATGCCTCTTCCTCAATGTATATCAGAGTGTACAACAATTATGTGAGAGGAGTTGATCTATTGGACTCCATGTTAGGGTATCACAGAATAGAGATAAGATGGAAGAAGTTTCATGTGAGAATATTTTTTCTTAATATGATAGCTGTCAATAGCTGGTTATTTTGGAGAAAAATCATAAATGGCAATAACCTGTATTTACCCCTTTCAGAGTTCAAGCTTGGGCTTGCAGAAGTACTAACGAGAGTAAATACGGCAAAAAACGTGGTATGCCTTCCAATATATTACAGCCAAAATTTGATTTGAAAGACAAAATATCCTTTTTCTCAAATTCCTGCAAAGAAATACGTAAAGACACAATTAGTCACTTGCCAGAATATCACGATGATCGTCAATATTGCTATTGGATTTTAAATGGAAGAACAGCCTAATTTTACTATTGTATTATTTCAATTTCTTATACAACTCCTGGGCCCATAACCTATTGGATTATAAATGGAAGAACTGCCTAATTTTACTATTGAAATAATATTCAGAAACGTAAAATGCTAAATTAATTTTATTGTCAATACTTGACAGACAACTTTTTATATATTTTTTTTATTTATAACAAAAACAAAACATTATACATTATATCTTGAATATTTCTTTCTAACAATTACAAATAACCAGAATGTGAAGGGAAAGCGCAAATATCTTGTGAAAAAATAATATTCAACTTTGTTTTTATAAAGGAACGGTTTTTTAAATTTTCATAGAGAATAAAAAGCTTGATTCTATGGAATTTCCACTAAATAAATAAGTGGAGTTTGGTTAACTACCAATGATGTTTTATTTCCACAGACCATGAAAAATAACAAAATATATGTTGACTCACATTTATTTTTCTCACTGCAAAATTTTCCTTATCAAATTCCCGGAGTGAGTAAGGGGTTGAGAAAAAACGTAAGAAGCGAGTAAAAATACACGACATAAGAGAAAGCTCAGGCCTCAGAGTTGTAAAATTAATATGTATAAGGCAATTGACGAAATGATTTCTGAATTCACATGGCGATTCGAGAAACTTCACAACATTAACCCACTTTGCAGGACGCTCCGGTTAATTATTTTAAAAAGTTCAATGGAATGGAGACAACCATCAATCAACTTTTAAATCTCAAGTTAATGCCTTAAGCAATGATGATTGTTTAGTAACTAATAATTATTGATCAAAACACTTTCTTTGAATATAATTACCACTATTCTTATATTGCCACACTTTCAAACATTTTTGAAATATACCTCAATCTTCCGAAAAACAATGAATGTAGAACTGGAGTTTAGAAAATTTTGCTGAAGTCCAACTGCCTTCAATTCAAACCGATTTTACCTTTTTGATATCTGCTCACAGCACTAGTTCCACTGCTTGATTTTCAAAATAGAGCAAAATTTCAATATATTCAGATCTAGTAGAGCTTTCTTCATAATTTTCAACATTTTTTCGAATTTTTATACAAATAAACAAAAGTTTTTCCATAAATAATTCGGATATTATTCAGATTCAAATTTATCATTTCTGAGGTATCTACAAAAATACTGAAAAAAATTCTCTTTTAATAATGAAAACACAACTTATTAGCAAAAATTATCTTCTATAAATCCATACTGTGTGATCATTGTGACATTTACATCTCCAGGTTATCTTGAGTTGTTGATGATATCAAAATAAAGTTGGGAAGATGGGCGTCTTACCGTTGATTAGCCTACAAAATTTAATGATCAAAATTAAAACAGATAACTATGTTAGTATCAGTACATTCACATTCTAAACGCAATAAATTTTGGAGGAACATTTTTCACACATTGATATGCAGAATATTTAATAATATCGTGTATATCTTAAGCTCACAGCTTTTAAGCGAAGAGACAGATACTTCCCAACAATGCAATTTTGGTTTGGACTGATCAGTTTTTTTTTCAATATGTATATTGTTTTTCTACTTTTATGCGCCAATCTGTCGGTATAAGGTTTATAAAAATAAATGTAGAATTAACAATTATGGGTGGTTATCTGAAAAATGTTCCAAAACTTGTCAGAATTTGGTAAATAAAAGTAACTTATATAATTTCCTAAAACTTTAACGTTTTTTAAAGTTACCATGGCAACATTTACATTTCGAGAAACAAAGTGTAACGACTTATGGTCTGAATGACAATTTTATTAATTATTGATCTGACAGGAGTACTTTGTTACGTCAAAACCTTTATTTGAACAATATTTAACAATTTCAATTTCATAAATGAAAATGGAAAGTGTAGTTGATATTGTTTGAGGTATTAATATTTCGATTTTTCAAATAAGATAAATAGTATTTTATTTGATACTATTAACACTATTTCCATGACAACGCAAGGTAAACTAATGTCATCACGAATTCAACCATTTTACATTATCAGTTATTTCCATTTCTTTTCCTTGTAGTAGTAATAGATACCAGTATTTATGGTACGACCATCGAATCGTGTGCGATTTTTACATTCTAACTAAATCGCATACGAAAAATTTCGATTAATCTCGAAATTACGGACCCTATTCTCTTCTGTTCCAATGTAATTTCGCTATTCATGGCTCAACAGAGGTTTTTAGCCTACGTAGCTTGGAAGCAGGTTGACTCCTTTGATTCTGCCATGTTGATATCATTATTTGCTTTGTGCAGCTTCTAATTTTCTGACCTTATTGGAGTCTGGAGTGAGCTAAGTGAATCAGTACATATGATATTATATGCATGGTTTTCACTAGCCATCAATTTCAAGGATTGCCAGATGGGGTATAGCTCTGCAGTGAACACTGAAACTGCTCCTGGTTATGTCCAAGTTCGTGTTAAACCGTCGGTGTGAAAAGCACTTCTAGCTCTGTTTTCATTTTAGAACAGTCAGTGTAATTTATTCTACTATTTGGATATAAATTCATAATAGTTAAATATTCTTGTTTAATTTTTAGTTTGTAATTTTTTTTGTAAAATGTTCACGAGTCTCCACTGATTTTAAAAGTGTGAGATGACACTCGAAATCTGTTGTGTTTTTGCAATTTTTTTTATATTCCTCAGATTATTTTGAATAAATAAAGTCCTTATTCAATTCAATTCAGTATTGAGGAAGCACTGATTGTATCGTTTCGTATATTACAGGATAGGTTTAGTACTTACAGTGACAAAATTCAAAATAATAAACATGGTAAATTAATCCAATTTCAATTAATAATAAACAATATGAAGAACCATTTAATTTACACATTCCTGCAAAGAAAAAGTCATTTTGGTAAAGCGTGTTATCATTAGATGTCGTAGGTAATAGTTTAATACTATTATAAAGAACAAAGACCGTTCACTAAGAAGCAGCACTACTCCCCGGGCTATATGCCACGAAGAACATTGAATTACACTTCTGTTCCCCTACTGCTAACATTTCAGCCGACTTAGAATAAATCACTTATGGTCTTTGTTAATATGCGATATTTTTGGGATCGACCACACTAAAGTAGGAAATTATAACAATGATTATTGAGCTATCACCACAATAACAATCATTTGTTGAAAAAAAAATGAAAACAGGGATTTGGAGACAATTTTTTCCCATCAAGAAGCAAGTGGATGTCATTGCCAATAGAACTTGGGGGTATGAAGATGTTGGCACAAGGATTCAGGATGATGGATTAGAATGTGCCACCCAAGCACTTGTGCTAATGGTTGTTGGAATCGATGGTCATTGGAAACTTCCCATTGGTTACTTTCTAGTCCATAGCTTAACTGGAGCAGAGAAAGCGAATATTGCCAAAGAGGCTTTGACACGATTATCTAGCGTTGGTGTGAGAATAACTTCTGTTACATGTGATTTCACAATTGCTACAGAATTGGGAGCTGAAGTAACAAATATTCATAATTTGCAGCCATATTTTCAGCACCCTGTTGATGGAAGCAGAATATACATAATATGTGATGCTTGTGACATGATAAAGTTGGTGAGGAATAATTGGGCCACTCATAAAGTTTTCCTAGATAATGAAGAGGCGAGAAGATTTCAACCTGATTGAGAAGCTTCATAGTATTCAAGAAAAAGAAGTTTTGTAGGCTGGGAAATAAATTGAGACAGTCACATATTTATTGGTACCGACAGAAAATGAAAGTGAGTCGATTTGCTTGTTTTTTTTTCTGTGTAATCGAAGATATCAATCACTACATTATTTTCAGGTGATACTCAAACACTGTAGCAGACGCATTGGAATTTCTAAAATGTGATATCAATCATCCAGATTTCCAAGAGGCAATGGGACTTTTCAATTTATCAGACTGTTTGATAGAGCCTTTGATTTGTGTAATTATAGAAACCATATGGGCCGAGGAAGTAAAGCACCTCTTAGAAGAGCCAATAAAAATTATTGGATGTCAATCTTTCACCAAACAATTTAATACATAAAAACATCAAAAACTCTTAATGGAAATCATGTATATGTATTACAATTACATCCTTGGTGGGTTTATTTGAGGATTTTGTTAATGTTGAAAACTCTCAATTGAAGTACTTACATCATGACATACAAATTCGGCCAGGATCATATCGAGTTGTTTTTCTGCTGTGTAAGGTAATTTGATTGATAGAAAAAATGTCACATTCATTTTATTGAAATCCATGAAAGTTACTTGGAATATTAAAATATTCAATAGATATTAATTTAACGTAGCTGATACACAGTCAATTCTTCAATTTTATAAAAATAAGGTCATGTTTTAGGTCCGAAAATGGCTGCAATAATAACCCCACTGCACACCAGTTCTACTCCACCTACAAAAGACTGGCTCTGAATCATGATATAAAAGATATCCAAGGAAATTGCATAATTGACAATGAGGTCAATCTACTGACTACAACATCGTCTGATTTGCATAAGATTGCGGGAAGCATTTTTCCGTTTCCTGTACAGTCAGCGCGACAGGTCGCTCTCGCTGTATAGGAAACGGAATTGAAAATCAAGTACTCTCTTCACTAGCTGATATGTGCGATTATGCATTTTTTCTACACCCACATGTATATTATCCATTTTTTGTACAGTTTACAGAATGGAAATGTAGGCCATACCGGTTAACTGAACGTATATATTCATATACATCCTAGAACGTATATGAAATCCACCAATCAGCATTCGCGTTTAGAATTCGTCAACTCCCCTTTTTTGAATTTCAAAGAAACGTCAAAATAACTTATCGAAAAAAGGCTTCCCTAGAAGCACTGGATCAAGAATATCTATTTACAATAATAAACATAAATAAAATAATCCGTATAAATTAACAACAAATACTGAAAACAGAATAAAATGGGTATTAAAGAGGACTTCTGATAGACGTCAGCTTTTATAAAACTATGTAATTCATATGACGTTATAGATATTCGTTTCGAACATGCCTCGGTAGTCGAGTGGTAAGGATACCAGGAGCGCTATTCTGTACGCGGCATTGACAGTCGTCGGTATCGATATGTTAACAACAGCCATCGGTTGCGCGACCGACGGTACTAGTATAACGCTATTCTGTAGCGCTATTCTGTAACACGTTTCCGAGAGAAATCGGTATCGGTAAGACTCAGTTATCGGTAAGTCGCATGTGCGGCATTCTGTATACCTTTTCACCGACCGATATCGCGAATTCGAGTCGATGAGGATCGGTATGTCTACCGTGATCTCATGAACACCACGGTAACCGTTATCGATTTCCGTTGGGAAGAAAATTTTTACTATTTGTTGATGTTTGGTTGAAATTGCGGATTATTTAAGTGAATTTTCAATATTTGAAGAGTAACTATATTGTGTATAGTGCCTAATCTAGTACTTTGAGGTAAACATTGGTGTATTTATCTCTTAAACGATTACATTAAAAAGGCATTTTCATATACTAGAAAAAGATAAATGTGACAAAATAGTTATATTAGAACCTTCCAAACTTTTCACCTTTCTCAGAATTAGGCTATTGTAAGATAATAATAGTTATTTTTATTAATTCTTGACAGAATGGCTGCTCATCTTGGTTATCTATGGACTAGAGTTAAAAGAAGAGCATGGAGAAAGGAAGACAATCCTTATGACTTGAATGACGATTTTTAAGTTCTTAATGCTAATAAATATGAATTGTGTCGTTCATGCTAACAGATAAAATATAAATGTCACTGTCACTATCAAAAATATAACCTCTTATCTTGTTTGTTTACAAATATGAGTTTCCCTCATCGCTCATTGGCTAAATGTACCGAATCGAGTGACGTTACTTTTATGCCGATAATTTTTGGTTGCAATTCCGAGCGTTGGAAACCGTGGCATACAGAATAGCGTTATATTAGTACCGTCGGCCGCGCAACCGATGGCTATCGATACCGACGACTGTCAATTCCGGTATAGAAGTAACGTCACTCCATTCGGTACATTTGGCCAATGAGCGATGAGGGAAATTCAAATTTGTAAACAAACAAAAATGAACGTTTAAGATAAGAGGTTATATTTTTGATAGTGACAGTGACATATATTTTATCTGTTAGCATGAACGATACAATTCATGTTTATTAACATTAAGAACTTAAAAATCGTCATTTAAGTCATAAGGATTGTCTTCCTTCCTCCATGCTCTTCTTTTAACTCAAGTCCATAGATAACCAAGATGAGCAGCCAGTCTGTTAAGAATTAATAAAAATAACTATTATTATCTTACAATAGCCTAATTCTGAGAAAGGTGAGAAATTGGGAAGGTTCTAATATAAATATTTTGTCACATTTATATTTTTCTAGTATATGAAAATGCCTTCGACAACGCTTACCGAGGTGTTCATGAGATCACGGTAGACATACCGATCCTTATCGACTCAAATTCGCGATATCGGTCGGTGAAAAGGTACACAGAATGCCGCACTTGCGACTTACCGACGGCTGTCGATAACTGAGTCTCACCGATACCGATTTCTCTCGGAAACGTGTTACAGAATAGCGCTCCTGGCTATCGCGCGCTGGGACCACGGTTCGATTCCCAACGAAGAAATTTTTTTATTGTTAATTTTATTTCTAAATAATTACTCCTCTTGATATTGATTGGTAAAATTATGAAAATTGTTGAAAACTTTGAAATTGAAGTTATATTACTGTCGAGATTACAGTTTATTAAAATGTTTTTTTTCTAGATTTTTAAGTGGGTAGTAGAAAAAATATACTGTTCGACTCGTGTGGATTGTCCATATCGCTTTCGAACGATTGAGCACTCCGCCTACGGCGTCGTGCTCAAATTTCGTCCTCGTGCGATATGGCCATCATATCCACACTAGTTGCACAAACTACTATTCCGCACTTTATTTATGATGACAATAACAGAAGTCGGCTGGATGACTGGATGACATGACTAATGAAGAAAATAGTTTTCCTGTCGAAGCAAACGAGACTGACACTAATGCGCAAGACCAACAGAAGGCATTCAAAACAAATTTAAAAAAAAACAGCTTCGTGGAAACTCATCCAGCACTGTTGCCTACTGTCAAGAAGTTTAATAGGCAGATGAAGAATATTGATAACGAAGCTTCGTTCTATGCTCTGTGTTCCCATTCACTTAGCAAAAAAAGTCTCGCAGAATTAATGTACAACCTACATCTATCACTAGAAGAGCATCTGGGTATAGGGGGTGCCAAAGCAATGCAAGCAGGTCCGCCATCCAGCAGCGAAATAAGTTCAAGAAAGAGACCTTGCAAAAAGCCATCATTGATTGCAAACATCCAACGGAATGCAACAAACGCTATAAGTCATGGCAGTAAACATTGAACATTAATTTGGATTGCTATAATATTATTTATTCTTTTTAACAAATAACAAAGAAATCCTATTTAGATATTTTCAGTATGTATTTGTAATTGTGCATTAATAAAGTTCGGTTTGATTATATTAAGTTGTGTCTCCTTTTGACTGAGAATCAAAAATGTTCAATAAATTATTTAAACGTAGATACATATGACTATGCGATCGGACAAGGGGGCAGTGGGACTGTACAGGGAACGGAAAAATGCTATCGGGAACAACAATTGATGATATAGCACTGATAAAAAAATTTAATTTAGATATTTCTGACATTGATATAACGTTCAATTTTTACCATCAATAACTATGTTAACTGAAAATGAGGTTACTGTTATGTTAGACATATATTATATATAGTTGATAGTTGTTAGATAGTTAGGAATGTCATTTTGGTAGATTTGGCAGATAACTGATATATATTTTTGGAAGTTTTTTTTAATGGCTTTAGAATAAAGTTATAACAGTTTACGAGATTGTTATTCGTAACTTAGCATGGTGGTAGCGGTTTAACGAAAGCCCAGGTGTCGGAAGAATCATCCCTGATATAAAAGGATCAAAATGAGTGATTCAGATGATATTCCAAACGTTAACATTAGTAATCATAACATCCCCATTCAGGTGCCCTCACCAGACAAATTTAATTTTAATTCGCCCCAATCATGGTCCCAGTGGCGTAAGCGCTTTGAGAGGTTCATATCGGTCTCAGGACAAGATAAGAAGTTAGATGAACAAAAAATAAATATCTTAATCTATGTAATGGGAGAACAAGCAGAAGAAATAATGGTCCAATTCCGTAATGCTCCAAATACATATAGGGAAATCCTTGACAGCTTTGAAGCACACTTTATTGCTCGTAGAAATATTATATTCGAAAAATTCAAATTCAACTCACGAACACAACAGCCTGGGGAGTCCATCGAATCCTTCATTACTAGCCTAGCTGAACTTAGTAATAATGGTCAATTAAAAGATGAACTCATAAGAGACAGAATTGTAGTTGGAATGTCAGATGAAAAACCAGCGAAAGACTTCAACTTTAAGCTCAGTTAACGTTGACTGTGTCCTCGCAGTTGAACAAGCAGAAATGCAAGCTTCACAAAATAGAGAAATTGATGGTAACCTTACACCCATTCGATCGGTTTCAGTAGCATCCAGAAGCTTTAATAATCCTAATATTCATGGTCATAGCTTTAAAGCAGTTTCTAAACCTCAACACTATTAAAGGGAGGGAAAGAGAACTGAAGAAAGAAAGTGTCTATTTTTTTAGAAAGCCACCCCAGAGAGATATGTCAGGCAAATAAATCAACATGTAAAGCATGTAACAAGCTAGGTCATTGGGATGTAGCTTGTCGCTCATCTAAAATAAGACAAGTAAACATTGTGGAAGAAGAAACAGGTGAAGTAGAAAAATCTGATTTATTTTTAGGCTCTATACAAGCAAATCAAGTGGGTCCCGTTAAAGTATGGACTGTGTCTATACATATTAGTAGTATTAGTAAAAAGTTTGATTTTCTTATAGACACTGGTGCAGATGTTACTTGTTGTTCTAAATACATCAAATTTGACTACTTGTGATAAAAACGTTACTGACCCATCAGGTGAAACTTCAAAAGTTAAAGGTACTTTTAAATTTGATTTAATATGTAGCAATAGGAATCATTATTCTAAAATATTTGTTATTGAAGGGTTAAATAAACCTATATTAGGTAAGGAAGCAATCCTAGGGCTGAAACTCCTTGTGCTTGGAAGTGAGGTATGTATCAATAATATACGTATTATTGATGAGTCATATATTTTGAGTAAATTCATTCAATACCGTGGGATCCTTCAAAAATGAATTAGAAATTGAAGTTAGACAAGATATCCAACCTCATGTACAGACTGTTCCTAGAACTGTACCAATTCCTCTACTTAACCCTTGAAAGAAGAGCTTGATCGTTTGCTCACTTTAAATATCATTGAGAGTATGAACTATCCTACTGCTTGGGTCAGCCCTAGTGGTTAGGAAGGGAGATAAAATAAGGATGTGTGTCGACTATACTAAATTGAATAAAAAGCTATAAATATACTTGCTTCATAACCCCTTTCGGCAGATTTATTTTCAAAAGACTGCCGTTTGGTATAAACTGTGCGCTAGAATGCTTTCAATGCGAACTATATAATATATTGAAGGGGTAGAAATTCATATTGATGCTGTACTGGTGCATGCTGAAAGTATTGAAAACCATAATAAAATCTTGATAGTTTTTTCAATAGCTTTTTTTGTGTGCGTCATCGCTTGTGACGTATAATCGGGTTTTCGGTATGTCGTTTATTGTATTTGCTATTTTGGCACATATCTAACCTTAAATTTGATAAATAAAATCATTGGGATCGCCTTCAGCAAAATTCGACAAGGCTATGAAATTAATAGTTACCAGCTTCTTTTTAGAACTGAAAAAACTTGACAACTTTCAAAATGCTAATGTTTTCCCGTATATCTAGTGTTAGAAATTGATATAAATTTATGGAATAATTATTATTAAACGTTATCAAAGAAATAAAACCCACTCTCAAGAAACTTTTAATTGGATACAGAAACTTGGAACCAATTTATGTAACAGAAATGGCATTTGCAGATGACTTAATGGTCTGTGCTAAAAGCGAGGAAGATTTGAAATATAACCTGAATAAATGGTATTTTGCACTAAAACGGAGAAATTTGAAAATAAACGTAGACAAAACGAAAGTGATGATAATAGGAAACAACAATGACACCCAAACAACAATAAGCTTAGACAATAAAGAAATAAAACAAACCAAAAGTTTCAAGTACCTAGGAGTTACAATAGAGGAGAATGGAAAAAATAAAGCAGAAATAAACAATAGGGTAGAGAGCGCGATAAAATTGTATTATACAATGAATAAAACATTCATTTGGAAAAAAGAGATAGCCAAGAAAACAAAACTGACAGTATACAAAACAGTCGTTAAACCTATTCTCACATATGGATGTGAAAGCTGGACGTTATCTAAGCAACAGAAAAGTAAAATACAAGCTGTAGAGATTAAATTTTTAAGGGGCATAGAGGGAATAACAAAAAGAGATAGAAAACGAAATGAGAACATAAGAAATAATCTAGAAATAGAACCGATATTAAGTAGTATAGAGAGACAGCAACTAAGATCGTTTGGACATTTGGCAAGAATGAACAACATTAGACAAGTCTAGAGAATATGGGGAGCAAGATCAATACGAAAACAGACGAGAGGCCGACCAAGGAAAACCTGGAACGATACAATTATGGAGAATTTAACGAAAAGAAACAAAACATGGACAGCAGGAAACATCATGGCAAAAAACAAGAAACAATGGGCCAATTTTATTCATAATAATTGAACATTAGTAACATTACACCTACGGGTATACTAAGGTTTCGATTATATATATATATTATTAAACACCAAAACAATAAACATCAGCAGCTTCTTTGTTCGAGCGATACACATAGAATGAATCGAGTCGATTCCTCTGTGCCGATCGTAAGCGGCTGTCGTTTATAATTTTTGATTCAAATTTATCAATGATAATGGCGCGTTTTTACTTAAATCTAACACGGCCAGCCTGCATAAGCGTCGTTCTCGACGCTCGCTACTAAAAACAGAAACGGGGTAAAAGCAAAGAAGTTCGAACGTTTATCAAAAAATATATTACGAGATAAATAACATAACAATAATAAGTATTCAATACATGAAGTTAAACATATTTCGCACAAAGTAGAACTTTTAATTATCATGAACCTCTCCGTCTCCAAATCCTTGGTGTTCGGTAACCTCAGACTCGCTTAATTTGTTTGTTTCCAAGTTAGGTTCGTCATCAGACTCAGATTCTTTTTCGCTGAAAATGAAGCGACAGACGTGAGTATTTTTAATTCAAACTACGGTATATAGCAAAAGCCTTCCATTGAAGTAATAAATAACCAAGGTTGCCAGATCCCAACTTAGTAAGAAACAAAATTACATGCAAAACGTAGCAAACTTAAAACATGAAACAAATCACATGCAAAGCGTAACAAGCTTTAAACATAAAACAAATCACATGCAAAGCGTAGCAAGCTTTACAAATCACATGCAAAGCGTAACAAGCTTTAAGCATAAAAAAAATCACATGCAAAGCGTAACAAGCTTTAAACATAAAACAAATCACATGCAAAGCGTAACAAGCTTTAAGCATAAAACAAATCATATGCAAAGCGTAACAAGCTTTAAGCATAAAACAAATCAAATGCGAAGCGTACCAAGCTTTAAACATGAAACAAATCACATGCAAAGCGTAGCAAGCTTTGAGCATAAAACAAATATTTTGGGTATTCTCACTATTAATAGATGGCGAATTGTCATGCTATTACCAAGCAAATCTAACACTGGCCGATACTTACTTATTTTCTAAGTTTTCGAGGAGTTCTTCCATGTTCATTGTCATGGACCAATCGCTGGGCCACATTCTCAATTGTTTTTTGGCTGCCTTTGTAACAAGAGATTTGCCGACTCTTCTTATTTCATAACGCCCTTCGGATGTAATGCTTAAGATTTCAGAAGGTCCCTGAAACTCATATTTTAGCTTGCCCTGATGCATCTGGTCGTCCCTGTGCATTAATACAAAATCTCCAACTTTAAAGTTATTAGTATTACGTCGCTTTTCATTTAATTTAATTTTTGCTTTTGTTGATGAATCCAAACAGTTTTTAATTCTACTGCGATCTAATTGTAGGTTTCTTATCGGCTGTAGATCAGGACTAATGTTGGAAAGTAGGTTTTGAATGAGGGGTGTCGAGCTTTCAATTCCAACAAGTGCTCTAAGGGGTGTTGTTTTTATTGACTTTTGAACAGTCGTATTCAAAACGAGTTGGATTTTCCACAAACTGCTCGACCATTCTGATTTAATTTTAGTCTCTATACTTTAATTTTAGTCTCTACTTGACCATTCGATCTGTAAACGTCAGGAGTTATATAGTGGTAACTAATGCCCAATGAATCCAAATATTTTGGAAGATTTAAGTTCTTAAAATTCTTGCCAGCATCCATGTTAATCTGCTTTGGTGTGCAAAATAATGAAATAAACATTTCAAAACCAAGTCTTGTTTCATCAGCTTCAACAGATTTGAGTGGCAATAATACGCAATATTTTGTAAAAGCGTCAACGAGTACCAAAACATGTTTATATCCCTCGCTCGTTGTCTCTAGTGGTCCTAAGCAGTCAGCATGGATTATATTCATTGGTGCGGATGGTTTCTCGACGTTAGTAATAAAGCCTTGTAAGGGGCCGGAACGCGTTTTCTTTACAGCACACGTGAGGCAATGCTTGATGTATTTAGCAACGAAATATCGCATACGTGGAAACCAGAAATGTCTTTGAATTGAATCCAGAGTTTTATCGATTCCAACATGGCACTACTCGTCATGAAATATTCTTAACAATCCTAATCTGCTTTGTCGAGGAACGAAAGGTTTCGAGATAAGTCCCTCCGGCGTAGATATGACGTAGTGCAAAATACCATTCTTCACGTTATAACGAGACTTATCTAGGAGCCCCTCTTTCCAGTCATTGAGAAGTTTCTTTACTTCGTTATTCCCTCGCTGTTCTATATATAACCAGTTGTCCTGTACTGTTAGGCGCCGTATCGCAGCGGGTGGATTCCTACTGAGGAACATTTTTGAAGTAGTACACCTCCGAAGCCAATGCTACTCGCATCGGTGTGTAACTCCGTGGGAAGTTCCGGATCAAACACGCTAAGGAGTGGTCTCGATGTTAGGTTTCCTATTATGTACTTCCTAGCATATTCTTGATCTTCAGTCCAAGAGAATGGTTTGTTGGTCTTCGTTAGTTTACTGATACATGCCGTACGAGAGGCAAATTCTGGTATAAATTTACGAAAGTAACCTGCCAACCTCATTAGCTGACGAACTTGTTTTACAGTAGTAGGTATAGGCGATCTTCTTAATGCTTCCACTTTTCGCATTCCAGGACGTATCCCTTCCCCTGATACTTCTCTGCCTAAATATTCTAATTTACTTTGAAAAAAATGACATTTTGGTAAGTTTAGAGTAAACCCTGCTTTTTTGAGAGCCTCTAGCACCAGTTTCAATGATTTTAGATTTTCTTCGAAAGTTTCAGATGGAATTAACACGTCGTCTAGGTATACCAAGGCGATCGTGTTTCGAAGGTTTCCTGATGCCTTGTTTATTGCTCTTTGGAATACTGCCGGAGCATTGGCTAGCCCGAAGGGCATGCGTAGGTATTCGAAGTGCCCGTCTGGCGTGATAATCGCTGTTTTGTGGACTGATTCTGGATCAATGGGAATTTGGTGAAATCCAGATGACATGTCTAAAGAAGTGAAAATTTTGCCTTTACCAAGACGGTCCAACTGGTCATCTATCAGAGGCAGTGGATAGCGGTCTTTAATAGTATGTCGGTTAAGCTCGCGGTAGTCTACACACAGCCTGTAAGAGCCCTCTTTCTTCTTGACGAGAAGTATGGGGCTTGCGAACGGTGACTCGCTTTCTTGGATGATTTTGTTGGCTAGTAGATTTCCAATAATGTCTTGTACTTTTTGTCTTTCATTCAAGGACAAACGATAGGGACTTCTTTTAACAATGAATTCATCACGTAGTCTAATGTGCATTGTAGCGTTGTTTACACAAGAAATAGCATTTTCGCCGTCAGCTACGATGTAATGGGAAAGAACCTCCAATAGTTTAGGCTTATGTATATCTGGCACATTTAATACAAAGTCAAGTGATGTTGGCAGTATGTTCATGACTCTTGCTACCTTGTTTTTGACAATTTTAGTACCGGCGTGGTTGCTTATTGTTACAATGTCAGGATCATTGTATAAATTACACCCGACCAATAAGTCATGCTCTAGAAAACTATCAGGTACAATAACGAACGTCAGATCTGTTTTAACACCTGACATCTCAAAATTAGAAACTAGTGATTGTTTTGAGATAAAGTGACCTGGAAGTAATCCGCTAATCACAGTGTAGCATGGTTCTATTTTATTCAGGAATTTATTGCCTCTGAGCGATGAGCGAAATATCGGCGCCAGTATCTATGATTCCACTCATTTTAATTCCGTTTACTGCCATTTCGCAAGGAGTCTGCCTGCCGCTGCTACAAACGTTAATATTCCGACGTTTGTCGATGCCCTTTTTCGTATAACAATTATCGGCTTGATGTCCTTTTTTTGCACAAAAAGATCACGTTGAGTCTGAAGCCGTAGTACTTGGCTTGGAATAGCTTGAAGATGATGGACCAGGTTTCTCATCACTCCTTTTATTTTGTGATGCCTTTTGGTCAATATAATAATATTTAAATAACAGAATCAAATTCCATTGAATTGATTTCATTAAATCATAAAACAGCACACGAAGCAAGGTCTCACGTTTTTGATTCAAGATCAAGCGTGGAATAAACATAAATAGCATTATTTATATTTACTTACGGTGAACTTGGAACGTAGATATAAAATATACAATCGAAAGTATTTTGGTCATTCATTACTATTATTATTATCAGATCAGTTCGTTATAAGATCATTATTAGATTATTAGTAGATTAAATGCGTTAGTAACATTATAAGTATCAGTATTAAATCATCAGTAATTAGTATAAGTATTAGGATAATGTTTCATAGTGAGTTTAAGTAATAAATATCCCAGTACTACAAGTAGTTGTTTGATTACTATAAGATGACCCTTCGAGTAACCAGAAACACCATCAGTTGAGAGGCCAATTACCACCACACTACCTTGCTACTCTACCCATAAGCAACATATATTACATGGCGACCCTGCAAACAATTGGAAATCTGTGAAACATGGGTGGTACAGAGTCAAAACAAGCAGTTCAAGAAAATGGTGTGGTCAACAGTAATTTCATAGTCCAAGAAGAGGAAATGAAAGCAGATCTGGAGGTAAAGACCCTTATCTACATCATTGTGGTTGTTTTGGTACTACAATTCGTATGGTCCGTATACAAAATGTACAGAAGACAGATGAAGAGGGAGATAAGAAGAAATCTACAGCAAAGCACGCTGACTATTTAGGATTGGTGAGAAATTTTTTTGTAAACCTTAAAGGTTTATTCTGTTTTGTGGTACTATATGATATTTTCTCCTCGATTTTATCTAAATTTCCTTTCATTGATAATGAATCAATTAATTTTAAATGTCCTCGAGTGATGGAAATGCAGTAACGTGGGATCAATCCGAGATTAGATTGAATTTAATTTTAGAAGATGTACGTAAGAATAGTAAGCGAGTGTTAAAAAAAGAAGTTCCTTAAAGTTCGGAAAGTCATATAGATATAATAAATAAGCTGTGTGATTCATTTAATAGTTTCTCTAGTTTGATAAATAAGAATTGGCATAAGTTAGATGAAAATCAGCAGAGTACATGTATTTTATATTTTGACAAAATCAGAGATAAGGTAGAGAAAGCATTTCAAGTGTTAGATTGTCGGTATAAAGTTCCGTCTCAATTGATTACACGTAATAATTTAATTAATAAAGAAGTATTAGAACCAACGAGCAAAGATAAAATGGCACTAAGTATGAATGATTTTTTCAATTTAGCTGGTAAAATATCACCAAATGAATTTAATGGCGATACAAGCAAACTACAGTCTTTTGTAGATGCGATTAGCCTACTACAAGTATACGCAGCGGAGCATGAGAGTAATGCTGTGTTATTTGTGAAAACAAGACTAACTGGAAAAGCCAGGGTTTTGATTACTACGGAGAATTCTTTAAGAGGAATAATCGATACACTTAAGAAAGGACTCAGAGGAGACAGTGCTAGTTTGATAAGCGCTAAACTAAGTAAACTAAGGCAAAACAATAAAGATCTTGTCGAATATGCTTCCGAGATGGAGAAACTGACCGAAAATTTACAAGCCGCGTATTTGGCAGAAGGAATGCCATTACACTTAGCTACGAAGTATACTACTGAAGCAGTAGTAAAATCATTGATAGACAACTCAGCATCAGAACGGATAAAAACCGTTATAGCAGCTGGAAACTTTACGACACCGCAAGAGGTGATGACTAAACTGGTTTCCATCAATGTGGGAAACAATCAGTCAACAGGAAATGTTCTGCACTATAAGGCAGACAGGAATAAGTTTTCGTCGGGAAATAGGTATTTCCCTCACCGAAGGCCCTCTTATGTTAATCATAAAGGAGGAAATAACTTTCATAGGAAAGGTAACTACGACAATAATAGGAAATTTCAGGAGAATCAAGGAGAAAGGAGATTTAAGGGTTATAAAAGTAGTTCGAATGAGTATAGGGAAAGACCTAACAATAGGTTTAATAATAATTATAGAAACGTAAGAATGTGTGAAAGTGAAGAGAAGAGAGAGGAAGATGAAGAAAAAGAATTGGGGTTTTGAAAAAGAAACATGAAAAATCCAAAATTTTAAATAACTTGCATAATAATAATCGTTATATTTATAACTTTGATTTAACTCTTTCAAACTTTGTGCAAACTAAAACTGACATATCGGATACTATGAATACTTTTATATTAGACACAGGTGCAGATATTTCATTATTAAAAATTTCAGATAATTTTCCATATCACTTATTGAAAACAACACAAATCTTAAATATTAAAGGAATAACTCAGGGAGAAACGAAAACTTTGGGTAAAATAGAAACTTTTCTTTTTATTAAGGGTGTAGCCTTTAAACATTTTTTTCATGTAGTAGAAGAGGAATTTCCTATACCTACGAATGGAATTCTAGGTAGGGATTTCATAAGAAATTATAATTGCATTTTAGATTAGGAATACAGTAACATTAGAAATTTTTGATAATCCTGAATATGATACTATAGCAATACCGCCTAGATGTGAAGTCTATCGGTTAGTAGAAAGTTTCAAAAATTTAAGACAAGAGAAAGTCGTTGTGCAACAAGAATTATTACCAGGAATATTCATAGCAAGATCTATTATATCGAAAACTAATCCTTATGTCAGAATTTTAAACACAAATTATGAAAGCAAATTGATAAATACAAACAATATTAAAATATTGGATTTAAATTTATTTCATGTATACGCAGTGGTGAATGAAAGTAAGAATAGGATGAAAGAATTAAGAAAAACATTGAATTTAGAGGTACCAGAATACGTCAGGGATAAGCTAACAAATCTTTGTGAAAATTTTTCAGATATTTTTGCTTTAAAAAATGACATTTTAACGCATAATAATTTTTATGAGCAAAAGCTATTGGTAAAAGATGATACTCCAGTATATATTAAAAATTATCGTACTCCACATTCTCAATCTTCAGAACTTAATGATCAGGTCCAGAAATTATTAGATCATGGTATAATTGAATCTTCAATCTCAGATTATAACAGTCCAGTTTTACTTGTACCCAAAAAGGCAATCAATGGAGAAAAGTCTTGGAGACTTTGTATAGATTACAGGCAATTAAACAAGAAAATAGTCACAGACAAATTTCCATTACCAAGAATAGATTCGATCTTAGATCAGTTAGGGAGGTCGAAATGGTTTTCAGTCATAGACCTTATGTCAGGTTTTCATCAAATTCCCTTAGAACAGTCTTCAAGGAAATATACATCTTTCAGCACAGAAAAAGGTTCTTTTCAGTATACAAGATTACCATTTGGTTTAAATATAAGTCCAAATAGTTTTTCAAGGATGATGTCCATAGCATTTTCAGGATTAACTCCAGAAAAAGCATTTCTTTATATGGATGATATAGTTGTGATAGGGATGTCAGAAAATCATCATCTAAGTAATCTCGAAAGGGTGTTTAACACATGTCGGAAATTCAACCTTAAATTAAATCCACAAAAATGTCAATTCTTCAGGCGAGAAGTAACGTATTTAGGACACAATTTGTCTAGTGAAGGGGTTCTACCCGACAAGGCAAAATATTCAGTCATTGAGCAGTATCCAGTGCCCAAAAATTCAGAAGAATCTAAAAGGTTCGTAGCATTCTGTAACTATTACAGACGTTTCATTTCAAATTTCGCTGAAATATGCATACCTCTCAATAAATTATCCAGGAAAAAGGTAAAATTCGAGTGGTCAAAGGAATGCGAAAAATCATTCCAAATATTAAAATCGGCATTAATCCAGCCGCCTATTCTAAAATATCCAGATTTCAATAAAAAATTTATATTGACAACAGATGCTTCAAATATTGCGTGTTCTGCAATTCTTAGTCAGGAATACGAAGGTATATATCTACCTATAGCTTATGCCTCGCGAAGTTTTAAGAAAAGTGAATTAAATAAACCTATAATCATGAAAGAACTGTTAGCTATCCATTGGGGAATTAATCATTTTAAGTGTTATTTATATGGTTCTCCACATTTTATCGTGAAAACGGATCACAAGCCGTTAACACATCTTTTTTCGATGACAGAACCAACTTCGAAACTTACAAGAATTAGATTAGATTTAGAAGAATACAACTTCGAGATACAATATTTGAAAGGAAATTCAAATTATGCAGACAGTATTTCAAGGATATCCATAAAGGAATTAAAAGATTTGTACATTGACAATGCTCACGTTTTAGCAATAACGAGGTCAAAAACTCGTCAGAATAAAGCTCAGCCTACAGGAGAAGATAAAATAGTTTCCACAGAAATAAAAAAAGATATTCGCAAACCAGCAGTATATAAAGTACTGAATAATCTAGAGGCGCATAAATTACCAATTCTGAAATTTGAAACTAACCGTGTTTCGCTAAGGATGAACATACGGATCAAAAACAGAATGAGATTTAGCCAAGCCTTATTAAATACCGATATAGTTAACTTTGATTTAGGTCAAACGTTAGTTCAACTTGATAAGCTAGCGGTAAAAAATGGAATAAAAAGAATGAAAATTTATACGAATGATATTATTTTCACACAGTGCACTATAAAAGAGTTTATAGAAAAAGGAAACAATACGTTAAAAAACGTACAAATATGTATTTGCGGTATACCAAAGATAGTGGAAGAAGAAAAAGAAAAACAACAGATTTTAGAAACTTACCATAATGATCCTTTATTTGGAGGTCACGTAGGAAATAACAGGCTATTGAAAAAATTAAGAGCGAATGTTAAATGGAAAAACATGGAAAAAGACGTAAGAAAATACATTAAGCAATGTCACAAGTGTCAAATCAATAAAGCAAAGAATAATCACAAAGAAGAATTTGTATTAACGGATACAGCAGCAAAACCATGGGATATAACGTACATAGATACGGTCGGTCCTTTTCCACAGAGTGAAAATGGTAACCGTTATTGCCTAACAATTTTATGTGAATTAACGAAATATGCAGTTATAATTCCAGTTAAAAACAAAGAAGCAAACACGATAGCTCGTGGAATTTTTGAAAATTTCATACCAAATTACGGTTTGATGAAACAGATTAGGACAGATTTAGGGACAGAATATAAAAATGAAATATTCAATGCTTTAACTAAAATGTTAAATATTAGTCATAATTATTCAACAGCATATCATCATCAAGCAGAGAAATATTTAATCAAATATAAGCTGAATAGACAAAGTCAAAATAGTAAAGTAGCTAATCCAGTTGATTTTAAAATAGGAGATTCAGTTTTAGTAAAAAGGGAAAATAGAACCAAATTCGAATCTCAATATATAGGTCCATTTACAGTCACAGAGGTGAGTGAAGTTAACTGTAAAATCAAATTAGAATCAGGTGTGATTAAAGAAATACACAAAAACAGACTGTACCCTTATTGTAAAATGAGGTAAAAATTGTAAAAGTGTTAGAAACAAAAGTGTGAGTGTGTTTAAAAACAATTGCGAATAATAAACAAAGTGTAATAATAAACAAAGTGTAATAACAAACACCATAAACAATATTAGTGATAGTAAATAAATCGGATAACAAGTGATAAGAACATTAAGTGAAAATAAACATTACAAACAACTAAGTTATCGTAAACAATTTCTAAAGACAACAGACATTCATTAATTTATAAATATATGTAACTTTAGGTTAATGACATTATTTAATAATCATCTACCATTTATTTTTAGGAGATTTGTAAATTCATTTCATTAGTGGGAAAGGAAGTTCAACGGAATTTATTCTTTTTGTAAAAGGGGAAGGTGTGATGCCTTTTGGTCAATATAATAATATTTAAATAACAGAATCAAATTCCATTGAATTGATTTCATTAAATCATAAAACAGCACACGAAGCAAGGTCTCACGTTTATGATTCAAGATCAAGCGTGGAATAAACATAAATAGCATTATTTATATTTACTTACGGTGAACTTGAATCGTAGATATAAAATATACAATCGAAAGTATTTTGGTCATTCATTACTATTATTATTATCAGATCAGTTCGTTATAAAATCATTATTAGATTATTAGTAGATTAAATGCGTTAGTAACATTATAAGTATTAGTATTAAATCATCAGTAATTAGTATAAGTATTAGGATAATGTTTCATAGTGAGTTTAAGTAATAAATATCCCAGTACTATAAGTAGTTGTTTGATTACTATAAGATGACCCTTCGAGTGACCAGAAACACCATCAGTTGAGAGGCCAATTACCACCACACTACCTGGCTACTCTACCCATAAGCAACATATATTACAATTTTCCGTACAGAACATTTGAGTGTGTCCATTTTTCCACATTTGAAACACGTTAACGGTCTTCTAAGTTTTTGATCTTTATCGCAATTCTCTCGATCACGGAAACGTTTTCGCGTAGGGTCCCTTTCTTCAGTTGTTGTTTTTTCAGGTTTGGATTCTTCGCGTCTACGTTTCTTAAGGTTTTGATTGCTCGCAGTTGCTCGTGCATCTCGTTCCTTAATTCCATGTATAATGATTTCCACAAGGTCTGGTTCCTCCCATTGCACGCGTAGATTCCGGAGGAGAGCGGTCTTTTCAAAAACATAAGCTTCATAAGTATTGCAATGGTCGCTGTCAAATTTAGCGGCATTCAATAGTAGTTCTCCTAAAATTTTCTTAGGTGGAAAAGCCTCTAAAAAGTCTCTTGAGAATACTTCCCAGCTTTTAATTTCCGGTGACCAATTTTCAATCCAAGTTTTTGAAATTCCCGTCAAAAACCGGCCTACTCGTACGATATTCTGTTGGTCAGACCATTCAAATTCGTTTTTAATGCTTTCTATCTCTGTCAACCATTTTTTTGCGTCTGTTAAAGTCGGGCGGAAAATTGGCAAATCAACTTGCTCTGGCGCAGTTCGGGAAGATCTAAGCGCCTTCACTAATTCCGCGAGCAAGTCTTTGGTAGTACCGGATTCTCCCATGACCATAAAAATACCGCTAAAAATATAAACGCGGATATAGTGAATGTTTAGTGTCTTTTTCGAATACGTTCAATTGTAAAGTCTTGTAATTAAAGAAAATAATATGAATTCTGGTATTAAGGCATACCACCCCTTTTTCATTATAATATTATTACGTTCAGACACGTACGTCATCCATATCGATAATATAAACAACAAACTCACAATTAATAAACAAGTTATTAGTGTTTTTTCTCTTGCTGATATGAATACCAGTTTACTCAACAAAAAGAACCCAAATCGATAATATGTTCTGTCATTATAGAAGGCTTCCTAAATATCTAAATGCATCCGTTCCAGGTTAATGTAAACTAAATACAATATTGTAGTCAAATTCTAGTAAATAATCACTTTATGGATAAAATCTACAGCAGTGCCGTGAAAAATTGGTCAATTAGGAAATGAATATCGAGTAAATATTGAATATTGTACAAAACAAGTCCCTTACATAATTAATTATTATTTGTGCCAATTCTAGCAAACTGTAAAATTCGTTAAACTATAATATTATCTTGAGATAATGAATAATAATTTTTTCAGTTCAAATATCATTGGTTCAAAGCAAGTACAAGTGCATAACAATAATTATAACGACTTACAGTGTGAGCAGGAGTGGATTCCACTTCCGATGTTAGAAATTGATACAAATTTATGGAATAATTATTATTAAACACCAAAACAAGGTAAAAGTCTAGTTTAGTGGTACAACGCGGATTTTGATGAAATATTTTTTCTTAGATTAATTCGAGGTCGCTGAACACGAAAATGAAGAAAAAAACGTGCGCTCTCTTACCAAAAACGAGTTATGAATTTTTGAAAATTTGTTAAAATTAGTACTGCACTGGTTTTATTGACACATTACAACTTTTAAAATGATCTGTTATAATTGATATATAATGTTAGTTAGTTAGTTGGTTGTTATACACTATATTTGATTTTTAAGATATTAATCTTACACACACATTAAAAAACCACAATAATATTGATATAAGTATTATATTCCTTGTAAATTTTTTTTCAATTCAACAATTATATATTATGACGTTTTTGTCTAATATTACTGACACTGACTGACACATGCTTCGTCTGTTCCCTTTTAGTCGTAGAACTTGTACCTACTAGCATATTCAGCCATCATTAGTTACTTAGGTTATGTTTGTAAGAAGCATTGTCTAATATATTAGTCTAATATATCAGACAATGCTTAAAGTTAGGTTGAGTTTGTTTTGGCATGGTTTAGCTAGATTGGGTTTATTGAGATTAATAAAAGTGTGTTCAATTAACTGGAAGAATACTAAGTTTTCTCTAATCGCATGTGATAGCTGATCGAAACAGATACTATTCATTGATCTGTGTCAGGGGTCGGGGAGCGATGTTAGAAACACTACGTCAGCCAGTCAACACTTAGTCATTTAAGGTGGAGAGATGAAGAACGGGGAAGGGACATACATATGTATTCCCTTCCCCTTCTCGAAAAAGTGTCTAATAATTTGTATTCCACATGAATGAGCTCAGCTAAAATGTCTTTAGCTGGCTGAATATGCTAGTAGGTACAAGTTTTACGCCTATAAGGAAACAGACGAAGCTTGTGTGTCAGTCATGATTTTAGACAGAAACGTCAAAATATATAATTGTTTATTGTTGAATTGAAAAAAGAATTTACAAGAGATAAGTATCAATATCACAGTGTTTTTTGATGTGCGTGTAAAATTAATATCGTAAAAAGCAAATATAGTGTATCACCAACATTGTTTATAAGTTATAACAGATCATTTTAAAAGTTGTGTCAATAAAACCAGTGCAGTACTCATTTTAACAAATTTTCAAAAATTCATAACTCGTTTTTGGTAAGAGAGCGCACGTTTTTTTCTTCATTTTCGTGTTCAGCGACCTCGAATTAATCTAAGAAAAAATATTTCATCAAAATCCGCGTTGTACCACTAAACTACTTTTTCCCTAAACAATAAACATCAGCAGCTTCTTTGTTCGAGCGCTACACATAGAATGTATCGAGTAGATTCCTCTGTGCCGATCGTAAGCGGCTGTCGTTTATAATTTTTGATTCAAATTTATCAATGATAATGACATTATTTAATAATCATCTACCATTTATTTTTAGGAGATTTGTAAATTCATTTCATTAGTGGGAAAGGAAGTTCAACGGAATTTATTCTTTTTGTAAAAGGGGAAGGTGTGATGCCTTTTGGTCAATATAATAATATTTAAATAACAGAATCAAATTCCATTGAATTGATTTCATTAAATCATAAAACAGCACACGAAGCAAGGTCTCACGTTTATGATTCAAGATCAAGCGTGGAATAAACATAAATAGCATTATTTATATTTACTTACGGTGAACTTGAATCGTAGATATAAAATATACAATCGAAAGTATTTTGGTCATTCATTACTATTATTATTATCAGATCAGTTCGTTATAAAATCATTATTAGATTATTAGTAGATTAAATGCGTTAGTAACATTATAAGTATTAGTATTAAATCATCAGTAATTAGTATAAGTATTAGGATAATGTTTCATAGTGAGTTTAAGTAATAAATATCCCAGTACTATAAGTAGTTGTTTGATTACTATAAGATGACCCTTCGAGTGACCAGAAACACCATCAGTTGAGAGGCCAATTACCACCACACTACCTGGCTACTCTACCCATAAGCAACATATATTACAATTTTCCGTACAGAACATTTGAGTGTGTCCATTTTTCCACATTTGAAACACGTTAACGGTCTTCTAAGTTTTTGATCTTTATCGCAATTCTCTCGATCACGGAAACGTTTTCGCGTAGGGTCCCTTTCTTCAGTTGTTGTTTTTTCAGGTTTGGATTCTTCGCGTCTACGTTTCTTAAGGTTTTGATTGCTCGCAGTTGCTCGTGCATCTCGTTCCTTAATTCCATGTATAATGATTTCCACAAGGTCTGGTTCCTCCCATTGCACGCGTAGATTCCGGAGGAGAGCGGTCTTTTCAAAAACATAAGCTTCATAAGTATTGCAATGGTCGCTGTCAAATTTAGCGGCATTCAATAGTAGTTCTCCTAAAATTTTCTTAGGTGGAAAAGCCTCTAAAAAGTCTCTTGAGAATACTTCCCAGCTTTTAATTTCCGGTGACCAATTTTCAATCCAAGTTTTTGAAATTCCCGTCAAAAACCGGCCTACTCGTACGATATTCTGTTGGTCAGACCATTCAAATTCGTTTTTAATGCTTTCTATCTCTGTCAACCATTTTTTTGCGTCTGTTAAAGTCGGGCGGAAAATTGGCAAATCAACTTGCTCTGGCGCAGTTCGGGAAGATCTAAGCGCCTTCACTAATTCCGCGAGCAAGTCTTTGGTAGTACCGGATTCTCCCATGACCATAAAAATACCGCTAAAAATATAAACGCGGATATAGTGAATGTTTAGTGTCTTTTTCGAATACGTTCAATTGTAAAGTCTTGTAATTAAAGAAAATAATATGAATTCTGGTATTAAGGCATACCACCCCTTTTTCATTATAATATTATTACGTTCAGACACGTACGTCATCCATATCGATAATATAAACAACAAACTCACAATTAATAAACAAGTTATTAGTGTTTTTTCTCTTGCTGATATGAATACCAGTTTACTCAACAAAAAGAACCCAAATCGATAATATGTTCTGTCATTATAGAAGGCTTCCTAAATATCTAAATGCATCCGTTCCAGGTTAATGTAAACTAAATACAATATTGTAGTCAAATTCTAGTAAATAATCACTTTATGGATAAAATCTACAGCAGTGCCGTGAAAAATTGGTCAATTAGGAAATGAATATCGAGTAAATATTGAATATTGTACAAAACAAGTCCCTTACATAATTAATTATTATTTGTGCCAATTCTAGCAAACTGTAAAATTCGTTAAACTATAATATTATCTTGAGATAATGAATAATAATTTTTTCAGTTCAAATATCATTGGTTCAAAGCAAGTACAAGTGCATAACAATAATTATAACGACTTACAGTGTGAGCAGGAGTCGATTCCACTTCCGATGTTAGAAATTGATACAAATTTATGGAATAATTATTATTAAACACCAAAACAAGGTAAAAGTCTAGTTTAGTGGTACAACGCGGATTTTGATGAAATATTTTTTCTTAGATTAATTCGAGGTCGCTGAACACGAAAATGAAGAAAAAAACGTGCGCTCTCTTACCAAAAACGAGTTATGAATTTTTGAAAATTTGTTAAAATTAGTACTGCACTGGTTTTATTGACACATTACAACTTTTAAAATGATCTGTTATAATTGATATATAATGTTAGTTAGTTAGTTGGTTGTTATACACTATATTTGATTTTTAAGATATTAATCTTACACACACATTAAAAAACCACAATAATATTGATATAAGTATTATATTCCTTGTAAATTTTTTTTCAATTCAACAATTATATATTATGACGTTTTTGTCTAATATTACTGACACTGACTGACACATGCTTCGTCTGTTCCCTTTTAGTCGTAGAACTTGTACCTACTAGCATATTCAGCCATCATTAGTTACTTAGGTTATGTTTGTAAGAAGCATTGTCTAATATATTAGTCTAATATATCAGACAATGCTTAAAGTTAGGTTGAGTTTGTTTTGGCATGGTTTAGCTAGATTGGGTTTATTGAGATTAATAAAAGTGTGTTCAATTAACTGGAAGAATACTAAGTTTTCTCTAATCGCATGTGATAGCTGATCGAAACAGATACTATTCATTGATCTGTGTCAGGGGTCGGGGAGCGATGTTAGAAACACTACGTCAGCCAGTCAACACTTAGTCATTTAAGGTGGAGAGATGAAGAACGGGGAAGGGACATACATATGTATTCCCTTCCCCTTCTCGAAAAAGTGTCTAATAATTTGTATTCCACATGAATGAGCTCAGCTAAAATGTCTTTAGCTGGCTGAATATGCTAGTAGGTACAAGTTTTACGCCTATAAGGAAACAGACGAAGCTTGTGTGTCAGTCATGATTTTAGACAGAAACGTCAAAATATATAATTGTTTATTGTGGAATTGAAAAAAGAATTTACAAGAGATAAGTATCAATATCACAGTGTTTTTTGATGTGCGTGTAAAATTAATATCGTAAAAAGCAAATATAGTGTATCACCAACATTGTTTATAAGTTATAACAGATCATTTTAAAAGTTGTGTCAATAAAACCAGTGCAGTACTCATTTTAACAAATTTTCAAAAATTCATAACTCGTTTTTGGTAAGAGAGCGCACGTTTTTTTCTTCATTTTCGTGTTCAGCGACCTCGAATTAATCTAAGAAAAAATATTTCATCAAAATCCGCGTTGTACCACTAAACTACTTTTTCCCTAAACAATAAACATCAGCAGCTTCTTTGTTCGAGCGCTACACATAGAATGTATCGAGTAGATTCCTCTGTGCCGATCGTAAGCGGCTGTCGTTTATAATTTTTGATTCAAATTTATCAATGATAATGGCGCGTTTTTACTTAAATCTAACACTAGGCATATTTTTGTATTATTCAAATAAATGTAACAATAAGATTCATATTGAAAAGATGAGGCTTTTACTTGATGTAGATCCATAGTAAATTATGAAATCAAACAATTTTAATTTGTTAAATCTACATTATATGAAAACTTAAAGTGACGCGTTTCGCTAACACAGTAGCTTTGTCAAACGAATGAAGGTATAATGAGAACTTTTCTATTTATACAGTGCCTTAATACTAAATTATACGGATATTTCACAATAAAATTATAATCTATTTACAAGGAAATGAAATAAAAAAGGGGATAGAATTTGTCTAAATATGGGATTAACTATAAAGTATTTAACAAGTTTACCTGGAAATTTATTCACAACTATCCTACAGGTACATTTCTAGGTAAAAAGGTTTAATAAGGGAGAATAATTGTTAATATCAAGTTGGTCGTTAAGAAGATTATCTGAATATTTGTTTTTATTTATCTCCAGGGCTTCTAAAAGATTTAATTTGAAGGATTTAGGTTCTATATGCAATACATATTTCAAAATTTGAATCGAAAGAGTGTTGGTTTTCTAATAAATGATTTGAATAGTTGGAATCTGATTTTTGGTTGTCATAACTTCGTTTGTGTTCTGAAATTCTAGTTTTAAAATTCCTAAAAGTTCTACCTATATAAATTTTATCACAGTTGTCACTACCACATTTTTATTTATAAACTCCTGATTTATTTAGTTTTGAAGATTTGGATTTGTTGTTTTTAATAAATTTGGATAAATTGTTGTCGGTTTTGAAGCAAATATTCAAGTCTAAAGTTTCTAAAAATGATTTCATTTTCAAGGATGGTAATCCAAAGTAAGTTAAGCTTTTAAATTGGTTATTTTTATTTTTATCAGAAGGAAATACTTGTTCTGGAGTATGTTTTCGTATCTTTTTATTTATGATGTTGTCAATTAAATTTGGATCGTAATTATTATTAACCGCAATTTGTTTTATTATATTTAGTTCTTTATTGTAATTGTCTATATTCAAAGGAACTGTTAAAAGTCTGTGTATCATACTATTGAAAGCTACTAATTTATGACTGATTGGGTGGACAGATAATCTTCTTAACGACCAACTTGATATTAACAATTCTCCCTTATTAAACCTTTTTACCTAGAAATGTACCTGTAGGATAGTTGTGAATAAATTTCCAGGTAAACTTGTTATAGTTAATCCCATATTTAGACAAATTCTATTCCCTTTTTTATTTCATTTCCTTGTAAATAGATTATAATTTTATTGTGAAATATCCGTATAATTTAGTATTAAGGCACTGTATAAATTGAAAAGTTCTCATTATACCTTCATTCGTTTGACAAAGCTACTGTGTTAGCGAAACGCGTCACTTTAAGTTTTAATATAATGTGGATTTAACAAATTAAAATTGTTTGATTTCATAATTTAATAAGATTCATATACACTTTTCATAAATAATAATTAACAATAAACAACAAAGTGTAATACATTCGGACTGCTCATTATTGTGATATTTTTATCAGGATTAATCACAGACCTGCCCTTTTTTCCATTTCTTTCGACGTAATTGTGTTAGAAAGACATCAACAATCGATGACACACGCCAAGAATGCTATCGAATGAACCATACAAGTGCTTGAACGACTTCAAGCTCAGGGTATTACTCTAAGCAAAGACAAGTGTGTTTTTGGTGCGACTACACTAACTTATTTAGGACACATTCTTTCAGGTAAGGGTGTTTCTGTCGATTCTGAGCGGATTATTGCTATAGAAAAATTTCCTGAGCCATGTAATAAAACTGAGTTCTTACGCTTTTTGGGTATGGTCAACTTCTCTTCTCAGTTTGCTCCTAATCTCTCTTCTCAAATCCTAGAACCTCTCACGTCACTTTTAAAGAAAAATATCCCATTCGTTTGGGATGTTTCCCAGACGAAATCTTTCGAAAAAATAAAGAATATTCTTAAAACAAGTTCTTGTTTAGCCTAATTTGACCCCAATAAGAAAATAGCTATTTCACTTCACTTGGCACCAAGGAAGTCGTCAGTTACGCGTCACGACTGCTCTCAACTACAGAGCAACGTTATGCTCAAATAGAACGAGGCAGGTTGTCGCTAATTTGGCAGATAACTGATATACAATGTCCACCATAAAGTTGGAACCATATGGAAATTTTTTTCATTATAGTAGTTAAATAACAACTTTGGGTATCAATCACTTCTGCTTCTGAAATAACTTGAAATGCGCCAAGTCAAAGTTGACAGGTAACATCTGTCAATTGTCAAGCTCGTTATTTTGGAAAAAATGTCCTAAAAACGGGTCAATTTGTTGAAATTTCGAAAAATGTTACTTGGAAATTATGATTCTAATCACATTTTATGCTTATGTGCCGATTTTGAGAGAGAGATTATGATGTTCAATAAATTTCATATTTTCGTACTTTTTAATTCACCCCCGTATCTGGCTACTTTAAAATCCTTCGAAACTCTTTGAAGAAGTATGAAGGCTACCATTCCATTGCATATTGTGATCATAATATTCGTACGTAAGCTGGTTTTGAAGATTATTGATATTTTTAACTAAAAGGGAGGTAGTCTCTGGATTATTTTCCAAATTTCAAAAAAGTCAGAATTTTTTTTTTCAACTTTTCCTTCATTAAACTTTAGTTGGATAGTACAAAAATGGTTTTAATTATAATCTGAATATCTTAACGCATAACGACTACTTCAAAATTACAAACAATAAATAGAACACTTTAAAGGAAATTACATCTCCGTGTGCCTCCCTTCGGTTTCCATACATTTTTCTGTTCGACGGGTAAAATTCCCTGACAGCATTTAGTAAGAACTGCCTAGGTATATTTGCACACTCTTCCCTCATAACATCTTCATTTGAAAAACAATTTCTGATTTTTTTGAAATTTGGAAAATAATCCAGAACTACCTCTTTTTTAGTTGAAAATTTCAATAATCTTCAAAACCAGCTTACGTACGAATATTATGATCACAATATGCAATGGAATGGTAGCCTTTAGACTACTTTAAAGAGTTTCAAATGATTTCAAAGAAGCCAGATACGGGGGTGAATTAAAAAGTACGAAAATATGAGATTTATTGAACATCAAAATTTCTTTCTCAATATCGGCACATAAGCATAAAATGTGGTTAGAATCATAATTTCCATGTAACAATTTTCGAAATTTCAACAAATTGACCCGTTTTTAGGACATTTTTTCCAAAATTACGAGCTTGACAATTAACATATGTTACCTGTCAACTTTGACTTGGCCCATTTTAAGTTATTTCAGAAGCAGAAGTGATTGCTATCCAAAGCTGTTATTTAACTACAATAATGAAAAAAATTCCCATATGGTTCCAACTTTATGGCGGACATTGTATATTTGAACGTTATTTTTCAATGGCTTCAGAAAAAAGTTATAACAGTTTACGAGTTAGTTATTCGTAACTTAATAGTTGAATATATAAGTGGTTTTGAAGTGGTAAAACTGAAAAAAATAATCAAATGTTTCGAATGTTTGAAGCACATTGAAACTTTGAATCATATCACTGATAGGGATCATTTCAAATTATTGATTAGGAAAAATAGGGGTGGTCTTGTAAAGCCATCAGCTGATATTATAAAAATTTGTATTTTTTGTGAAGGAAAAATAAGGCATATCATGATAACAAATGATTGAGTTTCAAAAGAATCAAACTTTTAAAAATAGTTGTAAATGAGTCTGTGATACAATTATTGAATAATCACAAATTATTCGATGTTCTAGATGACCACATGTTTGAACAGTCTGTTTTGGAAAGTCATAGACTAAAAATTATAAAAACGACCATGAAAATTTATCTTCGAATTAGGTTTTTCTACATAGCTAAAAAACAAACTGAAAGTATCAGAGGCACCTTAAAGGCAGCTACAAACGGTCAGTTAAACTGTCAGTTATAACTGTACAGTTAAATCGCAACGTGTGTATGGTGTAACTATCAGTTTTTTTGAACTGAACAGTTGAACTGATAAAATACAAAAATTCATTTGATAAAACTGCGAACTGAGAACTGTTCAGTTAAATCTAAACGTGTGTACCGGGTTGAGTCAGTTCGTCTTGAAAAGTGCACCGAACTCAGTGATTACAATAATTAATTATATTTTACCGTCACGCTTCACGCGCACCAAAACAATGTCAACACAGCCGAGGGGTCAACGAGAATGGCTTGAGGAATTTATAGAAATCTATCGCAACGAATATTGTCTCTTGAAAATAAAGTCTAAAGACTACCACGACCGTGTGAAAAGAGATGCTGCATACTTAAAATTAATTGATAAATTACGAGAAAAAGAACCCCAGGCGAACTTGGAGACAGTAAAAAAAAAGATTAACAATATGCGATATGCGTTGTGCCTTTACAAACGAGTATAAAAAAGTAGAAGAAACAACTAGATCGGGAGCAAGTGCCAGTGCTGTCTACGAGCCAAAATTAAAGTACTACCAATGGCTACTGTTCTTAAAAGACCAAGAAGTTCCTCGACTTTCACGGTCCAATTTAGGAAACAGTGGTGAAGAAATAGAGGTAAGTTAAATAAAACGATATAATGTTAAATTTATATTTAATAAAACCTCGATGGTAGTAAATTATTATATTGTCATCAAATTTATGAAACTTAATGGATAAAATTACTTTGCCAAGGGATTCGACCTTCATTTACAAAATAATTCAAGAAGTCTTCTCTTACACTTTTGGCTGCATTGCGTGTGTTTCCAGGATTTCTTCGGTCTAAACATTCCATTTTAGAATCCTTTGTATTTAATCCCACCGTTACCGTTCCATCATCTAAATTTTCATGATAAAAACAGTCTGATGACGCATAAGAATTCGGAACTGATTTAATTAAATAATTATGCAAAGCACAGCATGCCATAACTACAGCTTCGATCCTTTATGGTTCGATATTAATTTCCGTGTGAAATATTCGAAATCGAGATGCCAATATGCCGAAACCATTTTCGACAATCCGCCTTGCTCTTGATACGCGGTAATTGTATTCTTTTCTTTCTTGAGTAGACAGATCTGCTTGCCTAAATGGTTTCAACATATCTGTCCTCAGTGGAAACGCATCATCTGCTACGAATACGTAAGGCAAACTTCGTGCACTGTTTCTGACAGGACTTGTAGCTGGGATATTTAACTGATTATTTTGAAGCATTTCGAAAAATTTTGTGTTTTGAAGCACACCCCCGTCTGACACTCTTCCGTTTGTTCCAAAATCACACAGAACGAACTGATATTGTGCGTCCACTATCGCAAGTAAAACCAAACTGTGTCGTTTTTTATAATTAAAAAATTCTGATCCACAACCTTGTGGAAGGACAATAGCGATATGTTTACCATCCATTGCTCCCAAACAGTGTGGAAAATTCCATTTTTTCTCAAAAAGCTTTGCTATGTTCTTCCAATCCGTTTTTGTTTGTGGAAACTGAAAGTAAATATTGAAATTGTTAATTATTACAGGATTCATTGGAACCAGTGAATGAGGGTGAAACCACGCCGGAACCAGAAAATGAAAATATGCTGGAACCAGAAGGTGAAACTCCGATAATATTTGACATAGATTCGGCAAGACCTGTTCCGGCTACTCCTGTTGCTACTTCGACTAAAATTAAGCGCCCATCAAAAAGGAGTGCCGGCCAAGCAACTCTTACAAATGAAGTTTTGCAATCTGTTAATAACCACTTTAAACGTCCAGCACAACAAGCTGATAGATTTGATATTTTCGGTAACAATGTTGCAGTAAAACTACGTGATCTAAATAGAGAACAGCGCATATTAGCAGAAAAAATCATTAATGAAGCTCTATTTGAAGCTGAAATGGGGACTTTGACAATGTCTCATACAGTTATGAATCCCATATCAACGCGTCAGCAATCTCATAATCAATTTTACTCAATTTCCCCCAGCTCTTCTATAGGTCCTACATTACAAGAATATCATCATACACCTACTCGGGCCCCACACTCTTATCATTCAGTATCACCAAGTCCAAGCCCTACTAGTCTTTCGTCTACTCAGTACGGAATGACACCTAATCCGAATAGTCCCAGTCCCACATCACAGCAGCAGATATTTCAAGAACAGTGCTGCCAAAAGGATTCCAATTCTATGAATGTGCAACTGTCTATACCAAATAAGGCGGCTACATATTTTTCTCAATTTGATATTACTGATTGAAACTGTATTATATTTAACTATGAACCTTAATCGAAATATATGAAAGTAAAATAAAAAAATGTTACCTTACTTACCTTTAGATAGTCTTTTAGAAGTACTTTATAAATTGCTTCACATGTTTCTGGTATTATGTAGCTGAGAGCTTAAGGTGAAATGATGGTTGAAAACTTAAGATCTTCATAGCTTCTCCCAGTTGCCAGAAATCGCAACGTTGCACTCAACCTCACATGTGGAGGGATAGCATTTCGCATTACAGTATCTTTCTTTTCAATGAATGGTGTAACTAAAGAAAGAAGATTTAGGTAGGTATCCATTCTTAGATAATTATGCCAATCTTTGGGAGTAAATCTCAATTCATTTAACAAATTCACATGTGAATATTGCTCTCTTTTGTTTAACCACTCTTTGCACCATATGCTGCGTCGTTTTTTATGAGTCGTTTTCATGGCAAATATCAATCCAACCACCGCTAGAGCGTCGTCCGTCGTCGAGGCCATGTGATCGAAAACGGTAGGTACGGGACTGACAAATTTATCTCAACGTGTGTAGACCCTACGTATATACGATTTAACTGAACAGTTATAACTGACCGTTTGTAGCTGCCTTAATTCGGAAAAAAACTGAGCAAAATAATGTTTTCTAATCAATAATTGTAAATATCGATTTTTTTTTTATTTTTGTAAAATGTATTCATCATCAGGAATGAATTGCTGCTGAATAAATATTTCATTTTGAAAAAAGTGTGTATTATTCAACAACTTATATGTATACAGAAAAAATTGGTAAAAAAGTAACATTTACATGGAAACGGACAAATTCTATTTTATTCTAATATGGGACATGTTTTTTATTAAACAAACTCTACTTGCTTAGATCAAATGTTATTTTCATTTGAAAGTTTCAGGGTAAGATTAGAGTACAGGAAATAATTGTGCATATTTAATATTGAATGTTACTGAACATAATCAGCAATTTATAATTACTTACTAATAGTGATCAATAATCTTATATCCTACGATAATATCAAGTTTTACCTAAAGTTTCATCCACAGAGAAATTCTTTTTTTTTTTCATTAGTGAACTCTTTTACCTATTTAAAGCACGCCCAGCGTGTTTAAATCGAACTTTAAAAAACGCGCGTTTTTTACAGTTACCATGGCAACATCAACATCTCAAGAAACGATGTGTAATGTCTAATGGTCTAAATGACAATTTTGTCTATCATTGATCTGACAGGAGTACTTTTTAACGTCAAAACCTTTATTTGAACAATATTTAACAATTTCAATTTTATAAATGAAAATGGAAAGTACAGTTGATATATTGTTTGATATATTAATATTTCCATAACAACGCAAGGTAAGCAATGTCATCATGAATTCAACCATTTTACATTATCAGTTGTTTCTTCTTCTTGTAGTAGTAATAGATACCAGTATTTATAATTACAAAGTGCACCAATAATAAGAAATAGCGTCAAGTATTCGTGGATAATAGGTCTCTAAAACACTTGTTCTATTTCCAGAACTCCGGCTTCGCCGTCGTGCTCGAAAAATCGCGCGTTTCAAATACCTTAATATCCACTTATACTTCAATATACTATAATGTAAGCTAAGCGGTTTTTTTCTAGGTAGACGCAACGCCACATCAAACATGCAATGAATCAAACTAAATTAAATCTAATAACAATGACAGAAGTTTTAGACAAACTATTAGTATTCAAAAAAATACAAAATTACAAAAAAACTGCCTCAAACATTGTGACCACTACAAATAATGCAAAAGTAGCCATATATTCAGTAGTTATTGCTTCAGTAGAGCATGAAATTGAAGAAGAAAATATTAGCGAACAACTCAACAAACAGAAATTACAGCACAAATACTGCAAACGGATTATTTCTAGAAAAGAAACTAAACCTACTACCCTTATAAGAATAATTACAGAATCCCTTTATACTTCTGAAACACTCCTAAAAGATGGATGGGTTAGACATTACCCTGTTTATCCAAGTAACCCCCCAACACCAGCTCCAGTGCCATGTTGAAAATGCCAATCTTATGAACAAACCACAGAACTATGCAAAACTCCGCGTGAATGTAACAAATGTAAAGGTCCTCACTACACAAATCAATGAGCTTCACCACTACCTAAGAAATGCTCAGCATGCGAATCTGAAGATCATGAAGCATGGTCCCTAAAATGTCCTAGACAACCTACATCACCTTTCGAAGGTATTCCAAACATAAAAATCAAGCATCTCAACAAGAAGTCATCTGAAATTGACAAGAATATTAAAAAGAATAGCAGAATTCACAACACAATTACCAAACATGATAACATCATTGATACCTACATAACAAAATTAAATTTTTTTTGTAAAGATAACAACCGCCAAGCATTACTCAATAAGCTGAAGAAAAGATTTATTGACTAGTATAGATACAACTGCAATTTTTACAGGAAACCGAGTCCACATTTTTATGATCGATATGGAAGATAGCAAAACAACAGTCATCCCTACTCAATCCTTATAAGGTCAGCAAATTCAACATGGTTAGGTTATTGTACTCCAATATTAACAGTTTTCTTCCAAAAAAATAACTAATATACCATCATATTCAAAATAACAACATAGACATTGCAATGTTTGTTGAAACTAAACTAAAGAACTTCATAATGCCATATCAAGACTGGTTCTCAATCCAAAGAAAAACACTACTTCTCATATATTTTTTTATTAACATGTCCTTATTTAATTTTGTTCCAGCTTTATTGTCAATTTCACAAAAAATCATATTTTGATCAAGCTGGTCAATGGAATTTCTAAAACAAAATCAATCAATCAAGTGATTAGGAGTTTTTAAGGACCATCAGAAAATAATTGACTCATTAAATATAAGAATGCAACTTTATCCAATTCATTGCATTTCATATTAGCTAAGCTAGATACAGTGTGTCTACTTAAGTTGGACTCATATGGGAAACTTTTTTATCATTGGTTTTAGGAAAAAAAGTTATTCTTCATAAAAATTTCTGCATTATCTAAAACCTAAAATGCAATCATTAGATATTTTGAGCCGTATACGAGGTTTGTCAAAAAATATTAATCTTACTCAGGAGTAAAGTACCTTTATTTTTCACAATACAGAAAAATTGTAAGAAGTAAAATTGTTTATAATTAAAAGTTATATTCAAATATGCAATTACAGCTATTTAACATGAAAATTAAGATTTGGTGGTAATGATTGCATTTTAGGTTTTAGATAATGCAGAAATTTTTATGAAGAATAACTTTTTTTCCTAAAACCAATAATAAAAAAGTTTCCCATATGAGTCCAACTTAAGTAGACACACTGTATATACAGGGTGTTTCAAGTAATATGAAATATTGACGAGGAAAATTTGTCTTCAATTGTATATTATTAAACGAGCAATTGATGATAGCCATAATTATGGCCATAAATTGTGAGTAGAATACTATACTTTGTCCACAACACTTAATTTCTTTATTAAATAAAAGTCAGTAAGGATTTGGCATATTACTAACCTCAAAATGTTGTGGCAGCTACATCAAATAATTTGACATATATAGAGATGGGCGATAATGTAGAAACTATCAATACAACGTTATAAATATATTGTTTTAAAATACTTAATATTAGAAAATATCGTTATGAAAAGTATCAATACTAAAAATTACAATATTTTATCAATACAATATATGTCAGAAACAAATATACAAAATACACAGATTTAACAGTTTATTTCATATTGTACCCCCATCTCTAGTTGATATATGGGTACCACATACCTTTTGTTAGGAGGTAAAATATTGACTCATTATTAGGTGGTCATGGACAAATGTGTTTATTATTGCAACAGAAGCAGTAGGTTTTAACCCTAAACAATATTTCAGATAACTTTGGAAACAAACTGTTTAATAAAAGGAACAAATCTCTTATCATATAAACTTCAACATAATCTGTAAATTCAGCATTTTGCACTTTAACATTATCTACAAAGCTATCAAATGACAATTTTTTTATTAACAATAATATGTGCCTGTAAAGCTACTTCATCAAAAAGCAAGGCACACACTCTGTCCCTAGTCAGTCATTCTCTTTCGAGGTAACCACATTTATTTAAAATTTCCAAAATAGGGCCTCATTCATTCTCCAACATCCATAGGAATCCTCATTAACAAGCCAAGTTTTTTATTGGGCATTGCAAAAAATCTGGAAAAGGGTTTTTAGTTCTGTCCATCCTGTTTTTGTAAAACTAAGCAGGAGAATTTTGTTCCAAACTATAACAATGACCTTTAGCAGATTTGATTTACTAAAGCAACATGTCCTTTTAAACCTTCATCTGATAGGTGTTTAGTACATAATTGTGATCTACATTCATTTGATAATCATTTTTTTAACTGTACTCTCTTTTAATACAATATTTTTCTCCTGGAATTTAAATCTTCCACTATTTAAACACTTATTCTGTTAAATTGGATCTAATAGGGTCAATTCTGTTTAAAAATTAATGGCATGTTGTAGTTGACAAAGTTCCTACTATTACATATGTTTTAATATAATCATAATCAAGATTAGGATTCAAATTTTAACTGGTATAATGTTCAATTAGGTGTTTTCCACTAATATTTTGAAAACTTTTTATGCATTCCAAATAGTCAAATGAAATTAGCAGATTGTGTAATTTAAAACCATGTTTCAAAATTTCATATTTGTTTACAGATTTGCTGATATAATCATATTAATTTTATTCAAATTAACACACTTTACATGCCTAACTCCTAACTCTACCAAATGGTAATCTATTTTGAAGTTGACTCTTTAAATTTTTTAAACTAAATAATACATGAGATAATACCTATATACCTACTCACATTTCCTCTTTCTTACTTTACTTACTTACTTTTTTTCTAGTAGCCTTAAACTGGGATGAAATTCTTGAAATGAAAGGTAAAGTACATAATTTGCTTCTGACGCTTCTGCTTCTTCCATTTCTGTGATGAAATGAATGAACATTATACAAATAATTTACTATGTGTTACTTGAAGAGTAGTAATGTTTGATGGTAAATCCTGGACATTTTTTGTAACAGATCTTGATAAAGTATTTTCAATTTCTCCATAATATATAGACTGTAACAATATTTATACTATAAAAAAGACCTAATAGGATGTACATTTATTGAATATTCATTCACAAACATGAGTGATTACCTTCATCTTGATTGACCCTACAAAGTTTTGTCTCCAGGGTCTTCGGTTTGATGACCTGTAAATCAATTCACAATATTCACATAGCAATTTTTTGTTGTTGGAATTGTAAACCGATGACGAGGTGAATCTAAACCAACACATCCTTGAACTGCACATGTTCGGGACCATTTATTCATCTTACCAATTTTATTCTGCAAAAAACATGTTTTTTTTGTGCATTCAGCAGTTAAATAAAAGATCACGTCATGTAATATGTAGAGAAAATAGAAAATGGTTAAATTCACTTACCAAATCTCGATGAGAACATTAAACTAATTTTTAAAAGTTTTTTTCAACATACGATGAAATAAAATAAAAACAGCAATGCGTCAAGTCCGTCTGTCCGTCGTCCGTCAAGTCCATAGATAATACAAGACACGGTCAAGTCAAGAAACCATGGAGCATTGGAGCAACAATGAACAAACCATGGCCAGCTGAACAAACGAAATCGCATTTCGTCTGTGGCGATCATAGAGAAATAATTTATAAATACGGATATGAATATTTTGTGTTATGGTCACAGATTATAAAAGAGAACAATACGAATCCCGGCAAAACATCAAAGGATTTTCAACTACGACTTCAATGACCTTGGACCTTTAACTCGGTATGGCCGCGATGTTGCCATTTTAAAATATTTTCAGAATCTCTTACCAAATTGCAATGTTGACTTGGGGACAATAACAGTTTCCAGTACCGGTTCTTTACTTTTCTTTCCGAATAACATTTATTTGAACAGTACACTTCCCCGTGATGTTTATTCATTTTATAAAAATAATATACTAATGTACACTATTATCAGTTAATATTACCACAACCTACAATCGATTAGTCAAATAACACAAATAATATCGCAGATTGACAACCTTTCAAACTGAAGTGTCAAAAATGACGTTTTGTATTTTAATTTTTGAGCCAAACAGTCACGTGCATGGTTGCCAAAGATGGTATTTTTATACATTATAATCTTTTTCAGAGGTGGGTAAAATAGGTTTAAAAACATATTTAAAATAAAAGCACAGATTATAAAAGAGAACAGATGCGAAAGCTTGACAAAGAACAGTAAAAAAGAGAGGTCCATCGTCGTATGTCGACTCCGTTCGGGCCTCTTCGCGAAACTTTTCAACAGGCGCGGTTATCAATTCGCATAATATTTCCCTTAATTCACGATCATAGGTCGAATATTTTATAAGCATTATTTTTAGTGTGATAGTTATACACATACAAATATTCGACAATTACTTGTTTTAAATCAATTTCATTAACATTGAAAGAAGTCTACAATTTAAAAGATTATAATAATGTACCTATAAAAGTCATACCATAAATATATACTTTTTTTCACCAACCATCTTTGGCAACCATGCACAATAACCGTGACGGCTTGGCTCAAAAATCAAAATACAAAACGCCATTTTTGACACTTCAGTTTGAAGGTTGTCAATCCGCGATATTATTTGTGTTATTTGACTAATCGATTGTACGTTGTGGTAATATTAACTGAAAATAGTGTACATTAGTATATTATTTTTAAAAAAGGAATAAACATCACGGGGAAGTGTATTGTTCATACAGAGACTGTCCAAATAAATTTTATTCGGAAATAAAGTAAAGAACCGGCAGTGGAAACTGTTATTGTCCCAAGTCAACATTTCAATTTGGTAAGAAATTCTGAAAATATTTTAAACTGGCAACATCACGGCCATACCGAGTTAAAGGACCAAGGTCATTGAAGTCGGAACTGAAAATCCTTTGATGTTTTGCCGGGATTCGTATCTGTTCTCTTTTATAATCTGTGATAAAAGATAACAAAATAGGTGACCAAAAGATATTTAAAATGTTTAATGGAGAATAGATTTGATAATTCTATTTAAAATAGAAGATAGAAAATAGGTATTTCAGATAGATATTAAAAAAGTAAATGGGTCTGTGTAAATTTACGTTGAGGTATGTATAAAAAATGAAAAATGCGAATATATTCTATATAATAAATGTCTTTTTTCTACAAACGTGTTAAAAATGCCATTTTTAGCACTCCATAGAAGCCTTAAAAATGTCACTTTAAGGCACTGAGTGCCATAAACATTTTATGGCACTCAGTGCCTTGAAGTGAATTGTCAAATTTTGAAAGCAAACGTCAAAATATTTAGATTTTAATTATTAACATTAATATTAATAGTACAATTTGTGCAATTTGACAAATTAATTTCCTGTACTGCTGTTTTACCATTTTCCGTGGATAAGGAGGAACAATGCGCAGAAAAAAATGGAATTTCCAGTCGAGGTTGACGCCACAATATCAAATTAACAATGGTTGTTAAGGTATGTAATATACGATGCAACTTAAAATTATCTCCTTTGGATATATTAATAAAGGTTTTTAAAATTTAATTCAAACTGTATTATTGCATTTTTTGAACGTTTTTAGAAAAAATATTGTATGATATACGTGTTAAAAGTACCTTTTAAGGCACTCATGTGAATTGCAGAATTCGCTTCGCTCATTCTGCAAACCTTCACATGCGTGCCTTAAAAATGTACTTTTAACACTTATATCATAAATAACTATTTTCTACTCCTGATTCATAATATACTTATTAGAAGACTAAAATCTGTATCATAATGAAATTCATTATGATACAGATTTTCATTATGATACAGATATTTAAGCCAATAGGAATGTGACATTCGCACAATATTTAGTATATAGCCATGGATACTTGGTTGACATTCCTGAAATTAATCATATTAGGTCTGTTCCCTGCAATAAAAGTGTAGCACTGAGCTATACGATTCTATTTATTTTTTCTACATTCATGCAAAAAACAACATTTTTGTGAACCACATTTAATGGAAAAAGTGGTACTTTATTGCACTAGTGCAATAAAATATTTTATTGCACTCATCTGTCATTCTTGTGTCAGTTTTGTGATAATTAATGACAAACATAAACATTTAAATTAAATAAAAATCCATAGCAAGTATCTGATCCTGCTTTAATACAACAATAATATACAGTGTGTAAAAGCCAAATGGAATAAATTCATTATTTCGGTTACTGTACATATTTATAAAAAATCCCGAAACACGTCAAATTTAAATTATAACTTGACATTCTTTAACGTGAAAATGCAACCCCTACCTTCAACCCCCTTAGAATGACAGGTACAACCCCCAATTTTTTAAATGGGAAATATAGGCTTGTGATATATCATTTGAAAGGTCTCTTCATTCTCTATTCAAAAATGTTATTGTTTTTAAATTTAATGCAAAAATTAACATAAAAAAAATTAATATCATGTTGTTACCGAAATTCGCAAAAATATACTCGGAACTTATTACAATATTACTTACAACTTATTTCCTGTTTAGGTCTTGATAATGAGAAAATGAACAAAAACCGTAGCAATGTGGTTTTTAGATGGTAACCATTAAAAAACTTTAAAGAATTTCCGTGGCAACGCTATTTTAACAAGCAGTAGTAAATTGTTTTATTTAAGTTGTCATTGTTGTAATTTAAGTATAAAGTTTGTTCAATTCAATTCTGAAAAATGGTTAGATTAACGGAAATGCATAAAATAACAGTTTTACAAATGATTGGTTACGTTGGTAACATCCGAACACAACAGGAAGTAACTCGCCTATTTCATGAGAAATTTCCTAATTTACCGCCTATATCCCAAGGAACAATAAGTAAAATAGAAAAGCAGTTTTGCGAGTTTGGTCATGTAAGGCAGATAAAAAAAGCAGCTGCTAATGCACTGAGTGATGAACTCAAATTAGATGTGTTGCTTGAGTTTCAGGAAAACCCACATACATCGAGTAGACAGGCATCCACTACATTCAATGCTAGCCATACATTGATAGCAAACATATTAAAAGAAAATAAATTGCATCCGTATAAGATGATACCTACTCAGGAGCTCATGGAAGACGATTTTGATAGAAGAACTTTTTTTTGTGAGCAAATGATGGACATGTTGGATAACAATATTATCCAATTAGAAGACGTTATGTTTTCTGATGAGTGTACTTTTTTACTTAACGGTCATGCTAATCGGCAAAATTGCCGCTACTGGTCCACGGAAAATCCTCACTGGATGAGAGAAGAACACACTCAATACCCTCAAAAGGTTAATGTTTGGGCAGGGATTGTAGGGAACAATATAATTGGTCCCTTTTTTATTGAGGGCAACTTGAATGGCAACAATTATTTGGCACTACTTCAAAATGATGTCATTCCAACGTTGGCAAATGTATATCCTGATCCAGGTAATCCTCAAGTTCCAGCGAATACGATATGGTTTCAGCAGGATGGAGCACCACCACATTACCAACTTAATGTCCGGCAGTACCTCGATACGATATTTCCCAATCGGTGGATAGGGAGGCGAGGATCGATTGAATGGCCAGCGCGATCACCTGATCTTACATTATTAGATTTCTTTTTATGGGGATATGTGAAGAGCCATGTGTACAAAACTAAACCTTCTGATTTAAATGACTTAAAAGAACGAATAACGCTTGCGATTAGGTCGATCACGCCTGATATGTTAAATAATGTTAGAAGACAGTTTTATTTGAGATTAGGATGTTGCCAAGACGTTCGCGGAGAACATTTTGAACATCTACTTCATTAACATTCATAGTTCTTTTTCGTGTTCTACATTTCATTACGTTTTGCATTACATTTTAGTTTTTGATTGTATTGTAGCGAATTTCGGTAACAACATGATATTAATTTTTTTTATGTTAATTTTTGCATTTAATTTAAAAACAATAACATTTTTGAATAGAGAATGAAGAGACCTTTCAAATGATATATCACAAGCCTATACTTCCCATTTAAAAAATTGGGGGTTGTACCTGTCATTCTAAGGGGGTTGAAGGTAGGGGTTGCATTTTCACGTTAAATAATGTCAAGTTATAATTTAAATTTGACGTGTTTCGGGATTTTTTATAAATATGTACAGTAACCGAAATAATGAATTTATTCCATTTGGCTTTTACACACTGTATGTATATCTTACTACTTTAGTCTCAACGGGTTACAATTATTGCAAAAATCTTTAATTATTTAAAATTTAAATGGTCAAGGCGAAAACCAGCTATGATTGAGTACTGACAAGGTGGAGGCCATAAAGATACAAAAAAAGAAGAGCTGGTTGACTTTGATTAGGTTTTTTTTTTTTTTTTTTTTTTTTTTCCCGGAGCCGTCCTTTCGCCGGTACCACCTCAGCCTCCTGGGCTTATTGTGGATACTCCTAGTGTTCTGACTACAACCTATTCAGCCAGTCCGTTCCCTGTATTAGCTCATACAGGTTCTTTGCTGGTTGATTGTAGAAGTCTTCTGGAGTCATTTGGGTTCTGCCATACAGTTTCTGCCTTCTGTGGTCCAGCGACTCACAGTTGCATAGTATATGCAGAGCTGTTTCGGTATCCTTTTTGCATCTTCTGCATGTAAGGTCTCCGTTGTACAGCCCTATTTTGTTTAGGTGCTCTTTTGTGGGAAAGTGTCCCGTAAGTAGCCCCGTAATGGTGCGCAGCTTGTTCCTGCTCATTAAGAGCAGTTCTTTCGCTACTTTTTCTGATGGTTCTTTTATGAATTTCTTCCCATGTATTTGCCCAGTCGTGTTCTTCCAGTGTTTCTTGTGTTGTTCTTTCAACCACCCTTTCAACCATGACCTCGTTAAGCATCTGGGGATGCCCACAGCAGGTTCGGGTCCGTTCATCAGAGTTGACGATCCTACTCTCGCGAGTTCGTCAGCTTTTTCATTGCCTGCGATTCCTTTATGACCTGGTACCCACTCCAGTGTTACACTGTTCCGAGTCGCCAGTCTTCTAAGTTCTTCGCCGCATTCCCATACTAGCCGAGATGTCACCCTATAGCTCTGAAGTGCTTTAAGGGCGGCTTGGCTGTCGCTGTAGACCCTGATCTGCCTGTTGTGGTAGGCTCTCATGCTGTTAGCCCTTGCACACGCAAGTATTGCATAAACCTCTGCTTGGAATACAGAGGCGTATTTTCCTAGCGAGACGATTCCTTCATATTTGCTCGTCTTGCTGTATATCCCCGCTCCGGTGCCGAGTTCATTTTTTGATCCGTCTGTATACCAGATCAGTTCATTCGCCCTACTAAGTGGTGGTGCGTTCTCTTCCTCAAGCTCTTTTCGATCTTTGATGACAATCTCGAAGTTCTTGCGAAAGATATATTTGGTAGTCATTTGGTCTGTTGGCATTTTGAAAATGTCATCACCCACCTGCCTTATCTCTGTGTGTCCTCTCCCATGTACCACATCATGGTCTGGTGCTTTTTCCAGTCGGGTTAGTGCTGCCCTTGCTTCGTACATTATGACATAATGTAGTGGAGGAAGGTCTAGCATTGTTTCCAGCGCCGCTGTAGGAGTAGTCCTCATTGCCCCTGTAATGCCAGTGCATGCAAGTCTTTGGACCTTGCTTAGTTTTAGCATAGCAGAGGATTGTCTGGTCTTTGGCCACCATACCAAAGATGCATATGTGATCCTGGGAATGACAACCATTTTGTATAGCCAGTGTACCATGCTGGGTCTTAGTCCCCATTTAATGCCGTAAGTACGTCTGGCAACCATGAAGGTCACCTCCGCTTTCTTGATCACGTGCTGGAGATGTCGGTTCCAAGTTAAGCCTGGGTCTAGAATAACCCCAAGATATTTAACTTCATCCGACAGTCGTATTGGTTCACCTTGAAGCGTCAAAGGGCCAAGTCCTTCCCTTTTCCTTCTTCTGGTGAACGCAATTATCTGTGTTTTCGAAGGGCTAATACGTAGCCCTTCTTTTACAGTCAGCCTGTTACTACATTTAAAGCCATCTGGAGTCTGTCTCTGGTTGTACTGTTGTATTTACCTTGGGATAGAATTACCAGGTCGTCTGCATATCCTATGGTGTCGAATCCTCCTCTGTGTAGGGTTCTAATGAGCCCGTCCATGACCAGGTTCCACAGCAGCGGGGATAGTACTCCCCCCTGCGGACAGCCCCTGGTTGCACATACGGCCATTGTTTCCCCCATCAGAGTTGATTCTATGAGCCTGCTTCTGAGCATGCAGTCTATCCACCTGCAGCTCGTGGCATCGATCCCTAGATTCCTCGTCGCCTTGGCTATAGATTCATAGGAGGTGTTGTCAAAAGCTCCTTCTATATCAAGAAAGGCTGCCAGCAGCACCTCTTTGTTTTCCAGCACGTATTCAGCTCTTTTTATGAGTTGATGTAATGCTGTTTCGGTTGATTTTCCCTCTCTGTATGCATATTGATCTCGGTGTATTGGTCTTGTAGCCAATATACCATCTCTAATATGTCTGTCGAGAAGTTTCTCAAGAGTCTTCAGCAAAAATGACATTAGACTGATTGGTCTCAGAGCTTTAGCCGTGTCCTGTCCAGATTTTCCAGGTTTTGGTATAAATGTAGCTCTGATGCGTTGCCAAGTTCTTGGAATATGCCCCAGAGCTAAGCTGGCTCTGAGCAGTTCACTTACCCTGTTGTGCAGTGTGCTTCCTCCTTTTTGGAGTAGGATAGGATAAATCCCGTCTGGTCCCGGTGATTTATATGGTTTGAAGCTGTTAATAGCCCATTCTGTCTTTTCCGCATCTACCACAGCCTTCGCTGTTCGCCAGTCTATCCTGGATGCCCATCGTGGTCTATCCAGTTCTGTCGCTGGAGAGTTCTGCGGCGGAATGGTGGGTATTGATCCAGGGAAGTGTACCTTGAGTAGCTCTTCCAAGGTTTCTTTTCCATTTTCTGTATATTGTCCGTTACCTTTTTTGATAGCGTGTATAGTCTGATTAGGGTCCTTGGAGAGAATCTTCTGCAGTCTGGCACACTCATGAGTCTGTTTTATCTCCTCACATTAATATATAAAACACAAAGGAATAAAAATAGTGTAGTGATTGTAGTGAATGATTTGTGCAATGAATTAATATCAAGAGATAAATTATACTTTGTGTACTCATGTTTATTACGATAGGTGACTTGCCACTGTGTTTGCTTTAAGGAAATAAACTTTTGTATTGTTAAAATAAAGTATTTAAAACAATAATTTTCTTATATCTTCTGTATGTTCCTTGTGGTATATTATTCATTATTTTTTTAATTTTCTTGTATGATGGGAATTATTTGAATGTATCTTATATTGAGGACCTGTGCAGGCATCAACCTCCACACGTTAAACCACTATTGCTAAATGATAGTTGTAAAAGATTGTAGAGTAATTAGGACAGCAAAAGGCACTACAGAAGTCCTTGTTAAGGTATAAATGTTTGGTAATTCTACTTGTGATGCTCTATCACCTAGGTATTCTTGAAGATTAATAGCAAATATTTAGGACACATCATTTCATATAGTTTGTAGGGCATACCACAGTTCCAAAAACCTCAAAATACTTCAATTATTCCTAGAAAAATAGCAGCACTATTTTCTTCATTTCCTAATTACTTTATTTTCACTTCAACAGTAAACTCATTACTCATAGTAAGCTAGATATGTATAACGGGCCATAGAATAGGTAGATATCAAGTTAAAGACAAAATACAGATGGTACTTTTTTAATTTTAGGTGAACGAAGTTAGATATATGTAGTTAATTAGGTAGGTACTTCTCATGCAAATCTATATAGGTGTTCAACATTTTTTCAATTTTTTCCCAAAAAGGCTTGGCCATTTAGGAATCAATCATATTTTTGTTAATTCCATGAAAAATAACCTAAAATATCAGATATAAATAATGTGATTGTTTTATTTCTCAATAATTGGACTAAATTTGTTTAGAGCTTATGGTTACTGGCTTTTATCTATACTGTAATGTTTTATTGTTTTATATATAATTTTTTATTGAATTAATTTTATTTTATTTTAAACTTTTAACTTACCCCTTTTTAAGCTAACTCTCTATGTGGAAACATGAAAACTCCTACTCTCTTTGGGTTCTGGCGCTATTGAATTTATTCACAGATATATATTACTTGAATCAATTCTTATTTTAAAATGTATTGAAATTATTTATGAACCTTTTATATTTTTAATCTAATAATATATTATTTAAAATAAATATGTATTATTAAAATTTTGTGACGCCTATGGACACCTTTCTTATTATTTCAAAACACACTAAAATGGGAAATAGAGGTCTCTGTCGATGAGCATGTGTAGTCACTGAGTGTGGAGAATTGCAAACAATTCAGTTCACAGTAAATGAATATCTTTGGTGTGATAGAAAAAAAAATGTTTGGTTTATATCTAATAAAATGGAACTTAATTCGACAAAAACAGTTTAATAATTATGATTATCTGGTATCGCATTTACATGAATATCCGCTCAAATTTAACTAATACTATACAAGAACGATAAACAATTACACAAATACAAGTACCTAACCTACAATTCAATGAAATAAAATCTAAATCTAAGGTGAGCTCTTATCTAATTTTAATTAAAATGAATTATTTATGTATTTTGAAATTTATTTTAGAAGTACTTCGATATGCATATGATTTTGATCAAATTTTATTGGTACCAATAATTGACTAACCTTTTTTCTATTAACTTTTGAACTGGTTGGATGAGGATTCGTAAATTTGATGAAGTAGACACAATTGGAAGATTGAGGATTCTGATTCTCCTCTGGAACACTGGAACAACTTCTTAATGGTATTTTACTGAACCTTTCTTGGTAATTTTAAACTTTTTAACTATTTCTTTAGCTTTATTATAAATTTACTTTCTTCTTAATCTAATTTTTCAAAATTCCCTCTACTCTCCTGTTTTTTTTTTCAACAACTCCCGTTGCTATGGCATCTTTTTCAAAGCACTTGATTTTTTCTTCTTAATTGCAAAATTTCATAATTTCTTGTTTATTGTCTATTATTGTACATAAATTTTATTCTTGCAATATTGTAATTCTTTCTACCTGTGATATCACTAAGAACTTTACAAATTCACCCTTTAAATTGTCCTTTTTTATAAAAAAAAACTTAAAATTATGTGTACCCCTTAAATATCTAATATACAATATTCTATCATCAATAATTTTATTTTAATTCATGTAAACACATAACCAATGTTCAATACATCTTTCCAAATACATATTTTATATAAACTAATTGTAAATTTATTTTAATAAACATTTTAAATTTTGATTTTATTGCTCCAATCACAATGCAGTACACATTCTCTCCTTAACAACCATCTCTGAAAATATTATTCTGTGATTCTGTCTGACTGTTCTGTCTTCGCAAAACATACTTCATCTTGACAGTGACATTCAATTATAATTTAGGTTAGAATTCAGCCAAAATATAATTTATATTGACGAGTACCTATATTGATTATTAAAAAACAAACAAGCAAACTATTTTTAAATGAAGAATTCTAAATTTATTTTAATTATTCCTAGATATGATAAAATATAGGATACTTTATTAATTTAAGGTAAGTCTTTCTATTTTTATTTCTGAACCTGCATTCAAATTAATTTATTATACATATTTATTTCTTGCTTTTCTGTAATCCTTTCATGCATAGAGTTGATTCAAGTAATTTAATTATCTGATACCATTACAATACATACCTTCTATGTTTTCAAACTGTATTCATTCTACTTGCAAAATATGATGCTCCAATTCTACATTATTCGAAGGCCATTTAATATTGTACATTTCAAGTGGTAGACTGCCTCCAAGTATTTCAATTGATATCTCCTCTATTTTTTCATATTTTCGTTAGTTAAGATTCGGAAAAACATTACCTATACCTAACGTGAATATAAGTATCTCTTAATTCATCTTGAATTTATTTTTCATAATTGGGGTGAACTTGGTTCTAGAATGTACTTACATAGGGTGTCTTCAAATTTCTCCTGTTAATACCCATTATACTCATATTGTAAGTGTGCTTGACCTTTGAGTTTGTTCTTAAACTCCATAACAAAGAAGACGTGATAGAAGATATTCGTATTTTTATCACGCAAAAACATGAATACATTCAGCTGATTATTTTACCACCAAATGATCATAATTTCCGATTTTTTTGAAAAAAAGGACAAAATAAGGATTTCTCATTTCAAAAAATGTTTTGGTTCTATTTCCTAACCACACTTACGATTCACAAAAAACGCGAACTGTCAAAGGAGCTAGCAACCAATGAAACACCGTGAACTAAAGTCTTATGATTGACTGTGAAGGTTCTTATCGTTAGCTGGCGCCCTCTACGTTGGGCAGAAATTGAAATACATGGAGTTCGATCTCCTTTATATAGTCTCCATGGGTTGACTGATGATACGCGTACATGTGAACGATACATATCTACCAATGACTAGGACCGACCGTCCGTCCTGATCATCGGTCGTTTGTGAAACGGGCCTAAGGTAACTTGACTGATAGAAAAAATGTCACATTCATTTTTTTAGAATCCATGAATGTTACTTGGAATATTAAAATAATTGAGATATTAATTTAACGTAGCTTATACACAGTCAATTCAGAATTATTATTCATGTGAATGTAATTCATCTAATTATACAAATTCTTCAATTTTATAAAAATAAGTTTATGTTTTAGGTCCAAAAGTGGCTGGAATAATAACCCCACTGCACACCAGTTCTACTTCACCTACAAAAGACTGGCTCTGATTCATGATATAAAAGATATCCAAGGAAATTGCATGACTGACAAGGAGGTCAATATACTGACTACAACATCGTCTGATTTGCATAAGATATCGGGAAGCATTTTTCCGTTCCCTGTACAGTCAGCGCGACAGGTCGCTCTTGCTGTATAGGAAATGGAATTGAAAATCAAGTACTCCGTGTTATATTAGTTAAAACACGATTGTTTGATTTAGTATCTATATTGTTCTATTTTATACAAGATGTTATAAGATTTATTTAGGTGTTACTTTTTCACGTGACTTCACTTTTATGTCCGCCATTAACTTCAACTGTCACTTGTCAGTGTTCGGTGACCATAGATATATAAATATTCACAACATCTCTTCCCTTACAAAAATTGAAAATACATACATAAAATAACCTTTACCATACGTCTGTTATGAAAATACATACATGAAATAACCTTTACCATACCTCTGTAAACAAAATAAAAACCAAAAAAAAATCAATATTTTCTCAATAAAATAACCTTGATCATACGTCTGTAAAAATTTTCAATATAATTAATACTCTCAAATTTTACTTCACAAAATCTTTTAGATACTGCGGCTTTTTAATGTTTCTACCATACCTAGATCTAGTTCCAAGTTGACCAGGACTCTGTCTATGGACCTCCTCACTTAAATCATTCTTTTTACTCTCCATGCAAACATTAGGATTGTCATCAAGTACACAGTCCTGTTCTTCTTGTACATTATCTCTATCATGTATTTGAGAATCATTTAAATAACAGTCTAATAATGAATTAAAATAATTTTTCTCATTGTATTTAAAATTATCATTTTCAAACTTCCTTAAAAACCTTCGATTTCTTACAAAACACTTATCATTTTTCATTAGTTTTACTAAATAGCTTCTGTGCCTTACTTTGTCAATGTCTACAATCAATCCTGGTTCCCAGGTTTGGTCAAATTGAACCATTACTCTATCTCCAACATGCAAATTTGCTAAAGGTTTGGTGTGTTGATTGAAATATTGTACTTGTTTGTTCTGTCTATTTTGGAAAATTCTATTTATCCCCTGAGGTTTTCCAGTAGATTGTTTTGGAGACATTGGCAATTGGCCCCTTAATTTTCTGTTAAACAATAATTGAGCGGGGCATGGAATATTATGAGCAACCGGGGTATTACGGTATTCCAGTAACGTCAAGTACAAATCTTTACCATCAAATGAAGGTTTCTTAACTAGATTCTTTATGGTTTGCACGTGCCTTTCTATAAACCCGTTTGATTGTGGATATGTTGGGGTACTGGTTACATGTCTGATTTCCCAGTCTGTCAAAAATTTGTGAAAATGTCTGTTTATTAATTGGGGACCGTTGTCTGTGAAAAGGACAACTGGCTTTCCATATCGAGCAAAAATGGATTTAAATTGATTTATTATATTCTCATGACCAGTATTTCTATTGAGAAAACATATTTCAGGATATTTTGAGTATAAATCAACAACTAACAAATATTCAGAGCCTTGAAAATGAAATAAGTCTGCCGCTATAGAATGCCAAGGACAATTAGGCCATTCTCGATTAATTAAGGGCTCACTTTGTTGAGTATTCTGATACGTTAAACATGCTGGGCAATTTTTTACTTTCATGGTAATATCTTTTTCCATCAAAGGCCAATAAATTGATTCCTTAGTTCGTAGCTTTGTTTTCTCTATACCCATGTGGTTATAGTGTAAACGATTCAACATATCCTCTCGCATAGAAAAAGGAATGACAATTTGTTCACCTTTGAATATCAATCCACTCATAACCACTACTTCATCTCTACAAAACCAATAGGGTGATATTAACTCAGTAACTTTAGATTTTTGTTTTGGCCAACCTTCTTTAATATTTTTTATTAGTAGTTGTAACTCTCTGTCTTTTGCAGTTTCATTTTTTATCAATTCTAACTTGGTTTTACTAATACTGTCATTAAATTCAATTAAACTTACTTGAGCTTCTAAATCTGTTTCATTAATTTTAAAATTTTTGTCATCATAACTTGATCTAGACAATGCATCTGCAAAATAGAGTTGTGTACCAGGTTTATATTTTACATTAAATGAATAATTTTGTAACGTAATTCTAAGTCTTTGTAGCCTCAGTGGACACCTTTCAAGTGGTTTACTACAAATAGCTTCCAATGGTTTATGGTCTGTTTCAACTGTAAAGGTCTTAAGCAATGGGGCCTCCTTCCTGTAGTATTACTGCTCCAAGTCCATCTTTTGAGCTGTCAACTGATAGTGTTATGGGTTTATGTGCATCATAATATTGCAAAACAGGTTTTTTTATTAATACTTTTTTTAAATGGTTAAATTCTTCTGTGTGAACTTCACTCCAATCCCATAATGTATTTTTTTCATCAAGTTTCTTAAGTTGTTAGTCAATGCTGATAGGTTGGGTATGAATCTTGAAACATATGTAACCATTCCTAAGAATCTAGATAGTTCTTTAACATTATTTGGTATTCTAATCTGTCTAATTGCTTCTACCTTATCATCATCCACTTCAATACCTCTTTCAGATAATATATGACCTATGTACTTTACCTCCCTAATTCTAATTCTGCATTTATTTTTATTAAATCTGATACCATTTTCACGTGCTCTATTTAAAACTTTTTTTAAAACATATTCATGTTCTTCTAAATTTTTCGCATAAATCAATATGTCATCAATATATACTCTAACACCCTGAATATCATTGAATAGTTCACTGAAAATTCTATGAAATATTTGGTTGGCCAACCCAAAAGGCAACCGCAAAAACCGAAATCTACCAAAAGGTGTAGCAAAAGTAGTAAGTTTTGAAGCTGTTTCAGAAAGTGGAATCTGCCAAAATCCCTTATTAGCGTCCAAAATTGAAAAAATACTTGAACCTTTTACATCTTTAGTAATTTCTCCAAAAGTCGGTAGCTCATAATATTCTCTAACAATGGATTCATTTAAATGCTGTGGATCAAGGCAAATCCTAATATTATTATCTGGTTTTTTCAGCAGTACAATTGGGTTAACAAATTCTGTAGGTTCTGTAATAATTTCAATAATTTCATCATGTAACATTCGATCTAACTCTAACCTCAATTTATCTATTAATGCAAATGGCACTCTTCTACAAGGTACTATTTTGGCAACATAATCTTTTTTCAGTTTAAATTCTACAGGGTTCATTTTTAGTTTACCTACACCTTCAAATAATTCACTATACTGCTTGTAAACATCCATAATTTCAGATTTTACTACCTCATTCAAATTACGAGTGATCATATCTAATTTTTGTATTGTTTGAATACCTAATATAGGGACAGCATTTGTGCTTGTCTTAATTATATAAAAATTGAATGTATACTCTTTATCTTTCCATTCTACTCTAAGATTACTCACACCGCTTACATTTAATTTTTCTCCACCATAATTGGTAATATTAAGGGACTGTCTATTTGTCCGGGCGCTCGGACGAATAGTAAATTGCGCTATGCATCCGGGCATAAACATACGCCCGGACGAACAGTGTGGGAGGCTATTATTCCGTACATTCTTAAAAAAATAAAGTTAAGTTTATAGGTTAAAACTAACAAAAAGTAATTTTGGTTGTGAATCGGTTGTGAAAAACAATCATTAAAATTTTTATCAAAGGTAAGTTTTTATTTCAAATGTTTTGTTATATATTTTTTTGTCTTTAAGCTATGGTAATAATTAATTATTTGTGTCAAAGCTTTATTTCTATTTTCTTGACTTGTAAAGTTAATTCCATGTTGATATCTCATACCTCATTTTAAAATAAAATGTTAAGATTTGCCACTTATTTTTATTTATACCTACCAAACGTCTTTCAATAAATTTTTTATCATAATCAATAAATACAAGAAATTCGCCTATTCTAGATGGAAATTAAATTGGGGGCAACATTCAACTCTTTTAAACAATTAGAGGAGGCTATTAAAAAATATGAAGAAAAATTATACATTGAGTTAGTTCGAAGAGATTCTAAGACAATTCAGAGTGCAAGAAAAAAATATCCTAAGAGATTAAAAGATTGTAATTTAGAATTGCAATATTATAGTTTAAAATATATGTGTTATAAAGGGGGAAAAAAATATAAAATGGTGAAAGGCTCGAAGGATGGGACAAACACAAGAAAGTCAAGGTAAAATTGTACATATCCAAGAAAATTAATCATTGTTTTTATTTTAAGTGCACTTAAAAAAAATTTGTTACAGCACCAAAAATGTGGAATGCCCTTTTTTTATTAGATTTGCATTGGATCATGATGGCCAGTTTTTACGTGTTGCTGACATACAAAATGAACATAACCATAACTGCGAAGAAGGAATTTACCAAAGTTTACCAAAACAAAGAAGATTAGATGATACATCAAAAGCGGAAGTCTTAAATTTGTTGCAATTGAACTGTAACAAAAAACTTTTAAAAAATTATGTTAAAAACAAATACCAAAAATTTACTACTTTAAAAGATCTAACCAACTTAAAATTTTCTAGTACATCTTCCTCAAAAGATGAACTAAAAGACACTATTGATTTTCTTAACACTTTTCCTTCCTCAACTGTTGAAGTTGTGGTTAATGAAGAAGATGTACTAGAAGGTTTGTATTTTCAGGATCAAAATATGAAAGACAGTTTTAAGGCATATCCTGAATTGCTTCTGTGTGATGCCACATTTAAACTTAACAACCTAAAAATGCCTTTATACTTATTTGCTGTTGTCAATGGAAATGGAGAAGCAAAAGTTGTAGCAACTTTTATCCTTTCTTCAGAAAGTACTGAGTCAATTCGACATATGACAAAAATTTTCAAAGAAAATAATAAGGCTTGGGAAGAAACTGTAACCATTTTTACTGACAAAGATTTTAAAGAACGGACGGTATTCATGGAAGAATTTGACAAATCTAAAGTTCTTCTTTGTCTTTTTCATACTCTAAAGGCCTTTAAAACGAGTATCACATGTGAATCCATGAATATAAGTTCAGAACAAAGAACAACAGTACTAGAACTTCTTCAAAAATTAGCATATTCTTGTAACGAAAAAGAATATTTTTTAAATTATAATGCTCTGGTGGATCTAAATTTTGAAAAAGTTCTATATTATTACAATAAAAATTGGCACCCAATCAGGGATCAATGGGTTGAAGGATTTAAAAGAAGTTGCCTAACCTTTAATGTAACGACAACTAATGCATTAGAGAACATTAATCAAAAATTGAAGAGTGTTGTTTCTAAATATAGTCCTTTAAAAAAGTTTTACGAAGACCTAGTAATAGCTCTTGATGTTATGAGTGAAGAAAGAAAAAATAGGGCATATCAAATCCTTAACAAAACCGAGATACACAATTTTAAAGGAGCATCATCTGACTTAATCAAATATTATAAATACGTCACTCCATATGCTTTCAAGTTAATTGAATTGAATTTAAAGAAAAGTCAAAAAATCTCAATCATACAAGACATGGGAATTTTTTTGGTTGAAACCAGTTATGAGACTTTTCAAGTTGATGAAACTAATTGTTCATGTAACATATTTCAAAACTTGCAGTTACCATGTAGCCACATATTTGCTGTTCTTTTAAAACTAGGTAAAAATTTATATAATGAGGATTTAATACACAAGAGATTTGTGAAAGCCTACTATATTAGAGAAGAAACAAAATATTCAAATATAAAGAATGCAGTGTGTCTGATGGATAGTACTGAAGTGCCTAACAATATTGAAGAGATGGAGCCTAAAATAAGTAGGTTAACAAAATCGAAATCTATATTGACACAGCAAGAGAAATTTAGAAAGACTATGGATATTTGTTTGAAACTTGCATCGAACATTTCAGAATATAGTCACAAAAAGTTTGTTAATAGTATTCAGCAAATTGAAATTCTTTCTGAATTCATAGAAAAACGTAAACAATTTGTTGTTATAGAAATATGTCACAACACTGAAATGGAGCAGAAACACGAACGGGAAGATCCATTAAGAATGACAGAGAGTAATAAAGAAAATATTAATATGACAAATATAATGTCTAGCATTGAGCAATTCCAAATAGAGAAACCAGATATAAATGTCAATGTTGAAATAAAAGAAATTGAGGTGACATCACCAACAAATGAGTCTCTAACGGCACCTAAATACAACGTATTAGAAAGAGAACAGGAACAATATTTAACAGACATGGAAGAAATCATACAAAACGAGAATGAAAATGTAGGAGGAATAAATAAAGACAAGATAGAGGCAAACTTAAAAGATAGTGCTGAATTAATTGAAGAGGAAAATACAGAAACACAAATAAATAATAAAGAAATTAGTCAATTAAGAAAACACAACCTAGCCAATATAAAAATACGAAAGATTAAAACTATAGGGAGACCCAAAGGTATTGAAAAAACAGTTGTTGGACTAAAAAAATATAAAAGAAATGATGTTTTTAAAAACCAGTCTTCTTATGCTAAAAAGAAAAAAATATTAGAAACCATGTTCCCAAAAAAGGAATTTGTGAACAATATATTAAATAATCTACATAAAGTTGATTTATCAGATTTAACTGATATTCAGCTGACAAATTTTATATTAGAACCTGAAGTAGACATTCATCTAATTGAAATACATTTTGAAAACGCGGCTTATGCTGACTTAAATAGAAAAATCCAAAAATTTCGAAATAAAAAACATAGAAAATATTTTTGCAAGTCTTGTGGACTGGTTCTTAACAATGATTCAATTAGATGCGATTCATGTTTACAGTGGTAGACATTAAATGTACTAGTCTTACCAAAGTACCTAAACAAACACAAAAGTGGTTTTGTAGCGGCTGTAAATAAAATAAAAAACAATCAAATATTTGAATTTTTACGAATATTTGTTTAAATTTTTTTTTAAACCACTTTCTTCATAATACCTTATTACTTAGTAGACCCACTCACCACAAACCTAAGTACAAATGCCTTAGTATTATTTTTTCGATTCACCATGCAATTTATTCTGTTTATGTGATACCTATTTGAAAATTTATTTTTGTTTTTTAGCTTAAGAGTTACTATTATTGTATTTTAGTTTTAAAATAAAATTTTGTTTTTTTTTAATTAGTATGAATTTTCTCCTTCAGTATAAATAGGTTTTTACCATTTAGAGAGATCATATTCTACAATCACTTTAGAACATAATATTACATTGTGTGTTAAAAAAATAGGTAAACTTATTTACTAAGTGAATCATGTTTACATTTTTAGGCAGTATCAACATATTCACATTTTATTTTGCACATTACGGAACTATACTTAATAATACATTATTATTTTCTCAATAATGCACGGATTAATAGCCTATCACACTGTTCGTCCGGGCGTATTTTTACGCCCGGATGTATAGCGCAATTCACTATTCGTCCAAGCGCCCGGACGAATAGACAGTCCCTAATATTAATATTAACTTGTTTCAAATTTCCCACCCCTAATTCATTGAAAATGTATTCAGGTATTACATTCACATGTGCTCCAGTATCCAGTTTGAATTTAAGAGACTTGCCACAATCCACAACCTTTAAAATTTCAAACCAGTCATTTTCTATGTTATTTATCTCTAAAGAACCTAAAACATACTGGTTAGATGTTTCATCTGAATAATTACCTCTTCTATCATTGATATTTTCAATTACATTAACTTGAACACTTTTACAATGTGTGGCAAAATGGTTCAATTTATTACATTTAAAACAAACTTGTCCATAGGCAGGACACTTGAACCTCTGATGTTGCATTCCGCAACGATTACAGTTGAATCTACTTACATTGGGTCTAAAGTTTAGCTGTTGCCTACTCACTATATTCTGATTTCTATTTTTGGTCTTCTCCATATCTAAAGCTCGATTCTGTTGCTGATTAACTGCACACAATTCATTTTCTTTGCTAGTTACTGTTCTTTCGACACTAGAATTCAATTTAGGTAAAAAGTATGCATCTAATTTATCCACTAATATATCTGGGTCTTGTTTTTCTAATATCGTTAGTTCCATATTGTTTATAATCTCAACAACAGCCTCGCCTATACAATGCATTAGGACTGCCGCCCTCACTGCTTTAGGTTTTTCTGCACAACCTGTAGCCATACAGTACGTTAAAAAGCTTGATTTAAATTTTCTCCAATTAATAGCTAGATCTCCTTCCATTTTCATCGCTAGCGGTTGTGTTAAATACTCCATATTTCCAAAAATTTTCTTGTCCACTTATGGTACCAAAATATCTTATTTTCTCTAGTGTCTTTATTATTTCACTAATTTTTTATACTGACTGCGCCATGTTATATTAGTTAAAACACGATTGTTTGATTTAGTATGTATATTGTTCTATTTTATACAAGATGTTATAAGATTTATTTAGGTGTTACTTTTTCACGTGACTTCACTTTTATGTCCGCCATTAACTTCAACTGTCACTTGTCAGTGTTCGGTGACCATAGATATATAAATATTCCACAACACTCCGTTCCCTAGCTGATATGTGCGAAGCGCAGCCATGTCGCATGCAATTATGCATTTTCCGCACTTTTTTTCCTATGACAATAACAGAAGTCGGTTGGATGACTGGATAACATGACTAATGAAGAAAATAGTTTTCCTATTGAAGCAAACGAGACTGACACTAATGCGCAAGACCAACAGAAGGCATTTAAAACAAATTTAAAAAAAAACAGCTTCGTGGAAACTCATCCAGCACTGTTGCCTACTGTCAAGAAGTTTAATAGGCAGATGAAGAATATTGATAACGAAGCTTCTGTGTTCCTGTTTACTCATCAAAAAAAGTCTCGCAGAATAGGCATGATGACTGATTTTGAAAAACTGCTCCACGATGTTTCCACGTATATACTTTATCTACAATAAATGTTATTTCTGTAAAAGAAAATGTTTTTAAAGGAAAAATTCAACTTTTAAAAACACATTTTAAATTATGCGCCAAAACGCTATAATAGTAATGGCGTCCTTCTATGACGTCAGCAATTCGTAACTGTGTCAACTGTCGATAGGTTATCTATGATCTGTGTCATGTAGTAAAATCGTCAAAGTCAAACTTCAAACACTTGACATCTTGCAGGTTAAAAGTTTATTTTGATACAGTGATTTGTTAGACTCTGATCTGCTTTTATTATTGCAAATATCCTCGAGAAGAGTTATCATTTTGTGCGAATAGTTATCATAGTGATGAATCCTAACGTGTAACGATGGTGTGCGGTACCACAATGTAAGAATACATCAATAAAAACTCCGAACAAGATATTTGTTAACGTTCCAATGAAAAAAATGGTTAGAGATAGGTGGCTAAATCTTGCAAAGAGATCCAGCAACTGTATCATCAAATTCGGTGATATATTTCTGCGAAGACCATTTTGACGTGAGTATTTACTTTGATCAGTATATAATAATAATAAGTGGTTAATAAAATATCAAGATTCTTCAATAAAATTGCCAATCACTTGTTTGCGGCTATATTTCATTTATTTATTGTCTACTTTAGTGACTATCTAAACACTTTGTTCTGGTTTTAGTTACCAAATGATATGGAAAATTATATTCAGTATCAAGTATAATGGGTACAGTTTCAAAAGTGCGCATGAAGTCAGAGTGTGTCCCCACAAGATTTGAATGACAACCAGAAAAAAGAGCATGGACTTCTAATACTACAGAACAACCATGTGTTCCCAAAAAACAAAGGAAGATGCAGATTGAAGAAAGTGAAAAAGATTTAGCAGAAAAATGTACACCTACAATACAAGTAGATTCTGTAGACACTTCATCAGAAACTCCAGGTAGAACATATCAATTTATTCTCTCAGTTCTCATATAAACAAATACATTCATTTTTTTAGTTCGAGTAACATTTTTTTGTCTTTTTCTCCATCAATGATATTACACCAAATGCTAATTTTGCTTCATAATAAAAATTCACTTTATCATAAATCTATGTGTAACATTTAGTCATGCTACAAATGTTTACATAGCTAATGGAATACCTATAAAGTATTAGATATTTTTATTATATACATATTTTGTATACTATCCAACCAGTCTATAGAGTACTAACCATATAAACACTTCAACAGTAGCATATTATATTTATAATATCTCTATTTTTATTTTGTAGTATTAGAAACATTAGAAGAAAATGACAATGGACCTATTATCTATGCAAAATCATGTGATAAAGCAGTACAAGTATATATAACTCACAAATTTAGTAAAGCTGTTCAGACAGAATTTAAATTAGTAAACCAGTCAACATCACCTATGAAACCATTTTATTTACACAATAATAATTTATTGATAATAGCGTGTGCTAACAAATATGACAATATATATTACACATGATACAATATAGTGAATTCAAATGTTTTCAAACACTTTTTTATCTACACATTTTTTTACAAAACTGTCTACATTCTCTAACAACTATTTTTACATTTTTTGCTTTCTTAACATCATTGGGTAAGCTATTATAATATTGTATAAGTCCATTGTGAAAAACATCATTCTGACTGTAACAATTTGAAGCCGTGGGTACATAGAAGTCAGATCTTGTTTGATAATCATGAACATCCGATATACATTGTGTATTTTTTAATAAATGTTCTGGATATAATCTGTTTTATTTTATATATAAACCAAACCAAAGACTGTTTTGGTGCTGTTGCCTGGTCTCTACCTCTACTTCAACAATAGCTTTGTTAGATAGCTTCACTTTATCCAGGAATGTCTCACAGGATTTCTCCTTATACTTGAGCACAAGTTGATGTATAGATAAACAGTGAGTATCATTAAGAGTAGTCAGGTTGATATTTCAATAACTCACAATTATTCAGTTTTCGTTTCCCATATCTAAAAACTTTTCGAGAACTGTAGGATTTGATGGCAACCTAGTTTTCCCTTTCGACAAGTCCTTCGCCGACATGCTTTTCAGGCTAGTTCCAACGCAGGACAGTTTTGATTTTTTCCAGTAGCATGCTACAGCTGTACAGGATGGCTCTTCACTCCTTCGGTGAATCCACAAGAGAAATGCTATGGGGTGCTTGCAGCCCCCACTAGAAGCGACACAATCGTGACATTGAATGGATATAATAACCTCTTCTTCCTCATCCACTATTAATGTGACAGCATACAATTTTGCATGTATTTTGTGCTCTGGGCAAATTTTTTCCTTTACTATGCACATTTTTCCATCACGTTTGAGCTGTACATAGCTCACAGCGTCATCACCATACGATGGTCGTGATGATCTGAAATAAAAAAAAATTATATTAGTTTTAGTAATATTTTTATATAAACATAACCTGCAAGCACTAAATACAAGTACAAATAATGTGTATGTATAATTAATTTTATGATATGAGTTCTAGATTATGTTATAACTACTAATATAATATGCAATACTTACATAGAAGTTTTAACATTCCGAAATTCAGCTGAACATCGTTAGACGAAAAAAATGCTCCCAGCAAGAAATCGATTCTTGGATTTGAGCTATCTGCCTTCACGAAACCTTGTTCCATAACTAATGTTTCTTGGACGGGGTCCGGTGAACTTGAGGGAAACACGAATTTTTTACTAATTTTGAGAAAAACCGATAGTACTCACCTATTTTGAGAATAATCCGTCAAAAAATTTGCGGGTTATACATATTTTGCTGAGAAAAATCCAAAAAAAGATTTTTTTTGCCACTTGAGACATCACTTTTTGGCACGATATTTCGAACAAAAAACAGTTTAAATGTATTGCTCTGTACATGAAAGTGATCAACAACATGTCTTCTCGCTATCCATGACAAAAAAACCAGTTAGATTCCTCATAATATTTTTTAAATTACCACTTTTATAAATATATATTTGACAGAATACCAGTTTGGATATAAATAATTTTAATGACATAACTGACAGATATCCTTTCGTGAAACGTAATGCGTAACCAAAACCATAAATCTAAATAAGCATTCTCTGAAATTTTATGTATTATACAATGTAATGAGAACGTTCAAAATTTTTAGGATATAATAAAAAATAGAATTCTTTATACTACTTCATTTTTAAATAAATATCACGTTTGGGTCTCATTATTTTATACTCATGAAACCAAAACATAAAAATTTATATGAGTATCGCATACACAGATATGCAACCTACAAAACATAGAACAAAATACAATACTTTGTAGCGAGTATTGGGCAAAGCCTTGCCCTCAAAAGATATTCAAGAAGGGGAAGGGTGAATCCAATTAATATATTCTCTTCCCCTTCTTGAATAACTTATTGTGGATTACAAAGTATTAGATATCTTCTGAGGGGAAGGCGAATGCCTTCCCCTCAGAAGTTATTCAAGAAGGGGAAGGGTGAATCCAATTAATATATTCCCTTCCCCTTCTTGAATAACTTATTGTGGATTACAAAGTATTGTATATCTTTTGAGGGGAAGGCGAGTGCCTTCCCCTCAAAAGATATTCAAGAAGGGGAAGGGAGAATCCAATTATTATATTCCCTTTCCCTTCTAGAATATCTTTATAATCCACATTAATTATTCTAGAAGGGGAAGGGTGAATCCAATTATTATATTTTTTCATGAATTATGAACGTTTGTCATTTACAAAATAATTAAAAAATAGTTGGCTTTGCAATGCGACTAACATTTCCTGTTTGAAATCGAACCTAAGGGATAGAAATATACTTAGTAACAAATTTGGTGTAGGTTTGTGGATATCACTAATTTTTAACAGTTGTTACACACTACTGTTTACGCTAGAGCTTCTATGTCATTTGTCAATTGATTTAATTGTCTTTATACAAATTTGTAGCCTGTCAAATATATATTTATAAAAGTGGTAATTTAAACAATATTATGAGAAAACTAACTGAAATGTTGTTATAATTAGCGAGAATACATGTTGTTGATCACTTTTCTGTACAGTGCAATACATTTAAACTGTGGTTTGTATAAAATAACTAGTCCAAAAGTGATGTCTCAAGTGGCGAAAAAAAATCTTTTTTTGGATTTTTCTCAGCAAAATATGTATAACCCGCAAATTTTTTGATGGATTATTATCAAAATAGGTGAGTACTATCGATTTTTCGCAAAATCAGTGGAAAAATCGTGTTTCCCTATAGTTCACCGGACCCCTTGGACGTTTTAAAAAAAACGGTTTTTTGTGGTAATAAAAAACAGAGATACTTAATAGTTTATAACGAGAAAATATCACATGAACGAAGCAACCGTGAACCAAGCAAATATCCAACAGTAACTGACAGTCACAGATTACATCTGACAGTAACAAAGGAAATACAAAACCATAGAGATAAGACGACAAAACAGATGTTCGGATTTGGTTCTGGTCGGAACTCCGAAAGCATGACGTCACTCTCTTCTGATTGGTGTTTGAGATAAGATGGCGGATGGTTAAATTTTGTGCTTATATTTTTACTAAAATAAATGTAATCACACATGAAAATGAAAAATAAGTGATTTCTGTAGAATCTCTGTATCTTAAATAATTATATCAAATCAATATTTTAGTGATTCTTATTGACTGTCATCATGCCTATTAATGTATAACCTACATCTATCACTATATATTGTTTATAGAGCAACTACTTTTTCACGGCCATGTTTTTGAGCCTCAGGAAAAATGAATCGATCAAAAGTCACTTTTCTATTATTCAATTGCTCTGATCATTGTTCATGGAGCAACTAATTAGCAACTAATTCTTGGGGTGTTTTTGTATGATTCCACCATGTAATATTATATGACAAGGCTAACTTTTGTAAAAAGTTGACATTGTTGTCATTTTTTTGGTTGGTGTATGAGCCACAAATTTCTGATTAGGGCAACTAATTAGCACATAAAAAGCACTAAATTTTTAGATATTTTAAATCTGATAGGACTGGGTTGTTGAGGATAATTTTATGGACATGAAAACCAAGTCTAAAGTTGTCCTTGATACATTATATATATTTAGGATAATTCTAAAAAGGATTCTACCCATTTGTGACTTGTATGTACATTTTTCATAGGGTTACCTACTTCTAATTTTTATTTGTAAAATTGATAAATAATACTCACTTTCTGAATTTATAGTGAGCTAATTAATTTCCTTTCTAGTATTGTTGTACCATATTAACATGATTATCATACAAACAATTTCCATTTTCAAGAAAGTTAAACAAAATACCACTTCTCCAATACTTTATGTGTTGTAAAATGGCGACCACCAGCGAAGACATGCAAATTTGTGACTGAACATCTTGGCAGCTACCAACAATTTCATTCTTCTCATATATTTTTTCATTACCATGCCCTTGTTTAATTTTGTTCCAGCTTTATTGTCAATCAATTTCATAAGTAGCTACATCTTACCAATCACAAAAAATCATATATTTATTAAGCTGGTCATTGGAATTGCTAAAACAAAATCAATCAAGTGATTAGGAGTTTTTAAGGACCATCAGAAAATAATTGACTCATTATATGTAATCAAAATTTTTGTTATTTTTGAATATAAGAATGCAACTTTATCCAATTCTTTGCATTTCATATTAGCTAAGCTAGGTATATACAGGGCGTTTCAAGTAATATGAAATATTGTTAAGGAAAACTTTTCTTCAAATGTGTTTATTATTCCAACAGAAGCAGTAGGTTTTAACCCTAAACAATATTTCAGATAACTTTGGAGGCAAACTATTTAATAAAAGGAACAAACCTCTAATCATATAAACTTCAACATAATCTGTAAATTCAGCATTTTGCACTCTAACATAATCTAAGAAGCTATCAAATGATAATTTTTTATTAACATCAATATGTGGTTGTGAAGCTACTTCATCAAAAAGCAAACACACACTCTGTCTCGAGTCAGTCATTCTCTTTCAAGATAACCACATTTATTTAAAATTTACAAAATAGGGGCTAATTAATTTTCTAGCATCATTCATAGGAATCTTATTCAACAAGCTAAGTTTTTATTGGGCATTGCAAAAAATCTGGAAAAGGGTTTTTAGTTCTGTCCATCCTGATTTTGTAAAACTCAGCTGAAGACTATTTGTTCCAGACTATAACAATGACCTTTAGCAGATTTGATTTACTAAAGTCTGGAATAGTACCCACTAAACACAATCATGTCATTTACATATTCTATGAATATTTGCTAGAAGCATGGAACGTGCTGAGAATATTCCAGAATAGCATTGGGGTCATTCATAGAACATGCATAGAACAGATTATCGTCCACTGTTTTCACATGATATAGAAATGAAAAGAATGTGACATAGAATATATTTGGAACTTGTTACTCACATTTTCATACAAAGTTCTTAGGACATTACGCAAACATTCTAAGAAATGTTCGGATATCTCATAGAGAATATTCCAAGAACATGATAGATATATTACAAAGGGAGATGTTTGATTTTATGTGATATAGACATGAGGAGAAAGTCACATATAAATGATTTGAACCTACTATTCACATTTTATACAATATACTTAGCTTATTCTGTAGATGTAGTCAAGAATACTCTATGAATATATTTATATCCTGTAGGGCACGTCGATAGAATCATGGGAAGGCAAAAAATAAAAATACCATGAATTAATTAGATTATCATTTTTATTCCCAATAAAAAACATTGACAACATGTGACAGTTTGCTGATAGTCAGCTTTTTCCCACCAGCTCTCTTCTTGGCTTTCACAGGTTTCACTAGCTATATCTGGCATCACAGCGACCACACTTCACTAGGAGGCCAGTCACGTTGAAAGAAAAAATATAGATAGATTCTGATAAAACCCTGTTGGGCACGGAATGTATCCAGCACTAAAAACACTAACATAATTCACCCAAAACGCATAATAAAACTAATTAGATAATCACATATGTACAGTTGCATGCGGCATTATGGTCCGCCACCGTTCAGCTCATGAGTCATGAACCATAATCGATTATTCTCAGTCCTGTCAGGAATGGACTGCGCAGTGGTACCAAAGAGTACACCATCTAACAAGAGGCGAATGAAAGCCGTTTTCGTGATCGCAATTTTCTGTGCACATGCGTGAATTAATTAGTATTTACGTCAATGTCAAGTCGACACATGGTCCCATGGTCGACACTTCCGTTCGTTCCCGTCAGATTGGTTGTTTGTTTGTTTATCGTGTTTTAAATTAGTGAACAATGTTTCTCTTGTGAATTTGGATTATATTCTGTTTAGTGCACATTTATTGATATATCACAATCACTTCTCGTAAAGGTGGATACAGATACAGAGATCGTGTTAGGTATGTAGAAAAATTGTCAATTTGTGTGAAAAATTATATTTTGGTTTTTATCATTTTTTTCAGAGCTGAAGTTTGGTTAAAGAATTGTATAGGCAGGGTCTGATTGAAAAAACCTTGAGATTCTACACAAAAATACAACACAACACAAGGACCAGTTTGATTGTTTGATATAAAATTTATTAGGCATATTCAACATCAAAAGTAAATTCGTGGAACCAAATCAAGTGTGCATGCTACTATTCATTATGTTAGATACATTATTTTTGACTTGTATATAAATAACGTACTGTAATATTTCAGATTTAGCCATTCCAGCTTTGGAGCTGTATGATTCTGCACACAACTTGCTTTCTGTTCCACCAACCAGTAAGATGCATACTGCAGACTTATCTTTGAATGTATAGACACAAACTGCAGCCCTATTAAGTGCAAGCTCACCGAGAAAAAAGAAGTTGCGTAGGAAAATCCAGTGTCTTACATTGTGATTATAAAAAAGAAAGTCTTGTTACCCAAAATGCTTTTCAATATGTATGTGGTTATTTAATTAAAAAATCTCTTAGTGTACATATATGTCAGGTATGCAAAGATTATTCTAATAAAGTTGAGGAATTAGATTTTAGCCTTCTATTGACACATTCTAAAGCATATAATACTGATCAATGTGTATATGGAGGATTGAGAACTCCAAGTGAGGACTTTGTTCAGTATATTTACAAATTGGAGCAAATGTTTTGTTTATCGTTTGAGGACAAATTTACCTGTTGTATCAAATTCATATTTTAATTAAATGAAAGTTGTTTCTTTTACACACCCGTGTAAGTCTTTTCCACATTTGTATGTTTTAATGATAAGTTTTAATTAATGATAAGAAAATCAGGAAGCTGATGAGTCTATTGTCACATATTTAAGGTAAAGTATGGAAATTTTTTGCTCCTACATGTTAAATCTAATATTACATTTATTTTATTGAATAATAAATATGTTGTTTATTTTTATTTATGTAATTAAAATAATTCGAAAAAAAATGTTTTTTATTTATATTATAGCCATTACCACCAAATTTCTAATATGGTTTCAGTACACTAATGAAACCAAAAAATAATTAATAACTTCAAGAAAAAGTTTACTCCACAAAGCTGTTATGCTCAACAACTAGAATCAATAACATGAGTAAAGTACCATATTTTATTCAACCTAAAATGAGATGTGGCGTTTGTCAAGAATTTGTTTGAAATGATACTGAAGTTGGTGAAACGGAATTCAATAAACGTTATTCTTACTAATATTTCAAACAATTTTCATATTTTTTATCAATTCTATATATTACCTATTGTCGTAAGGACATTTTCTAGAATTAATTTTTGATATTTATTTCATAAAATGAATAAGTTTCCAGATTATTTTATTATTAACCAGAGTGAATAATAAAGTATCCTTATTAGTAGTTAAGAAAATATTCAATAGTCCGATTTGGAGAGATGTTCATCAACACAACTAATTTTCTTAGTGTAGTTATGGTTTTACCACTTACTTCGAATCAATACTCGCGTTACTTTTCTCAGTGTACCAAGTAGTATATCTGTCAATGTCTCGCGTATTTCCGTTCGAGTCCAACTTCAAAGGAACCGACAAAGCTTTCGTCTCTTGTTAGATGGTGTACTCTTTGGTGGTACGTTGATACCACTGTCATTGGTGCAAACAATGCGGTAAAACCAATACGCTGACCAATCAGCTTATGGGGTTTAAATTTGGAACATGCGCAGTTCGAAATACTTGTTAGATTCCATCAACTGGCACGTATTTTGATAAGACATGGAAATATAAATTGTATTATCAAATATACTACGTTTTTTCAACATTTGTTTTTATTACCACTTACGGACACGGGACAACGGTGCACTAAACATTGTTTCGTTCTTTCGTTGCACTACGCGAGTGTGGCTGACCAATAATCTCAGATGCTGCGGTTAGGCGGGAAATTTGAACTTGAAATATCTTAGTTATATTTTTTATTTAGTTAAGGAGACCTACATTATATGGCACTATCCCAGCTCACACACTATTTACGCACTACGATAAATAGTCAGGCAGATATTTCATGAAAAGTAATGATTGCAGATAATTCTAATCAAAAGAGTATAGAATTAAAAAAAAAATAAGATAAATATATTTGGCCGTGAATTGTAGAAAATTTCTGATGTTTCCTACAAACAATTAATAGATTGAGTGTTCCTTAGCTCAAAAACTTTATTGGGTCTAATCGAGGAATACAATTTACTCAAATATCGCGCAAGGTTTGATGCATTAGGGGACTCTGAGAAATATGATAGTCACTTAATATGAACATCACTGAAAAGTGTATTATGTTCTTGACATATTCATAGTACATGGGGAATTGTGTGTTTTATGTAACATTCCAAGAATATTTTGGAAAGCAGATTCACATAGGAATACATCATTAACGTGAATAGAATAGGTTATTCCTATGAGTAACATTCCAAATATGTTTACGAATAGAAGGTTCTTAAACAGAATATACCTAGAATGTTATTGGAACATGACTGCCATTTAGATCCACTAGAAAATGTTCTATGAACGTTTATATTCGTTATGTGTTTAGTGGGTAGTGGTTATAGAATGATTATTATGTCTCTTCTTTTTTATTTTTAAGTCTAGGTTTATAAGGTTTGAGTAAATTAAATTGAGTCCGTCAGTATCGGTCTTAGTATTCATTGGATGTTCTTCTTGGGATATTCTAGCCATTTCAATAAAAAGTCTTTCTGTATAGTTTTTACGTTTGTCAAGTAGTTCAGTGTTCTCAAAGTCCATACTATGTCCGGTCTTATGGGCATGTTGGGCTAATGCACATCAATTCACGTATCGTTTGCAATCACTTTTATGTGAAGTTATACGGTCTTTTAGGTGTCTTGCAGTATGTCCTATGTAATTTTGTTAACAATCTTTACAAGAAATTTTGTATATAATATTAGAATGAAAACATCCAATTTACCTTAGAGGAAGAAACTAATCGAACAGTACCTTTCCTCGATACACTCTTAATAAGAAAAACAACACAAGAAATTATTCTAGACTGGTATATCAAACCAACTTCTTCAAGTAGATTTCTAAATTTTCACTCATATCATCCGTATACAATGAAAATTAACCTAGTAATGGCTTTTAAAAACAGAATCCATAAGATATCTGATTCTAGTTTATACCATAAAAATATACGGTTGATTGAGAATATTCTAAAGGATAACAGTTGTCAGTTATCCTCTAAGTTTACTTAAAAAATTACTATACCATTTGCCGATTAATCAAACCAATAATACACAAGAACCTAATAATGATGTACCTGAAAACTCATTACTAGAAGAGCCTCAATTAATTACTTATAAGCCTTTACCATATGTAAGAAATTTAACACCTAAAATCTCCTCTATTTTTAAAGATATTAATAACGTTAAAATCGCGAATAAACCAATTAAGGTGGTTAATATTTTTTCAAAATTGGAAGATAAAATTAAAAAAGACCATTATTCTAATATTATCTACAAAATTCCTTATTTCTTAAATTATTTTTTCTACTCCCGTTTTATAATATACTTAATCAAAGACTAAAATCTGTATCATAATGAAATTCATTATGATACAGATTTTCATTATGATACAGATTTTTAAACCAATAGGAATGCGACATTCGGACAGCCATGGATACCTGACATTGACATTTCTGAAATTAATTATATTAGGTCTGTGGCCCTGCAATAAAAGTGTAGCACTGAGCTATACGATTTTATTTATTTTAATTATGTTTTAATGCTTCTTGCAGTATACAAATGCGCTATATATAGATATTCCCAAATTTAGTAATTTTACACGTATTTTTTCACAGATAGATATGAATTTTTAAAAATTATATAGCTCAGTGCTACACTTTTATTGCAGGCGAACAGACCTATAAAGTGACACTTAATTTGATAGCTGTCAAATAATTTTGATATCCAAAAGTAACTATATTTAAAATTAATTAAACTAATAATTATTGATTTAATAATTTTTATTAATATCGGAGTAGAAAAATTATTGTATGAAACTTTCATGTAATGGCCATTAATACACTCGCATATTATATACGAAACTCGCCTGCGGCTCGTTTCTTATCCTACAATATGCTCGTGTCTTAATGGCTATCATTACATGTTCGTTGCATAAAATACTATTAATTAGTTCCTTATTTTATTTGCTGTATAATCTCACCTCAATGGCATGTTGTTGTAGTTGACAAAGTTTCTACTATTAGAAATGTTTTAATATAATCATAATCAAGATTAGGATCCAAATTTTAACTGATGGTATTATGTTCAATTATGAGTTTTCCACTAATATTTTGAAACTTTTTATGCATTCCAAGTAGTCAAATGAAATTAGCAGATTGTGTAATTTAAAACCATGTTTCAAAATTTCATATTTGCTTACAGAATTGCTGATATAATCATATTAATTTTATTCAAATTAACCCACATTACATGCCTAGCTCCTAACTCTACCAAATGGTAATCTATTTTGAAGTTAACTCTTTAAATTTTTTAAACTGAATAATACCTGAGATAATACCTATATATAGTCAAAGGCACTCTTAACATGCGGGTCATACGATTCAACACAGACATACTCACAGTTTTTGTTTTCTTTTATTACGTTAAATTATAACTTCCAAATGAAATCCGTTAGATAAATAAGACAGACTTATGCAATTTTGACGGGAAAAAGAAGGATATGTATTTAGTTTTCAGCGATTCTAAAAAGTCTTTCACGAGCAGAGTTTTTATTTAAATATGTCAGTTTTGTCACTTTGACAATTCAAAGTGACAATATGAATAATAAGTAGCAATTTTCAGTTTATTTGTACTTAGTTCGATGGATTATTTCGATAATGAAAGAAGAAGTGGAAATTCGTCAATCTGCAGTGTACTCTCACATTTTGGTAATCTCTGTGTTTTTTGATTTGATACATATGGTTAGTGACCTTTGAACCCGCACGTTAAGAGTGCCTTTGACTATACATACTCACATTTCCTCTTTCTTACTCCACTTTCCACTTACTTACTTTTTTTCTAGTAGCCTTAAACTGGGATGTAATTCTTGAAATTAAAGGTAAAGTACATAATTTGCTGATGGTAAATCCTGGACATTTTTTGTAACATACCTTGATAAAGTATTTTCAATTTATCCATATATAGACTGTAACAATAAATATTTATAGTATAAAAAAGACATAATATGATGTACATTTATTGAATATTCATTCACAAACATAAGTGATTACCTTTATCTTTATTGACCCTACAAAGTTTTGTCTCCAGGGTCTTTGGTTTGATGACCTGTAAATCAATTCACAATATTCACATAGCAATTTTTTGTTTTTGGAATTGTAAACCGATGACGAGGTGAATCTAAACCAACACTTCCTTGAACTGCACATTTTCGGGACCATTTATTCACCTTACCCATTTTCGAGCCCATTTTATTCTGCAAAAAACATGTTTTTTAGTGCATTCAGCAGTTAAATAAAAGATCATGTCATGTAATGTGTTTTTTTTGTTTGTGACTAGGGAGGAGCTCCATATCATGTAATGTGTTGAGAATATATGAAATGGTTAAATTCACTTACCAAGTCTCGATGAGAACAATAAACTAATTTTAAAAAGTTTTTTTTTTCAACATACCATGAAATAAAATAAAAACAGCAATGCGGGCGCCAGCATGTCTCGCCTCCAGGCTACGTCAAGCAGGGGGTGGAAACTTACTCGTGCAAAAAGCTGTAGACAATATTCAGAGACATCTGTAGTGGTCAAGAGTTATGATTGAAGATAGAGTCAAGTTGATGCTCTAAGATGGCGCTGTTGTCGTAAATAACTAAAATATTTTGTTGATAGAACATGAAATTTATTGTAGGAAGGACAGAGACAACCCTCTGGGAAGGGCTGTTTGTTTATCTGTCGGCCACTTCGCTGCGTAGTTTTTGTTAGTGAATGTGAACACGTGTTTGTTTGTATTTAGTTAATTATTGTTAATTCATTTTGTTCTTGCGTTGTGTTTTTGACTATAATTATAAACTGGGATTTATTCGTGTTTGTGCTCCACAGTGTACTAACAGAGAAGCCCAAAAGGTTAGTTATATTAAAAGTTTCACTACATAAAATGGCATTTGCCAAATATTAAAAGACAATACAAAAGAAACTGATCTCTGTTACGAAAATTACCATCATTTATATATTATTGATAAAATAAAACGTGTTCTTTTCAATATCTTGTTTTATTTATAAACCATAAGGTAGTTGAAACTCTTTCAAGCCAGAAGTAACAATTTTAGGTTATTGGCATTTCATCACTATTAAAGTATTTTCTACTTTAGAAATGAGTTGAGAGCCAAAAACCTAAAATTGTTACTTCTAACTTGAGAGGTTACCAGACAGGATTTGAAAAAATAAAATAGAAGAGAGATTCAAATTTACCGCCCTTTAAATTGAGAGAAGATTTCTGCTTAACTTTCTCTTTTAATACTTCTTGACAACTACAGATGGCAGCACATCTGACGAAGCCAAAAAATTTATTGGAGAGGGCAGTCTTCTGGTTATATTTGGTTTGTGACGTCAAGTCCGTCGTCCGTCAAGTCAACCATAGAAGTCATCAAATCTGAAATGGAGCCATAGGAGCAGGGAGTAGCAATGAACAAAAAAAACGAAATCGCATTTGGTCTGTGGCGATCATAGAGAAATAATATGAATATTTTGTGTTATAGTCACAGACATAGACAAATAAAAAATACAAGAAATATATTATATTTCTCTATGGATACAGATTATAAAAAAGAACAATACGAATCCCGGCAAAACATCAAAGGATTTTCAACTACGACTTCAATGATCTCGGACCTTTAACTAGATATGGCCGCGATGTTACCAGTTTAAAATATTTTCAGAATTTCCATCCAAATTGCAATGTTGACTTGGGGACAATAACACTTTCCAGTACCGGTTCTTTACTTTTCTCTCCGAATAACATTTATTTGATCAGTACACTTCCTCGTGATGTTTATTCATTTTATAAAAATAATATTATAATGTACACTATTAGAGCCGTTTTACACGTACGAGAATTATTGCGAAATTTACTCTGAAAATTACTCTGGTAATTTTCATAAGAATTTTGGAAACATTTCACTACTTGACTGTTTTACACATAATATTTTTACCACAATAAATTTCATAAGAATTCATGCCATACGCCTGCGCAGACAGTTTGTTTTTCGGATAAGTTGTCATGGTTACGATTTACATATTAAAATTTATGAATAATCAGCTGTATTGGAACCTTTTATTTGATTGATTATTTATTCTATGCATTGAGATTTGCGTTTATGTCAAGGTTTTGGCCTTCCTAAATAAAGAAAACGACAACAAATAATGACACATTGACGCCATTTTTGTTTTTATTTTATTTTTGGCTTCTGCGTCGATTCTCACGCACTTTCTAAAAATATAGAACATGTCAATATTTTTACTCTGAAAATTTTGGCAATAATTCTTTGACGTGTAAAACAGCAAAAATTATTCTTATGAGAATATAATTCATATGTCACGTGACATGTTTTCCACCAATCAATATTGAGAATCTCCCTAGATACATGTCTATCACAGCGATGATAAAAAACAAAGAAATTATCACCTTATTTTGGTTCGTTGCTAAGGATAATTTTTCATATTGACAGTTCATATTGACAGTATAAAAATGTGTTCTGATCGTTTCATATAATACAATTCAATAAATTCATTATATTCTCTCATTAAATATAAGCTCGTGATATGATTAATAATCGAAGATATATCTCGTAAAACCGAAGCAGCACATTTAACTCGTCCTTCGGACTCGTTAAATCTGCAGCTCGGTTTCACTCGAAAATATCATCGATGATAATCATATCACTTGTTATATTACGTATGAAAATTTTCAGAGTAAATTTCGCAATAATTCTCGTACGTGTAAAATGGTTCTACGACACTTTTAGCTTGTCATACGTTTTTACACGTATCCGTATTAAGGCGGGTACTGACTAGAGCATTTTTACACGCACGAATTGCGTGCACACACAAAAGCGAATATATCGTTCGCGAAAATTATTTTTAGCATAAAATTAGTGCGCGTTAAATTGTGGTTCCAGTGATATTGTTCTATGTCATTTTCATATAGTTCACTAGACAAACAACAAAACACAACGACAACTACGTCCACACTGAGCATTTTATGCGTACGAAAACCTTTTGATCTTCTTGAAAGACCGACAGCCGCCGGATCGTGTTTGTGCACGCAGAATTGAAACGCGTACGCATGTGCGTGGCGTCCTCATCTGATCACTTTTACGCGTAAGCCGTTCGTGCGAGTGAAAATGCTCTAGTCAGTACCCGCCTTTAGAGTTACGTTGACTTGAAGAAATTGTCAAGAGAATCCTTTTAGCAGAAAACCACACAAACGTATCGTTTCATTATGTTTTTAATGATACGATGATAATTTGAACGACCTATTTTTGATGCATATTAAAGAAAACCAATATCAAAGAAGGAGACCTGTGAAATAGTACTAATAGCTCGTAATATAGTGACATTCTTCGAGATACGGATACGTTTAAGTATACGGAGTAGGGAACGTAACAACACGTTCAACCTTTGAATATAAAACAGACAGGAAGGAGCATTACAATAAATAATAAGGGACCAGAATGGTTGTTGCATATGGCGGACCAATGTTTCCGGTTTTACAGTGGCGAAGTCTGTTTTATATTCAAAGCGTTCAACGTATCGGCTGAGACGTAACGGGTCTACTCATGCGCAGATCGTTACGTATACGGATACGTGAGAAATTTGAGGCAAGCTAAAAGTCTCTATTATCAGTTAATATTACCACAACCTACACTCGATCACGGCCTTTTGCACCAATTGATATTTAAGTAGACTTAAAGAAGTGGCGCTTTAGGAAAGTTTTGTTTTGCATCATGAACAACTTGTCATTTAAAATTCCACTTAGCTAAGCTTGGAAAATCGGTCGCTAAACTCCACTTATCCTCAAAGTGGAGATTTCTAGCCTAATTTTATTCTGTTTTGATTGATATATGTCAATTATTTTTCTGTTTCCGGGTTTTCGTTTTGCGTCTTCCTATTTCAGGTGTGTTTTTTATTTTTGAAGATGGATGTTTATAGAGGATGATTTGGAAATATTGAATTATCTTGAAAATGGATTTCCAAGAAGACGGTACAATCTTAAAAACTATTATGAAAAATTGGATGAAAATATTAGCAATTATTTTTCCTGAACTGTATAATTTGCCGATCTGATTTTCTTATTTCCAACTGTGTCCATTATAAGCAATTTTCTTATAAAGAAAACAAGAATAAAATCTTTTGATTTTCAAAAATTGACGTTTAACAGTTTTTAATACATTATTTCAAACCACAAAAACGAAAAGACACCAGAATCCATAGGAAAGTTAATAAAACTCAACTTAAAAAGCGAGGTTGACAAATGTATTGAACACTTAGCTAAGAATCATAGCAAAAACATTGGTGCAACTGAACTTTCACTAAGCGACCCTTAAATTTTAAACCCGCCGTATTAGTTATTCTTAGCTTATGCTTCTACTAAACACTAAAGCACAGTCTAAGAAAAAGTCCACAAAATACACAATGAAAATAACTGAAACAGCAAAATAAAACCTCTTGAATATCAAAGTGATTATACGGCAGCTGATTTGTAATAATCTTATATAATCAGAGATATTATGGAAGCGGTTATGGCTCGGGTTATGGTATTCTATTTTTTTGTTTTCATTGCACTTTTATGGGAGTGTCACTTATATTTTCTCTATAGGTACCATGCAAAAATATATGGCCAGCATTTAAAACTGCCTGTTTCTCATTTATGCACCTAGAAGAAGGCTCTGCATTTACAAATTCAAATAAACTTTGAAAAGTCAGTGTACCTATACTTAATCCACAGTTACAAAAACAAGGAGAAAATAAGTCGGTATTGAAGATTTAAAATATTACTCAATACAAACGTACCTTCTTTGTAACTTTTGTAGATATTACCATAGACAAAATGAAAAAGAAACGGATTGAAGCATAGGTGGTATACGGCATAACGTTTCAGCGCCACCATCCGCACATCGAGTCGCTACGGTCGCGAGAACTACAAGACTTTTTACATAAGGGAAATGGAATAAAATAGTTCAAAATATTATAAATTACATCACACTGCAATACTTACTCTTCAATATCGATGAATATTATCAAATATTCTAGTATATCAACTTTTAAGTGATTAAAAATGAAAATATACAAAATCAATCATACATTGGCTGGTGTGAATCTAGCTTCTGCTTGCCAAAGTGTCCAAAGTGAGAGTGACAACAAAATGGTGAGTAGGATTATTTTACTTATATATTTTCTTAGGATTTTCGTTCTACTAAAGGAAATAAGACTAAGTGAACCTTCAAAATATCACCACCAGGATATTAATCCTCATGAATGTATTGCAAAAAATTGTAATAGTGAATATTTTTACTACGAAGGTGCATATTAATCAAAGCAATCAAAGTAAACAGTGGTTCATAATTTTAGGATTTACTTCTAAATCCAAGGATCAAAGGTTGTGTAAAGATCATTTTGATAATAATGCATTTACAGGTTTATTATGCAAAATACGTATAAGATTTGTTTTACCTTTGCAAGAGAACTAGTAAACAAAAATAATTCTTTTTTATTTGTATAGTTTATGGTACTGCATTTTATTTATTTTGTTGCAGGCCTGTTCCTGTCTGTAGAATCTACTTTCCAACTCCTTTTTATTGAAAATTTTTACAAATATAATGTAAGTAGTAAAAGTATGTTCTTTTGAGATTAATAATATATTTATAAATGTTTCATAAATTGATAATATAGATGTAGATAATTTGTCATGTTATATATGCACTTTAATAAAAAATTTTAATTTGTGTTGATTTCTCATTTACCTCTCCAAATAATGTGTCCTGAAATTGTTTATTAATTATAATCATTTCATTACAAAAAATGAAATATAATTTTATTTTTTGTAATGAAATAATTATATAATATATAATAAACAATTTTTAGACAAATTGTAAAATTTACCTACCCACAATCCAAACTAACCAATTCGAATATCCCTCCTTAAAAAATCAATTCCACCACCCCTTCGGGGTGCGCTTCGATCAACGTGATGCCAACTGTTACTGCAGGGTTGACAACTCTCATTATATTATATTTCCCTATGGATATTACTACATCAAAAATAAAATAAAAACACGGAATGAGACCTAAACTTGTTTTACTTCTTACAATTAATATCAATCATACGTATAAAAATACTAGAAATCAAAATTTAGTTTAACAACACAAAACACTAAGAGCCTCCGTACACGAGCCACATTTTGCGGTCGACCTGACCACAGAATTGTCGTAGCGTTTCGGCGAACTCAAGCTACCCATCAGAAATACTGTTCCATATGTACACGGGCGATCAATGCAGTCAAAACGGGCATCTGCAGTCTACTTGCAGTCGATCTCCGCCGAGTGGTCGCTGCTGCATCAGCCGTACACGAACCACATTCTTGTGGTCGTATGCGCCGTCGCCTTTGAAGTCATTTGTATCTAAACGAGTGCAACGACAAGTTGTTTGCAATGGAGAATATTTTCTGTGTTGTGGTTGCAGTCGCTTCAACTACACGTGTGGTTCATATGACCGTAAGTCGACCACAAAAAATGTCGCTGGTTCAACAGCAAGGTGCAGTTGCAAATATGTGGTTCGTGTACAGCCGCTCTTAAGCACAATCAAAGAAAAAGCAATATTTTCACATAACACACACTGAAAATAACTAAAACAGCAAAATAAAACCACTTATTTATCAAAGGGCTTATACGGCAGCTGATTTGTTTTGCTCGCTGCTAGGATGACATTGACATTTCTGAGCTCCATTTATAGAATTCTAGTTTTCCCAATACGGATACGTGTAAGCCTTATGTCAAGCTAGTAAAAGGGGCATATGTTGGTCGAGCTCATAAACAACTTAATCATTTTCACTACTTCCGCCTAAAACATGACATCTGGGCCGCGATTCTAGAAAACCAGGGAGTAGAAGAAATGAGAGAAAGTAGGCGTGTCCACGGACTTGGTACGAAAACCGTATTCTTGAACCGAATGACAGTAGAACAGCGCTCCCCAGCAATTAATACATCTCTTAGGATTTGTGATAGAATGATGCAGGGAACGCTCTTTCTTAGGTTAGGTTTTCCTTTATTTTGGATATTTTAGTCTAGTTTCTTACTCGTTCTTCACTTATTTGAATTCAATTGGATTGAGGAGTGTTTATTTGGTTAGGTATTTTCATGTATAAGATAAGAGCTAGGGTAACTGAAAATTTTTAAATGCGATATTTTCTGGTTTCAGGTAAATATCGTGTAATATAAATTGATTTGATCAGTTTTTGGACATCTTATTTGAATAATATGAATATATTATAGAGAACATTGATGAAATATTTTTGAATTACATTTGAAAAGTGATTTTATTGTCTCATTGATTACCCAGAGCTAGATCCCACAAAATTTATTTATAGAATATTTCACTATAAATGTAGATAGATACATGTATAGCGTTTGTGTTATGTAATCGGTTAAAATCTGTTTCTGTTTATTATTGCACTATCCATTTTCAATTTCCCAAACCTACTATTTACTACAAGCTCAAGCTATATACAAAATAAAACCAAAAACTGTAATCAGCTGTAATATGTCTGTCAAAAAATAGTTGTAACTGATTGGTTGAAACCTTTGGCAACAGTGCTCGTCGGGAACTCTCATTCTGGGCTGCTATTTTCTAACTTCTGCGAAAATTATCGTATACGAATGCTCGCATGCGGATTTTTTACGTATGGGAAGAACTTTTGGTATTTTGGAATCTATGCGAAAAGCAATTCGTCTCGCTCAGTTGTCTTCGCATGACTTGAGCCGGCAACGCTTTGTAAACGCATATCTACCACAACTCCAACAAGAAAGCGACTAGGTTAGTTAAGATTATTTATATCAAATTATCTTTTTGTCAGGTTAATAATACTTCTAATAATAATAATATGATCTACAAGTTTGTTTTTTTCTTCTTAAAGATTTGTTGTATAGGTATAAAGTATTTGCTGTAAGTTTGCAAAAATATTTTAATAACCATGAATGAAAAAAAAAGAACGGGAAATACAGAGTGTCCCACATAGGAGTGACTGATTTAAACATAAATGCCCAGCTTATTGATTGCTCCAAAGAGATGGGGTTTTTACTAGTATATCAAAGAGATTTTTTTAGGCTAGGCTGGCATTTCATCTCAGCAGCACAGGGTGTTTTAGTAATGTGGTCGAATTCAAAGGGAAAAATATGTATTATTTCAAATGGATCATCCTATAATATTTGATCTCATTCGAAAGAGCAATCATTCTTCTTTCAAAAAATGTATAGTTTTCTACATTTTGTTTAATTAACAACAAAGATATTCGAGGTTTCATGTAGTAGTACACATAGAGAAATACTATGGTAGTACATTTTCAATTAGTAGTCTCATATGAACGTATACAGGGTGTCCAGGAACTTAATGCCAAAAATTCGGGAGCAAATAGAAGAGGTCAAAATAATGTTAGAAGTTCAAATAAATTTTTGTCATACGAGCCTTCGTTTCCGAGTTATAGACCTCTAAAGTTTCGAAATAAAAACCTTTGTTTTGTCATAATTTCTAAACTATACATTGGAATACTATAAAATTCCAGTGACGGATTGCATACATCCATGTCCTGTGTTTGACGGTATAAATGAATCTACATTACGTACAGATAAGCAGAGACGGCTTGTGCCCATTGGTTAATAATCCGTAATTTTAATAGGGACCATCTGAATAATATTTAAATTTCAAAAATAAATTTTCCAATCCATTTACTAATGAAAATGTACTCTTGTTTGAACTCGATAAACTTAAGGGTTTAGGAGAAATTTGAACTTTTAGATCTGATCGCCATATTGTGACAATTATTGATAGTTCTCTTCAGAATGTCTGTCTTTACAAATAGCACCCCAGATACCTCCCCGACGGTCAAGAAAACCGACGTATCGTTTTCAAACAAGGGAGTAGAAACAAATCTGGGATCGCTCCCTATGGAACGTTCTATTCTATAGCCGCCAAGAATCGCGGCCCTGACATAACCCCCAAAACAGAGGAGCACCTGTCTGCAGCCCTCTGATCCGATGTTGCCAGCTCTTATTTTGTTAACATCTAACCTCACCTTTTGTTTACGAATGACAATACCATAGAGAAATATAAATTTTGTCTATGGACAATACGATTTGTGACTTGTAGCACGGACTTTTTTGTTTTAAATTTTCCATAGATCTTAGTTCAACTATTTCACAATTATACACTATTCCTAAAACGAAATTATCATTGTGAACAAGCATATAGGGGAAGTTAATTTATATGAAGAGGAAAAAGTGGAATGGACATGACCAAAAATAACTCATGATCTGGCAATCAAACGAAAAATGTTAACCAATATATTTTTAATTAAAATAATTACAAAACTGGTCACTTATTTCCTATTCCTTCTTCTTCTTTTTTACAATGAGATCGCGTTTCTCCTGAAACGTCCACCCAATTTCCTATTCCTAAACAAACAAATCTTACTCAGTTGTCTCAGTCACATCCTTTTTAATTTAATTAATTTTAACATAAATCATTATGTAAAAGTATAGGTGTGATAATAGGGACTTTTAGCTTGTCATATGTTTTTACACGTATTTGTATTGGAGTTACGTTGACGTAAAGAAATTGTCAAGAAAACCTTTTTAGCAGAAAACGTATCGTTTCGTTCTGTATTTAATTGTATAGCCTCAAAGTTTTTTTATTTTACATTTTTATATTTTTGTAAAACGTAAAATGGGGGCGATATTAAACAATCCGTTGCTGCTAGACGAGAACGATGATGATTTTAACGACCTATTTTTGATGCATATTAAACCAAACCAATATCAAAGAATGAGAAGAGATCTGTAAAATAGCACTAATAGCACGAAATACTGACTTTGGTAGGGATACGGATACGTTTAAGTATACGGAGTAGGGTACGTAACAATACGTTCAACGCATTGTATCGGCTGAGACGTAACGGGTCTACACATGCGCAGTTCGTTACGTATACGGATACGTGAGAAATTTTAGACAATCTAAAAGTCTCTAATGTTTGCTATCGTTTGACGTAAATAAAGACTGTGATGATACTTCTTTTGATACTTTTCTCTTTGGAATTTGGTTTAGAAATTGTTTCGTTGGCATCTTTTCTTTTCTAACTGTGATAACTCACTCAATGGTAATTTTATTACACTTTTATGAATTATAATTTAAAACAAAAACAAAATAAGCAATAGAGACAATACAAATACAAGCAAATGATGAACTGGCAACATCGGATTAGAGGGCTGCAGACAGGTGCTCCTCAAAACAGTAGGTCCACAGATTACCTAGACTTTAGATGCTTCACGACAATGTTATTCATTTGTACCAATTTGGCGCCATGTGGGGCTGTAGACCTAAACTACTAACTTGTCATTAGTCATATAATGGCACCAAATTTAAATTTACTTAACGGCGGGAAATTTAAATGCCATTTTACGGTGGTACAAACCGATGACTACTACCTAGTAATAAATTTCCAAATTTATCTTTTTTACTTGAAATGGCTCCAGAAATTGCAGTTTTTAAGGTATATCGGCACAAAAATAATGCAATTTTAAGAGCTATAGGTGCAAAAAATAAAAATTTGGAAATTTTTTAGTTGTATTTTTTTCAACAGTGAGAAACTGGGGAAAACGTTTACTTTTTACTTCTACTTAGGCAAAAATAAAACTTATAATGTAAAAATTATATATGTATATTACCAAATAAAAGTTTACATAAAAAATTATGAACTAAAATATTATAGAGAAAAAATTCTGATAACTAAATAAAACAATCCACATATAAAACACAGACGAGAATATTATTATTTGATGCTACATACATCAATTTAAACAGAGTCAACAACAGTATGTTCAGGTTTTTTAATATACCTTTTCTTCATTCTTTTCAAATATATTTTATTAGCTTGTAATTTAATTCTATTATTACCTGTACATATCCTAGTTTTCCCTTGTAAAATTTTATTGACATTTTTACACCAATTATGCAGCAAAGTTCGAATGGTAAATTTTATAATAAGTGTAATATTTTTTTCTTTATGAATGCTACAAGGATTTAATAATTCAAAATTTACTGATTTGTAAATACAATTTTTAATGGTATGAACCAAACATTTAGATTGTGGTTGTTGATCTAAGCAGCAATTAATAATTTTATAAATGTCATAAAAACATAGCACAAAAGATGGAGTAGGATAAAGTAATCTTCTAGCCCAACCATTGCCATATTCTCTAGATGAGATTAAGTTATTTTCTGCCAAATCATAGTTATTGGAAAACATTGCCTCTTTACAAATGGAACATGATGATACACTTTTTTTAATTTTTTTCAAAATGAACCCGGCTACATAATTTGTTGATAATTGGTGTAATTTATCAGAAAGTGAAGTTCCCACACATTCAGATCTTTGCATAATTGAATAATCAATGTTTTCAATGTGAACATTGGTTACGTTGTCATCAAAAAGTTTTTTCAATGAAACAAACATATTTTTACAATTGTCATTTTCACAATTAAAAGATTTTTTATAATAGGAAAGAGCTGTGTTGAAAAACAGTGTTTTGAAGACCCCTGTAAACTGTGATGCTGAAGGATTTGTGTTCAAAGCCCCAAAGCTTCGCTTAACTGGCCAAAAGTATTTTCTAAGGGATCCTGATTCAGACGCCTTGTTAGAAGGTAATTAAAACCTTCATCTTTCAAAATCTCCCAAATACTTAAGACATTTTTAATAACTAATGACCAATTTCCTAAACTTGGAGGTCTGGCTTGGTCCTTCTTATTCCTTTTTTCAAACTTCATCGTTTCAAGAAGTGGTAGGGCTTCATGGTTCCAAAAATATATATGTTTGGAATCATCATCAAGACCACATCTTAATATTTTTCCTTGACTTGGATATTTACTTGATCCATTTAATGAATCAAATAATTGATCAAAGAAAAATAATAATTCTGCAGTATCTCTGACACCAGGATAGGTGGTTTGTGAGTAGGTCCAACCTTTGGTCCAACCCTTTGAATATAAAACAGGGCTGCTATTTTCTAACTTATGCGAGTGAATTTCGCATATGGATTCATGCTGTTTTCGTATCAAATTGAACAAACCGTATTTTCGAGCAATCGAAAAATATCCGTACGCGAGTTAAACTCGCCGAGTTTCCTGTGCGGAAATACATCACATGGTCAAAGGGATGCGAATTAATGAATTTGTATATACTATTCTAATGCTTTGAATCTGTAATGTTCATCCACAGCATCTGTGAACTCTTAAAAGTAAATGTTTTTGTAAATTTTTCAGATTGGAATTGTGGATTTTTCCTATAAAATTTATTAATTCCGTCTTTTTACTGGATGATATTGTAGAGGGTGTCCCAAATAAGAGTGATTGATTTTAAACATAAATGCCCAGCTTATTAATTGCTTCAAAGAGATAGGGTTTTCGGGTCACTAGTTTATCAAAGAGATTTTTTTAGGCTTGGCTGGCATTTCATCCCATCAACACAGGGTGTTTTAATAATGTTGGTCAAATTCAAAGGGAAAAATTTGTATTATTTTAAATGGACCATCCTATAATTTTTGATCTCATTCGAGAGAACAATCATTCTTCTTTCAAAAAATGTATGGTGCTATTATTCCACGGTCTCGCCATGATAAAAGTCTGACATGATAGGCTCGCGCTACAATGTTGCCAAATTTCAACATTCCGGCCTAGTGTTGTAGGTGGCCTTGGTCCTTTGTTTGGGAAATAGGCACCATAGACAAAATAAAATTAATATCATTTTTCTCTATGATAGACACCATAGAGAAATATAAATATTTTGATTGTTAGATCCATAGCATAGAGATAGAATATAATAGAAGAGAATATACTATCTCTATGATTCATAGACAAAAAAATAAAAATATATTATAGGTTTGTTCCAACAAAGCCAAATGATGCGTACATGAACGTCACGATCATGCGCATAACAAAATTTCTGTTCCAACAAGATTTGACAATTTCACGGACTGATAAAAATGCGTTCCAACAAAAACTGGACACGTACATGAACGTGTCGGCGGACGATCATTTTCATCAGAGATTTGAATGTAGAACCGTTCGTCCAAACTGTCATGTCTTGACGTTAGATAATGGTAAATAAACATAAATCATACATAAGTGAAACGTCAACTTATAAGAATCGTTCCAACAATGCATAGAATATGATGTTCATGGATTAATTCACGTACAGGTTCTCGAACGTTTGATCCGTACATGAATGAGTTCACGAACGTTCACGTACTGTGTTGGAACAAACCTTATATTTCTCTATGGTTAGATTATTTGTGTGTTAGACCCGGTTTTATAAGCTCGGGTTAACCCTGCCCCGAGAGTTATCCCATCGGTCAAATGGGATAACTCTCGGGGCAGGGTTAACCCGAGTTTATAAAACCGGGCCTTAGAGGTGGCCTTGCAATGGACCACACAGAGAGTTTTCGTGTCCTTTTTGATACTATCGATAGTTATTATCGATGTTCAGTGAACACTAAAGATATCGCCACAAACATAACCAAAATTATGTGTTTGATCAAAGTTTGATGTTGACTGGTAGACTGGTTGACAGGTTGACAGTTGACTTGACTTGGATGTGCTTTTAGATTTTATATTTTATTCCTTGCTTTGATGTAGCTGTTTTTATTTCATTTCAAAATTAATTTAATTTAGTGTTCTTGGTAAGTTTCATTTTTTAAATCAATTTAACCATTTGGTCATTGTATACAATAGGTCCTGGTGGATTTTCCAAAAAAAAATTGTACTGGCGTATTCAGTACACCCTCTGGATCACTAAACACAACTCCGTTTTTGGCGCACGCTTCTAGTTACTTTGCTATTGGCGTTTAAAGTATGCAAATTTTCAAATTACGCGGCAATTGTCTCCATATACACTTATGTGGTCTGTGATACACTTCTCCCGACGCACCACAATCCTCTCAAAACGGGACTGGCGGTGTTGCCAAGTTAGTTGGAATACTACTCAATGGGTATTTTCATATACCTTATTATAACCATTGTCTAATATAAAGAATATATTAGACAATGTTATTACTCTTCTCGAAACGGGACTGGCGGTGTTGCCAAGTTAGTTGTAATTTTGGGTTGGGTATTTTTACGGGTCCGGTCACTTGAGCGAACGTTGTAGAAATCCTCTCAGGTATATTCATTCCCACTAAAAGGGTACTGGTCACTTGAGCGAAAACGAGGGATTAAAATTTAATCGTAAAACAAGGATGCCGCCTTTCTCACAAATACGTACATCAAACTACTACTTATCCATGCAAATATAATACGGAAAACAAGGATGCACCCTTTCTCACAAATACTTACATGAAATTAGTACTAATTTTTTCAAATTTTAATACTGAAAACTGGGATACAGTCTTCGCTTGACTGACCCAACATCGAAAATAAATTTTCGCTCAACTGTCCTGTATTATTAGAAAAGCCATGTTGATTTCTGAGAATTTTCGCTCAAGTGTCCAGCGTCCTATTTTTATGTATCTTACCTTAACTGAATTCTTTCTCCAAGCTCTTCCATTTTTATTATTCACAATATTCTCATTTAAATCAACGAAACGGGACTGGCGGTGTTGCCAAGTTAGTTGTAATTTTGGGTTGGGTATTTTTATGTATCTTACCTTAACTGAATTCTTTCTCCAAGCTCTTCCATTTTTATTATTCACAATATTCTCATTTAAATCAACATAGAAATATCATATGCATTATACCTAACTGTCACTTAGTTGCGACTAGTATTTTTATAATTATATTTCTCCATAATTGTTTGTACAAATTTTTCCTCACAATATGGTTACACCGTTTTCGAAATATAATGTCGCGATAATACACCTATCACCGTATTGTAATCACGAAAATAATAATTCTTCACGTAATTTCTATTCTACACGTTGTTAATAACATCATAGATTTTATAATTTTACTGTGGCGAGTATAAAGAAATTCTTAAAAAATCTTGATTTACATTTGGCAACATCGCTGTTTGTACTTAATTTGGAACTGAACGACCCTTTACCGTTATCATTAATTGTATAATATAAACAAAAACTATTGGTTCTGAAATGTAAACAAATCTCTTGAGGCCCTCTTGAAAAGTAAAATATGCTAAGCTAAGGTGCATTTTTTCGTTTCGTTCTTTATTTCAAAGCTGTTTTCATTATGGATGTTTCAAAACCGTCGGGATCTCATTCGAAATTAACAATTTCAAGTAATAGTGAACGGTGTAAGGGATGTGTCATTAAATTTAATTGTTTTTATATTTTAAAAAATTCGGAGGATAATTCATTTGACTTTTTCTATAGACACGGTGTTTTAAATCGCACATTTAATTGCCCTCAGTGCGGACACCTTTTGAAAGTGAGTGCCTTCAAAAATCGGCCTGTGTTTCGTTGCCAGCGGGTAAATAAAATTAAAAAAAAAGGTCAAGTGTGTACCACCAATATTAGTATATATAAAAATTCTTTCTTCGCTAACATAAAACTGGGTGTGGTCGATGTTGCTGAGTTAGTTTTTTTATATATAAATAAATCTCCACTTTTAAATTAGACAATGGTTCTTGCTTAATATATATTTATTAATCGGATGTTAGAAGAAAATCAAGAGCTGACAATACCATACTCTTGCCATTTGCCATACTTATTGAGTTAACCATCAAAACTACAAACTACTGTCATCCGCCTTGTGTCAACTGTCATAAGTCGATCACAAACAACCAACATGATTTTAGTGTGTATTAACACCCCCCCTCACTAAAATCTTTCAATCCAAGTAAATTTTTAAATTTTACAAATAAATTAATTGATAATCCTTTTGTAAACATGTCACCTTGTTGGTCCTCACTACTTACATATATAACAACTATGGTACCATTTTTATAATGATCATATACAAAATTAAACTTAAGGTCTAAATGCTTTACACGTCTATTATTAGAAGGATTCTTTATTAGTGCTATGCACCCTTGGTTGTCTTCATAAAAACTAATATTCTTAAAATTAATACCTAAATCTAAAAATAATTTTTTTAACCATAAGCCGTCAGATACTGCTGCACAAAGTGCAATTAATTCCGCTTCAGTGGTAGATAACGAGACACAAGTTTGCTTTCTAGTTGCCCACATTAATGTGTTATTAAAGACTTTAAAAACATAACCAGAGACCGACTTTCTATCTTGTGTGTCGCCACCCCAATCTGCATCAACAAAACAACATAGATCTGTATTACTATTTCTTTTATACTCTATACCTATATTTACACTATTTTTCAAGTACCTAAGGATTCGTTTTAAATGTACCCAAACTTCATCAGATGCTTTATCTTGGTATTGACTAAAGAAATTAACTGAAAAACAAATATCTGGCCTACTGCCTAACATAAGATAGATAAGACATCCCACGAGTTCTCTTACTGGATTCTTGGTCAACATGTTTGTATCAGTACATATATTAATCTTTAATTTAGGATCTATCGGGAGTGTTGAACTCTTACATTTGTCCATATTGAAACGTTTAAGAATTGCATCAGTGTAGTTAGATTGATCTATTCTTAAAATTCCCTTATCCCTATCATACATAATTTTTAAACCAAGAAAATATTTGAGCGAACCTTTATCTTTCATTAAAAATTTATTCATTAATTTTGTCTTAATATAATTGATATCATTCAAGTTTGGTCCTGCCAGTATAATATCGTCTACATATATAATTAAAAATACTTTCATGCCCTCAATATTCAAGATATATAAACAGTAATCGTTTTCCGACCTCAAGAAACCAATTTCTATCAGAAAAGAGTTTATCTCATTATTCCAGAACTTTGATGATTGTGGAAGTCCATAAAGTGCTTTATTTAATTTTAGTACTTTGTTAAACTCAGATTTTACACCTTGTGGAAAGTATATAAATACGTCATCTTTTAGTGTTCCATTTAAAAATGCAGATTTTACATCTAGCTGATGAAAATAAAAACTTAGTTGATTACCAACTATTAATAATGCTCTAATTGTAACAAGTTTTGCCACAGGCGAATAAATGTCATTCAAAGTATTATTTCCCTGTGCAAATCCCCTTACTACTAATCTGGCTTTAAATTTATCTTCCTCATTATCCTCTAGCCCTTTATAACTAAAAACCCACCTTGTATCCATTATTTTATCATTATTTGGTTTCTCAATTATTTTCCAAGTATTGTTTTTGTTTATAGAATCTAATTCCCGATCTATTGCATTGAGCCATTTTTCCTTATCTTTCCTATCCTGTATATCATTAAAATCTTTTGGAACGTCATTTATATAGCTGCAAGCATCAAAAGCCATATATAGTTCAAAATCATTAAATTTATTTGGGATTTTAATATCTCTTTTATTCCTTTTGTTATCTAATGTTACTTTATCCTTGACTTTATCATTTTCACTATCGTTTCCTAAGCTTTCAATTTCTAAGTCATTTTCACCTGTTTTCTCTATTTCATCTTTGTTTTCACTTATTCTACTTTTATCCTGTCTCTCATTCACAATTTCATCGTTACTATCTACTTCTATCATTCTTTTCTTGAAATAAAAACTATTTTCATCAAATTCAACATCTCTATTAATAATCAGTTTTTGTTTTTCTATATCCCATAACCTATAGCCAGTTGGTGCATACCCCAACATTACACATTTACTTACCTTTGACTCCAACTTTGATCTTAATTCTTTGGGAATATGGCTGTATGCTGTACATCCAAAAATTCTGAAATTTTTTACATTTGGCTTAGCTTTATTCCAGATCTCAGCTGGTGTGACATTACCTAAATTAGTTGAAAGACCTCTATTCATGACATAATTTGTTGTACGTATTGCTTCTCCCCAAAACATTTTGTCTAGTCCTGAATCCGACAATAATGCTCTTGATCTCTCTACCAGACTTCTATTTTTTCGTTCGGCTTTCCCATTCTGTTGCGGAGTGTATGGGACTGTATAATCTATCAAAATACCTTTTTCTTTGCAAAACTTTATTAAATCAGTTGACGAGTATTCCCCACCATTATCGCACCTTAATTTATGTATTTTATTACAAAATTTTGATTCAACCATGTTTGTATATTCTTTAATTTTATCTAATGCTTCACTTTTGTTTTTTAATAAATATATAACTGTAAAGTTTGAAAAATCGTCAATGAATGTTATGAAATATTTTTTGTTGTCATATGTTTCGGGTGTTATAGGCCCACATATGTCTGTATGAACTATTTCTAGCAATCTACTACTCTTTGTTCTATTGCCAAACGGAAACCTAGTCATTTTGCCATTTATGCATGGTTCACAAAATTCTACCTTATGGGATTTTATGCTCTCATCAATTCCTACTACCATTTTCTGTTTAATTATCTCTTTTAAACCTGAATAACCTATATGTGCATATCGTCTATGCCATTTTTCAAGATCATTATCCTTACTTTCAATATTCATACACTCGGGAACGATTAGCTCAAATGATATTTCATATAAATTTTTTCTATACCCTGTACCTAATAATTTATTATTTACATCCCTTAGTTTTACTTCCCCATTTTCAAATATAACTTTGACTTTTGACACTTCAAGCTTTTTTACAGATAGCAAATTTTTTCTTAAATCTGGTATGTAGAAAACATTTTTTATTGTACATTTTATTTTTTCCTCCCCTACTTTACTTAAAACTTCAATATTTCCTACTCCTACAGCAGACAAATAATTATTATTTTTTGCTACAGCTATTTTTATTGGATCTTTTAACAATAACAAATCTTTAAAAAAATGTTTTCCACTCACCATGTGATCAGTACAACCTGAATCTATATAGAAATGAATATAATTTGTTTCATTGCTTACATTCTGACACTCATTAGTTTCACTCATAAAACACACACTATTATCACTTAAACTGGTATCAGTTACCTGTGGCTCATCCTGCTGAGCATAGTTGCTTCTATTATTAAAATGTTGATACCTGCCGTTACCTCCTCTTCTGTTGTACCTTCCTCTGTTATTGTGAAAACCTCGATAACCACCACGTTCAAACCTTCGACTTCTTTCTGGGCATTCCCTTTTAAAATGGCCAACCTTACCGCATTTGTAACATGCAGTTGGACCTGTTGAAAAAGCACATGAGTCCACTTGTATTGCTCCTGTTGCTCCGGATAATCTTCTCTTCTCATATTCACCAATCAATTTCATTTTAACTTGATTAAATGTTATATTCAGTATATTTTCAATTACAGTTACTACTGTCTCATACGATTTTGGTAAGCTTAACAATATACTACATACCAGGGCTGCTATTTTCTAACTCATGCGAAGGACTTCCGTATACGGAATCATGCTGTTTTCGTATAAAATTAAACAAACCGTATTTTCGAGCAATCGAAAAATATCCGTACACGAGTTTTCTGTGCGGAAATACATCGCATGGTCAAAGGGATGCGAATTAATGAATTCGTATATACTAATGCTTTGAATCTGTAATGTTCATCCACAGCATCTGTGAACTCTTGAAAGTATATTTTCCAGATCGGAGTTGTGGATTTTTTTTCCATAAAATTTATTAATTCCGTCTTTTTACTGGATGATATTATACAGGGTGTTCCAAATAAGAGTGACTGATTTTAAACATAAATGCCCAGCTTATTAATTGCTCCAAAGAGATGGGGTTTCAACAAGTTTCACTAGTTTATCAAAGAGATTTTTTAGGCTTGGCTGGCATTTCATCTCATCAACACAGGGTGTTTTAGTGATGTTGGTCAAATTCAAAGGGAAAAATATGTATTATTTTAAATGGATCACCCTATAATTTTTGATCTCATTCGAAAGAGCAATCATTCTCCTTACCAAAAATGTATAGTTTTCTATATTTTGTATCACTAACAACAAAGATATTCGAGGTTTCATGTAGTAGTACATTTTTAATCAGTAGTTTTAGATGAACGTATTTTGGTGCCTAAAATCAAATCATATGCATTTTTGATTACGTAAATAATTGACAACAAATCTGACAAACAGTTTATTTATATAGCTAGAAAACATAATAACATTATTCAATACATAAAGAGAACAACTAACAAAAAGTTACAATAAATGCTACATATGCCTACCCTCTTCGTTTATGCATAACTGCAAGCGAAATTTTAAATTTTCAAATAAATTTTCTAAAATTTCCTGCGGAATGTTTTCAATGATGTTCCTGGCATTATTTTTTAGTTCTGCTAAGTTGTTAGGATTAGCATGAGTTCATTTTAAGCTTCAGAATACGTTCATATAAGACTAATACTAATTGAAAATGTACTACTACATGAAACCTCGAATATCTTTGTTGTTAATGAAACACAAGATAGAAAACTATACATTTTTTGAAAGAAGAATGATTGCTCTTTCGAATGAGATCAAAAATTATAGGCTGATCCATTTAAAAAAATACAAATTTTTCCCTTTGAATTCGACCAACATTACTGAAACCCTGTGTTGATGAGATGAAATGCCAGCCAAGCCTAAAAAAATCTCTTCGATAAACTAGTGGAAGCCCCATCTCTTTGGAGCAATTAATAAGCTGGGCATTTATGTTTAAAATCAGTCACTCTTATTTGGGACACCCTGTTCTTTTTTTCATTCATATGTAGTTATTAAAATATTTTTGCAAACTGACAGCAAATACTTTATACTTATACAACAAATCTTTAGGAAAAAAAAATCTTGTAGATTATATTATTATTAGAAGTATTATTAACTTGACAAAAAGATAATTTGATATACTTAAATAATCTTAGCTAGCCTAGTCGCTTTCTTGTTGGAGTTGTGGTAGATATGCGTTTACACAGCGTTGCCGGCTCAAGTCATGCGAAGACAGCTGTGCGAGACGAATTGCTTTTCGCATAGATTCCAAAATACCTAAAGCTATTGCCATACGAAAAAAATCCGTATACGAGCATTCGTATACGAAAATTTTCGCAGAAGTTAGAAAATAGCAGCCCAGGTCTTGGTCACTTGTTTCGCTACCACTTTCTTTCAATTGTCTGACTACCTCTTCAAATTCTTTAATAAATTCTTCCATTGAGTCATTTTCTTTCAATTGCATTGATAATAATTTTCTTTTTAGGTATAATTGACCTGGTAGTCCCCTTTTTTCATATTTCTCCCTTAATGTTTGCCACATACTATAAGCAGTCTTCTTTTCCCTTAAACTCTCAATTTGGTTGTCGGCACAGCATTGAACAATTAGGGATTTTGCCTTCCCGAAGATTGGGAAAAGGAAATTTAACAAAGGGAGGTATCTGACCGGACAATGGGTGTTTGGAGGCATTGAACGCGACTCGCGAAAATTTTTTGTGGTAGCTGTTGAAGATCGCTCTGCCGAAACTTTAATCGACATCATAAAAACTAAAATTCTGCCGGGTACCACTATTATTAGTGACTGTTGGCGATCATACGACCGTTTAAGTGAAGAAAATTTCAATCACTTAACGGTAAATCATTCCGTCAATTTTGTTGATCCCGATAGTGGTGCCCATACCCAAAATATCGAAAGGCGTTGGGTAGAAGTTAGGAAATTGGTGCCGCGATTTGGCCGGAAAAAGGAACACTATGTGTCCTATCTTAGTGAAGCTATGTTCATGATGAAATATCCCGACGAACGTGACCGATTTCATGTGTTTTGGGATCTGGTTGCAGAGTTATATCCTCCAATGATAATTTAAGTAAGTAGACACATAGATTTTTACATTTTTTTATGGTTAGGTTGTGGTTGGGGTAGGTTTTATTTGGTTAGGTTAGGTTTTTTTGCTTCAAGTTATTTGACTTTTTGATATAAAAAATATTTTTTTCATTTTTTTTTGTATAAAAAAAAGTTTGGCAACATTGATTCTCTTCATATTATTGGTTCTTGAAAAATGTTTCACGTTTTTTGGTTAGGTTATGGTTGGGGTAGGTTTTATTTGGTTTGGTTAGGTTTATTGCTCCAAGTTTTTTGTCTTTTTAATATGAAAAATATTTTTTATCATTTTTTTGTATAAAAAAAAAATTTGGCAACACTGTGTTTCTTAATATTTCAATTTTTCACAATTTCCCTACATCGCAGATAAAAAAAGGGCTTGGCAACACTGCAACTTATTGAATTTTACCCATAATCATTTAAAAACTCATGCTTTTGCTTTACCCTTATTTATACCCACCCAGCACCCCTATTCACTCCATTATCCCGTTAGTGCGCCTATTGGGGATGATTAAAATTGCATTTTACAGTCATTTTAAGCAGTTTTCTGCAAAAAATCGCGAAAAATTCGACCAGGACCTGTTGTATACAATTACCAACCATTTTATAGATTTTCTACTTATATCATACAGATGACATGCCATCATTTTTTATTATTTGCTGTTAACGGGAATGCGCTAAAAAACTCGTTAATTGCAGAATAAAATGGGTAAGATGAACAAATTCCCGACTCTCGAACATGTGCAGTTCAAGGATTTGTTGATTTGGTTGTAGCAAGACAGTTGTAGTGCAGTACTACCGTTATTTTAGAGATATTATTATGTTCTAGGGAAGTTCATTGAGAGGAACAATTTATTTTTATTTGGTTTGTATATCACCGAAGCTAATCGTCGCTAATAATGAAAGATAATCAATTTAGATAGTTATTTCAGTTAAGATTTTATTCATTTTAGTAAATTTCTATTTACGTTTTATGTTACTAAGTACATTTTTGAGTTTTATTTGATCCATATCAGTTAGGTTAAAAAATTTTTTCTTATTCTCTTCTTATTTTAATTTTTTGATATTCTAGTATACCATTTTGGTATACTGTGGTAACACTTTGATCTGTGTCAATTGGTTGTGAAGTGAATTTAAAAATTTGAATTGTCAGGTTACATGTCATGTTGATTCACTTCATACATTAAGATATTAATTGTTTTTATATTCAAAGGTTAACATAATAAATTGCTTCATTTTTTTTCATCTGGTCTATCAACCAAGTTGGATAGGTTTCTCAATTGGTTTATGAAAACTATATTTTACCATTCGTTCAAGTGAACATTTGTCGAATGTGAAATAATAGCAAAAAAAATTCAATATATGGCTGAAATTGAATAAAACAATAATTCAAAGTATGGCTGAAATTGAATAAAACAATCCACTGGAACTGTGTTCTCGCGGTTATTTCAAAAACCCTTCTTTTTTATTAGCAATATGTTCGTGATATGATGAATATTTATATATACCTACTTATTACTATTTAACTATGGGTAGGTAATTTTCAACTGAAAATCACAAAAATATACATATTTTTTTATTTTACTTCAACCACATAAAATATATGTACCATTCTAGAACCTGTGGAACATACAATATATCGTACAAAAAGTACATTTTCAGTACATACTTTTTAGATCATAAAGATAGTTAGTACACTCCGCGTCATATAAAACGGGTACATCTCCATTTTTCCTATTGAAACCAAACTTAAAGCATTTTTTTTTCACGAAACAGTTTCAAAGACCGTTTTGAAACAGTTTGCACTTCTACGTCATTATTTTATGAGCCGAAAAAATGTATCGTTTTACAACGTCACGTGTGACAGTTGTGACAATTGTCATCTTCAAGAAATTCAAAATGTTATTTTTTGATGTTTACACATAAAACGATATTATAGTGTTCAAGGTGGAATCTTGTGTTCCTAGTTCCTATTATATGTGTTGAATTTTATTTCTACTTGTATCATATCGTTTTCCATTTCTTTTTTAATTTTTTGTAGGATTTTAGGGTAGCAATTACTGATCACAATACAAACACAAATGAAAGTGAGGTTAATACCGTTATTTCTGACAGTTTATCATCTTGAAACGGTATAGGAGACGCTTTCAAAACGTTTTGAACCAGAATCAAGTGTGACGTCACAAATGATTCAAGAACATAGAGTGTGTCAAAACTGTTTCGAAACAGTTTCTCACAAAAAAATACCTTTAAATAATGAAAATGACAAACAGCTACATGTGTCAAATTTGTCAGAGCAAATTATTCACAATGTAAGCTTGTTCAAGTGAATTTGATAATTTCCAAAATAGAGGATGGTTGGTCCATTAGACAACTTTCCCAAGAATTTAATAAAAGCAAAACCACAATTCAAAACATGAAAAAAATGTGGGATAATGATTCAACTGTTAGCAGAAAAAGAGGAACTAGAAGACCATTTATAACTACAGAGGAGCAAGACAAAGCATCAACTGATTACTTGAAGAAAATCCATTTTATATGGGATAACAAGGTGGATTAAATATTTGAACGATACATTAAATTTTTGGGAAGGTAAATATTTTCCAATAAAAAAGTATTTCACACACTGACAGCCATTGGTTTATAGACCTCCTCAAAGTAGGTTTAATGAAAATTATATTTCTTCTAATGATACCTAAGTCTGTATGATTTTCTGTAAAAGTTTGGGCTTGGATATATGAAGAAGGTTTAGGAATGTGCTGGTGAATCGAAGGAACTATTTGGATATATTAGATGGGGTGATGTTATCATTGGTTAGGGAAATCTTCCCCAATGATAATTTTAGTTTCCAGCATGACAGTTGCTCAGTGCACATTGCTTGCAGCATACACAATTATATTGCTGAAAATAAGATTGAAACACTACAATGGGTCGCTAAAAGTCCAGACCATAGAGAAAATAATATAATGAGAGTTGTCAACCCTGCATAAACAGTTGCCATCACGTTGATCGAAGGGGTGGTGGAACTAATTTTTTAAGGCGCGATATTTGAATTGTGGGTAGGTAAATTTAACAATTTGTCTAAAAATTGTTTATTATATCATATAATTATTATTTCATTACAAAAAATAAAATTATATTTCATTTTTTGTAATGAAATGATTATAATTAATAAACAATTTCAGGACACATTATTTGGAGAGGTAAATGAGAAATCAACACAAATTAAATTTTTTTATTAAACTGCACATATAACATGACAAATTATCTACATCTATATTATCAATTTATGTAACATTTATATATGTATTATTAATCTCAAAAGAACATACTTTTACTACTTACATTATATTTCGGAACTTTAATTCAATATCACATCAAATTGCACATTATTTCAAAGTTATTCACAAGAACTGCAAAAATTTAAATAAAAATTAGTTGGAAAGTAGATTCTCCAGACAGGAACAGGTCTGAAACAAAATAAATAAAATGCAGTACAATAAATTACAAATAAAAAAAAATTATTTTTGTTTACTAGTTTTCTTGCAAAGGTAAAACAAATCTAATACGTATTTTGCATAATAAACCTGTAAATGCATTATTATCAACCTTTGATATTTGGATATAGAAGAAAATTATAAAGTTATGAACCACTGTTTACTACGATTGCTTTGATTAATATCAGATGGAAGTTTGAAAAGTGTTTTATTTTTACTACAAAGTGGCCAAAAATATTTACTATTACAATTTTTTGCAATACATTTATGACAAGTAATATCCTGGTGGTGATATTTTGAAAATTCACTTACTCTTATTTCCTTTATTAGAACTAAAATCCTGAAAAATATATAGGTAAAATAATCCTAAAATCTTGGAGTTATATCCAAGCCGTAACGAGTTATGGCAATAAAAACTAGCAACATTGCCCATACATACTATTTATAAAATTTGTAACCATCGGATATCTAGACATGATTGTCAAAAATTGTCAAATATTTCAAAAATATTTTTGGTATTCTCAATTGCGATTATCTCTTTCAAAAGTGATGACTTGAGAATTTTTTTATTAAAACTCTCCGTTCCAACTAAATATATTGCTATGTGAATTGATTCACAGGTCACATAGAATTTGTGATGTACTCTTTTTAACGGAAGACAAAACCGTGAACAAATCGCTTTCTACGCAATGCTGTTCCAATGCTGCTTTGTGGGGTCAATAAAGGTAATCACTTATGTTTTTAGATTAATAAATTTAGTTAGGTCTACATCCTATCGAGTTTTCTTATACTATATATATTTATTGTTACCATTTATGAAGAAATTGAAAATACCTCATCTCAAGAATGTTACAAAAAATGTCCAGGATTTTCATTAAACAGAACTACTCTTCAAGTGAGCAATAAAAAACTCTTGTTGAATAGGATTCCTATAAATGTTGGAGAATGGATGAGGCCCCATTTCCGAGATTTTAAATGAATTTGGCTACTTTGAAAGAGAGCAGAGTGTGCCTTTTTGAATTAGCATTACAGGCACATATTCTTGTTAATAAAAAAAAATTAATAATTTGATAGCTTCTTATATTATGGCGTAGTGTAAAATGGTGAATTAGCAGATTATTTAAAAATTTATATGATTAGAAGTTGGTTCCTTTTATTGAAGAGGGAGTTTCTTAAGTCTGAAATATTGTTTAGTATGAAAACTTATTGCTTTTGTTGAAATTATAAACACATTTGAAGACAAATTGTTCTAAACTTCATATTATATTGCTTTAAACACCCTGTATATAGCTTATCTAATATAAAATGCAATATGGGTCAATAATAGTAAATAATAGTAGTTTGTGCAACTAGTGTGGATATGGACAATCCACACGGTCGAACAGTATATTTTTTCTACGACCCACTTGAAGAATCTAGAATAATTATTTATGAATAAAATTAACAATAAAAAAATCTTCATAGGTCCTAGCGCGTTGGACTGGCAAGCTACCACTTGACTACCAAGGTTTGTTCAAATTGTATATTTATATCGTCATATGTCATAATTTTATAAAAACTTACGTCTATTCTCTTAGGAGTCCTCTTAAATACCCATTTTATTCTGTTTTTAGTATTTGCTGTTAATTAATACGAATTATTTTATTTATGTTTATTATTGTAAATAAATATTCTTGATCCAGCGCTTTTAGGAGGGACTTTTTTTGATAAAATATTTTGAAGTTTTTTTGAAATTGAAAAAAGGGGAGTTGACGAACACTAAACGCGAATGCTGATTGGTAGATTTCATATACGTTCTAGGATACGTTCAGTTAACCGATATGGCCTACATTTCCCTTCTGTAAACTGTGCAGAAAATGGATAATAAACATGTGGGTGTAGAAAAAATTATTTTTTGTCTCTTCGAAAAAAAACCTAATCACTTAATTGATTTTGTTTCAGAATATATGATTCTTTGTGATTGGCAAGATGTTGTAGCTACTTATGAAATCGACAATGAAGCTGAAACAAAATTAAACAAGGGCATGTTAATGAAATGGAAAATGTTTGCTTGGAAAAAAGGTTCATGCATTATTAAAAAATCATTCTAGAACATGGAGCAGGCTCATTATAAATTCAGGAAGTGAGTATTCTTCATCAATTATTGCCTACAAATAAATATCGGAATTAGGCAACCCTCGGTTTATATAAAAGGTAATTCATTAAATTTAAATTTTCACAATAATTTTTTATGTTTTCACAATTTCTCTTCGAAAATTGGCAATTTTACGTTTTTTGGCATGAGGAATTATAATTTGCACTCTAATATAACATTGCTAATAGAGGGCGCTAGTTACACTTGTTTGTGTCAATTAAATCAAAGTAAACTTTTTTGGGCTAAGCTTACAACTAAAATAGTAAATTATAATTACAAATTTGTAAACAAATATAGAAAACTTCAAAGCAAATGCTCAAAATGCCCAGCATAAAACATGAAAAATTATTGCGAAAATCAAAATTTAAACTTTTAACACCCCGTATCTCGGAAACTAGCAATATTTGCATAAGGCATGTTGACCATCATATTTTGAGGTCTAGAATCTACAGCTCAGAGATTGGACATTCTTAATGAATCACCCTGTATATATATTATGACGAACAGGATTGGACCGATATTAATTAATTATAAATATCAATTTCAGAATAATTTTAAACTACACACTGTATACATAATTATATGAATCAAAAATTAACATTTAACAAGTTTAACCTTACAACAGTTTAGATCAATTTTAGAAATTTTAAATAATTTGACAAATCAGAAAGTAAATTTAAAAGATTAAGTATGAATATTCAAGATTAGCTTTAAAAGGCATCAAAGGAAAGTTATAAGAGGGTAATTGAATCTAAGAATTACATACATATCTATCTTAGACAATGATTTAGGGACAAGTAGTATGGAATTGAAATGAAATCATGCTGAAGTATGAGTACATCTTCTATACGAACAGATATTATGTTACGAACCAAATAGAAAGGCACTGTAGTTGTCATACTATGTAGAATTAATGTAAAAGTGGTAGTATAAGGTAATTTAGATTGTGTATTGAGTGAAAAATATTTATATATTAAGAAATTGTGAATGAAAAAAGTGACAGGTAGTGGATTTTTAAATGCTTATGCAGTGTTGCCAGCAGCTTCTGATTTTTCGTACTAAATTTTGTTGAATTTTATAATAGTTTAGGACTTGTTCGTGATAGATAGTTAAAATAGTTTTCTGTACAATATGTAGTGTGTGGTGTCCATCCAAACGGTTAACGGAAAACTAACATAGATGTCGCTAGAGTTGAACATGTTTCTGTTGACATTTTCTTGAAATCAAAATTTCCAAAAGAAATAAAATTTTTATTGCATAGATTCAAGAAAATAATATACAAAAAACAAACAAAAATTCTAAAAATAATATCAAATGGAGAAAACCTTCTCATAAAATCGTATATAATTCTAGTGAAAATAAATAATAAAAATATTCTTAGAAAAAACTTTAACAAAAAACAAATGTCTATTATTTCAACAAGAAAAACTACCTCATTGCAACATAGAAACCATAAAAAAATAGGAACTACATTCATAAAATAAATGAAATATGTACTTGAGCATAATTAAAACTCTAACAGTATAACAACTTGAAAAATAACTGGTTTTTCACAGTCTTTCACTTTATAATGACTATTCAATCTCTATATTGAACTTTTTTGTTCAAAAGAAGGCTATTGGATGGCTTCCAAGAATAGCAAGACTCATTACCTTTCAAGTCATTTGCATGTAAAATGGAATCACAAGTATCAACATTTAAACGATTCCGTACTTTTGTTTTTAATAAATTATATTGTGAGAACTGTCGCTATGCAGTTGCAGATGAATCAGGAAGACACATTATCCCTTTAACCAAGTTGGACAAATTCGGGAACATTAATTCATCAATGCCATTTTTTAAGTTAAAAATCCTTTCCCAAAATTCTTCGAATTCTAATTATTTAAATTCTAATTCTTTTAAATTCTTAACCTCAAGGCAATCTGCTAGCAGCCTCCATTCAGAATCTAATTTTTCTATGTTTGTAACTAATTGTGGAAAATACTTAACACTATTAACTGCAATGGAATTCACACTCCTATCTACTGCAGTAATAAGATTAAATATTTTACAAAAATTTAATACTGGATCATTGAAAGAAAACCTTTTTTTTATTTGTACACATAACACAATATAAAAATCAAGGCATCTTAGTTTAAAGTTATGCATTTCAATGTTACCATAGCTCCATAATACACTTCCTCAATCGACAAAAAATTTCTGGGATTTATTACTATATATTTACTATATATTTATTTATATATTTTGCACTTTTCACTTTGAAATTCAATATTAAGTTTACTGACAATCTCTAAAACATATGATAAAAACAAAAAGTATGCCTTGTATACAGGGTCTTGTAAATTATTCAAAATTGTTTGGAAACTGTACAAGTTTTCGGCCAAAACTGCATCCTGAAACACAAGCAGCAGAGAATTCCAGTGTTCCAATATTCTGTTCACCATCTCCTAAAAAGGAAAAACAACAATGTTTTGAACAAAATAGAAAATAAATCATTGTTATCCTACCTGCAATGAAAGCCATCTTGTCTGGCTTGGATGTAGCATCTTATGGGGATTTTCTTGTAAGAAACTTTGGCATTCTTTTAGAAATCCAAGCCGTTTACTACTGTTTGAAAAATAATTACATACCCCTCTTGCCTAAAAAGAGCTTGAACTCCCTTTATATTGCCCATCATAACAGCTGCATTGTCAGCAGCATATCCAATTAACTTTTTCAACGGTATATTATTATTTCTCAAATGATTGATTGTAGCAGTATAAATTTCTTTTGCTGTACCTTCTTTAATTTCTATAAGCCCAAAAAAACGATCTGTTACCTTTTTATCATAAAATCTAATCACTACAACCAATGATTTCTTAGTAGCCACATCAGTTGTCTCATCCATGATAAGGGAGTAAACCACTGAATCATTTTTTTTCTGTGATATATTTTCCAGAGCTTCAGGTCTAAAACATTGTTTGGTTATGTATGTAGCTTTTGTTCTAGAAATTTGCAGGTCTGCTGCAATAAGAGAGTCAGGACAAACAGACTCGATAAATTTAGGTAAGTGGTCCATTAATAAAAATGGAAGATTGTGCTCGTGAAGAAACATGACACACTTTAATTCAGCTTCTTTTATTTTAACACTATGCATTGATTTTTCATTATTTTTTAGCAAGTGTTCTATTTTTGGTGTGTTTTTGGCCTTTCTTAGATTATTTTCATGCAAGGAGGTGTTACTGTGTCTCTGAATGTGAGTGATTCTACCCTTAATTGTTTTGTCACAAACTGTACAAAAGGCAACTGATCCATCACTTGTTGATTTGCACCAACTTGCATATTTTTTGTCTTTGCACCACTCTTGACGGAATTTTTGTTTGTAGGAAACTTTGCGCCTTTTCAATAGAGTTGTTGATTCATAGGTGGATATTCTGTTACTGGGGCCTGGTATAGGGTAATCAACCCTGCTACTGGGACCTGGTGTAGGGCTATCAACCCTGTTGCTGGGATTAAACCTCTGAAGCGACCAGACGTGTTCCTGAGTTGAGGAAAACAATTGACCCCTTTTGTTTATTTTTCTGGAAGGGTGAACGAGATAAGCTATTTCTGCGGGTTTACATATTACTCGTAGTTGGATTCCAGGAAGTTTTGTGAGTACTCGATAATTGTAATTGACTATCACTATTTTCTGGATGAGCCAGAAATAACTTTTATGTACATTTACAAACCTGTTGAACTTTTCTTGCAAGATCTATAAACTTTTTGACAACATATCTATAAAGAAATTAACGATTTAAACTCAACTCAAATATTTAAAACTAGCTAATTTAATAAGAATAATTACCTTGAAACGTTTCAAAGAAGAGATTTTATTCGAAGTAAATTTTTTTATCATTAATAACCAAATAACATAACCTAATGTTAAACATGAAACCATGAAACTATTCATCCTTCACAGTTCATACACAGTATATCAAAACAACCAGTAGTGCATCTCAGCTTCGCGAATCGCTTGTACGCAATAATTTTATTTGGCCTTGAGACGGACATTTGGGTTTAGATCCGAGGCGTATTAACTGACATTTCTACTTTTTGGACAGAGAAGGATTAGTATAATTTGAAGTTGCTAAAGTTATATTTCGAAGAAAATGTTATTGAGTAGATTAATGTTGTGAATAATATAAAATACATACTTTGAACATGTTACAAGGAAACTAATTTAAAATCGGCAACAATAGCAGGACAAATTGTAATAAAACAGAAGATATAGGTATAGTCAGGCACTCTTATCGTACGGGTTCATGGTTACCAAAATGTGATATTACACTGATTGACGAATTTCCACTTCTTCTTTCATTCTCGGAATAATCCCTCAAACTAACTACCATTTTTTACCTTGAGGATACAAAAGACGGAAAATTGCTACTATTCATATTGTCAATTTGAATTGTCAAAGTGACAAAACTTACATATTCAAATGAATACTCTGCTGGTGAAAGACTTTTTAGAACTGCTGAAAACTAAATACATATCCTTCTTTTTCCCGTCAGAATTGCATAAGTCTGTCTTATTCATCTTTTATTTAAGAAAACAAAAACTGTGAGTATGTATTTGTTGAATTGTATGACCCGCACGATAAGACTGCATCTGACTATACTCATTGATTTTTATCAAATACCTAGTTAAATTTCTTAATTCAATAATAATAAAATACAAATTAAGATCACATTACATTAAGTGTGACGCCAAATAATTAACTTATCCTTATTATCTTTTTTGAAATTTCTATTTATGTCTTTAAGTGTATACTTTTACAGTTCTTTGCAGCAAAAACTACACCTGCTTTAACTTTATTCAACTTATTTGATCACTGTCCATAAAAAAAGTGAAAAATTTAAATTCACATACACGCCACTGCTTAAGTGACTAAATCAAACCACACCCCCCAGCAGGATAACTCAAGTACTAATTAACAAGATCAACATAGTAGTACAAACCCCGTCCGCTGTATGCGCTAGTACACTTGGCGGGACATTTAAATAGTCAAAAGAGAGGGAAATTTGAATAAGTAAAATTTAACACTGCTTTCCTTGAATATTAAAATAGCTGATACAACACATCTCGATGTAGGTCACCCATAACGGTGAATTTATAGATTCCGTAACGTAGCATAACGCAAGGATTTTCGTGAGTCATCCTATGATTTATCTTTTACCGTCATAGGATGACTCACAGAAATCCTTGCGTTATGCTACGTTACGGAATCTATAAATTCATCATAAGCAGTTTATATTTCATTGTTGGCTTCAACAAGTTTACTGTGGTCTTAACCTTAAAATACACTACTTATGGGAAATATACATCAGCATTTCCCAAATAATATTATTATGAATGATAAGGTAAAATTAAATTTATTTACATTACAAGTTTATTCAAAACTATTAATACTCAAATTGTGATTTTTCTCATTTCTTCAAAACTACTTCCAATATAATGTATAATATTTGTATGAGCACGAAGTAGGATATAAATAAAACAAAAATATATTGCTTATACATATTTTATTATATAACATGACATAAATAATTTCTTCTTTTGACCCTATTCATATAACTATTATGGGCTTGTACCTTTATAGAGTCTTTATTTTTATGTATATGCATCGACTTATCAAATTTTGAGTCTTTACCTGCCGCTATTTTGTTTACCTTTTTTCACCAAAAAAATATGGTGCATCTAATAATTAATCGGAAGGACTTTTCTCCACTTGCATGTTCATTGCAGTAGTTAAAAATATTAAAATTGATTTCTTTTGTCAACAAATTGAATAAATGCGTCGATATTTCTCTAAAATGGCATATTCTTCGTATCCAATAATATAAATAGGACATTGCCTGATACACGATAAAATTGAAGAAAGTATTAGCTCTTTGTAGCAGACTGTGTCTATACTGACGTGCCTCAATAAAATCGGTATCAGCAGTATTGTTTGTACAAAAAGTGTTCATACACTTAGTGCACTTCACTTTTTTTTTAGTTTTTAATGAAATACCCACTAATGTAGGCCACTGTACATTATGTTATCGTGGTTCTGTTGCCAATATTCAACTTTGGCACTGAAATATTTATGGTTTCTCCAAGGGCAACAGGACAATTATGTAGTGCTCCAGTTGAAATGTCCTCCTCACAATTGGAAAACATTGAACGTTTCGCCATAAAATTACTAATTACCAGACTCTTGAATGATGACTGGAAACTAGTAACATTAGGCGAAACATTTCTAGCTTTTTGGGTTCTAATAAGCCCAAAAAATTTTCAAATGCGTCTTGGTTGAAAGGCCTGGTTAGGACATAATCAAACGATTCCTTCCTCAACAGTTTGGCACTTAATCTAAAATACAAAACATTTATGTCAATAATTCCATTCAACAAAACAGAGGAGAAACATTTATTGGGATTAGAAGGATGTCTGTGTGTGTTTATGTGTGTCAGTAGACAAAATATCTTCTAAGCTACTGGACCGATTGACTATGGGTTCCTACGTCAAAGGACCCCGGAGTTATCCGGGCAACAAGGTTCTGTATATAACTTCTTACATATGGGAGTTTAAATCTTAAATTACATTTTCTACTCGTTAGCTTTATTATTAGCGTGTAATGTGTTCTATCAATGACAAAAAAACAACACAAACCTTTTGAATGCTTTCAACGTATGTATTGTGTTTTTTAACGTGGGCACTGGTGCAAATTTATTTTTTGTGCAAGAAAAAAATCTCATTTCTCGAATGATTCCAATGCATTCATTCCAAAAATTTAGATGACCTGACTGTTTTGTAACTCCACCTTTCATTATTTTGGATGCAGGAGCAATTGAGGATGATGAATTTATGCTATCAAATAGCTGATCCAAAAACTCTGCAGTATCAGCGGCTGAGGCAGGTAACAAGTCTGAAAAAAGTGAAACTTAGTTTGGTTTAGCCATTATGTATTCTTGAACGTAGCTTCAATCATTTATTCACAAAGGACATTTTGAACTGAAGTAGTGACATTATTAGATGAAATAACAGTAACATTCATTTTCACTTTTACATGAGAAATAAATTATTAAATATTTATTTCTGACAAATAATAAGATACAAATACCTGTTATTTCTTCTGTTTCATAATTTTTTTAATCGCCTATTTAGTGCTTTAAACTACTTACTCCACTGACTAATCCTCTTCACAAGAGAACCGACATGATAGCTGAACACTTGCGTAAAACAGGAGACCTTCATTTTTTTATTTTGTCTTTCACAACATGGGCATCTGTCAATTTAGGGCAAATTCTCAAATCATCTGCGGCATCTAAATTGTAAAATTGCTCTATGTCAGCCCATCTTGCAATTTTTTGTGCGCCATGGATCTTGATATGAAGGTCTTTGTTCAACAAGTTGTTGCGAAATCCTTTTATCAGGTGTGGTGGATCAAACAGAGGAATAATTTCTTGTCCTATCTCGAAGCCAAAAGGTGTTTCTTTATTTCCCTCTCGCAAGTATTTTTCTGCGGTTTCTTTTAAAAGAAGGTTAACTGAAGATGCACAATTTTGGTCACATACAGCTTAAAACCACTATTTGAACATTCTGCAGCCACCTCTTTTACAATATTATGCAAGTCTATAGCCTTCATTAGCCCACTACTAAAATGGTATGACAGTGGTTGTTTCCACTGCTTATGCACACCTTTCAGCAAAAAAACCTTTACATGATTGGCCAAATGTGGAGAGCATAAACTTTGAAAAATTAAACATAGTCAATTATAACATGAGCAACATATAATGTTTATATCAAGGAAGTGTATATACACAACATTTTATATACTTTGTTTGACAAATTAGTTTGCGATCTAAACATGACAAAGTTACCTGTACTTGTAACTCCTGATTTGGGATTGTACTGCACATTGGTTTGTAATGACATCTCATCAAACATCAATACACAGCACTTGTCTTTTTCATCAACTTTTTCTGCTGCTACTTTTAATGTGTTGAACATTTTTTTATTAACACCTGCTGTAAATGGCAGCTGTGTCAACAATTTTGACAAAGTCACTCTTGAGGGCAATGCAAAGATCTGAAAAATAATTGAACTTGAATACTGTACAAGGCAAATATTGGTATATTTAAAATAACTATAGTTGTAATATCTTTATTATATAGCAGGATCTTGTGTCTTTATTACCTTTGACAGCAGCTTATATCCCCTTCCACTTGCCTTGAATAGGGAAAGAGCCAAAATCTTATCATCTAATGAAAATCATCTCCCTCGTGGTTGATATTTTTGATTTTTTATTTGGGATAAAATAAATTTGCATGTCATGTCATTTACATGATTTATCGTAGCTTAAAAACTTCCAGATGTACTTACTGTTTCAGCATATTTAACTTGCATTTTCTGACCAGCTTTGCAGTCTTTCTGCTCCAGTTTATTATATTTTTGTAGGCAACCTTTTCTTTATCAGTTAGATATTTTTGACTAGCGACATTAAATTGTCTTAGCAGGCAATGTTTCTTTGAAACAACTAAAACATAAATATCGTATTTTCAGTCCATTTTTACTTTCAGCAACTTGCCATTGGTGAGGTTATATTTATTTATATCTCCATATGATCTATTTAATTGTGTTCATATAAAAATTTCAATTGTTTGTCTTATTGAATTCTGAATATGAAATTTGTAACTAAATAAAACCTAGCCAAAGCTTTCCCATCTTGATGCATACATATATTGGCATTTAAATATAAACTTACTTGTAATTTTGTTCTCTAATTCCACTGATGTAGAGGGAGTTTTTAAGCCAGCCGATGTAGAGGGAGTTTCTAATCCAGCCGATGTAGAGGGAGTGTCTAAGTCAGCCAATATAGATGGAGTTTCTATTGGCATAACATCCACATCTGTAATACCTATGTAATAATAGTCTCCTTGCGTCTTGATTGAAGATTATATAGTATCAACTATGTTTCTAGTGTTTGACATTGTTTGTCACAAAAGATTGTCATTTCATATTTATTACCACGTTATTTTTTAAAGTTGAATAAAGCAAATATTCTGTTTGGTTTTGCTAAAATCTGTATCAATTTATTCAACTTTAATTTTTTTACGTCGCCAAATATACGATGCCTAACGAAAAAACATCTATGTCCCGTTATCTGCACCCCGAACGTTTTGATGTGGAGCCCTCAATGGAAGGATCGGACCTTAAATGGGCCCATTGGAAATATTTCTTTGAGAATTTCATCGCACGGGAAGCTGCCTCAGCGGACGATGCTCTTAAGTACCAACTCCTAGTTAATCATATTTCTCCACAAATCTACAACTTCATTCAATCGAAAATCACGTACGTCGAAGCTATTAAAACGCTAAATGATGCTTACGAAAAACGACTAAACATCACTCTGGCTTGACATACCCTTATATCAAGGAAACAACAACCAGGTGAATATGTAGCTGAATATTCGAGAGCTCTAAGTATACTCGCACATAATTGTAAATTCACAGATGTAACTGCAGCTGATTACCAAAATGAGATCGTACGTTTAGCGTTCATTGCTGGAATATTATCGCAAAAAATAAAAAAAAAAGACTACTAGAAAATTCTACTGACTCCCTGGAAAAGACTCTTAAACTAGCTTCATCCCTAGAATCTACTGAAAGGACATCACAACTGCTCACCTTCCGGGACACCTTCTACCTCTGCTCATGTCAACGCTGTTTCTGAAACTTCGTAACATTTGCCAATATCCAATTTAGCACCCATCAACACTCCAAATAAATCCCGACCAGATGCTTCCACCCACCAAACCAGACGACGATGTTTTTTTTTGTAGTGGTAATATTCATCAGCGAAATAGATGCCCCGCTTATAACACTGAATGCCAGTTTTGTTTCAAAAAAGGTCACTTTGCGAACGTTTGTCGTAGCTCTGGCTCCAACCATCGTACTGCTAATGCTATCGCCATAGACGAAAAACAAATTTCTCAATCCACTAACCCTTACTTGTCAACTATTTCCGCTATTTCTAAAAAAAGCAATTATTCCTATAACAATCAATGAATATCGTGCAGATGCTCTTCTCGACACTGGTAGTTCAATCAGCTTTATCGATAAAAATCTTGCTCGATCTCTCAATCTTAAACAAAAACCTTGTAACCAAGCAATAACTCTAACGTCCCTCAATAATGTCTCTTTTGCTGATGGCATATGCTTGGCAACAATCCAGATTGGTGAACACAAGTATAAAAATCAGCCTCTGTTTGTCATCGGGAATCTGTGCGCTGATGTCATCATCGGACACGATGTTCTTGGGAAGCACTTTAATTATTTAAAATGTAAATGGTCAAGGCGAAAACCAGCTATGATTGAGTACTGTCAAAGTGGAGGCCATAAAAATTTGAAAAAGAAGAACGGTTTGAGTTTGATTTGGTTAGGTTAGGTTCCCAACATATTGTATTTCAATTTTCCAGTTTTTGCATGAATGTAGATGAAATATTGTATGCCTAAAGACCTCGTTAGACAATTTCACGTCGCGTGCAAAAAACACTCACTTTTTGCATAAATAACTATTATTGCGATTGGCATGAGGATGTACTGATAATAAAATGGTTATCTATTTCAATTTAAATCATTAAATTTTGTAGGCTTGTCAACGATAAGAAGTCCTTCTTTATTTGGATATCAACAACTAAGGATAACCTGGAGGTCTAAATGCCCGAATGATCAGGTAGTGCTAATAAGTTATGTACTAATTATTAAATGAAAAAGTTATTCATGTACGATCGGGCCACTAAGTACCTATTTGTGACCTAATTTGCGTACGCAATTTGATACTTTTCGGCCCGCCGGGCAACAATGTGCCACCACGCAGGTGTCAAACAGTTGAATAAATACCAGAAAATATTTCAAATACTTTATTCCAATTTTGATATGTTAATTTCAATTTTACATTCTTTACAATAAGATACTGTTTAATTTGTAGAATTTTCACTGGTTCAAAATAAGATTTCTATATTGAGTGGACTGTATATCTTTTTATTTTTACAAAATAGCACGTATATTACAATAGGTAGTTGTACCCTTGAAGTCAAAGAAACAAGTCGTGAGTTTTCGGCTTCTCGCCTTTGTAACCGTTGACGCTCAAAACAATAAAAATTATTATAAAAACAAAGGGTGACTCCGGTCTGCCGGACGGCGTTGCCACGTTTTAAAACAGTAAAAAATAAAGTCTTAACATAATAGCCCCCTCTTTGAAGGGATGCCTTCAAAACAACTCATTATAAAATCATGTAAATCAAAATTAATAATAGATTGAAATTACACTAAATCACTTCAATTGTTTATGTCTTCTTGCTTGGGTAATGGACACAAATGTCTAATGGAACGAGTAATAAGTCCTTTATTAGTTTTAATTTCTGCAACTCTTGTAACATTGTCTCTTCCAGGGAATAACTTCGTAATTATTCCCATTGGCCATTGACATGGTGGGTGAAGGGTATTCTTGATCAAAACTAAGGTGCCCACAGAAATAGTTGGTGGGGCATCCTTCCATTTATACTGCTGATGTAGTTGGGAAATATATTGATTTGAAAATCTACGCCAAAATTGTTGGTAGAGTTTCTGGATGTGCTCCAATCGAGTCAAGCGATACTTGTTAGTATTAGTATAGTCAATGTCGGGAATAGAGGTCAAAACACGACCTATCAGGAAATGTGAAGGGGTAATGGGTGACAGGTCATTAGGATCATTTGATTGCGCAAATAATGGCCTAGAATTTAATATACCTTCGATTTGGATTACCAAGGTGCACAGTTCTTCGTAGGTTACATTATTATTAATTAAAGCTCGTTTCAAATGAAACTTACAACTTTTGACAGCTGCTTCCCACAATCCGCCATGATTTGGGGTATAAGGTGGAATAAATTTCCATTGTATATTATATTGACTAGTGGAATCGACAATAGAATCCTGATTTTTCAATAAAAATTTACCTAAATCTTTCAACAAATTATTACTGCCTTGAAATGTACTTCCGTTATCGGAATATATTGTTTTTGGAATACCTCGTCTAGATACAAAGCGTTTTAAGCAAGCTAAAAAGTTATTAGAAGTTAAATCGGTTACTATTTCACAATGTACTGCCTTTGTGCAAAAACAGACAAAAATGGCCAAATAACATTTAGTTAATTTGGAACCTTTACCTGGTTTATTCAAAATTAAAAATGGGCCAGCGTAATCAACTCCGGTCACTTCAAATGGAAGCGTAGGCCTAATTCTTTCATTTGGTAAATTTGACATTGGACAAGAAATTGGAATAGGATTAAACTTAAAACAATTTACGCAATTTCTTACCGTTTGTTTAGCTAATATAGAACCACCTACAGGCCAGTAAAATTGTCGAATTGAGCTTAATAATAATTGTGGTCCTGGATGTAATAATTGAATATGTTTATGATTAAAGATTAATTTAGTAAAATTGTGTTTAGTTGACAATAATATTGGATGTTTGACATTAAATGGTAGGTAAGTGTTTTTTAATCGTCCTCCAACTCTGATGATTCCTTTCTCATCAATAAAGGGTGCTAATGATGCAAATTTATGTTTTGCATCCAATCGATTGTCTTTACGAAGTAATTTTAACTCATCGGAAAAGGATTCATTTTGAGATAGTTTGATTAGAATAGTATTGGTATTTTCCAGTTCTTCAATTGATAAAGGACCAACAACTTTGGTACCAGATTTTCGCGTATTATTAATAAAGCGCATACAATATGCTGTAACTCTTTTTAATCGTTGTAAACTGGAAAATTTGGTAAAAAGATCGCAATGTTGTGTACATTGTAACATGACTGAGCTAGCTTTAGCTTTCCTCAATTCGGGAAGATCGCATTTAGATGGTGAAAAATTAGTAATTGGCCAATCTGATGATGGCAACGATAAAAATTGAGGTCCTTTCCACCAAATTGTACTTGACATCAACATATTAGGCATTATACCTCGAGATGCTAAGTCCGCGGGGTTTTCTTTTGTATTAACATACTTCCAATCCTCAATGTTTGTGAGAGATTGTATTTTAGATGTGCGATTGGCAACAAAAGTCTGTAATAAATTGGGTTCCGTGTTGATCCAGCACAAGGCGACTAGTGAATCGGACCACAAACAATAACGAATATCTTTTACTTTGAGGGCATTAATTACAACGTTTATTAGTTGTGCTCCTAAAAGACAAGCACATAATTCAAGTTTTGAAATTGTTATCGTTTTCAATGGGGATACCTTGGTCTTGGCGCACAATAATTGAACATTATAATTTCCTGTATCATCAACACTACGTAAATATATGCAACATGAATAAGCATCTCTTGATGCATCGCAGAAACAATGGATTTCTGTAAGTACATAGTTTATAGAAATAGCATTTCTAGGAATTGATAATTGATTTAGACTCTCAAGTTCATTTTGAAATCTATACCACGTTTGTTCTATATTCTGTGGGATAGGCTCATCCCAACCAATGTGTAGTGACCATAATTTCTGTATGATTAACTTAGCAATAACAATTGTAGGGCTTAATAGTCCCAAGGGATCGTAAATTTGTGCAATAATTGAAAGAATATATCGTTTGGTAATTGTATTTCGAGGAGTAAATTGTTTAATTGTATATTTTAGAATGTCATTTTTATTGTCCCATTGAATTCCTAAAGTTTTGCAACTTTCTTTATCACCTATATCTAAAATTGCATTTGAGATATTATTATCTTTGAAGCCGCTTACTACTTTAAAATTGTTGGAAATCCACTTTCTTAAAATGAAATTAGCCGATACTAAAACATCATAAATGTTTTTACATAGATTTTGCAATTCTATCAAATCGTTAGAGCCGGTCAGCAAATCATCGACGTACATGTCATTTAATATTGCTTCACAAGCTTTAGGGTATTGATTCATATTGTATTCTGCTAACGTCTTAATACACTTTATAGCCAGATATGGAGCTGATCGGGTTCCATATGTGACCGTATTTAATTGATAAACACAAAAATTATCTTCTGGATTATCGCGCCATAAGATCTGTTGTAATGGTCTATGCTCTTGATGTAACAAGATTTGACGATACATTTTTGATACGTCAGCGGAAACTACATATTTGTATATTCTAAATCGCAACAAAATATCTATAATGTCATTCTGAACCTTAGGGCCGATATATTGTAGATCGTTAAGCGACCACCCTGTGGATGTCTTAGAGCTTCCATCAAACACCACGCGTAAACGAGTTGTAGTACTCATTTCTTTTAAAATACCATGATGTGGTAAATAGTATTTTATTCCATCAGGTTCAATTGTTAATTTAGTCATATGACCTAAAGTTTCATATTCTTGGATAAAATCGGTGTATAATTGTTTAAATTGAACATCAGTAAATCGTTTTTCTAATGTTTTGAATCTTTTAATTGCATCGGGTTTAGAACTGCCCAATAATTCTGGAGACTGTTTTAATGGAAATTTCACTACAAATTGTCCATTTTCTAATCGAAAGGTATTTTCATTAAATAAAGACTCGCACTCAATATCGTCTTGAGATAAAAAATTATTCTTACCTTTTATTTCTTCGATTTCCCAAAATTTCTTTAACTGGTCATCTTCGGGAATATGAATCTTTGAAAAGTTACACATCATTGTTTTATTATTGTTAATTGGAAGCGCACCTGTTACTATCCATCCAAAGACGGTGTTGATTAACATATTATTTTTCAATTTTATAGTTTCATTCAATAACAAATTCCAAAATATATTTGCACCTAACAATAAATCGACATCTTGTGGACATCCAAAACTAGGATCAGATAATTGAACCTGTTCGGGTATGTTCAATGTGCTAGGATTAAAATAGTCAAATGGAATATTACCGGTTATTACAGGGACGACTAGACATGAAATTGTACATTCATAATCATTCACGCAAGAAGAAATAGTAATAGAACACTTTTTATTTATATGAGATACCTTTTGACCTATTCCAGAAATTGAGACATTGGTAGTAAGCAATGGTATATTCAGTAAATTACAGACTTTTTCAGTTATTATATTGGATTGAGCTCCACAATCCAGCAGTGCTCTTATTTGATGATAATTGCCTTGGTTGTCTTTAACTTGACATGTGACGGTAGATAATAGCGAATTGTTTGAGGTCTCTGCCTTTAAAATCGTATTTAAATTGTGGTTCACAACCATATTCATCGACGTTGTTGGTTCATTAGAAGCATTGTTTACCGGGGGTATCGGATTATATTGTTTGTGAAGCAGTGTATTGTGCTTTCTTTTGCATATTGTACAATTGCCATGTTTACAGTTATGTTTATCATGACCTACAAGTAAACAGTTTTCACATAAGTGTAAATTTTTAATTTTTTGAATTCTTGTATCAATATTTAACGCTAAAAACTGAGGACACTTATAAATTGTATGAACTTGTTTACAATAATTACATGACAATGATTTATTTGTTGACAAAAGCATATGTACTGGATTATTTTTATTTTTATTAAAATTGCCCATAGATTTATTAGATTGTTGAGAATCGTCCAAACATTGTAAAATGTCAGATTTGTCTATAAGGAAATTCATAAATTCTTCCAAAGTTGGTAAGTCAGTATGATATTTAATTTCTTTCCAGTCACGAATTGTATTTTTGTCCAATTTATTAGATACAATATGAATAATAAAGGAATCATATAAAATGTCTTTAGTTAACTCTAAACCTTCTAGCGACGTTAAATGTTTAGAAACTTCATCTAATAACTTTCGAAATTGCATATAGTTTTCTCTAGTAATATTTTGCACACCTAATATAGACTTAAAATGGTTATCGATTAAGAATTGTTTTTTATCGAATCTTTCAGATAAAAGGTTCCAAGCTCTTTCAAATGGCTTGTCGGTACTGTCTAAACCTTCAATAAATCGAGAAGCATACCCATCTAGGGACGCCTTTAAAAATTGAAATTTCTGATTTTCATTTAAATTTGTATTGTCACATATAATAGTTTTAAAGTTGGTTTTAAATTGAAGCCAATGATGAAACTCTCCATCAAAACTAGGTAATTTTAACTTTGGCAGCAAAACATTCTGAAGTGGGTCAAAATTGTTTGACGAAACGTTGTGACCCGAATTTGAATTTTGTTCAACGCTTGTATTTAGACGTGGTTGTGAATTGTGGATAAATTGTTTTAAAACATCAATAGCAACATAGTATCTATTTTGAAATGTATCGCGTTCGTTAAATTGTTCATTCAAGTCATCCTCTTTACATTCAGACTCTATAATCGATTGGACTTTGTCAAAATCATCTAATAAATTTAAATGATTATCGTATCGCATTTGGATTTCATTAGCTCCTGGAACTAATGTGTTCATATTATTTATAAATTTTTCTAATAATGTCAATTTTTGTTTAATTGTACCTCTTTTACGGTATAAAATTGAAAGGTCGTTAATCTCTGGTTGGGACATTATTACTTGACAAATATTGAAAAATAGAAAAATGGAAAATTGCACCTTAATTGAAATGGAATACCTACTGTTAAAAATTAATTGCACCTTCTTAATATGCGTAAAATTGTAACAACTATAGTAATTGTATTAAATTGTATTATAAATTGCATAGAATGAATAGAAAATAAATTGTATTATAGGTAATTGTTAAATTGAAAATTGTAAGAATGTACCTCGTACACTCTTGTAAAATGCCGCATAAATTGTCGTTTTAATCGTAATAATTTTCAATAGTTAATTGAATATATTGTTAGATTCAACAGTTTTTTAATTGATAAATCAAATGATCCTAAGATAAAGGAGAAAATAGGATAGAATAATAGGAATTGAATTGAAAATGTACCTGAATTATAGTAGTTCAGTCAGTTAGTCACTATCGCTTGATGCTGCACACGCTACTTTTCTTCGCCACTTCACTGGGCCACTGGAATTACTGGACTGCTGTTTGAATCTTGATAATTGAAAAGCTTAATACACTATTTAATTTTATATTAATCTGGATCGAAGACCAAAATGTTTAATTTGTAGAATTTTCACTGGTTCAAAATAAGATTTCTATATTGAGTGGACTGTATATCTTTTTATTTTTACAAAATAGCACGTATATTACAATAGGTAGTTGTACCCTTGAAGTCAAAGAAACAAGTCGTGAGTTTTCGGCTTCTCGCCTTTGTAACCGTTGACGCTCAAAACAATAAAAATTATTATAAAAACAAAGGGTGACTCCGGTCTGCCGGACGGCGTTGCCACGTTTTAAAACAGTAAAAAATAAAGTCTTAACAGATACTAATATAGAAGGTAAATTGTTGCTGTTGGTCGAGGTGTTTGTGTTTGAAAAAAAATAATTGATATTTTCTAAAATATTAACATTTTCTGAACAATAAGAACTTGAATTATTACTGCTACTGGCTACGTCCCTTCCCAATATTTTTTCAGCAGTTATAACCTTCTGTTGGATGGAGTTCTCAATATATCCTTCTGCAACAGAAGAGGAATTCCATCCACCGTGGCGTTTCAGGTTGGTAATATCTGCACCGGAATCGGCTAAAAGTGTGGCAGACGAACGGCGGAAGCAGTGGCCAGTATACAATTTTGGATTGGGAAGGGTCAAAAACGTAGGTGCATCTTTAATTTATTCTAATTTTTTTTAAATAATATCTGAATTACATAATTACTCGCGATCGTACATAAAATGTAAGCAAAATCTGGATTCATCGGTAAACAGCACACAGCTCCAGTCGTAAGCATTCCAATTTGAACGCTCCCTAGCGAATTGTAATCTAGCTACACGATGTGCTCTGGAAAGTTCTGGTCCTATAGCGGGTCGTCGAGATCTCAGATTAGCTTCAATCTTCTTCTAACTGTTCGTTCACTAACATTCACGTTCCTGACATGTTGTTTCTAATCTCTACAGCAGTTGTATGACGATTTCGTAGAGCTGATGATATCATAAAACGGTCATCTCCGATGGGTAGTTCTTCTCTGGGGGCCAGTTCCAAGACGTCGAATATAAGCTCCCGTCTCTATAAAATGTGTAAATACACGTTGCACGGTACTGCTTGATACCCCAAATCTGTCAGCCACGTAAATTTGACTTCTTCCGTCTTGAATAAGAGCAACAATAGATGCAACAGTTTCTGAGCTTAAAGACATCTTGAAATTCACACTAATTGACATAAGTAAGTAATAAACCATATAACATAACCATATAACAGTATCCAACTAAGCCGTTAGTAAATGAGCAGCACCGGTTCTCGACCATTTTCGCGATTTTAACATGGGAATCTCCATAAGGAAATCTAAGGTCCAAATTAGCGAAAATTTACGGTAAAAGTGTAATACGCATGCGCTTGAAAGGCCTTTATACAGGGTTGATAAAAAGTAACATGAGGGCCTTATTATATACAGGGTGAGTAACATGCTCGAAAGGCCTTTATACAGGGTGGGTAACATGCAGGCTCAAGAGACCTTATTATATACGTCAAACGTCACGCAGTCACGTCAAACGTCACGTTAAACGTCACGTCAAACGTCACGTTAAACGTCACGTCAAACGTCACGCTGCCATGCCAAACGTCACGCTATCACGTTATCAACCCTGTATAAATGCCTTTCAAGCGCATGTGTATTACATTTTTAGCGTAAATTTTCGCTTTTGGACCTTAGATTTCCTTATGGAGATTCCCATGTTAAAATCGCGAAAATGGTCGGGAACCGGTGCTGCTCATTTACTGCCGTTTTTCATTGTTGGAAAAACCAAATGAAAAAAATATCAATAATTATCGGGGTGCCCGTTTTTCGTGCCGGTGAGTGTACAATAAAGAATTCCAACCTATTTTTTAAAATATGAAACTTTAACTTAAAACTACCAATTATTATAAATATTAATATTAAAACACAATTTGTTGCATTCTGTAGATTACTTGAAATTACAGGTCCAGTGGAGTTATTTGGTGTTGGGGTTATATAAAAATATCTTCATTATTTTATATTTCCGGAAAATGAAAAATGCATCAAAAAGCTGGAAAAGATTTTTTTGATGGACTATTTCGTGAATATTTTTATACCTGTAGTCACAATAGGTATAGCTTCCGAAGTGAAAAACTATCTAATGAGATCAAAGTTTGCATAATTTTACTTTCTCGCACTAATTTATTATTTGACACTTTCAAAATTAAAATGCGTGCGGGAAAGTGGGTTAAAACGCACGGTGTAGAAAAAATAGTTTTTTATAGGTACTTCAAAAATGATAACTTTGTATCTAAATAATATCCGAATTATTTATAGAAGAACTTTTGTAGTTTGTTTATTTAAAAAGAAATTCAGAAAAATGCAGCTGAAAATAATGGAGAAAATCACTAGGAAGTTCCGCTAGATCTTACTAATCAGAATAAAAAGATCACTCATGGATTTGAATTTTTCTCTATTTTGAAAAACTAGGGACTAGTGCTGCGAGCAAATATAAAAAAGGTAAAATTGGTTTGAAACGAAAAGAGTTGGACTACAGCGAAGTTTTCCAATTTCTTTAGTTCTACATTTATTGTTTTTTGGACGATTAATGTACATTTCAAGAACAGGGCAATATAAGAAAGTTGGTAATTTTATTCAAAAGAAGTGTTTTAATTAATAATTGTTAGTCACGGAACAATCATCATTGCTTAAGGCATTAACTTAAAATTTAAAAGTTGATTGATGGTTGTCTTCATTTCATTGAACAATTCTATAATGATAGTCCAGGGTCGATAATTTTTAAAACCAAAAAAAATCATAATAGGATGAAACCCATTAGAAAAGGAGGGGGATATGATAAAAATGAAAGGAAAAATAATTTACGGGCGATCTGAGGTTGGGAAGGGGATGGGGGTGAGTTTTTAAGGGTAAAAAACGGTTTTTCTCGATTTCTGGCAAAACTAAAAGTCCTATCGAAAAAAGTCAAATGGAAAGGTTGTAGATAATAAAAAGATCTAAAACTTTTGTATTCACACATTTATCACATAACCTCAAAATTTATGTGAAAAATTCAAAAAACCAAGTTTTTGGTTTTTTATTTTTATCTTTTACAAAAAAATTTTTTTCTTAACGAAATTTTGTGAAAACTTACCTTTTTATGTCCCAAATACGCTGTAATTTATTTAATTAAAAATATTTATTTTTTCACCTTATTTTGAATTAATATCGAAAAAACCCCCTAATTTTCAATCGAAAATTCACCCGTCAAAATATCAGCTTTTTTCAAAAAGTTGGTGTGGTTTCTGTTCGTTGAAATCTCTACTCTCTGATGGTATGAAAAAAAATATACATTACTATGGTAAATATTCTCAGAAAATGCAAATAATGAAAAAAAACTCGAATCCGTTTTTTGAATCATTATGTATAATTTTGAGCAATTTATTAAAATTTACACTTTAATTACTAGAAAAATGTAAGATTTCATGTTATAATCTTTTCTATCGTTTTCCTAGTAATTAAAGTGTAAATTTTAATAAATTGCTCAAAATTATACATAATGATTCAAGAAACGGATTCGAGTTTTTTTTCATTATTTGCATTTCCTGAGAATATTTACCATAGTAATGTATATTTTTTTTCATACCATCAGAGAGTAGAGATTTCAACGAACAGAAACCACACCAACTTTTTGAAAAAAGCTGATATTTTGACGGGTGAATTTTCGATTGAAAATTAGGGTGTTTTTTCGATATTAATTCAAAATAAGTTGAAAAAATAAACATTTTCAATTAAATAAATTACAGCGTATTTGGGACATAAAAAGGAAAGTTTTCACAAAATTTCGTTAAAAAAAAATTTTTTTTGTAAAAGATGAAAATAAAAAACCAAAAACTTGGTTTTTTGAATTTTTCACATAAATTTTGAGGTTATGTGATAAAAGTGCGAATACAAAAGTTTTAGATCTTTTTATTATCTACAACCTTTCCATTTGACTTTTTTCGATAGGACTTTTAGTTTTGCCGGAAATCGAGAAAAACCGTTTTTTACACTTAAAAACTCACCCCCATCCCCTTCCCAACCTCAGATCGCCCGTAAATTATTTTTCCTTTCATTTTTATTATATTCCCCTCCTTTTCTAATGGGTTTCATTCTATTATAATTTTTTTTCACTTTTCATTATTTTTAAAGGCTTCTACCCTGGACTATGATATAAGTGTGTTAATGATTATCGGAATACAAATTTATTCGATTTTGATTCCTAAAACAACAATTTGTTTAGAAAAAGAATAAATTTTCGATAATCATTAATTTAACGAGTTGTATTTGTCAAGACTATTTCACGAAAACAAAACGGTTTTTAGAATTCATTCTTGATACAATTATTTTGACGTTTCTTCGATAATTTGACATTTTCTGTCTGTCAATAAATTTTTATATCGAACAAAACAACCAATGACAACGCTAAACCCACAGATAGAAAAATTGCATGTATCCATATGGTGCCGAAATACAAAATCGAAAACATGATGTTTTCAGATCCTCATATTTAAACCAATCGAAGGCGCGTATTTTGTATTGAGTGAGATAATCGAAATAATTAACAGGAGCGTTGCAAAGGTGGTAAATGTTGTGGAGTTTCTCGAACCCCATGTCAATTCTGGAATCATTCTATCAATTGCCTCATACATAATATTAAATTCACAACTTGTGGTGTAATTTCGTAGCCGGCGCCTGAGCTTTCTCTTAGGTCGTGCATTTTTACTCGCCTCTCACGTTTTTTCTTAACCCCTTACTGCATTATTGTTTTCATCTCATGCAAATATTTTTTTCATATCGAAAACACGTTTACTCTAGGAAAATCACTCGAAAGAATATATTTTAATTATTATGAAAATTTTGCAGTGAAAAAAACTGAATGTGAGTCAAAATTATATTTTGTTATTTTGCATGATCAGTGGAAATAAAACAGTATTGGCAGTAAACCAAACTCCACTTATTTATTAATTGGGAATTGCATAGGATCAAGGTTTTTATTCTCTATGAAAATATCGAAAACAGTTTCTTTATTCAAATAAAAGTCGAATTTTACATTTTTCACAAGATATTTGTGATTTCCCTTTACATTCTGAGTATTTGCAATGCTATTGTAATCTACAAATGAGGATGTGTGGAGTTGGCATTTATCATTGTACTCATCAGCATGCCAGGTATTCCTTTTCCGAAATAATTGACTTGTCCAACTATCTTGGGTAATTTTTCCTGGTATAGCTTTGACATTCGTAAAATCATTACGTGCCATACCTAAGTCATATTCATGTGGAATTACGTCATCAGCATCGAATAGAATATGATTTGCTTTATTATCGAACTGCGCGCCGGGAATGGAATTTTTAGCTACAAATCGCCTTCTGTCGGCAATGGATGTAGTGCGATTTGAGAGAAACAGAACAAGTTCACGTAAACTCTTAATTGTAAAACTGATAGATTCCAGTCTTTCATCTATTGACGGAATGTATTTAACGTCGTTGAGATGTTCACAACAGTTTATTATAACACTGATGATCTTCCCAAATTTGTTGATACCAACACACTGGATACTGCATTCTCCGTTGTGATACTGGACAAAATAGTAGTTTTCCTACAACCACTATGCAAAACACACTTTTCTACACAAATTTTTATACGCAAAGCAGGCCTTTTCTCAATTTTTTTGATAACCGTTGTAAAAGTAATGCGAAAAGTACGCGCTATGGCACTTTTCCGCACCGAAATGTCAAACAAAGCTACCTATGACCTGTCAACTTTTTTGACAATTCAACTTAATTGTATTTCTAATTAGTACACAGTTTTTAAATTGAAACTAAAAGTAAGTAAACTATCTATTTCTTTATTTATTTTAATTTATTTATTATTAAAACATTAACCTATTAAGCATTATTTTAGTAATCATATGAACCAAGATGGAAATAATTTATCATTTGAGTTGTCCAATTCGGACATTGAAAATACTCTAGTTAATGTATTTCTTTCATTAATAAATGTGTAGTAGAAAAAATAATGTGTACAACTTGTACGCAAATCACTTTTCCCACTCGCTAGATTTGCGGCACTCGCCTTACGGCTCGTGCCACAAACTTCTGCGCTCGTGGGAAAAGTGACGCTTTGCGCACTAGTTGTACAATAGTAGTTTGTACAACTAGCGAGTGGGAAAAGTGAGGAGGAGGAGGAGCACGAACTCGAGGACTATGACACCGAACCGCAGTCGAAAAGATCTCGCTATCAATGTAAGTAACTTTTTTCATTATTATTCATTAGCATCATAAAACTTTCACATCATATATTTCATTTTTGCCTTTCTTCCCGCAGAGAAGACTTTGTACGAGACTTCGCCTCAGCGAACACTGAACAAGAAGAAATCTATTTACACATTATGCATTAGTGTTTCATGTATTTTCATTTTTGTACTTTTCATTTTAATTACTAATTTAATCTTTTTGAGCGAAATGAAGTGTTTTGAAGTTATTACATTTTTTACCATTTGGGTATGACCTGGTTCTCCGCATATACGAGTACACCTACATGCAAAGGTAAATCCTTATTACAGCCTTAGGTCTTTACGTAACGGTTGTGGAATGGTATCAGATACGATTTTGGGTTTTAGGAGTGAATAGGCCCCAGGAAAGAGCATAAAACCAAGTGGGAGCTACTTTCCAGAAATGCCAATTTTGGGAAAACAGTATCTAAAATTTGAAAAATTAGGCCAATTAATGCTCTACAACGTTAATATTAATGCTCTACAACGTTTAGGGGGGGGGGTAGGCAATTGGGAGTGATGTTGTAAAGCTACAGCACTTTGAAAATGAGGATATGCCATATTTTAACAAAATTTGAAAAAATTGTCATTTTTTGATCGCCCGTAAAAGTTTATCTATTGGACCGATTCCGGACTTTTTTTTTTGATCGACGGGAAATTGTGCGGTCTTTAAATTACTATATAATAGCTTTTCACGTAGGATTGACCGTTTTAGAGTTATGAGCAACAAACTGAAACAAGTCCGAAAATTTCGAGGTTTTTCGGCCGCCAAAAATTTTCCACAACCTCCTCGAGGTCGAAAACTTGGATTTGACATCAGTAAACATGTACAAACAACATCCTAAACTTTCATTAACTTCGGAATTTTTCGTCGTGACGCCCCTTTTCCACAACCTGCCGACTGGACTAAAGTGCAAATTTCGATAACCTTGATTTGGATGAATCAGTAAAACTATTTTCATGAAAGTGGTCTTCACACAAATAGCTCCTTTGTTTTAAATAAGGAAGATTCATTATAACAAACCATTTTTGTCGTCGTTCTTAATAAGGAAATCTAAAAAATTTCTTGTTTTTATAGTTTTCGTCAGGCACTTTAGTGTAGTACCCATTTGAACATATTGGTGCTGCACACTTATACACTAATCTACCGCTACCTGGAGGCATCTTCAAGCACACACTGAAATACCACGGTGTATTATCTGTAAATACCACTTTGTCCTCGACTCGACTTTTCACACTTTTAGCAAATTTGATTGTCTGCAAAAACAAACGATAAAATTAAAAACATTGTTGTTACCATTATTTTAATTTTTTAACCTACCTATGATGATAATAGATATGGATATGAAAAGTTACTATAAATAAATGTAACCTCAAATTGAAATAATATTGACAATTTTCATGTGGTAAAAGGTGGGGATGGTTAGTTCAGTTTGGCGCATACTCCCCTGGCTGCGCACAAACTATGTGCCAGTATCTTCCATATGTTTTAAAATCTCTCTTTTATTTATCCCTATGGCTCGGACTTTACCGTCCTTGCCGGTAAGCAGTTTCGTTATCCTGCCCAATGGCCAGTTAAATGGGGGAGAATCTTCGGTTCGAACAAGAACAAGTTGATTAACAACAAGATTTGTAGAGGGTCGTTGCCAGCTCTAGATCAGAGAAAGCCGAGAGGGGTCCTCCTTCTGAAAAAATCAATTCTAGGTCACTATGGGTATTAGTACCCGTCAAAATATCATCCATATATGTATGCGAGAAAAGAGCTTGTTGTGCAAGCGGAAATTAATCATAATTATCAGCAATATACTTTAATACCCTGGTGGCCAAATAAGGGGCACAATTTTGCCCAAAAGTAAGACAAGATAGTTTGAGGCATTTAAAAGATTCTGAAGAATGTTCCCTCCAGAGAATATTTTGCAAGTGGCGTTGAGAAGGCGAAATATCTATGAAGCGATACATCATTCTGATGTCGCAGCATAGTACGTAGGTAAAACAGCGGAATCTGCAAAAAATGTCAAACAAATTGTCTTGTACCTGATATCCCTTTGAGGTTGAAGCATTTACTGTCTTATTAAAAAAAATTTCTCATTCCGCCCTTACTCTTAGACGTCACAGAGGAGGGAAGAGTCACGTCACCTTCTTCAAACCGGGAGCTTGCTTTCTGCACTTTTAATATTTTATTAGAATAGAAATCAAGCAAAAAAAAATAAAAAAATACAGGCAAATTTTTTTATAAAATTCCTCAATTTCAACCAATGAAAAAATTACTGAAAAAGCCCATTAACCACTCGTTTATCATCAAAGAGACTAAGCGCTATTTTTCTTTAGGAGAAAGTATAAAAATTTTGCTTTTCAGAAGCTATGTACAGTTCTATTTTGAAACCTTTCAGTGGGCCATTAAGTTTTGTTTATATATTATATTGTTTTCACACATTTCCCGAAAAAGGGCAACGTGTTTTGATGGAAACTAAATTAGGGAAACGGGAAGCTGTTGATTGGAGGGAGGAATGGATAAGAAAATAAGAAATTGGAATGCCTGCCGCACATGAGAGTATATTCGTTGCATTTCTCTGAAAACCATTGTTTTTATAGAGGTTAGTACTCCTCCCTGCAAAAAGACAATACACTTACTGACATTCAGGTACAACTCATTTTCTCCACACGAGTCAATTAATACTTCTACATTATTTTGGAGTTTGATGCAATCAGGGTTAGAATCTATTCTGTGAATTAATTTGAGATCGTCAGCATACTGAAACAGACAATCTGTGCAAGGAGTTGTGAACAATATTCCTTTACATTGTTGTACAAAATTGCTGACAATATTTTCTTTGACACTGTAATTCTGAAAATTGTTTTGAATAATAATTTCAATGTTGCGATAAATTGTACGAATTTTCATAAGCTTGAAAATAAATATAGGGGAGTCATCTAATAAACTTTGCGTTTTGGAATAACTCAGGAACAAAACAATTATGAATATTGAAGGCCTTTCTACACAAATAGCCAATGAGTTGTTTCCACCATGAAATTCCCCTTATCATTAAAAAAACGTGTCGTGCAGGCTGAAAGCTCTTCAAATTGTCTCTTTATTCTTTCTAAATCCGATTATGCTGTTACAATCGCGATTGTTAAATGAATTACTTTCAATTCCCAATTCATCAATACAAAGCACAACATGCTTATTTTGCTCTTAAAAATTATCTACTTTTAAAGAAGAAACTTCGAATAACCATGGACTATTTAATCCGGAATTAATTTTAATCGAGTAAATCATTGAACATACACCGTGGACCTGGCAAACCAAAATTTTACATTGAAACAGTTAATATAATTTTTGCCCCATGAAATACAATCTAAAACATTCAGTATCAAACTTTTTGCAGCACCGCCTATCCTTGGGTTCTTTTCTCTCCTGAGGTAATTGAACTTCCATTAAACTGACTATGTAGGGTGAATTGCAAAAATTTTTGGTTAAATTGTAATACTGATTTAAGGTTATATCCATTATTTTCCATATTTTTGATTCTCTCCTGTGAATACGTGCCTTTAAACGGTCGTGTATACCACAGTATACACCCACATAGTAATGAAAGTTCCTTGCTATAGAGTGGGAGATAGTTTTTAGCGACACCTGCGACAACCCAGCAGTATCCAGACCACTGCTAACGAAGAGAAGGATTTGCGCCTAATTTAAATACATCCAATGGCGGTAAACTTTAAGTATAAAGTATTGTAAATGAATTGAATTGTTTCCAAATAATTCCTCTTTATTGAAAGAAATTCGAGAAGAATAAATATTGACAACTCTTCCAATATAATTCTAATATCGAATTTCTTTCAATGTAGTGGAATTATTTAGAAATAGTACTTTTTCATTTACAACTATGAATAGACTCCACAAAGTAAGAGTTTAAACAGTAAATTTAGGCAGAAAGATGTTGAATAATTTATTTTTAGATAAATAAAAAATTCTCAGTATTTTATGAGCTTTGCTAATTGTTAGAACGTATTTATAATAAACAAATCTTCAAGCTGCTGACAATTCTCAAAAAGCTATTTTTTTCAATTATGAGAATTAATTGCATTGGAAATTTATTAAATCGTTAATAATAAGAAGGCTGCTAGGCGTCTAATTTGGAAACATTTTTTTTTATTATTAAAATTAACGTGCTCGGCTACTAAGGCCACTCGCACAGGTACAGTAAAATAAACAGTAAATATATTATATTTTGTGGTAAAGCTGGACATCTTTTAGGAACTGGAGAACGGTGAGGAGATTATCTGGATTTCCGAGTATCTCTTTAAGACTTCCTTTGAGATTGAGCTGTTGTCTTTTAGCTGTGTACTGTTGGCATTCTAAAATAATGTGTTCAACGGTATAGATGCAGTTACAGGTTGAGCAGAATGGTCGATTGTTGGATGACATAAGGTAGCCATGAGTGAATCTAGTGTGACCGATTCTTAGTCTTCTCAGCACCGCTAGGTTTTGTCTTGATAGACTTGAATCTCTAGTATAGTAAGGGTGGCTTAATAAAGGTTGGATTTTTCGCAGTTTTGTCGAGATGGAGTTCCAATGATCTTGCCATAGAGCCTTGACCTTATGCTTGATCACTTGCTTGAGATCGGATGCAATGTGAATGTTATCTGCATGATAGTTTAAAGTTGTGGCCCTTTTAGCTAGTTGATCAGCAAGTTCGTTTCCCATTATACCAATATGAGATGGTGTCTATAAAATGGTAACTGCTATATTTTGGGAAATGGAGAGTTGATAGGTATCATGGATATTCTGTACTAGAGGATGGTCAATATATATATATATATATCTTTAATGGAGTGTATAGAGGCAAGAGAGTCTGTACATATGCAGACATTTTTATTTGGAACAGAAATATGTTTGACAGCCTGAAGAATACTATAGAGTTCGCCAGTATGTACAGTGCAAGAAGATGATATTTTGGAGGAGAAAATTGGAAATTCTAATGTTGTTACGGCACAACCGACTCCTGTTTCATTTTTTGAGGCATCAGCATAAAGTATCAAATCATATTCATTCTGGTATATTATAGCCAGAAAAGTTTTTTTGATTAAATCGTGTGGTGTTTCATTTTTATTCAGAGTTGTGAGAGATGTGTTGATATGAGGAATGTTTTTCGTCCATGGGGGCATTAAGGGAAGAGGTAGAGGAAAAGTTTGAGAGATATCAATTTTGATTGGCATTGTCTTTAGTAGTGAAGGTTAGGTTGTCTTATTGTAGCGGATGTTGAGATATTCTGTAAGCTATCATTGTTAAACAAGCTGTATTCAGGGTTAAGAGGATTGGAAGATACCGAGATAACATAGTTCAGTAATAATTGTTGACGTCTTATCCATAATGGAGGTTCATTTGCTTCGCAGTAGAGACTTTCTACTGGGCTAGACCTAAATCATTGGAATCAATCAAAACTCAAATTATAATAAAAACTCTTATATTATAAACATTACGAGTATGATATAAAAATATTGTACAGTAATACATAAACGTAATATTTCTACAAAGAGTGATACTATGGACTCAATACAAAGAGAAGAAGAAGAAACCTCCATCCACATACTTTCCAACTGCACATCACTTCAGAATCCTAGAGCACAGCACCTAGGAGATCACTGGATAGAAAAGGAACATTTGCCTAAGTTGAAACCTGCAGACATCCTATAATTCCTCCGGGAAATAGGACTAAAGGAACTAGGGGAGGGTGGTCCACAATGAGACATTTTTTTTCCAGTTATAGTCTATAGTAATTGAAATGTCAGTTGCTCCAAAATAATATAACGTGTACTGTTTACAATAGGGAGAGTAGTCTCCATAAAGTTTACGTACTGAGCTTGCGCACTTTCTTATACTCACGTCAGACGCGTTGAAATTGAAATCTTTAAAATTTGTATACCCCTATTGGGACCGAATTTTTTGCAGTCTACCCTATATTATCGTGTTCAGAATAAATCAGCGCTTAAGCTGATATAAATTTTTTTCTATTATCCAGCTAGAGAAAGTAACTAGTACTGACATACCTGCTTATACCAGTCAACCCAGTAGTTCGTCCAGGTAAATAATAGTCTACCCTACGGCTGCACATTCTATATGTTCTATACTTTACGTCCAGTATAAAATTTTATTATTATCTTCATTTTGCAAATAATTATAAATAATCATTTTTTTTTAAATAATTAAAAATATCCTGTCCAGGATTTTTCTCGTCAACCCATTTTAAATATATTCAATTTATTATAAAATAAGTTTGATTCTCTCATCAACCCGGTAGGTCTCGATTTAGATTCGGATCTTCTACTATTACTATTATTTCCAAAATATGAACTTTTTTAATTTAAATAAAACACTGGCTGTTTAACTTTACTTTAATTTAAACATCAATATCACAAAATATGTTGACAACTTAAAAAGTATAATGCTATAGAAAATAATTTATTTTATTGCAAAATGTCTCAATGTGCCCCATAGTGGTCTACTCTGAGACACGTAGTGGGACACAATGAGACACGTAGTGGGACACAATGAGACAACTACCTATTGAACATATAAAGTAGCAAAATTAATTTCAAATTGAACATATTGGTTTTGTCTCTTGGTTTTTCCAAATAATTTAGGATTTGACAAGATTAGAACAATGTCGCGCTCGGCAACGGTAGTAATTTCGGGGACATTGCAGCTTTGTTTTCTTTCCAGTTTTCAGGCATATTGATATCATTTTTTTGAGCTGTTTCATAAGCCAAACGACGACAGTCTAGAGTTGTTAGACCGTAATTCATTTTTGAGCAAATCTTGAGGTAATCCTCTAATATGTCTTCTTGCTCTTTCGTCATAATTTTTCTGCAGTCATAATTAGGTCTTATTTTGATATTTTCATCTCTGTTCATTTTCTGCTTTCTAACATATCTAAAAGTTGAAAAAAAGGTTTATTGTTTTTTATCTATATCTGTCTATATTTTGTTACCTTGCTAGAGTTTGAAATGAAACTTCCTTCAACTGAGCTGCTTTACGAAGCGAAAGACCATTTTCTAAAACTTAACAGCTTGTCTCATTGACTCCTCTGAGAAAAGTCCTATATTGGTTTTCCGTTTTCGGTTCCTCGCCATAACCTTAAAATATTGAATTATTGTGTATTTCTTACTTGGATGGGGAACAGTGCGACGTCTCACTGTGCCCCATGAAACGTTGTCTCACTGTAACCCACAGGTACATTTTCAATAATTCGGTTTTTTTGTTGTAAAATTCAATAAAAAAAATACATTTCAGAGGTTGGAATAGATGTATCAATACTGTGACTTAACTTACCAGGAATTATAAGGTAATTACTGAAACCACTTTAAAGAAGCAGACATCAAAATCTGACGGAAAATATTTACTTTTGCAGTTAAATTTGTAACACACATCCCTATAATACTCTCAGAACACTGAATCATTCCAAGATTGGGAGGGACTATTTAGGCACCAATGATAAATAGTGGGGATTGCAAGAATCCTACGTTGCCATGTTGCAAAAAAAAACTCGCTGTCTCACTGTGGACCACCCTCCCCTGCTAGTTTCAGAGACTCCTCAGAAACTAAGTAGAAGTAAGGGGGCACAATAAATCTCTTGGGTCTCAGTGAATGTCACCCCAAAACACACACATACATGCATACATACAAATACAAAGAGACTCCACAGATAATGCTATAGGGAATTGGTAAAAGGAAGATAATCAGTAGATGCCATTCAACGACTAAAGCAGATTATGAAAAAATCATACAACCATCTAATACAGTTGAGAATGTTATTTGTAGATTTTTGGTGAGGGACTGAAGAATAATAAAGAGAAAGATAATGAGAACAATATTTGTGCCTGGCAAGAATGAATTACGATTTGGAAGGAAAGGACATAGAAAGAAAGCAGAACTTTTTTCAAGCTCTTTTACTTGCCAGTAACCGTTTTTGTTTGGCAAGAAATTTATTGTGAGTCAATAATTCAATTGGGTCTATAAAGTGCTTGTCAGGTTTGATTTTTAAATACTTTACAAATTTGCCATCTTCTGCTCTTGCTATTATATTCACTCTCTTACACCAAAAAATATAAGCTAACCCTAACAGTGAGTTGACACATTTATGCAATTCCTAAATTCGTATGTTGAGAACAGTTGATTGGATGAAAATTAATTTTTCTCATAATTTCTTCTACTAAAATTAAGACAAGGACATATTCTTGGTATAAGATAGAACAATCTGGATAAACATTCAGACACTAAAAAATTGAAAAAGGTTTTGTTAAACATGAAGCAGTATATGTCCTACCTTCAATAAAATCCAAGTCTCGGGAACTATCTCTGAATAATATATTAGTCCTGCAACGAGTACATGTAACTTTATTCAGAAGTTTTTTAGCGACATATCCGGCAACATAAGTAACTGTACAGCTCCCTATGCGAGTTCTTTTATAATTTGTCAAAGCAAAGGGTATATCAATTTCAATTTTTGGAGTAGGGGGCTGACAACCTGGTAACATTTCACTTGTTAAAAATAATTTAACATTATTTAAAGTTCCCTCACTGAAATCTTTCTCACAGTTAGCCCCTGGTGAATGCGAGGACTTGAAATTATTCATCAGTAGAGCTTTAAATGTTGAAATTACATTCGAAACATTTGGAGATGTATTCCGTGCATTAAAGCTCCTAATTATTCCAAAGACATTTTCGAGAGCATCTTGCTGGAATATAAACAATAAAAAATTATTTGAATTTCTTAATAACTTATTTTCCAAATATAAAAATCCCCGTATAGTCCATATTAAATTGGATAATGAGGGAACAGATTTAAACAGTTTAGTTTTTTTATCACAAAATCTCATGGTATTTAAATATTTTATTGCATCTCTCCAAAATTGTCATGGGGAGATGATGAAGCTAAACCGACCTTCAATGGTTTACTAGTTGTAGCTGTTTTTTGTCCAGAATTTAAGGAGTGAAATAATTGATCCCAAAAACAGTATTAACCTTCCTGTATCGACAGCTAAGTTAAGTTCAGCTCCTGAAAATAGTTATTTGTTTAAATAGGGAGTTAATCTACTTTGCTGCCAAGTTGAACATATAATTTTTTCTCCGATTGTTCATGAGTTAATTGTATTTGCAAATTATTACAATTCCCACAATCTCTTTATTTTAGTTGGCTGCTATGGAAATATATAATCACAGGCAGCAAAGTAATCACTTTCGTGCCTAGGCAGCAAAGTAATCACTTTCGTGCCTAGGCAGGAAAAGTAATACTTTGCTGATTGATATAATAATAATAATAATGTTTATTCAGTAATAAAAGAAAAATTTTTTTTACATTGCGTACCAATATTTTGTAAATAAACAGAAATAATCACAAAAGCTGATGTAGATACAGCTTGTGCGTGATAGGCAATTTAATTTTATACAATATAAAAATAAGATATAGACGAGATACAGCTTAATAAGACATAGTATAAGAGTAATGTGTATGAGTATGAGAGATAAGTAGTATAGGGATAATAATATACTGATATGAATTTAGTGTTTTGTGTGTTGTTATTATTATTGAAAATTTTTATTTATTGTTGTGTTTGTTTGTTGGGCGCCAATGATTTTTAGAAATATATTTTATGTTAATGGTATCATACACTACTTACCGTTTTTCTAGGACTCAGGGTGAGTTCAGGTATTAAATTATTCAATTTTAATTTTTTTTTTAACTTTAATTATATAATAAAACTTTTAAGGCCGGTCCTGTGTCCTTGCCCTTGAAAAAGTTCAATAGTGTATTAAGTTTGCCAACCTTATGAAAGAAAGAAATTTAGTTTTGTGATCAGTGAAATATCAGTAAGTTTATTAATTTTCTTCTTAGTGTATTGATACAGATTTAAAATTAAATATGTGGACAAAATTGTTTTTTGTACTCTTGTCTAAATGGTCTTTCACTCCTGAACATTCATACTAATGAAAATTAAAAGCTAATTAAAGTTAGTATACAAACTTTTCTTATGAAATTGGAAACATATGTTTAAACAAAATGGACGAATCTATTACCTCAACAATGAGAGATAAATATCAGAGTTATATTATCACCATACACATGTAAGTTAATGATTCAAATTATATTTTATCGAATACCTTTTCTTCTTCTACGTTTTGAAATTCTAATAATTACTTCTTTTTATGTTTCAGACCGGTCTGGGCCTGTTCAGTCCTTGATTTGGATTGCTTCGCTTAGGTTCCGTCGTCAGCTTGGAGAATTTTCAGTATAAATGGCCTCTAGTTTCCATTTAAAGATTTATTTGAAAAGGTTATTAACTTAAATGGATATTTACCACGGGATTTTTAACAGGAACTTGTTGGACAGCGGTTAGTTTCACTTTTAATATTTATTTTGAGTTGTTTTACTTTATTCTAACTTGAAGTTTAATTATTTTTATAACATTCAAAAATTTCTTTTTAATTCTGTATCTCTATTTCTAACTCAGGGACATCTTCCTCCCCGTTTCTAATCAATAACAACGTAATTCTTTTTTTTTTAAATCAACAAACATGTGTCTCTTAGTTTTAAGTTTATTTTTTATCAGCTGACCAATCAAATTCATTTAATAATTTTTAATTTTTATTAATTGACTTGAATGTTTAATGTTGCAGTTACTCTTGATTCCAACACTAAAGTAGGGTCGACCTTTTCAATAGTCGAAATTCAATAGACCATAATCTCATTGGTACCGGTTAAAAAATTTTAATTGTTTTTATCGTTTTGTAAACTAACTGATTTTAATTAAACACATTAATCTTAATCCAATAATTTAATAACAAAATCTAACTAAATAAAATTAAACAAATTACATATAATTTTCAGATTATGAAATCCAAAAACAACAACAACAATAACTGTGACTCCACTCCTATAGACTATAACACACATGCATAATATTCAGGCCTGTCATTCACTCTTAATTCTAAAACTACAATTAAATCAATTATTTTCATACAATACCAAAAAATTAATAAAATCAAAAATTAGCAAAAACTATGAAATTATCTGAATTTCTCTCTTCACTAAATTTGTTTCTATGACAAATAGTAATAAAAATGGGAAAACGCTTATCTTGAGATTGTAAGCATTGCTGTAACAATCTTATCCTATAAACTTTTCATCCTATATGGTGAAGTGTACCGGTTGAAAAATCTACATGCAATTTCTTCAACTTAAGGGCTCCTTGTAAATTCTGAACACTCGACTATTATTTACGTTAGCTTTAATGGGTGGGAATTATTTCAAAACTTTTTATGGTGGGAATTATTTTACAATATAATAATGTATTTTTGCAGAACTCGAAAACTTTTCAGCGTTTTAATTTTCAAAGTGACTCAAAAGTGACATTAGGTTACTTGGTTTTTATGAAAATAAATAACCCATGGAGACGAAATGTATTTTATTAATAATTTGACAGATGCCAAAACCAATATTGAAATGAGGTTATATTATGAATGTCATGATGACAACTAGCTATAGGAAGTTTTACGTATTATTGACACTTGCCAATGTTGGAGCTACTCGTTCTCCAACATTTAATTTTATGTTCCTTTTTTAATATGAAAGCTTATTATTAATATCTTTAAATACTTCATTGTTGTTTTTATCGTTTAATTTCAAAATTTTAAATATTATTTGACATTCGTTTTTATTTCTGTTACTAAGGTCTTTTCTTCCGTTCAAGTTGACAAATCTAAGTTCACTCCATAGACAGAATTAATATATTTCTCTATGGTTCACTCTTAATTATCTATGTTCATAGATATACCCTTTCTATTTTTATATCAGATTTTATAACCTAACTAATATTTTTCTATTTTTCAGGTTCTTTCTATTTAGATTAATATGTGATTAATATTAACTTTTTATAGAGCTTTTGAAGATTGAAGATTCTGAAAAATTCATATGAAAAAGATTTTAATAATTTAGAAAGAAGTTATCAAGATTTCTGTTTACAGTTCGGATTAAAGTTCAAATATATTTCAGGGGATTTGTTTATTTTTATTTTGTCAAATTTAATTCAAATTTTAGTTTATTTTATATTAGTTACATAATAAATTTGAAACTGTCATCTCTAGTTTGATTTATTTTTGTTTATTGATAAGAGAAATTTCCCTTTTAAATAGTTTTTATTTTTATAATTTTATATAGAAATAACCCTTGTTTGGTGTATGTGATGTATGATACCATTTTCCATATCAATACATCGCTATAGGATTTTCTCTGTAAATATAATTCAAATTGAAAGTATACTTACAAAACAGAACAGTCTGCTTGTGTGTGAGAATGCATATAGGTGAACCAGTAATTATGTACTATGTACATGTATATCAGTCAGCAAAATTGATACTTGCTGCCAATTGGAGGAAAAAATATAATTTGCAATAAAATCAGAAAATGACAAAATCTTGATGGAACATTTTAAAATGTTTGACCACATGGGTTTGTTTTTATCAATGTATCAATTTTTGTATTAGATAACACATTATTTTCTATTTTGATATGACCAATTATTATAATACACTATTTATTCTATAGAACCTCCATACAACTATCGCTACTTGAAGTTTTTCAAATGGTGAACAGTTATACTATTATTTTTTTAAATTCAGTTATTAATATACTCTATGAAAATTACTTACTCCACTCTACAATTTTCAGAATCAAACTCCCAACTTGGGTACAGTTCTTAACCTTTATTTTTTTTGTTCCTTACGACATGTTCATTAGTTAATTTGGGACATATTCGAATAGGCTCTGATGAATCTATATTATAATATTGCTCGATGTGAGGAATATCAAATATAGGCACAATCTCCTTACTACCAATGGAAAATCCAAAATATTTATATTCTGTTCCTTCTCGTGAGAATACTTCTTTTGTTTCTTTAATTAATTACCTGATTGCTGCTCAATTTGGTCTACCTTGATCATATACAATAGCTACCACATTTAAACCAATTGCCTGTAGTTCTATAATGATCCTTTTTATGAAGTTTTTCAATATCCTGCTAGTTGTTGCTCCATTATTAAAGGTATAACAGATCGGTTGTTTCCATTTGCTATACACTCCTTTTATCATGAATACGTTGATGTGATCAGCTAAATTGGGAAACGTGAAGATATATACAAAACATATTAATTTTGAAAAATGTACCTTGTATATATGTATGTTACGGTTAATACAAGAAAATAGTTAATTCGCGAATTAACCGGCTAAAACGCGAATTATCCAACACAGCCGGTTATTACGGAAGAAATAACAATAATTGGAAAATATTCGCAAATTATTCGGTTAAAACGCGATTTAGACAATATGATCGGTTATATCCGATAACACTTAGCTCTTTCGCGAATTAGTCGGGTAATAAGTTCAGTAAGCAATTATTAATGTCGCATTCATTCATTCATAGACGTACGTATAGGTACTGAGCTGTGATTTTTATTATATAAGTAATACAGAATAATAAAATATGTTCTCTAAAATTATAATAATGAAAAAATATACAATACCTATGGATCAAAACTTATAGGTACCTACTTTTACTACATATTACTTATTGGAACAGGATAGGCTTGAATGGCACTGAGAATTACATAACAGATTTTTCGACTTAGATCTACATTTTTTGGTGAAACATTTGCTTTTACAGTTACATTTTTGAAATTTCTGTCCTCCGGAAATTGACTGGTTCTTGGCAATTTTTCTTAATGATTTTTTTTCACTTGACACACACTCTAATGGAATTAACTCTCGTTTGCAAACAGCAAATTCATTTCTAGAGTATTTTTCACGAATAGTACCGTTTTCGTTACCTAATTCATAATATCCTTTGTCATTATCAGCGTGTACAATCGTCAGCAATGCATTATTGAAGTCACAACGTCCTCTATCTAAATCTGGAATAGGGACTTTGACAGTATCCCCTACGCAACAAGATGGAATTTTTTTTTTCGATATACGCTTCATTTTTTCAGATTGTTTCTCCAAACGTTTTTTAGCTTGTGCTCTATTTTCCAAAATTCTGATCTGCTTCATACAAATATCACACTTTTCACCTCCAGTTTGACAAAGACACTCATTTAACACATCAGTTATGTCGTTTCGTTCTTCTCTCAATTTATTATTATCTTCAATACAGTTAATATTTTGCATGTTGTTTTCGTGGACTGCGATTACTTGAATTACTTGGTGATTTTCAACTGTTTCTGCCGAATTTGGTACATCAATTATTTCAATCTGTATATTCTCATGTGGTATATCATAATTTTCTGACTCTTCCTTTTCCTCTTCTACAATTATTTCATAATTTTTATCTTTTATTTGAACTTGTATATCTGTATTTTTGTTGAATGTTTGATTAATTGTCTTATCAATGCCTATTTCTTCCATATGAGATATGTTTTCATTTAGATCTTTTCATTTAGAGTATTTTCCGTGCTGGTATTCTTCACTATATCTAAGAGCTCTTCTTCGGTATTAATTCCTTCAATAAGTTCTTTGGGTAGTTTGGAATCTAATAAGCCAATCTTTAATTCCATACCAAACATTGCTCTGTACGGTGAACGCTTTATTCCGTCATGGTATGCACGATTTTCCATCACTTGAACAAATTTAAGACAATCCGACCAGTTATTTGTGTTATTACCTTTCAGCCATGTCGCTAGAATTTTTTCTACGTCTTGGTTGCATCTTTCAACACTTCCCTGTGATTGGCTATGGCGAGGTTTTCCGGTAACTGGTTCAAGTCCAGGCCAAATACTTTTTAATTGCTCCAGTATACGGTTACAAAATTCACGTCCATTGTCAGAATTAAGAATCATTGGTGCACCGAATATACAAAATATATCAAGTATTGTTGTGGCCACTTCATCAGCTGTTTTGGATTGTAGGGGTCTCAATTGTACGAACTTTGTTAAATGATCCTGATAGACTAGTATGAATTTATACTGCCCATCAGGATTCGATTGCATGTAAATGAGATCTACTTGACATCGGCTGTTCATTTCGGAATGAATAATGGGTTTCACAACTAATCCCTTTTTCATGGATTTTTGTTTCATTAAGCATGAGGTGCATAAACTAAGGTACAGTTGGTTCGTTGGATCTTTTCTCATGCGTCATCATTTATATACAAACGCAATAAATCAATACATTAAATAACACGTAGGTCGTAGTTGTAAACAAAGTCTTTGGTCTGCCAACGACGTCAACGTACAGATTCGCGTTTAACCTATCGCCGACATTCATCATATGGCTGTCTCTGTTTGTTATATTACGCTGTAATGGAACAAACGGTTTCATTTCGGGGGTTAAGATTCTGTCAGTAGGAAAGAGACGTAATACAAAAAGTGAAGCGTGCATTTCCATAACGTTGTAGGTGCCAAATTACAAACTTTTCAGGAGGAAGAAAAAACATATTTGTATGAAAACAGTTTTTATTTGAACTTTCACAAATTAAAAGCAAATAGCTTTCAGGATATTATGTAATAATAACACGCCTTAAAGCCATAATGAGCGGTAGGTACTTGAAAAAACAATATAAACTTAAGTTATAATTCCACAACGTTGTATGTGCCAACAGAGTTGCAAGTAAAAACGTTGTATGTGCCAACTTTTTAACTGGTATTTTCTGCAGTAGGGATTTGATCCGCATGTCTTAATTTCTTCTCAAAGTACTGCTTAGCCTCACCGTGAAGATATGGAAGCATTTTTTCAATATCAGATTTCTTTTTTTCTGGAATATCAATATGACTTCTAGTTTTTGGGAGGTGTATGTTCTTAAAATCTTGTAATGTAACTCCAGATTTGAGTATGTTTATCTCATTCCATACAGGAAACTCGCCAAAATTTTTAGCCATCATCACCACACCAAAATTCTCCTTTGTAAGACGAAGCTGCGTAGCTGATGAAATTCCTAGTTTCTTCGTGTTAAGTCTGTCATAAGCAATGGTTTTAAAATCATAAAAGTCCTCAACCACCCTGCATACGAATGGATTTTTCTGAGCCGCACTAGTGATAATGCGAACAATATCCATTAGGGTATAAGCCTTGCACACTTTCTTGCGTTTCTCTATAATCGCGAAATCTCTATCGCAACTAAGGAAGGTGTGTCCTTTTACAGGAAATTTGTGAACGATTTCATCAAAAACATCGTTTGCTAGCAGGGTCAGGTACATAGCAAGATTGAACTGGTTTTTATTTTGTCCCCCGCAATTATCGGACCACAAGATGAGCTTTCTCTTTTCGCGACTGTTAATTTCTTCAGTAAGGTAAGTGTATAAGCAGGAGCTAATTTCCAGTGAACCCCTTCCTCCAAAGTCTTCTGTCCACAAACACATGAATCCCTTTCCTATGACAGAATCGTGGATTCCTAAGTTACATACTGCAAGCTGTTGTGAATAGTACATTTCTGAGTGTGTTAATTGAGGAATGTACATTTGCTGCTGCATATCGAACGCAATAACATAGCAATCAGATGCATTTGCATTTTTTGTGTCACTTGACATTGCCTTAGTAGCAGCCTCTGCCTGCCGATGGTGAAGTTCTTGTTCTCCAACAGCAGCCCCGTCTCCCAATTTTATTTTAACAGCCAAACTGTCACATGTAGAACATGTGTCTACTTTGGGCCTAGCAAAAGATAAGTTAAATTTTGATATAAAAATTTCGTTATACCATTGCCGAGTCACAGGTGGTTTGTTAGGTGGCTGGTATTCAGCACAGTATTTCTCCAAAAAAGCACGATACATTCTGCTTACGTTTAAATCTGGTGACAAGAAGAGCTTATCCGGGGTTTTCATTCTTGCATAGTGGCTCTCATATGTGGGAAAACTGGCAATATGTTCCATAATTTTGTTAGTCCAGTCCGTTTTGGTAAAGGTATGTCGCACACCTCCTCGTCTTTCCGACACGTCCATTTTACCAGCAAGAATTTTTTCTCCCAAAAGTTGCACTCTTCTGGGAGTTATGCCAAACGTATTGCAAAATGTTTTAAGGCATACCCTTACGTCTGAACCTCCAGGCATTAATAAACAGTAACTAAAAGAGTGACTCCTCCTACTTTCAGAGGGATGGTCATACTTTCCATGCCGTCTCCTTTTGATTAGTTGAGGATGAATAAGGCTTTGAAGATAACCTTGCTGCTTACTGTAATCGGACATTTTGTAAAATTCCTTGAACAACTCAACACGGTATGTTAAAGTTATGGATCGGCATGCCCATGAACACTTGCATGTCACCTAAAGCAATACAGCAAAATTAAAAATAAAGCCCAACAAATTGCCCTATATTAATTTACCTGAGATGTGGGAATTTTCTCTGGAACCGCTTTCTTAGAGCCTCGAGAAACATATGCTTCTCCAGAATTCCTCTTTTTTTTTGTTGCATTCTTTTGCCAACTCTCTACACATCGGCGTCTCTTTTTAGAACATTTCTTTAGGGCACCGGTTTCATCCATGTCAGCTTTTAATTGTAACGTAATTATTTTATTTTAACGGCACCAACTAAGTCACGTCTGCACATAAAAATAATCGATGAACTAACCACGTTGTTACTAGTGAATAGAGTTGCACTACGGTACTTACAACGTTATGACTTGCAGAGCCCGTTTATCCCCACTTTTCCCGCCTTCGGCTAGGAATATACGCGCAAACAAATTTCAGGTCATAAAACATGGCACTTACAACTGATTTCTCGAGAAAAACCCATCTGAATCATTTTGGCACTTACAACGTTATGGAAATGCACGCTTCAAGTAGTGAATCATTTCATACATGGGAAAAGATTCAGCGAACAGACTGTAAATAGATATACTTTCCTGGGTAATATCTTTATATTTTTCTTCATCTCCTGAACCATTCTATTGCGGCCACCATGTCCAATAGCCAAATAAGTTGCGTGGATAATACAAAAAAATCCTCATTGGCTACATAATATTGAAAGTCTTGTTCATTTGGTTTTATAGGGGTAATTAATTTCTCAACGCCGCCTATGGAACACACATAATAACGTTTTATGCGGCGATATTGTTGGGAAGTTTTGGAGGCGGTATTTTTTGCTTGTTTGACACATTCAATTGTATTCTTATATTCGTCACTATTTAAATATCCGGTATTTGCACTTTTGGTTACTGCAACTTTGAAAAACTCTTCATTGAAACGCGTTTTAAAATTGTTTACACTTTCAGTATTACCAGCCATGTTGACAAAAGACCAAAAACTGAGACAATAAGCGTTCTATGCGGTTGCTTTTGGGTAATTCGCGTTTTAACCTGTTTACGCTGGATAATATGCGAAACAAGAGCGGAACTATGACCTATTCGGGTTTTATCCTTGATATTCGGTTAATTCGCGTTTAAGCCGGTTAATTCGCGAATTAACTATTTTCTCGTATTAACCGTAACATGTATACAACATTGCTTCATGAAAATCCTTTCAAGTCTATTTATCAATAAGGATTGTTATTTTTTGTTGTAGTTGGTACACACACAAAAGCTGTCTGTCATTGAAGTTTTTATATGACAATTATTGTATAATCTAAAAGGATTATTGAATGTAACATTATTAGCTGTCTGTTCCATAGTCTTCTATACCTTCGATAAAGTCTGACTTTTGATTATATTGTAGATTTGTTGCCAAATACATTTAATCAAAAATAGGAATGCAATTTCTATCTTTGACTGTCATTTTTTCAATTACCTCTTTAATGCGTTCAAACATAACCTTGTTAATACCAGAGCTTATTGGTAATTTATTCAATAGAGCAGTCAAGGTTCTTTTTGATGGTAAAGAGAAAATTTTTGATAGAATTCTGTATCCTTTTCCACTACTCTTGAACAATGTCAGTGCCAACATCTTCTCCTCCTCAGTAAATCTACTACCTTTGGGATGTTTGGCCTGTAGTCGAATTTGTGAAACTATAAATGTATATGTTGCAGAATTGACACGTGTTGCCAAGCTTTTAAATTGTTCAGAGTAGATGGTCTATGTATGTTCCACAATAGGTATAGGGAAATTAATGTTATCCGCCTCCGCCAAAATGGGCTCCACCAGCGGGGCGGTGCGGGGGTAATCGACGTAATCGAGAGTATAGATATACCGGGGATGGTTGAAAGTAGCGCAATGCTGTCAAAAAAGGCACTAACACCTAACTTCGTTACTATTGGTCCGATTTGAATGGAACAAACGGCATTATGTATGGAAATTGATGTAATATATGGAGAGTATAAGCATGCGCAATAATGCTACCATAAAGGCACTAGCACCTAGCTTCATCCGATTCGGATGGAACGTCAGGTCAAATGACACACGTCGAAACGTCACGTGACACGTCAAATGATACACGTCAAACGTCACGTGGGACGGGAGAGAGGTGCCAAACGACTCCTAGCGACGAGTCTCCTCACGGGGTGGTGGGGGGACATCCCGGTGCTGACTAGAAGAAAAGGTGAAGAGGGGTAGCCAAAGTGCAGTCTACTACACACCAAACTTCTTTTGTAAAATGTCTTCAGAAGTGTACAGTCATCGTTTTGACGAGTTCATTAAGAATATTGGAAAATTGAATAAAGACATTGCTTTTTACGAAGACAAAAGGAGGGTTATAAATCAACTCGAAAATCTTTGCTTGTCTGATGAGGAAGGACAGACGTGAAGAAGTCTTCGTATAAACTGGGTGCCTGAAGAGGTCCATCAGTTAGCCCGTAGACTGCCGCAAACTACTTATCCGTTAAGACGTATTCAACCTACACCATGTTCAACAGAACAGAAAAGGATATAGAAAATGAAATTAATAACGTTTACGCCATGTCATGTGTAATATTAGTGGCTGTATTTGTTTTAATTTTGAAAATTGTAAAAAGAAAATTCCAATCTTCATGTAATATAAAAGTTGATGAATATACAGAGTGTTTCAATAAAACCCATGTTTTTTTTGAAAAAACTTTGTTTATAATGGTAATACAGTATTTGGAAACCAGTGGCGGAGGCGTTGTACATTTCTTTCGGTACACGAATATACTCCAGTGGCGTGGCAGGGGTTTGGATCGTGGACAAAGTTTCCTGTTGCACACGGCGTACCATCAAATTTGCAAAAATCAATTATGCGTGGAAAAATACCGAAAATGTGACATTTCTTATCCAGAAATTCGGCTTTTTGCTGTCCTCGAACGTAAATGTAGTCTGCGGCATACAATAACTTGCTTTTCAATATTTCATTTAGTTTAGAATATTCTACATCTCCTGAAGAGTATCGAATACCATGCACATTCCTTTCCAAGTATGATGTAGTCGTCTTGTCTGCGTCGCTCAATGTGGAAAACGGTTGCGGTGGTAAAAATATGTAATGCGAACCTTTAAAACCAATTTCTATGCTGAGTTCTTTGACAACGAAATGACCTTCTACAACAAAACCTTGGATGTCTACGAATGCTACTCTCATGTTGACGTCTGCTCGAACACTATCTGATTATAAAGTTTAATATGCTCGTTAATGCAGTGAATTTTGGAAAAATTCTTATTTTAAAACTGTCAAATACGCACTCTAGCGGTAGACCTACAATTTTGAAAATAATTTCCAGGCTTTTCTTTAGGCCACTTTTATCATGAAAATTTTTTTCCCGAGTCTGTGGTATAATCCACTCCTGAGATATGGCCGACGGCCGTTCTTAGTTAGCCACCCACAATTATAGACTTATCTTTATTGATTAGCTTGTGTTCATATCACATCAAAAAAACAACGGCGACATTAGGACTACCTACATATCATAAATTTTTTTACAATCATCAATTTTACATGATGTTAAAAATACATAAAATACCAATCGCCGAATTACAATCAAAATTCACTGTCGCCATACCATGTAATCCGTCGTAAGTACATGCAAAAAAGCACCATTGTTTATACAAACAACTAGAATCAACAATTCACTTTTTGGAAGTTGAACTACGTATTTAAAAATGGAACTTATCGTTACATGAAGTTTCCGACAAAGCTTTAAAAACAACCACATACAAAAAAACCAAGAAATCAATTAACAATGTAGACACAATAAGTGATTTACTGAATTAAAAATATCAATTTATAAATTAATTCAACCATTTCTAAAATGAAAAAAGATTATACATTTAAGGGTTATATATGCAGACTTACCTTCAGGTAAGCTGGCAGAGGGAAAATAATGAAATTAGCGGAAAATGCATAAAACCCTGAAAAATTTGGCAGTTTCACACAAAAACCAGTACTTACACACAAAACATAAAATTTGAAAAAGTGTAAAATGAAATGAAAATAAATAATAATTATTTAATTTTTTTTGTATATTATATAGATATATAGATATTGAAGTTGAAAAGAAATAAATAAAATAAATAATATTGAATGATAAAAATATACAGAGTGTTTTATTGGGAAAGGGCCTAATTTTAACTGTAGATGGGGATCACTTTGGTGGTTACAAAAATCTATATTCAATGAGTCTTCTGCAATTTATAACCGAGATACAAGGTGTTTTATAAATTTATTCCATTTCTTTCGAACCTCATAACTTCCGAATCATCCTGTATATTATTTTGAGATTACCTAGAGACTCCATCGAAAGCATCTTCAAAAAGATAATGCAGGTACGGCTTAACAAAAAACTTCAAAATTTCGTCTTTCCTAAAAACAACACTCTGTATATAGATTTTTTGGAAATCAAACCCTATTCCATATTTGTGGTCAAATTCCCTATTTTGACTGTCACTTATCATAGTACTAATGTATTTTCTCGGTAGTGTATCATATTGTTCTAAATAATCTTGCACCGATTGTTTTGCAATGTCAGAAAATCGATCACTTGTTGACGGCTGCAAATCAATTTGTTGTTGATCTTGTTGGTTAGTCTCATCACCATTTTGAATTTGTTGATTTATATCATCCAATTGAATATTTTCAATTATGGCTTTTTTCAAGTCACTTGTATCATGATAGTCGTTTCCTTCTTATTCTTCTACCATAAATTGTGACATAGTATTTTGATTCGCATCAGAAGACGTTCGAGTTTGATTGTTTTTTTGAGAACTATCTAATTTGTTTTCAATATTTTTCAAATATTTGGTAATAGGACTGAACATATCTTCCTGAACGACTTCACCTTGTTTTAATTGTTTCAATTTATTTTTTATTATGTTACCCTTTATTATGAGACGTCTTTTTAAATCTTTATTGACCATTATTTACAAGAATACGAAATTATCAGAAAGATATTGATCAGGTCTCGAACAGGTCTGAACAGGTATTGAACAGGTCGAGAACAGGTTTTAAGTTCACAGTTAAAACTGACTGAAAATAAAAACGAAATTTCTTTTATACATTTTATTTGAACAAAAAATCTCCTATACAAGTGAATATAATTTCAGGGTTCTGGAACGTAATCTACCAATTCCATATTCACTATGCTGTTGGTTATATGGAATATAAGTTGCATTTAGTTGATGTTGTGGTTTTATGGTTCCATTTTTATAAAGGTATTCAATTCCATTGATGTCATCATGACTAGGATCATAGCCCAATTTATCCATGTAATCTTTATTCATTACTGAATTATAATTATTATTGTCAAGTAATCCAAGAAAATGTCCTATTTGATGAACAATAACCAACTTCAGATTATAATCATTTGGGGTGTGATTTTTAATATTCATATCCCATACAATATTTTCCATTATGTGTATTTCATCACATTGTATGTGATTTAATATTGATCTCGGTACTATTGTATGCGAAACTTCGTTAATATCATTTTGAATATCGAAAAAGAGTTTACATTGATAATCAGGTAAACATGTACCACTCAACCGATGTGCATGTGTGTCGAAAACAAAGTTAAGCAGCGGTGTCTTTGTGTAACAATCAATTTCACAAAAATAAATACCAGTACTATTAGCGGCCTGAATCACTTCCATTTTTGCTAGACTAGCATTCATTGCACACTAAGTTATAGATGTTTTGCGAATGGTTTTCGATATACATTGTAAGAAAGACCTTCACTCACCACCAACAACAACAGCACAAGAATTGTGTTTGAATTATACATATGCAAACTCAGCAATATTTCAAGGTTATTTTATTATTATTATTTTTTAAAACATTTTCACTACATTTGTCAGAGGATTATAATTAACTATACGATCATGTATAATGACACAATAAGAACATGTATTTGTTGGTATATTTTTACTGGTTTCAAATTCCAATCTGATGTCCACGCTACCAGATTTCAATGATTCATTTTGTCTGCTACAATCAATAGCAAAAGTTGTTGCGAGTTCTTTGAATTTCAACATGCTAAGACACGGATCACTAACATACTTGTAATATGATTCTTGGAATCGTGCATACATTTCATATAATACAGCGTAGTAGTTTTTATCAAAATTCAAATTATCGTGGGGATACATTTCTGAATTAAGGTATAATTTCATGTTTGTAACATTACAGTGATCGAATCGACTCAAATTCTTCACTTTTTTTTGCTAGATTGAGATCCAATTAAAACGTAACGAGGTTTTTCCAACAAACTAGTAGTTTTAATATTCCAATTATATCTCATTGTTTGTGGTATCAAAGGTAATTAATGACACTCCCAACTGCGAAACGCAATTTCCAAGTTTTTTCCATTTTCAATAAATTTGAATAAACGTAATTTTTCACTATTTGATACTTGAATGTGTGGTATTTTCCAAACAATGCTCGTTAAACTAATTTTTACTTTTTCTCCTGCCTTTGTAGAAACCACTGCATTAACATCACTTGACGCTCTAATTAGAACAAGCTCTTGACGTATATTGATAATTATTTTGGTGAAATCTTCGAAAAATCCCAATAAAAATTTCAAGGCTAAGCAAACATTGAAATCCCCATCACTATCAATAATTTGTGGTGTTGTAGTAGGACTACAACCTACACTATTGTATTGCAATCCCTTTCTGATAATGAAACATAACCCTTCATAGTAATTGTTATACCTGGATTCCGAACTCTGTCCACAACACATCCTCCAATTTCATGACGAATTTCATCAAACAAATAAGAAATTCCATTATTCATAAAATTCAAGGTCGCACTTTTTTTTCCATCTCCATCAGTAAAACGACCATCGATGTATAAAAAACTTTCTGAGGGTAGAGTGTGAAGATCTTGTGTTTGAATAGGTATTCGTATTTCGTCGGAATTGTTAAATGTTGTATTTGCATACGGAATATGACTATGCATTTCACGATTTATAATTGAATTGTCCTCCAGAACCTGATCTCCAATATTTAAAATATTAAAACTCATCACGTTTGCTAGCACCACAATTGAAATTAAGTAGAAAATTTACTCCTGTTCTAAAAACAACTTTTAAATTACACCAATATCTTCTTATTCTAGTGGCACCACGTCGTCGTCGTCGTTTCGTTATGATTATAGTAATTTAAATCCCAGAGATATTAAAAATAACTTGTTTTCCGGTGTCAACTCTTGCAAATTTTTCTTTGAACTAAAAGCTGTGTTTGATTGTTGAGTATTTATACTTATTCGAGGAGTATTGTAGATAAAAACCATAACTAATATTTTCTCAAGAGTAATCTTACCGTGACAACTTCTTTGTTAAAATTAACTGGATTTCCATCTTGATCAACTATTTTAAGGTAAATCTCATCGATATATCTACTGATTGCTGGTAGATAGATAACATTTTTTGGGATTTCAACAATTTTGTAGCCTGGTGGTACATTTGGATAGAATATGTGTATAATGTGTACCTGATTGTCGTTACTGTGTGAATTCGTTACCAAGTTACATTCAATAAAAATTCACTTTCGTAATGTTAATAGGATAGTCTCCTATGTGTCTCTTACTTGCTTTCAATTTTTGTTTTTTGGAACCCAATAACTGACCTATGGTATTTGGCATATCAAAATTCATTGCTCTATTGCTCTTCACCTCACACTTGAGTGCATTATTATTCACTTCCATTATTAGCACAGTAGGATCATCGGATTTCTTTGCGGTTCTTTTTTGTATTGTACTTTCTTCCATAAATTCACGACGATCACTAGTTGTTGTTGTGCCTTTAGTTATAACATTTTGCTCTACACTTTCCTGCACATGTTTATCACCGTCAGATTTCATCTCGAGTTCAACAATTCTTGAATTAATATATCGATTAAGGTCGTCAACTTCGTATGATCCACAATATTGTAACCATTTATGTGAAAATTATTGTTGATTTCGTCTACATTAGGAATTGTATTGTATGTCATAAAATCAATCAAACCTATAACATACTGTTCATTTCCATTAAATGATAGGGGAGGATAGATTTTAGTTGATAATAAGGAATTTCTACCAGATAATACAAATGTATACGACATTATCACTACGGAAAGGTTATAAATTGAATGAAAGAATACATCTTTGAACAATTTTAATTATTTAAAAAATTTAAACACAAGTGTCCACAATTATAACTATTTTTTTTTATGAATTTCATGATTGTATAATATTTGACATGATCCACTTGAATGAAAGTATGACAAAGCTTCCAGTGGAGGTCTCAAATTACCATAACTATCAAAGTAAACTAGTTGTGATCCAATTTCCTTATAAGCTGTCCAGTGCGTTCCCGAACTATTCTTATCATCCAAATTAATGATTCCACTTTCATTGATTCTTATTTTTTTGGGTAGCGCATCTCTAATGAAAACTCCACGAAAATATGGAATTTTTAAATGTTTTGCATACTTGACTAATTCTATATTTGTTAGTGCACGTTGTGGTGATTTGGGGTTATTCATAAAAAAAGACCCAAACCATTTTTGTAGGGTTTCAAATATAATTCTTTCGACCATCAAAACAAACTCTATATGAACCATCAGATTTTTGAGTTAAACAAATAGGTGAACAATATGAAGATCTACTTTCTTCAATAACTCCTAATTCAAGTAACTTATCAATTTCTTGGTTTAAGTATCCTTGTAAAGCTTGAGGTAATTGATATTGACTCTGCTTAAAAGGTGGAGAATCTCCAGTATCAATAAAATGTTCTAAGAGATGTGTTTTACCAACCCATCCTTAGGACTAAGAGATTTAAATGTTTCAATAACCTGATTAAGTTCATCAGTTTCCGTTGAAGTTAAATTTGAGACATCCTGTACGATATTAATTACATTTACAGATAAAGAATTTAAGTTCATAGTGAATTTAGAAAAATCAATTTTAATATTAGAAATTTTAAGAAAATCTATACCAAGTATGACTGTATGTTTTACTGAAGGTGAGATAAATAATGTATTTGTCCGAGATATATTATCTAATGTGACATAAGTTTCCTCTGAACCAACCACATCATAAAGTTTTCCATCAGCGGTGGACACCTTGTTCTATTGTCCTTTTAGGATGGGTAAATATAATTCCTGAAGAAAATCATGTCCTAACGTTTTTTATCAAACTTAAGTTACTACCGGTATCAATTAAGCAAGGAAATGTTTTCCCGAAAATCTGTACATCAACATAAGGTCGATTGTCATGCTCCTTCCTATACAACAATGATTCCACACACAAAAATGGTGAGTTGTACTCAATTTCAAACCTTGAGTTATCAGATTTCTTATATAATTTTCTAACAAAGTTAAGCCAAGAATTCCAGTCTTTCCTATCAAATTTAGATACTGTACAAGAAATAGGTGATTTATGAAACTGGACTAAAACATTGTCATGCAGAGAAGAACAATTAGGAAGTTGATTTATTGACTTTTTGAATTGTTTGATTTTTGTGTGTTGGAATTGGATTTTATTTTGCTTTTGTTTTTGTTTTTCTTGGATGAAGAAGTCCCTGGTTGACTTTTTTCTGTGGTTGGGAGAGATAGGGACGATACTCAACCGCCTTCGCAGTTTTTTTGACAATAAGTACATTTAGTTTTAACCACCTCAGGTGTACCACATCCATAGCAAAACAATTTTCGAGGCATAAGGCACTGACTATAGGTATGATTCTGATTGTTACAATTCCAACATACAATATTCGTATTCAATGTAGATACTTGACGGGAAATAGTATTGTGCGGACGGTAAGAGGAAGTATGAGGTAAGCTTAAGTCAGTTTCTAGTAAATTTTGTCTTCGTGAACCAAAGTTAGAGGTATTTGAGTGTTGTGAGTAAATGAATGTTTCTTCAAGCTTTTTACATTTAGCAGTTAAATCCGAAATTGTTGAAATATCTAGTAAAGCTAATGGTTGAACAAAATTGGGTAACAAATTGCGTTGAATGATTCTAATTTTAGTTGACTCATCTGGTTTGATGTCTAGACTATTGAATAAACTACACATAGAATTTATGAAAAGGGTAACTTTCTCATTAGGATGTTGTTTACGATTTTTAATTTCCTCTAATAAATCTTCATGGTAGTTGTAAGGGAGAAAATCTGATTTTAATTTAGTTATAAGTTGACCCCAATCTTGAAATTGTGTCCTATTAGTCAAATACCAATAAAAAGCTTGATCGTTAAACAAGTCAGCGGCACTAGAGAAAAGTTCAGTATCGCTAGCTCCCCTAGATATTTTTAAACATTCTACTTTTTATAAAAAACTTGTAAGAGACTCTATAGGAGAAACCCCAGAAAAATGTAACCCCCATTTATGAACCGGTACTGGTTTAGAAAAAGAAAAAGATTGATTGTCATTGACAGGTGTGGAATGAGCTTGGCTTGTACCCGATAATCGTGAATCTAACTCTCCTTCCAATAAGTAAGTCTTTTTTTGAAATTTTCTTGTTCTGCAGTGAACTCATTTAAATTATGATTTAATCGAGTAGCTCTTGCATTTACATGACCTAACCGACAAGTTAATCTTAGATATTCTGTATCTCTGACAGTTCCTACAAAATCTTTAATTTTTTTGCCAAGATCCGCTAATGTGGTTTCAATACCAGCGATTTCTTGATCAATTTCTAAATTGTCAACATATAAAAGAGAACTTCTACCAGAATATTCCTGTCCTAAAACAACACGTAGTATTTTCCTACGTTCAGCTGAAGTAGCTAACACTGATTGACCCCGGTATGCTAATTCATGTTCGAGTTCATGATTGAATAGATAATCTACGTTCAATTTAAAATTTTGAGACATGATTTATTTTATTTTTAAAATGTAATTAAGGTGGAAACACAACAATAAAAAAAGAAAACGGGTAAGACAACTTCGACACTAAACCTCTAAATTTGATACCACTCGAAATGCAAATATGTAAGGTAAAAAGTAATCAAAATATATGTAAGGTATCAAGATAATAAGTTCACAAAAAAGTTCTTGAAAGTGTAAAAATATTTATAGAAACACAAGGTATTTTGTAAGATAACTTGAAAAAGAAACAATCCACTTTCAAACACTATTTGTAAACTAAGTTTTCACCTCTGGTTTTCTTTATGTGAGATATCAATCTTTCATAAGCCCTTTACAGAAATATAAATATATTCGATCCTCCTGACCAAATTTATACACACTTCATATATTATAGTATTTTCCCTATAATAGCCAAAAACGATAGTTAAAGGCAAGATAAGTGATTACTGGAAGAAATAATAATACATGAACACTATAGTGAATAACACGTTGGGCGCCAAATGAAACCTTTAATTTACTATTGTTGGATGTTAAATGAAAAGTTATAGAATTACTTGGAAAAGAAAAGAAAAAATTGTACTCTAAAAATGATTTTCAGGGGTGGTTTCCTCCGAACTTGAACAATAACAGAACTATAGCTTAAAATAAAGTAGTTAATAAAGTTGAGCGCCACGTGGTTTTCTTTCTTTTTTTTATACAAAGAATAGGTTAACCCCGAAACTATGAATATATAGTTCTGTCCAGTTAGTTAAGCATTCACTATATAATCCACTATTTGATATTTTGAATTGTGTGTCTACTATAAATTCAGTAGGAAGGAAGTTGAAATAAAAATTCCACAAGTTGAGCAGTAACAATAAATATGGATTTAATGAGTGTAAAATAAAAAAATATAAAATTTATGTCATATCTTTCCTAAAAATAAATATATATTAACTATGTTAGTGGGTGAAGCCCTTAAGTTTACAAATTATAAGATTACAATGGGTGAAGCCCTTAAATTTACAAATTATAAAATTACAATGGGTGAAGCCCTTAAGATTTACAAATGATGCGAGATAGATGTAATAAGTGATGAGATGAGTCACTTAAAACTATGACTTCTTCCGAATTACTTTCGCTTAATATTTCTTGATCTCGACATTGTTGGGAGTTGGAACCAGCCCCTTGTCTTATTCCTTCATAGCCATTTACTATCAAATCTTAATCTTCCTCTGATATAGTATAATTTAAGTTGTGAATGCGGGGTAAAATCTACAAAAAAACAATAAGAATAAGGAAATATGGAATCTTACCTGTAGGAATATAATAATTAATGAAATAATTCGATTCTTAAAAATTAAGTTTGATATTTGAAGATATATCCCACAGCGGTTGAACTGCTAACGTATTTCATAGTAGACAACTTAGATAGGAAAGAGAGCTTGCTGTTTGCGATCACAGTTCACCTCCACTTAGGACGATATATGTGACAGTAATTAACATCAAGTCCCTGGTTATACGATACGGCAAAGCAACCGGAGGAATATCAAAGGCGACTGTGAAACTTCACGTTCATTCCCCACTGAATCACCCACAATTGCCTTTCTCCCCATTAGATTCAGTTGTATATCGCTCTTCAATTTGAGAAATAACTTTTTTGTATTCTCCACCTCCTGTTGCCACCTGCTCTGCATGAAGTTTATCCTATTTACTTTTTGTCTTGGATTTCAAATCTGTTACTGTCTAGAAATAACACCAAATTTTAACAACTGTCAAACTAAAACTTTAATTTGTGATTTATCCTTCATCAAACCTATAAAATATTGAATTATGGTATGTGGGTCTGCGTCAAATGGCAAGCATTATCCAAACCAATCACAAACATAGCACCAGTAAAACAAATTCGGCAGTACAAGTTTAACATGTTGAAACTGTGTAAATAAATTATACAATAAAAATAATATCTACTCTGCGCCATTCATCAGTAGTTTTTGAGCCATAACCAAGTCCATTCAATGTATTTGCAACTAGCTCCCACGTTCGTTTGAAATTTTGACGTCCTAGAGCCCCTTCAGTCTTCACATGTATTAGTTATCAGCTCTTTATGAGACTCCGCTATATTTAAAAACGCTTCCCAATGTTGAGTTGTTATTGTCATGTTTCCTTTCTTCCAAATATATGAAATTTTACTATTAACAAATACGTACAACTTGTATGCACAGAAATTGCACTAAAAACATTTCATAAGATTTGTAACCTCTAAATCAGTCTAATTCATAAACCTAAATTGTCGCGTAAAACAACGGAACACACTGTCATTGTCTAATCGACAATTTCTCTTTCTATTCAAGACCAAGCATTGTGTCGCCACCAAAGCGACTGCTGTCTGATGCTACTGTAGAAAACTCATTATAATAATACGAAAACGCGATTATTTCGCTTGAAAGTAAAATTCCATAATACACGGAATCTCAACCGTGGTCCATCCTATAAAGGTCCACTATATCAGGAGCCTTTTTTGATAATGCCAAGTTGGGTAAAGTGTAGAGTGTAGATCTTTGGTCGACAAATTATTTTTTATATTTTTTAATAAGTTTGGGCAATCATAAATGTGAATAACTTCCAAATTATCTACAAAATACCCTTGATAGCGATTATCAACATTATTTCTTAAGCAATACTCTTTCGTTTCATGCAATAAGGCATTAATGCTAGCCTGATTGGTACTTCCCTGGTCATATATAGTAGCAACTACAAACAAAAAGGCCTACACTTCTAACGCTTCTATTTACCTCCTTGATTAATCTTTTCAAGGTAGATGTAGGAGTAGAACTCGCATAAAAAGAGACACATACAACCACAATTTTTATTTAGTTCACATACGGCTTTCAACAAATTACTTAAAATTTGCCTGTTAATTCCACAGGAAAAAGGAATTTGTTTAAGTAATTTGGAAAGAGTTTTCCTTGGAGGTAACTGAATAAACTAGATAGGTACCTATAACCTCTACCACTTTTTTTAGCTAATGGAAGGGCTAACATTTTATCATTTGTTGTGTATCTTCTCTCTCTCTCTCGTTTTTTTTTTGGATCTTGTATTTGACTATTCATATATAGGGAACAAGGAAGAGAGATGAAACACGTTTTACAAAATATTTAATATTTTTTATATTTAAAAAAATAAAAAACTTGAAAAAATACAGTAAACTTTGGCATTTTCTTAGTAGAATTAAAAAAAATAAACCACTTATCCTAATGGCATATAAAATAAAAAACTTAAATGGTAAATTGGTACGTCTGTCCTACGTAGGGTAAGAGAGATGGCTCATTAGGGGTAGGATAGATGGACCTTCAACTTTTAACGTTTCTTTTTTGTTGCGGAAACTCCGCATGTTTGACAAATATTGTAATAAGTTGTGCGGCACCTTGTAGCCATCTTGAACAAAATATGCACTTAATCCAATCATCCTTTTTCTTTGTTTTTCGGTTATTTCGTTACACTCAACGCATTCATTTTCCAAATCGCTAGGATGTCTGGACAGCTTTTCTTCAGTAGATTTCCCCAAACAACTGTCTGGGCCCATCCGATCTATTATTTCAAAGTTATTTGTTGAAATTCTACGTTTTAATGTCGTTTTTGGAATATGGAACTAATGAACTGCTTAATTTAAACTCTATTCATCGCATATAACAGCAGTTATTGCTTGTTGTAAATTATCCGTAGACCATGTAGCCCTTAAAGGTGTGTTTCGTTTTCTTGTGTACTTCGAACTTCTGTCAAGTATTCACTGACGTATCTTGCTAAATGAGGTCTAGCGTTGTCCTGCATCAGGATGAAGTTATCGCCAATAAATCGAGCGAATGCCTGTTATGCCAAAACTTCCTCAATATACCGTTGTGCAGTCAGTGAGCCCTCATTGATAAACTATAATTCCGTAGAGGCTACACTTGATATGTCTGTGCATACCATTACGGAACCTCCGTTACGACTTAGCCTAGGGCTAAAAGCACATTCTTGGAATCGTTTCCCATTCCGTTTCCATACTCGTTTTCGTCCGTCTGGTGAATGTAGCGAGAACCTGGACTCATCGATAAAAAGTATATTATTCCATTGCATAAGATTCCAATTGCTATGTTCACGATAAAGTGAAATTTCGCTACCCAGTGACGTGGAAGTAACACAGACCCAGCTGCTGCCCTGAAAGCAACCCAACCTCATGTAATATTGGGCGAACTGTCCTTTTTGTATTTAGAAGGAATTCCTTTGTTGATAAAGAATATAAAATATAATTTAAAAACTGAGCCGATTTTGGAAAAATAATAGGTGGCCCGTTTTTTCTGCACCTGAGTGTATATTGTAATGTTTATCTCAATTTATATTTACAACTATTTAATTTATATTTACAGATTTATACATATGTACTGTCCTTAATTTACTTATTCATATTATACACTAAACTAACTAACTACACTAATTTATATGAACGTCACTGAATAAACACTTCCCTTCAGTATAAACACTAGCTGTCCATCTATGTGACTATATCTCAACTATCTGATGACTGACTACCATCTTGCAGCGATGCTCAATCTATTTATATCTCGTAGGTAGAGATCTAGAAAACTCTCGGTGTTCTGCCGCCGGCGCTAGGTAGTCTCTGGAATGTTCTCAGATAATGACAGTTCGTACGCAAATAGCCAATGCGACCTAGATTAGATTAGATTAAAATTGGAGTGGCTCTTTGTCCTATCCCACTGCGACCTTTGCAGATCTATTGTGGTCCTCCCTATATTAGAGCTCGATATCCAGCTTTATTCTTTTTATTAGACTTAATAGCCTGGTTACCGCCTCCTTTGCGTAGCTCTCTGCCTTCGGTTTTTCTTCCCCGAATGCGACCTAAGTTTGATATTTTGACGTCTTATGTCACATTTTTGATTAAAATGGCGACGTCTATTAACATTTGCTCAGGAGTAGCTAGGGAAGCCGTACGATTTACTTTACAGCTGTGTGCTTCTTTTTCTGTGCGTAATAGATAAAATGATAATAGTAAGTAGAAAAAATATTGAATGCAATTTATCTGTAGAGGCTTTTTTTTTGACTCATGTGATTTTTATCCACATTCGTCAATAAAAAGACTACTTTACACACTAGTTACGTAAATTACTATTTTCCAATTTTATTTTAATCTTGGACAAATTCTCTCTTTTTCTGTTTCTGGGCCTGGCATTCCTTGGTTTGGATTACTTCGTTCTGGTTTCGTCGTCGGATTTTGAGAATTTTCAGTATTAATGGTCTTTTAGAATTTCCACTGGTTTATTGGAAGATTTTTTAATTTTGATGGATATTTACCATCGGATTTTAGGATAAACTTATTATGAAGGTAAGTATACACTTTTTACTATATTTCACGAGTGAGAAGCTAGCTCCTAGCTCCAAACGCAGATCTGCGACAATTGACTAAACCGGCAACAGCGCACAGATGGTTTATAATAGTCAACTGATGATCTGCAGAGGAAAAATTGAATTCTCACAATTAGGGGAACCTGTATTGGGGCACTTATTTTATTTAAGTATTAAATCAATAATATTATATATGAAACAAATTGTGTTTCCACTTATAAAACGTAATATATTAACAGCAAAAAAAATTGGGAAAAAATTCAAAAAATAGATTGATGATAGTATTCAGCCTGTTATATTCAAAAACTACTGACAAACTGTGAGAAAAAAATTAAAATTAGATTAAAAAAAAAAAGATACGTTACTTCATTTTCTCTTCTTTATATACAAATGATGTCCATGGAAAAAATTCAGAAATATATTGATAAATCGGTAGTCTTTAACGTCACATATTCAAAAATTGCTGACAAACGTTCCAAAGATGAGAAAAATAAAAAAAAAATAAGATTTTTGGGAAAATATACTTTACTTTATTTTCTCTCCTGTATTTACAAACAATGATGTCCATGCAAAAAATTCGGAAATAGATTGAAAAACCGGTAGTCTTTAGCCTGTTATATTCAAAAATTACTGACACACTTTCACAAGGTGAGGAAAAAAATTGAAAACAGATTTTTGAAAAAAGATACTTAACTTTATTTCCTCTCCTGTATCTAGAAATAATGATGTCAATGGAAAAAAAATTCAAAAATATATTGATAAACTGGTCTTCAACGTCACATATCCAAAAATTGGTGACAAACGTTCCAAAGGTGAGAAAAAATGAATATCAGATTTTTCAAAAAAGATACTTTACTTTTTTTCCTGTATTTACAAATAATGATGTCCTTGGAAAAAAATACAGAAATAGATTGATAAATCGGTAGTCTTTAACGTCACATATTCAAATATTGCTGACAAACGTTCCAAAGAAGAAAAAAAATAAAAATCAGATTTTTAAAAAATCTACATTACTCTATTTTCTATCCTGTTTCTACGAATAATGACGAGTGAGAAGCTAGCTCCAAACGTATATTTGCGACAAACGTCTGAACTGGCAACAGCGCACCAAACTGTCCGTTCATCGTGGTCGCCTTATGGCCAGCGTTGCCACAGCTGACAAAAAGATCGTAGTAGATTTGAGAAAAAAATCGGAGTAGAATTAGACTCGAGGGGAGTAGAATTATAGCAGCCAAAAAGAGAAGAAGAGTACATTTTTTTTTCGTAGATTTGACACTTAACAGGTAACTGACAGACAGCTGGCTTAAATTTGGCAGTAAAACAAAAAACCGAGAGGTTTTTGAAGTCAAGTAGTTATATATTTTATATATTTTTCTACAAAATTTCGAAATATTGATAGAGGTAAAATCAAAACCAAATAAAGCATATCTTCAATATTCTATAATCTCAACAAAACTTAGGTAGAAAAATAAATGGAACTCTATAATGTTATAAATAGGATGTACATAAGTAGAACAAAATTGATAAATATATGTATACAAACACATCACACTTTCAGTTCACAAAACATAACAGACCAAAAAGAGAACGAATTCATATAAAAACTTTATACAAAGTAAAAGTAAAATATTGTTTTATCTAACCTTATAATTACCAAAAAAAATACAAAATAACATACATTGGAGCTGAAAGGAAGAAAAAATATAAATATACATATAGGAAAAATGTGGTTTATTGTCAAAGTCACTGTTCTGGATTATATATATCCAGCCGATTCTTATGTACTGTGGTATGTTTTCCATTTCCTAACGCTACTGTGCAGTTTGGGTCTGCGAATTCTACCACTACATGCGGGCCACTGTATTTCTCACTAAATTTAGTTCCGTTCTCTTTTTTCAGAAGAACAAGATCTCCTTTATCCAATGTTAAATACTTGGATGTTTTATCCCACGTTTTTTTTCGGTCTACTTTAATTTTACCTAAAATTTCTCTAGCTCTCTTATGAGTTACTTGTAATCTATATCGAATTTCCTGCTCATAAGCATCAATGTTGTATATCGGTTCTATTGTATTCCCTTGTAGTTCATTTGGTAGTGTTGCAATTCTACCGTATACTAACTCAAAGGGAGTATAGTTATGATAAGTGCTGGGAGTGGTATTGTAGCAAAAGGTGTAATATTGACACCACGTATCCCAGTCTGTATGAGTTTCATTTATATAGCTCCGAACATATTCATTGTACACTCTATGATTTCTTTCACAGCCACCTATAGTTTGACTGTGATGAGCCGTAGAAATACTGCGTTTAATTGATAGTAATTTTGAAATATTATTTAAGACTTCATTTTTATATTCTAGTCCCATGTCTGTTCTTATTTCTTTCATGAGTCCATATATCAAAATGAATTTTTCAAAAATGGCTCTGGCAACTGTTACGGCCTCTTTATTTGGTATAGGAATCATTACTACGTATTTTGAGAGTTCACATTGAATATTTACCGCGTATAAGTTTCCCGAATTTGATTTAGTGAATGGACCAATAGTATCGATACATACAATATCAAATGCTTGTTGAGGAGTAGGAGTTATTACTAGCGGTTCCACATGCTTTATCTTTGCCTTATTTATTTGACATTTATGACAAGTTTTTATGAATTCGGCTACTTCCTTTGACATGTTTGCCCATGTATAACCAGATTTTAATTTTTTTATTAACCTTTTTTGTCCACAGTGCCCTCCTAAGAGTGGATCATTGTGGTATCTCTTGATTAAATCAAGTTTTTCATCTGTATTTGTAATTCGTATTGGTGCGTCACATAACGCAATTGACAGGTGTTTCAAAACTTCATTACCTGTACTTTTAAATTCTTGTTCAGTGCATTTTTTGAATATAAAATCATTTGTAAATATTTTAACTTTCCTAACATTATTTACAACTGCCGACCTATCTAGTCGGTACAACGCTTGGCCTAGGTCAAGGTTGTTTCCTACAGTTTGCAATATTTGTTCCTTCATCAGCAATTTACCCTTATGTTTCACAGTCATTTGTAATGATGTGGAATTCCATTGTGTAAACTGTAGATTAGGCAATTTTAGCACTTCGACATTATTATTTATTTTAATAACTTTTAAATTAGTTGATTCTGCTTTTTGCGTTTTTATACTTCCTTTGTCAGTTACTAGGTTATTTTTGACCATTGACCTTGTTAATGCTAGTATTTGTGAATTTTCTACTTGCATTTGTTTTAAGTCTGATATAGTTATTCTGGAAAGAGCATCAGATACATTACACGTACCCTTAATGTATTCTATTTCAAAATCATACTCTTCCAGGTCTAATCTAATTCGTGTTAGTTTAGAAGAAGGATCTTTCATTGCGAATAAATGTTGTAATGGTTTGTGATCAGTTTTCACTAAGAATTTAGGTGCTCCGTATAAGAAGCACTTAAAATAATTTATTCCCCAATGAATGGCGGTTAACTCTTTTAATATGATTGGTTTATTAAGCTCACTTTTATTGAAACTTTTTGACGCAAATGCTATAGGTAAATCTGACCCGTTGTGATTTTGCGGAGGCTGCAAAATTGGATGCATCCGTAATTAAAACAAATTGTTTGGCAAAATCAGGATATTGCAGGATTGGCGGTTTAATGAGTGACTGTTTCAACTTATTAAAAGCAATCCCGCAATCTTCTGTCCATTGAAATTTTACGTTTTTACGTGTTAGTTTATTTAATGGTAAACAAATCTCCGCGAATTTCGGGACAAACCTTCTATAGTAGTTGCAAAATGCTACAAATCTTTTCACTTCTTCCGCACTAACTGGTGTAGGGTATTTTTCTACTACTACGAATTTTGATTCATCAGGCTCAACTCCTTTGTCAGAGATTTTATGACCCAAGTAAGTAACTTCCTTACGGAAAAATTTACATTTTTGTGGATTTAATTTTAAATTATGACTTCTACATGTTTCAAACACTTTTCTCAAATTTTCAAAATGGTGTTTTTCAGAGCAACCTATTACTATTAGGTCGTCCATATATAAAAACGCCTTTTCTGGAGTTAGTCCAGTAAACGCGATTGTCATCATTCTTTGAAAACTGTTGGGACTTACATTTAGCCCGAAGGGTAGCCTTGTAAACCTAAATGCTCCCTTGTCTGTACTGAATGATGTGTAATCCCTGGATGTTTTATCCAGAGGGATTTGATGAAATCCCGATATTAAATCAATAACCGAAAACCACTTTGCTCTACCTAATTGATCCAAAATGTTATCGATTCTAGGTAAAGGAAATTTATCAGGTATCAACTTCTTATTCAATTGTCTAAAATCTATGCACATACGCCATGCTTTGCTCCCATTTTGAGATTTTTTAGGTACTAATAGTACAGGACTATTGTACACAGATCGTGACGGCTCGACTATGCCGTGCTCTAATAGTTTGTCAACCTGACTATTGATTTCTGACACATGTGCGTGAGGTGTGCGATAGTTTTTTATATATACCGGAGTGTGGTCGTTGACTCTCAATTTTTGTGAATAAAAATTATTTGACGTTATTTGATCGTTTTTTAAAGCAAATACATCAGAAAATTCACTACATAATTTGTTTAACTCATCTTTAATATAATGTGGCATATCTTGATCTATTGCCTCTAATAATTCTTTCTTTCTTACTTCCGACTTTCCGGTCATCGTGTATACATTGAAATTGCTAATACTGATACTGAATATATTATTAGTAGATACATTTACGCTTTCCTCTGTTGTATTCAATATCCTAACATATGGACTATTTCTAGAAACTATTCCTCTGGCTATGAATATGCCCTGTTGTAATTCTTGCTGTTCTACCACAGCATCCTCTTTCAAATCTTTGAAGTGGTCTACAACTCTCATTACCTCACATCTGGGAGGTATTGAGAGAGTATTGTCTAAGGGGCTGTTGAAAATTGGTACCGAAAAATAGTTATTGAAATTATTTATTGTCATTAACCAACGTGAGTAATCTAGATTGCATTTAAATTTTGAAATAAAATCTCTGCCTAAAATTGCATCAGCCGGGATAGAAAAGTTTTTTGACACTACATGAAATCTATGCGACACTTCATTATTTTTTTGAAATAATGTGGCATTGATTGTACCCATGGACTTTTTAATTCCAGCTGTTACACCTTTTATATTAATAGTGAGATTATTGTTTATTAACTGAGGGTTATTGACACTAGTTTCTTTGAAAATTGAAATATCTGCGCCAGTATCCACTATGAATGTGCACAGTTTGTCCGATATGTTAGTATATAATTTTACAAAGTTGGAAAGCGTCAAGTCAATGTGGAATATATTTTTCGTTACGTTTAATGGTCCCCCTGTTGTAACTGGGGGTCCGGGAAGTTTCCCGACTCCTCAGCTGCCTCAATGCATCTAACATTCTGAGCATAGTTGTTGTTCCTATGGTTGGTTCTCCAGCTGCTACCCCTTGCATTGGAACCCCTGTATTGATTACCTCTAAAGTTATTATTCCTTCTACTGTAATTATTTGACCGGCTGTCTACATTAAATCTTCCATTATAATTCCTGGCCTGATTGTACCTTGACCCGACATTGCTACTAATTCTGCGCCCATTTACCCTATTGCTCTCATAACTAAGGACTGTAGTTAGCTGATCAGAACGTGTATCCACCTCTACGAATTTTTTAAGGGCCTCTTCTGCCGTGGAAAAGTTACCTGCCTCTAAAATCCACCTAGTTTTCTCCTGATTGGCATTTTTGCTTAACGCCGTGACTGCCGCTTCCTTGGTGTACTTTTCTGCCAGCAATCTCGGCATTCCTTCCGAGATATACGAGTTCCTAAGAGATTCGACCAGCTTCTCCACCTCTGTTGTGTACTTCACAGCGTCTTTGTTGTATTGCCTCAGATTATTTAATTTTGCTGCCAACAATCCTGAATTTTCACCTTTCACCCTACTCTTAAGAGCGGTTATTATTCCCTCTAAAGTACTTTCATCAGCTATCACTGCTCTGGTCTTGCCTGCCAACCTAGTCTTTACAAAAGCTACTGCTGTGACTGATAACTCTTCAGTAACATTAGTCTTTAACAATTCCAATGCATCCAGAAACCCAAATAAATTTTCGAATGAACCATCGAATTGTTGGGGTATGAGTTTATATGCTAAATTAATAAAATCTACTTGTGACAAAGGCATTATGTCTAAGGGTTCGCTCTCTTCGCTCTCTATATCCTCCTCAAATTTATTTGTGTCAATTAATTGAACACATGAAATAGGTATTTTATACTTCAACTTTAGCACCTGGAAGGACCTAACTACCCTGTCCCTGACTAATAAAAATTTCGAATTGCACTTTGCTTTGTAATTATTATCAAGTGCATCCCATGAAAGAGCTATGTTACGAGTAAATTCATTAAATAACGAAATCAAATTATTTTTAATTTCTTCCCTGACTGACTCACTTTTTGGTACTATTGTTTTCAAAACCCGTTTGGATTGATTCTTTATTTCCTCTGTTAATTTATCTAACACTGTATCTAATTTTCCTGGAGCAACAGACATCTAGTCTAGTCAGTGTAAAATGAGCAGCAATTTTTGAGTATAATATCACATTTAACTCTTGATACATTCGCAATTAATAATAATAAGAAAAATAATAATAAAAATAATAAACGATATAGACACAGCAAATCAGTAATCATAAGAATCGGTAGGAATTATATATAATCTTACCACTTGTTACACTACACTGGTTCTGGACTGCGTCAAGTTCCTTCTGATGGTCCTCTTCATGTTGCGCCTGTACATCGCCCAAATGGAAATCATCAATTTCACCACTACTGCTGCTGTTAATACATACATCAAAACACGAGTGTCTCCAGATACTTGGATTTGGCTTTCTTGTACTATGAAGTTGGAATTGACTACGCCATTCTCCTGTACATCTTCATGCGTGGAATAGGATTTTCCCATGATAATTGCTCACCATACACTAGTCTAGCTCAAAATCCTGTCACGGTCGCCATGTAAGGGTTGACAGGTCGTTGTTATAAAACGCTTGGTAAAAATCACTTATATCTTTATTCCGTAACTAAATAATTCTAAGTACAAAGTACGTTGATCTATCTGTATAGAACCGACCTCGTTAAAGTTTATTGTATATCTAATTATAAAATATATTTGTACCCGTCTCATCAAAATGTCCAAAACTATGTTTATATTTTTATTTAAGCTTACTAATACATTTATATCATTGCTGATAGACATATTTATAAAAGTATTAATTAAGCTATTTCGTCAATGACCTAATACATTATACGAGGGGCATTACAAGATGATATTAGCTAGGGCAAATGATCCATTAACATAAACGATAAATTGTGTTCATGTAAAAATGCTACGAGTTTAAGTTCAGCAGCGTTCACCAAATTATCAGTATTTGCTCTTTTGGTATCTGCAAATTGGCTGATTTGTGGTGTTGTCCTGCAAAAAGTTTCACTCAATTGATGAGTTTTACTATTAAAGTGTCTTGATATATGGTTATAATTACAGGATAATTTTTTATTGCATATCTTGCATATAGCAACTTGATCAACACATTTTAGGCCGGTAAATTTTTTGATCCATACATTTCTAAAACGTTGACTATACTTTTTTTTCTTTCTTGGTGGTAGTCCAGGTCCAGGTATATCATTATCCGAATTGCTCGATTCTTGACTAGAATGAACTCGACTGCTACCTTCATATACATCGAGAAGTTTTGCCTTCTCTACCACAACAGGTTGAAGTTCTGAGTTCGATTCCCTAACAAAATCTTTTGAATAAGAAGTGGAGGCCACAGGTTCCTGTATAATTTCTGGCACATTGTAACGGGTTTGTTTTGACCATAAGGCTACCAACTAATTTTTTTATTAATATTTAATGATTAGATTAGATTCTTTATTTAATGACTATCAACAATATATTACAATGTGAAAATTTATCTATTTACCATTTTGGTAACACATCATAACTAATACATAATATGCTTGTATAGATATTTGCAGGTTGTGGCCGACATATCATAACATCTTGATATTAATTTTATATTATTAATCACAATGGATTGCTAGGTGAGTTGTATCCTCTGATACCAAAATGTACGCCACTGGAAATAGACTAATGCTGGTTATTTTTTTTTAACTTACAATCTTGGGGTTTCAAGGGGTCTTCCTCTCTATATTTTGGTTTTTACTGTAGTGGGTAATATGGCTGTGGTGCTGTGCCTTGTTGGAGTTCTGGTATAAATAAACTACTCCTTGACTTGCAGTTTTAAGCGTGTTACTAGTATTAGGTTGCAAGAGATTAGTTGATTAACTTGCATATACTTTCCATTCAGGATAGGGAGATGTTTGACCTTCATTTGTTGACCACGTGGACTTCAGTGAATATTTCCATAATAGATAACTTCGAACTAGATATTCCATCTGATTTGGGCAATAATTCCGGTTATTCAAGCTTCGTACGTTAACATCTGCAGGAATGCCATGGTACTATTATTGTCTAAATTCATTCAGATAATTCCTAATAGGTAAGCACTTTGTTTATGTTGTGAAAGTTGAAGGTGACAATTGCTCGATGACAGATATGCTAATCAATAAGACCGGCCGTTTGTCGTTCCGCACTGGAAGCAGTCGAGGTCTCTGTTTAACATTTGCTCGATGACTTTACCAGTCATAGACAATTATGTTTGCGTACCGATTTCCTCTATGATGTGCTCGTAGCTGCTTGGTAGACTTTGGTTAGTAAATTTTTTGGCTTTATTCGACTTCTGTGCGATGCCTTATAGACGAATTCTTGTCTGCTGGATTTCTATTGGTCGGAGACGTACGCGAGTCTGGGTGGAGAAATGAACTTTATGGACAGGGAGAATGTCAACGTGACTTTTTGAAAAATTTTTGAGAGGTTGATTTTTGAAGATGGCTAGTTGATTGCCAGTTAGTGAAACGGTATCTAAATTTTTTTTATATGGTATTCGAAACCATCCCATAAAGGGGAGATTATTTATACTGTCTAATTTATTCGGGAAGCTGTTGGTGATGGTATTTTTGGAAGATTTCACGAGATTTTGTGGATAATGGCTGATTTTTGGAAACCATGCTACCTGACTCTTTAAGAGGAGATTATCAACTGGAATCCTAACATATCAATGGACTTCTCAATTTTGTATAGAAGAGACGTTTGTTGATTTTTTTTTTTGAAAATTGGGAACCCTCGAATTAGAGGTAAAAGAAATTTTTATAGTATTTTTGTATAAATTATCAAGAACATTTCCACTCATTTTCTATTACAGGAACAGGACAAAGGGTGGGTTTAAATTGGTAACTTTTAGTATTTTTCAATACATTGTAAATTAGTATACTTTTTGTACAGATCAGGGTTAATTTTTTTGTTTCATTTTGCTGTTTATAGTAACATATTCAGTCACATTGATTATAATAAAGAAACCTTTTTTTTTATGGCTTTTACCTAGTTGTGTTCTACGTACAGACAACAGGTTTCAGATAGTAGTTTCCATGGTTTAATCGAGTAGATAGTAGTATACAGCATGTCACGTATAAGATGTTAACATATGTACTTGCAATATTCTTGGATGAATAGTTGACAAGTATCACTCTGTTTCATATCTCTACGTATTGCGGGTAATCATTTTTTTTTGTTGATAAATATAAGAGTCGTTTTTTTTTTTCTTTCTTTTCATTTTGTTAGACTAGATATAAATTTTATTAACATGCCAATTAGTCATTTTTTTTTGTAAACGTTTATGTCAATTAGAAGAACCACACTAGGGAAAAGCATTATTAATTTTTTACTGTCAGATATGTAAATATAGATTAATTTTCTCTTGGGAGGGTTGCGAAGTTGTGCTTCATATCTGATTCACTTTGGTCTTTTAGGGTTCTTTTCCGGCCTGTCGGTTAGTGGACATTGTCTTATCTAAGATAGACGTAATGGAACTTGACTCTGGTTTTGGAGAGGTTGTAGTAGGATGCTGACAGTCGTTTTGTTCAACGTATAACTACGCATGGAAGAGGGTGTGTTACCTTTGCCCTTATCATCGGATACAGAGAGCAGTAAGCTTGTATGAGGAGGATGAATCTAAGTGATAAGTGTTATTAATTTTTATTTCTTTTCTCTATATAAATTCATTATAAGTTGAGTTATAAAGTCTAGGGGGAGACATTATTTAGTTTTGACTTCCAGGATTTTTTTTAATGAAACTAGAATTATTAGTATAGGGTGAAATTTTATATTTTAATGCCGTTGTCTTTTGCTTTGGATCCAACGCAAGGTACCAACATTTCATACCACGTTATCATAGCATCAGAATTTGTCTGATCTATCTTACGTGAGAATATTTTTTTCTTTATAACTTTTGTAAATTTATATATTTATGTGATAAATCCTAAGTGGCTGTTCCATAATAACATTTCAAACACATTTTTGGCTGTTAATGTAAATAAATTTCATTATTGTGGTCTAGATTGTTATCATAGTACAAATGTTTTGGGTAAATAAATATTTTTTTTGAAACTCATTATAATAAAGTGATTGTAAGTTAGGTTGTCTTTTCGTTTCCTTCACTTTTGTCAAATTTAAGTTAGGGAAATTCTTTTACGGCTCAGATAAATTTGACTGGCGCCTAACAATTTTTTTTAATTTAACATCCCAGATTCGAGACTTTCACCCACTCCCGTCTCCATTTGAGTGAACCGGAGCCACATCGGTTGACATCTGGGACAACCGAAACTTATAATATAAAAAGCGTGTTATATTTTTGGCGCCCAACGTGGGGCCCCGTTAAAAGCATTTGAATTTGTTTTTTTTTCTTTTCCCAACACAGTCTAGACCCGGTAACTATATGAAATTTGATTTTCATTATCAGCAATAGATTTTTCGATAATCAAAGTACTTTTAGATTCGGTTTGGTAAATAAAAAATAAAAAAAAAGAACCTACAGTTCACATATTTAGAGGTAGTATTGCATCTACTTGTGTGGGGGAAAAATTAGGTCTTTTTACTCTTTATTTTATGCTCTTCGGATTCTTCAAAAAAAAAATAACTGATATTTTAACATATTCTAACATATTATTTTGCCATCAATTTTTTTTTGTACTTATAGTGAAACACTTCTAAGATATTACTGTTGATAAAGCACAATTAATTCAATGCTGTCCTACCCTAGTAATTGAATAAAGATTGATAGTTATTTTTATTATATATTGTGAGAATTCTAGTAAGTTGCTCCAGGATGAGTCGAAAGATGATTATCAACCGTCTTGAGAAAGATGAGTTAACGTACGAGTTAACAGTAAGGGGTATTAGTATAGGGAATTGTGATGAGATGAGACACAGGTTGTCGGCAGCGATTCTATTGGAACAAAGTGGGGATAGTCTCCATTATCCACCCTACCCTTATAAATTTGAAGAGGATGAAGATGCTGTAAAGAATAAGATCCTAGCTACTATGAAACTACTGGATGATTTGATTGGGAATAGAAATTCTGGTGAGGCTAAGAAGATTCAAACCAAATTGGCTTTTATACTAAATCGAATTGATCGAATGACTCCCGCGGATGTTGGAGAGCAAGAGAGAAAAGCGGACTTAACAGCTACCAGCTTATCACTTCTGAGTAAATTTAATGGCAAATTGGATGAAATCGATGCAGCTGCTCGGCCAATACCTATTTCTCTCGCACAGTTACAAGCTCAAATTACCAGTCATACTTTTAATCCCCCTGCTAGTTCATCTATGGTTGATGATTCTCATACTACTCATGCTGCACTCAAGATGGTACCACCTTATAAATGGGACATAAAGAAATTTTCTGGAGATGGAAAAGGAATGTCTATTACAGCTTTTCTGGAAAAGATAGAAGAGTTACGTGTAGCTCGTAATGTGTCAAAAGCTATGTTACTGGATTCTGGGGTAGATCTTTTTGCAGATAAAGCATACCAATTTTATAAAGATTGTAGATCTAGAGTAACTTCGTGGGATGAACTGGTAGAGGAGTTTCGTACAGAATACCTTACTGCTCATCATCTGGATATTTTGTTTGAGGAGCTACAGAAACGTACTCAACACCCAACAGAGTCGATTGGAGTTTACTTGGCGGTGATGGCTAGCTACTTCAATAGACTACGTTGCCCCATGTCAGAAGAGGCAAAATTGAAAATAGTTATAAGAAATTTACATCCTTTTTATCTCGATAGATTAAGAGATCCACCTCCGAGTACGCTCGCAGATTTGAGGGAGCAATGTAGGAAAATGGAAAGTAGACGGGATCTAATCAACAATTATGCTGAGCCGTCCAGTAGGAGAGTTGGAATCATGGAAAGGGATTTAGCTTATGTTGATAATCGAAACGAACCATCAACGTCTAATGTAGCTACAGCTCAAACATCTGCCCCTTCCACTAGCAAGCCTATCATTTGTTTTCGATGTAACAAGCCCGGACATAGAGCAATTGGATGTGCCCTACCCAAACAACTTCATTGTTTCAAGTGTAAAAGGGAAGGATTTACCGCCAGGAACTGTCCAACTTGCAATAAGGGAAACGGAGCACGTCGATCTTGAATAGTCGAGGAGGGTCGACGAAAGTAACAGAGGACTCGACTAATAATTTACAACCGATTTTAGACTACATTTTAGATCATGCCGAGGATGACGAGAGACCTTTCTTGAAAGTTGATGTATTGGGTGTTTCGTTAATGGGTTTATTGGATTCAGGCGCTTCTGCTACTATTTTAGGTAATCGGGGATGGTGGTTATTGAGGAAACTAGACATAATTCTGGATACTTCCAAAAACATTAGTTGTCGAGTAGCAAATGGACAATCTTGTCAGAGCCTTGGAGTGTGTGAATTACCGTTCCATGTAAGAGGGGTGGTGAAGTTGATTAAAGTTTTGGTTGTACCAGACATACCCCATACTTTGATTTTAGGGACAAACTTCTGGAAGACTATGGGAATTGTACCAGACCTGCGCCATAATGAATGGTTCTTTTCCAAGGAATCTTATCACCTGGATTCAGTAGATCATTTGAGAGGTCAAACCGTTTTAACAGGAATGGAGGAGAATCGATTGGCAGCAGTGATCGACAGATACCGAAAGGAGATGGGTGAGTCACTAGGCTGCACTGATTTGGCTGAGCACGTCATTGTGACACATTCCCCACCAATAAAACAACGATACTATCCTGTTTCACCAGTTATTCAACGGCAAATCAATATGGAGCTGGACGATATGTTAGCTAAAGGTATAGTCGAGAAGTCAAATAGTGGATGGTCATCACCAGTGTTATTGGTCAAGAAGAAAGATGGAGGCTATCGCTTTTGTGTCGATTTTAGGAAGCTCAACGCAGTGACCGAAAGAGACGGCTATCCATTACCATATGTGTCTCATACCTTAGATAAATTGCGAGATGCACATTACCTTTCATCTCTTGACATTAAGTCTGCCTATTGGCAAGTGCCAGTAGCGAAGACGTCTAGACCTTATACAGCTTTCACGGTTCCTGGAAGGGGTTTGTTCCAGTTTCGGCGCATGCCATTTGGGTTACACAATGCTCCGGCAACTTGGCAACGTTTGATAGACAGTGTTTTAGGTCCAGAGTTGGAACCATATGTATTTGTGTATTTAGATGATGTAGTTATTGTAACCCCAACCTTCGAAAAGCATTTAGCTATCTTGGAAGAGGTATTCAGACGATTGAAGGAGGCAAGACTTACCGTAAGTTGGGATAAGTGCCAGTTTTGTAGACCAGAAATGAAATACCTTGGATATGTAGTGGATCGAAATGGTCTTCACGTGGACCCAGACAAGGTATCAGCTATGCTGAAGCTCCTTGTCCCAACCAACGTCAAAGAAGTTCGAAGGATTATGGGAACATTTTCTTGGTATAGAAGATTCATACCTGATTTTGCCACTTTGATTTCTCCTATTTCTGCCTTAGTGAGGAAAGGACGTAAGTTTGTTTGGTCAACTGAGTGTGATGAAGCTTTCCAGAAAATAAAGGAATATTTAGTGGTTGCACCAGTCTTGAACTGCCCAGACTATGACCTACCTTTTGAAGTCCACACAGATGCGTCAGCTTATGGATTGGGTGCTGTTTTAATACAAAAGAAGGATGGTGAAGATCGAGTTATATGCTACCTGAGTAGGTCTCTCAATAAATTAGAGAGGAACTACACTACGACAGAGCGCGAATGTTTGGCAGTCCTTTGGGCCATCGAAAAGCTGAGGCCTTATTTAGAAGGAGTGCGTTTCGAAGTTTATACAGATCATTGGAGTTTGGTTTGGCTGCACAACCTGAAGGACGTTACTGGTAGATTGGCTCGATGGGCATTGAAACTACAACAATATGATTTCACAGTTAAACACAGAAAAGGTAAAGATCATGTTGTACCTGATGTTTTGTCAAGAGCTGTGCCTGTGATAGATTCTTGTATAATTCATAATGTAGATGTGCGACATTCGGATAGATGGTATGGTAAATTGCTTAACAAGGTAGAGACACATCCTCTGAAATTTGCAAATTTTCGACTCCATCAGGGACAACTTTATAAGTACACTCAGCCCGAATTTAAAGGACTTGGATGCCCAGGTGATAGTTGGAAGATGGTAGTTCCGAAAAATCAACGTAAGAAAATTTTAGAGGAAGGTCATTTGAATCCTACGTCAGGACATTTAGGTATTTATAAAACGTATAGACGACTGGCGGAACAATATTATTGGCCTAAAATGAAGAGTGATGTATCGAGATTTGTCAAGAGTTGTAGAGCGTGTGCCACTTATAAGCCTGATTTACAGAAACCTGCTGGACTTATGGTACCACAGCCCGTGGTCAGTCAACCTTTCGAGATGATATCAACCGATTTAATTGGACCTCTTACTAAGACTTTGAAAGGGAATCAATATATTATGATAGTTACCGATTATTTTACTAAGTATAGCCTGATGTTTCCATTAAGGGATGCAACAGCAGGGAAATTGGTAAAACTGCTAGAAGACGAAATCTTTTTGGTGTATGGAGTGCCAAGAATATTATTGTGTGATAATGGACCCCAATATGCTTCTAAACTATTTCGGAAGTTGATGGAAAGCTATCATGTCAGGATGCGGTATAATGCAAACTACCACCCACAAGCAAACCCCACAGAACGAGTAAACCGCACAACTAAAACCATGTTAGCGATATATGCGGCAGAAAATCATCGAACATGGGACGTAAACTTGTCGAAAATAGCGTGTGCGATAAGAACTGCAGTCCATGAGACAACTCAGTATACACCCTACTTTATGAACTTTGGACGACACATGAAACTATCGGGTAAGGAATATAAAAATGATATTTCTAGTGCTGATGGGAAGGTCGATTATGACACTCGATCCGCTGCATTTAACGAGTTATTCAAGGACGTTAGAGATTGAATAGCAAAGGCGGCTGCGAAAAACAAGCAAAGATACGATTTACGAAGAAGAGATGAGCAGTTTTTACCACACCAGATGATTTGGCGGAAGAATTACCCTTTATCTGATAAAGCTCGCTACTACACAGCTAAGTTAGCACCAAGATATATTGGACCATTTTATATCAAGAAAAGAGTATCTCCATGGACATATGAGATAATGGACGGCAATGGTGTTAGTAAAGGTGTATGGCACGCCAAGGACTTGAAGTCAGCTAGCGCTGATGAAAATTTACTAGTGTAAATTTTCTTGAAGTAAGGGGAAAATGTAACGGGTTTGTTTTGACCATAAGGCTACCAACTAATTTTTTTATTAATATTTAATGATTAGATTAGATTCTTTATTTAATGACTATCAACAATATATTACAATGTGAAAATTTATCTATTTACCATTTTGGTAACACATCATAACTAATACATAATATGCTTGTATAGATATTTGCAGGTTGTGGCCGACATATCATAACATCTTGATATTAATTTTATATTATTAATCACAATGGATTGCTAGGTGAGTTGTATCCTCTGATACCAAAATGTACGCCACTGGAAATAGACTAATGCTGGTTATTTTTTTTTAACTTACAATCTTGGGGTTTCAAGGGGTCTTCCTCTCTATATTTTGGTTTTTACTGTAGTGGGTAATATGGCTGTGGTGCTGTGCCTTGTTGGAGTTCTGGTATAAATAAACTACTCCTTGACTTGCAGTTTTAAGCGTGTTACTAGTATTAGGTTGCAAGAGATTAGTTGATTAACTTGCATATACTTTCCATTCAGGATAGGGAGATGTTTGACCTTCATTTGTTGACCACGTGGACTTCAGTGAATATTTCCATAATAGATAACTTCGAACTAGATATTCCATCTGATTTGGGCAATAATTCCGGTTATTCAAGCTTCGTACGTTAACATCTGCAGGAATGCCATGGTACTATTATTGTCTAAATTCATTCAGATAATTCCTAATAGGTAAGCACTTTGTTTATGTTGTGAAAGTTGAAGGTGACAATTGCTCGATGACAGATATGCTAATCAATAAGACCGGCCGTTTGTCGTTCCGCACTGGAAGCAGTCGAGGTCTCTGTTTAACATTTGCTCGATGACTTTACCAGTCATAGACAATTATGTTTGCGTACCGATTTCCTCTATGATGTGCTCGTAGCTGCTTGGTAGACTTTGGTTAGTAAATTTTTTGGCTTTATTCGACTTCTGTGCGATGCCTTATAGACGAATTCTTGTCTGCTGGATTTCTATTGGTCGGAGACGTACGCGAGTCTGGGTGGAGAAATGAACTTTATGGACAGGGAGAATGTCAACGTGACTTTTTGAAAAATTTTTGAGAGGTTGATTTTTGAAGATGGCTAGTTGATTGCCAGTTAGTGAAACGGTATCTAAATTTTTTTTATATGGTATTCGAAACCATCCCATAAAGGGGAGATTATTTATACTGTCTAATTTATTCGGGAAGCTGTTGGTGATGGTATTTTTGGAAGATTTCACGAGATTTTGTGGATAATGGCTGATTTTTGGAAACCATGCTACCTGACTCTTTAAGAGGAGATTATCAACTGGAATCCTAACATATCAATGGACTTCTCAATTTTGTATAGAAGAGACGTTTGTTGATTTTTTTTTTTGAAAATTGGGAACCCTCGAATTAGAGGTAAAAGAAATTTTTATAGTATTTTTGTATAAATTATCAAGAACATTTCCACTCATTTTCTATTACAGGAACAGGACAAAGGGTGGGTTTAAATTGGTAACTTTTAGTATTTTTCAATACATTGTAAATTAGTATACTTTTTGTACAGATCAGGGTTAATTTTTTTGTTTCATTTTGCTGTTTATAGTAACATATTCAGTCACATTGATTATAATAAAGAAACCTTTTTTTTTATGGCTTTTACCTAGTTGTGTTCTACGTACAGACAACAGGTTTCAGATAGTAGTTTCCATGGTTTAATCGAGTAGATAGTAGTATACAGCATGTCACGTATAAGATGTTAACATATGTACTTGCAATATTCTTGGATGAATAGTTGACAAGTATCACTCTGTTTCATATCTCTACGTATTGCGGGTAATCATTTTTTTTTGTTGATAAATATAAGAGTCGTTTTTTTTTTCTTTCTTTTCATTTTGTTAGACTAGATATAAATTTTATTAACATGCCAATTAGTCATTTTTTTTTGTAAACGTTTATGTCAATTAGAAGAACCACACTAGGGAAAAGCATTATTAATTTTTTACTGTCAGATATGTAAATATAGATTAATGTTCTCTTGGGAGGGTTGCGAAGTTGTGCTTCATATCTGATTCACTTTGGTCTTTTAGGGTTCTTTTCCGGCCTGTCGGTTAGTGGACATTGTCTTATCTAAGATAGACGTAATGGAACTTGACTCTGGTTTTGGAGAGGTTGTAGTAGGATGCTGACAGTCGTTTTGTTCAACGTATAACTACGCATGGAAGAGGGTGTGTTACCTTTGCCCTTATCATCGGATACAGAGAGCAGTAAGCTTGTATGAGGAGGATGAATCTAAGTGATAAGTGTTATTAATTTTTATTTCTTTTCTCTATATAAATTCATTATAAGTTGAGTTATAAAGTCTAGGGGGAGACATTATTTAGTTTTGACTTCCAGGATTTTTTTTAATGAAACTAGAATTATTAGTATAGGGTGAAATTTTATATTTTAATGCCGTTGTCTTTTGCTTTGGATCCAACGCAAGGTACCAACATTTCATACCACGTTATCATAGCATCAGAATTTGTCTGATCTATCTTACGTGAGAATATTTTTTTCTTTATAACTTTTGTAAATTTATATATTTATGTGATAAATCCTAAGTGGCTGTTCCATAATAACATTTCAAACACATTTTTGGCTGTTAATGTAAATAAATTTCATTATTGTGGTCTAGATTGTTATCATAGTACAAATGTTTTGGGTAAATAAATATTTTTTTTGAAACTCATTATAATAAAGTGATTGTAAGTTAGGTTGTCTTTTCGTTTCCTTCACTTTTGTCAAATTTAAGTTAGGGAAATTCTTTTACGGCTCAGATAAATTTGACTGGCGCCTAACAATTTTTTTTAATTTAACATCCCAGATTCGAGACTTTCACCCACTCCCGTCTCCATTTGAGTGAACCGGAGCCACATCGGTTGACATCTGGGACAACCGAAACTTATAATATAAAAAGCGTGTTATAACATCATGCAAAACTTTCGGTTTCCTGATGACAAATCTGTGGGAATATAAATGAATACTGATTCTAGATGACACAATATGATATAAAATATACATACTTGTCCATAATTATATTTTCGTCGAAAAAACCTGCAATTGTGACCAGAACATGTACCCCAAAACGACAATTAGAATTATTATTATTAAATTGTTAATATATCGCATGTATATAGTTCACTCCATAAACTAGCTCAAAGATCAATGCAAGGCAAATAATAACAATAGCCGCTTTTTTTTTGAGAGTTTCTTCCAAACCCCGCGCCCCGTGTCTTGTTATTGTAGACTTCCTATTGGTACGTTTTGACAGATGTCATTGTCATTTTTCAGTTAATGATTGAACTAGAATAAGAAGCCTTGTCATACCATAAAACACATCATGTCCTAATATTCTATGATATTTCACTATAGAATGAACATACCAGAAGACAAATGTTTTGCTACCTGAACCAGAGAAAAATTAGATTTTGATAATTTGGAGTAGCGGAGTAAAACACATGCAATGGGAATAGATCTACTCCGAACGGAGTAGCTGTGGCAACGCTGCTTATGACACGGTCAGTCTCATATACGGGGGGAAGTTGAACAGAAATATACCTAATCATATATACTCTTTGATATTCCACATTAAAAATTCGCTGACAAACGTACGAGGGTCGAAAAGATAGAATATTGAGAAAAAAATTGCAATTTTCTTTTTAATACTACAAAGCCATAGATCGATGTCCCTCGTTTAAATTATGCACAGAGGTTAGTAATGTATTAGTATTTAATATTCCATATACAAAAATCGCTGACAAACGTTACGAGGGTCAAAAAATTTGAATAATAGGCATTTTTGAAAAAAATTACAACTTTCTTTGTATTACTGCAAAGCCATATATCGATGTCCCTCGTTCGAATTTCGCACAGATGTTGATAATGTAATAGTATTTATATTTCATGTTTTTAATTCGCTGACAAATGTTACGAGGGTCGCAAAAATTGAATAATAGGCATTTTTTTCAAAATTATAACTTTTTTTTTATTATTGCAAAGCCATATATCGATGTCCCTCGTTTAAATTTCGCACAGATGTTGATAATGTGATAGTCTTTTATATTTCATGTTCTAAATTCGCTGACAAACGTTGTGAGGATCGATAAAATTGAAACCTGCTATAAACCAGTTCCAAAATATCCTCGTTTCCACATCTCCCAGGAGGTAGAAGATACGATGCTTTTTTTAAAGTGGTTTCCCTTCATTAGGCCTAATCCACCAGAAATAAAATCATGAATTTTGATTCGCAAATAACAAAAAAATAATGATAATTTATGCAAGGGAATGAATTATTAGTTTTGTAGTAAAGTAATGGCTTAGATAACTAGGACTAGTCTTGTTCACACAACGGAAAATTATCATTCAATTCTTTTGTTTCCGGAAGTGTCTGGCTCTTAAATATCATACGAAGAGACTGGCGCAGTTATCTTAAACCACAGGGTAGCAAAGACTTCTGGAGTTTTTTCTCCAAGTGTTCGGCGAATTACGATCATCAAAATATTAAATTCAAAAATATCATTGCCACCTCCCAAATATCATACGAAGACACTGACGCATTTATCTTAAATCACAGGGTGGTCAAGTATTCTGGAGTTTCATCTCCAAGTATCTGGCGAATCACGATCATCAAAATATAAAATTCAAAAATATCATTGCCACCTCCCAAATATCATACGAAGACACTGGCGCATTTATCTTGAACCACAAGGTGGTCAAGATTTCTGGAGTTTTTTCTCCAAGTGTCTGACGAATCGCAATAATCAAAATAATTAATATCAAGGTTATGACTTCGACCGACTATGATCGTATGCGATTTTCATAATTTTCGCAAAGCGCGCAAGAAAATTCACTTGGAAATTGCTCGTCTAATCTATGTGTTTCGTCTACATCCCTATTGTTAAGACTAATAGATCCATCTATTACAAAATGAACACTGCATCCAATCATCAAATGACATTCCTCTCCCTACACAGAGTCTATGAAGATCTCCGCTCAAACAATATTGTTCTAAACTATCCGAATTTTCTAGAATAAACGTTTGAAGATATTCGCCAAACAATTTTGGAGGACCTAAGTTTTTCAATTCCAACAACGTAGCGCACACCGAAATCGGAATAATAATCTTTGTTCTTCACAGTGTAATTTGTGCTAGTCTCTATTGTTGATTGAATACTCTGAGCATAAGACGGCTGAAGGCGTTTATTCAAATTAATCGCATAATTCAAGTGTTTGTTTCATTTTTCGTTTTTTCGCCCATTTTTTGGTCACGAGCATCGACTTTATATTAATCTGTGCTTTTAAGTCCAATTTCCGTTTGATGCCCCTAGCACACCCTGATTTTAGAATGTTCAATTTAATTTCTTTATATTCAGCCAAAACAATTTCCCGAGATGCCCGTATGAATCTACCACAATTTTGATTACGTGGTAACCGAAAATTATTTTTCAACTGTCCAAACCAATTCTCTACCGGCGCGTTACTAAATCTTTCTTTACTATGATCGCTGATGACGTTAGACCATAGAGGAAGGAAAGGCAAAATTCTTTTTAATATTATATTTATTAATTCTTTATAAAAATACTCGTTTTTTATTCCAGTAAAACCGCTGAGTTCAACAAAATTATCAAAAATGTTTTTAAAATATTCATGAAAATTGCTATTCTCATAATTGGTATTGGCTTTTTCTTCAACATTGACATTCATTTCATCGAAATCATAATTTTCATTATTATCGGAAACTAGAAGTGACAAGCTGTATTCCACTTCGCTGGATTTAAATTTTGATAAGCACAAAATTACTAAGTTTTTGAACCACTTTCCCACATTTTCGAGATTACTAACAGAAAATAATGATGCCAAAATAGTTAAAAAAAAATTTATGTTGCTGACAAGTTTATTAACATCATTAACAATTATTTTTACGAAATTACAACATATTTTCAAATGAATTGATGGTTTTTTTGGGTTCGTAGATAGGGTACATAAATCGAAACATAGATTAATATAATCAGTCAATGATTCTATGCCAATTAAATCGCGTATAACCGCGTTCATCAGCGCGAAACTAAAATCCGTCACAACTGTAGAAAATAGGGGCCATTTCTGATTATTGAGGGTGGCATAGTATTTGATATATTCTAACCAATAACCGATACTCCATGCATCATGTTGATCAGTAACCATTTCAAAGATTGGGCATATAAATTGGTTTTCAGATATGTCGATAACCGCCGCATGATAAAAAATGCGTTTTTTCTTGTCTTTGTCGGGATACCTGACTAAACTTCCCGTCGCGTCGAAGTGTAGAGTTACACAGGGTTCCTTCATATTGGCTGCTTGTAGTATAAACAGCTGTTCTCTGCTACATTCATATACTGCAAAATTGTCGATTAGTCTTGAAATATATTCAGGGTGTTCCTTCTTTTTTAATCGTAGATCCATATAGTGATCTTCATCTCTATCTAATTGCGACATAGCTTCTGACTTTATTTTCCTGTAGACCGCTAAAGACTTGATATTTCCCAGATTTCTAAAGACTATTTCGCTACTTGGTGTAGAATGAATATGTCATACGAACAGAAAAAGAGGTGGATGAAATTAATTTAGTTGATAACAATTGCCGCTCGTGCGCACGGACGTATGTCGTATATTTATCATTAGGATTATGGCAAATACCGCGAAAAGAGCTATGAACACTACCGACATCATCCTAATTTTGTCTTCGAATACGAAAAACGAAAGTTTTGCACTGTTTATGACTACTGTAAGCATATACAGGGTGTCCCACGACGAGTGAAAATTATCTGTATCTGTATCAAAATTTAGACCACACCTGCTCTCTAAAAATTTACAAAAAACATTTAATATCTGGATAACGGTAAGGTTTAGGTATAGGAAAGTATACATGAACTTGCCTTATTTTTCTCTCCTGAATGCATTAAAAAAGAAAAAACAGGGTGGTTCTATTTGAAAAAATGAAGAAATTTGACATTTATGAAGTTAAACTTTGGACACTTTTTCTTCAACTGTCAAATTTTCTACAAAAAAAACCAATAACTAAAAAAGTGTGCATTTTTCGAAAAAAGTTTTCAGACAAAAGTATACTAAAATATTACGTAGATTTCAAAAATTTATTAATATACAGGGTGTTCTATTTAAAATAACAAAGTTACAAAAACTTTTAAGCTGGGTTAAAGGGTTTAAAATACGGTTTAATAAAAAACCAAAACAAAATTACTTGAAACCCCAATCTGTATCTCCCGAAATATGGGCATGTATTGCTAAATTATTGGAAAAAGGTGCAGTAACTAAAGTAAAACATTACAGAAATGAATTTTTATCTCCCTACTTCATTAGAAAAAACGCAAATGGAAAAAATAGATTCATTCTCAATCTCAAAAAGTTGAACACATTATTAGAATGTCCCCACTTTAAACTGGAGGACTATAGAACAGTTAAAAATATAATAACGAGAAACTGTTTTATGGCAAAATTAGATCTGAAAGATGCTTATTTCTTAATCCCTATAGTAAAAGAATCTAGGAAATACCTAAGATTTATTGTTAAAAATACGTTATTAGAATTTTCTTGCTTCACAAAAATTCTAAAGCCGGTGCTAAATAATTTAATGTAATAATTTTTATCCGTAATTTATATACGATATTTTGATTTTTGGGGATACTGAAAGAGATTGTACCGAAAACTTGAAATTCACAGTTACCTTACTGGAATCTCTTGGTTTTATTTCAAATGAAGAAAAAAGTATCATGGTTCCCTACCAAAATAAAAAAGAGAAAAAGTCAGAGCCTTAACAGAAAAATTTAAAACAAAATGTAAAAATAAGGTCTTTTGCTAAATTCATAAAATTATTCGAAAGAAAGAAATACAAAAATTTAAAAAAGCACAAAGGTAACTATGATGCTCAGATGGCTTTGCCAAAAAGCTTGCAATCAGATTTCCAATGGTGGTTAGACCACTTAGAATCTGCAGAGCAAAAATTGGGGCTCTCAATTATTCAAAAACCATTTACACAGATGCATCTGAGACAGGCTAGAGAGCTGCTTGTGGCACTCAAATAGCCAGGGGCCTTTGGGACCCTGAAGAGGTTGAACACCATATCAATTACCTCGAGTTAAAAGCGGCTTTGAATGGTCTAAAAAGCTTTTTCAAAAATTGTCAGGATGTCGACGTGTTACTTAGGATAGACAACATTACAGCAATCGCGTACATTAATAAAATGGGGGGTGTTCGTCATCCAAAGTTAAATAACATCGCAAGACAAATTTGGCAGTGGAGCGAAGCGAAAAACATAAGGCTGTTTGCTCCATACATCAACACAAAACACAATTTAGAAGATCATCAATCTAGATTAAATAAATTCGAAACTGAATATACCCCAAATAATCGTGGATTTGCCAAAATAATAATAATTTTGGGTGAACCAAACATCGACATATCAGCATCTGAAACAATTTTTTCACTTCCATGTATAGAACTAATTTTATCACCTTCCAGAAAGCCACATCCTCTTTGGAAAACCCTTACCTTGGCTGCAGCAAGATTTTCAGCGAAGCACTAAAATTTAGAGGTATTCCAGAGCCGGCCCTAGATTTAATACTAGCCTCATTAAGCGAAGGAACTCAAGAACAATATAACTGTACTTATAAAAAATGGTGGAATTTTTGCCAAGGGTAAAATATCTTCAACACAGATCCAAACAAAATAATCCTTTCTCTAAAACAAGAATTCAACCAAGGAGCGAATTACTCAACGCTGAATACTCATAGGTCAGCTCTTAGCACACTTTTGGAAATAAAAAACCAAAACCAAATCGAGAGGTTTATGGAAGGAGTGTTTAGGAAAAGACCAAACTTTCCACGCTACAATGAAACCTGGGATCCATCACCAGTACTAGCTTATGTCAAAAGTCTTGAGCCACTGGAGACAATTTCCCTGGAAAAAGTCACCTACAAGCTATTCTTGCTGCTCTCTAACCACAGCCCAAAGAGTGCAAACCCTTTCAAAAATAAAAATCAAAAATATTTATCATTTTGAAGATACTATTGAAATCTGGATAACCGATATTATTAAAACCTCCAAACCAGATCAAGCACAACCTCTTCTTGCGTTTATTTTTTTTTTCAAAATAAAGAACTGTGCGTAGCATCAGTTCTAAATCAATATTTAAAAATAACATCGCCGATTAGGGGGAGACATAACCAACTTTTCATAACAATGAAAAAACCCCATCATCCAGCATCCCGGCAAACAATAAGCATTTGGATAAAGAGAGGACTATCAGCGAGCGGTATAGAAATAACAAAATTTAAAACTTACAGCACTCGCCATGCTAGCAGTTCAGAAGAGGTGTAAATATTGAAAACAACAGACGGACCGCTGGATGGTCAAAGAAATCCAATACTTTTATTTCGTTTTATAATCGCCCATTGTAATAACCCAGGGACTTCGCAGATATAATACTGAAAAAGCAAATAAATAAATAATATAACAATATATTAAAAAGGTTCGATACTACTAATTGTTATTATACATGTTATGGCTAAAGTCAAAATCAATAAATATTAAGTACTTACTATTAATATTTTTTGCTCATACATATTTTCAATTGTTCGATTATCACTTGTAACAAGTTTATTGTGATAAAAATATCTTTGTAAAGAAAAAATTTCAAATCGAATCCCATGCCTAGTAATTGCAGGTTTTGGAAACATAAGGTTAAGTCGCCTTAATTCTTTGAACATCTATACCAATGTGATCTTTTCGAAGGACGTCCTATTGAAGTATAATTAAAGATTAAACGACTTACCTGTAAGGAAGTTCAATCCTCAATTATACGAAATAGGCCGTCCGAGAAAAGATCACCATCCCGCCCGTCCCTTACGACGGGACGAAATTTCTTATCAATGTAAACACTACGCCGTTAGATCGTTCAGAACGAAACTATACTAATGTGATCTTTTCTCGGACAGCCTATTTCGTATAATTGAGGATTGAACTTCCTTACAGGTAAGTCGTTTAACCTCTAATGTTACCCCACCAAATTCCCAAGATATTCCTTTTTCAATAAGGAATCTATACTTCGAAAAAAGCGATGAGCCCCCTAAAGAAATTGAAAATGTTATGGATGCTGGTTCCAGAAATGTGAGGAAAAATTTTAATTTCAGTAATTAAGAGGGTTCTTTTAAAATGTCGTCGCAAGAATTTTCGGATATAAATGTTAATGGTGAATTACACAAATATTATACTACCATACGCCATAAATTTGAAAATATCAATGCAAAACAGTATACACTATACAGGGTGTCCCATGACGAGTGAAAACTATATGTATATGGCAAAATACTTGTAGTAAAATCATGAAAATTTCTACGTTTGGGTTTTCGGATACGATCTTTTCAACTAAAATATTTTCAAAGATAGAGTTTTGGTTTTTTATTTTCAAAAGTGTGCTAACAGCTGACCTATGAGTATTCAGCGTTGAGTAATTCGCTCCTTGGTCGAATTCTTGTTTTAGAGAAAGGATTATTTTGTTTGGATCTGTGTTGAAGATATTTTACCCTTGGCAAAAATTCCACCATTTTTTATAAGTACAGTTATATTGTTCTTGAGTTCCTTCGCTTAATGAGGCTAGTATTAAATCTAGGGCCGGCTCTGGAATACCTCTAAATTTTAGTGCTTCGCTGAAAATCTTGCTGCAGCCAAGGTAAGGGTTTTCCAAAGAGGATGTGGCTTTCTGGAAGGTGATAAAATTAGTTCTATACATGGAAGTGATAAAATTGTTTCAGATGCTGATATGTCGATGTTTGGTTCACCCAAAATTATTATTATTTTGGCAAATCCACGATTATTTGGGGTATATTCAGTTTCGAATTTATTTAATCTAGATTTATGATCTTCTTCTAAATTGTGTTTTGTGTTGATGTATGGAGCAAACAGCCTTATGTTTTTCGCTTCGCTCCACTGCCAAATTTGTCTTGCGATGTTATTTAACTTTGGATGACGAACACCCCCCATCCTGACAATTTTTGGAAAAGCTTTTTAGACCATTCAAAGCCGCTTTTAACTCGAGGTAATTGATATGGTGTTCAACCTCTTCAGGGTCCCAAAGGCCCCTGGCTATTTGAGTGCCACAAGCAGCTCTCCAGCCTGTCTCAGATGCATCTGTGTAAATGGTTTTTGAATAATTAAGAGCCCCAATTTTTGCTCTGCAGATTCTAAGTGGTCTAACCACCATTGGAAATCTGATTGCAAGCTTTTTGGCAAAGCCATCTGAGCATCATAGTTACCTTTGTGCTTTTTTAAATTTTTGTATTTCTTTCTTTCGAATAATTTTATGAATTTAGCAAAAGACCTTATTTTTACATTTTGTTTTAAATTTTTCTGTTAAGGCTCTGACTTTTTCTCTTTTTTATTTTGGTAGGGAACCATGATACTTTTTTCTTCATTTGAAATAAAACCAAGAGATTCCAGTAAGGTAACTGTGAATTTCAAGTTTTCGGTACAATCTCTTTCAGTATCCCCAAAAATCAAAATATCGTATATAAATTACGGATAAAAATTATTACATTAAATTATTTAGCACCGGCTTTAGAATTTTTGTGAAGCAAGAAAATTCTAATAACGTGTTTTTAACAATAAATCTTAGGTATTTCCTAGATTCTTTTACTATAGGGATTAAGAAATAAGCATCTTTCAGATCTAATTTTGCCATAAAACAGTTTCTCGTTATTATATTTTTAACTGTTCTATAGTCCTCCAGTTTAAAGTGGGGACATTCTAATAATGTGTTCAACTTTTTGAGATTGAGAATGAATCTATTTTTTCCATTTGCGTTTTTTCTAATGAAGTAGGGAGATAAAAATTCATTTCTGTAATGTTTTACTTTAGTTACTGCACCTTTTTCCAATAATTTAGCAATACATGCCCATATTTCGGGAGATACAGATTGGGGTTTCAAGTAATTTTGTTTTGGTTTTTTATTAAACCGTATTTTAAACCCTTTAACCCAGCTTAAAAGTTTTTGGTCATCTGTTATTTTTTTTCAGTTAGCGTAAAAATGTTTTATCCGACCTGCGTAGCCTACCTCTAGTGTTTCCTCTTCCTGCCTTGTGGTTCTTCCCGTGGTCTCCATTTCTGGTTTCAGTTCTGGTATTTCCTGTGCTGGCTGTATTCTATCGGTAGCTTCCCCCCTGCTTTCTTTGTCGCTATTTTCTGCCTCGTTTTGTAGTTCGAGCCTGCCCAGTTTAAAGACTGGGATTTGGTTGGCTTCATTATTTCTTTAGCTGATTCCGCCAAGGCTTTGGCAGACATAGATTTACTAAAGAAATCCGTGCCAAATAAATGTTCGTCTCTTGGTTGGTCGGGGATTACTTTTTGTACTTTTGGATTTAGATGTTGTACTAGTTCGTGTCTTCTATGCGTGGATATGGTATGAAACATATCTGTTACCGCTACTAACAAGTGCTGCGATCAAAGATTGGTCGAATTTTTCTTTTTCTGCGAGTACTGTAGAGATTGCTTGCCCCAAGGCTGTTAACCCTTTCCCCATTGTATCCTGTAAATTTTTCAAATATTTGTCCTTTTTTAAGTCTGCAGGTGGTATGTCGTTTACCCCTGTTGTTGCGTCATTTGTTTCCTCCCCCTTTTCTATGGAAAATGTTGGAGTAGTAGACGCGGTATCGCTTTTTGAGTCGAAGCTACCTGTCGTCAAAACAATTTTTGTTAACCCTAGACAAGGGATGTAACAACTCTTTTTGCTGTTCAATAAAAAATAAAAAAGAGCGTAGAAGGACTTTTATATCCTCCTGCATGACGAACTCACAAAACAATATAAATGGTTTTACCCATTTTTTGTTCTTTTGATAACGCATGTATGTTTTTACGACGGTATTATTCGCTGAAAAACAGAAAAAATGCGCTTATTGTTCAAAAAATTAATGTATATACATAGGGAACTTTTACATCCCCCTGTACAATAAATTCCTAAAGCATTACGGTATTACCCGTTAAAAAACTTCAAAAAATATGGCTGAAGGACTTTTATATCCCCCTGTACACCGACTCATGAACAATAAAATTTAAATAGTTTTATCCGGTATAACCCAGTAAAAAACATGAACTCAAACATTCCACTGGAATTTTCCTTCTTTACTTGATGTTCCTAGATCTCAAAAATTAGGTACTCACTTGATACGTCTCTTAACATTTCTTCTAGTTTTCTCATTTTCTTCTTTATTTTCCTTAAGCGGTCTGATTTTCGTTTTGGCATTTTTATTTGTACATACACGTTCACCGTTCGAGCGTAAGAACTAGAATGACTAACAAATGTAGGGTGACGGGACGAAATTTCTCATCAATGTAAACACTACGCCGTTAAATCGTTCAGAACGAAACTATACCAATGTGATCTTTTCGAAGGACGTCCTATTGAAGTATAGTTCAAAATATCTGTGACACTAGTGTCACAGTACATAGACAAAAGAATAGTAGGTTCACTCCCTGTCGGCTGTTTGATGTAACGCTAATAGAGACCTGCCGAACAACGATCGTAAAAGCACACGTGTTTCGTACATATAGGGGTCGTGCGAATTATTATCTTGATTTATAAATTAAGTGTGTGGTACAGGGGCTGATGAAAATGTACGTCATGCTAGAAAATTTATTTCACAAACGATGTTGTTTCGCTATGTATTTAATTATAAGAAATAAACTAGAATCATTCATTGGAATAGCTTTCATTACATTATATAAATAAAACAATTAGTCAAAAATGTACAAATATAATATATCTTATAATATAGAAATAGAAGACAAACAACTAAAATAAGTCACCACGGGTGAAAAGTTCCTTTTTAAAAACTGTATTTATTTATCAATTACAATTTATAATATTCCCGACAATAAAATTAGATGTGTTCTACTCGAAAGATAATTACTGACTGACTGTTCTGTGTGATTTTACATAAGAAGTAAATTATTTAGTGTTAGCAAATATAAATAGTGTGTCAGCTTTTTATATATGATATTATGGAAAAGGGATGACATAATTACTATTTAATGTCATTAAAAATTATACCAGATGCTACCAAAGATTACAGAAAACTATAAGATTTTATACGGGACGTCGCCCGCCAAGCACTGTTATTTCAAAATGGTTTTGATAATTGGTTGTTCGTGTTTTAAAAATTACTGAAAAAAATCAAAATAAATTATTTTTACAATAAGGATATTATATAAACAAGTGCATTAAGCAAGATTATCTAAATAAAAAAGTTACTAAGCAATTAAAATTTATATCTGGGTGGAAAATAACTATTCAAGCAATTATATCATGAGAAACACTAAAATGGCGGGGATATAAATTTTTACTAACACGGAACCTCAATCAAGATTGCCTCGAAAACTTTTTTGGACAATTTCGTAGTTGCTGCGGTAATGCTAAAAAGTTAACTACCGTACAATTTTGTAGCGCGTTTAAAAAGCTATTTTCTCTCAAATTTTTTGATCATTTTGAAGGTACCAACTGTATCGATGATGTAAACGAAGTTCTTTTAACTATTAGTTCTGAACCACAGTACATCAAGCCCAGAAAGGAAACGCTTTAGTGTATGGTACGGGGTATTTGTTAAAAAAATATCTAATACAACACTCTTGTGAAACCTGCCTAAATTTTGCCCATTCAGCTGATAATTTAATAAACAAAGAAACTATTTTCTGTAAACTAAAAGCCTACACGACAAAGAAGGATGAATTCATTGGGTTATTTATACCGTCAATGCTGAATAATTGCATTAAGTAAAAAAAAGAGCAAAGCAAAAAAAAGTAAGTACTTAATAATTACAAATTTTGTAATATTTGTAATTTAATATTGGGTTTATGAGATTTTTTGATTTTTATGTCGCGATTTGCGAATTTAATCGTATAATATAAACGCACTCTTGTATACAGGGATAAGAAATAATTTAGAGGAAAATGTTCACAAGGATGCGTAAATGGAACGTTTTTAAAAAGATCTTTCAATGTCGCTCCGATACAATCATTACGAGCTAATTTATTGAAGTTAGCTACAAATATATTTTCAAGTTGAGTAACATACTCAACAAAATCCAGACTAGGTACATTAAGCCCACCAAATGGAAAATTACTGTTGTTTACATAGGCTTTTGTCTGAGAAAAAATAGTTGACTTCTGGGTTAAGTTATTTTGTTCATTAAAAACGATACATATCTCGCAGGAATGTTGCTGCATACATTTTTTTAATAAATAACCAGTAACGTAAACTAACGCATTGCCATCTGTACTGTTTAGATTTCTGTAATCCGTTGTAAAAACTTTTAAGGGCTTTGATGGTTCTATTGATGGTAAAATAAGATCTTTACAGTTTTCTGCCAATTCCGGGGTAATATTTAACAATAATTCATTAATGTCATTAATGCAGTTGGCTCCGTCAACATGGTCGAAGTACTTTAGAGTAAACAATTTTTTAAATGCTCTAGAAAACTGTATAGGCGTAGGGTTTCTTGAATTACCACAACAGTTTCTTACTTGCCCAAAAAAGTTTTCAAGACAGTCTTGATTCAAATTCCTTGTCAGTAAAAATGTGTAGCCCTTTGATTTTAATGTACACCAAATGGCTTTAACTGATTGTATTGTAAGTTGCCAACCAAATATAAATTTCATTTTATTAGATAAATTTTTTCCTTCACTGTTAACAACACGCAAATTTTTCAGTAAAGTTTCAAATTCTTCCAATTGCTGAAACTGTTGTTGGGTACCCATAAATGCATTGAAGTTATTCAAATGGCACGAATTTAATAGATCAAAAATATCATTCATTGTTTTAATGAATTTAGCAGTTATCTTGGCATCTGCAGGCAAAACTTTAAAGTCAACATATGTGTTAAGGGCAACTGCAACAGAAAGACTAAAAATCTGAGAAGCATATTTTACTTTCATTTTCTGAAAATTATTTGGAAACATATGCTCGTCGGTTAATTTTGGACAGAGTCTAAATTCCTTTTTTTTTTCATAATTGTAAAATGTGTCCAAATACATCTTATTGGTAGTTCCTTCTGGTAACTCAAACCAGTAAGAAAAAAAATTGTTCCTTGTAGATTTTAGTAAGTGTGGCACATCGAAAAAGTAAACTAGCTTGATATTATCTACGTAAAAAAAAACATTGCCTGTGCTCAATTTGAGGCAGCTTTTAACTAATTTTTGGAAGTTAGAACCCTGATCAGAGACTACACCTAGCACATTTAGACCGATATCACTCAATTTCCGAACTGTTTCAAACAAAATGTCTTTTATTTCGTTTGAAGGCGCCGTTGATTTATAAAAGAAGTAGGCAAGCGGTTGTTTCCAACTGCTTGATACACCCCGTGCCATAACAACTAATGCACTCGTTGCTGGTTCGGATTCGTTTTCTGATGAAACAGATTCTTGGAATCCCACTATTTTATCCTTTGATAAATCATAAAATAAATGAGTTTTCAATGACATCTCATCCAGGCAAATAATGCAATCTTTTTCCTTATCACTCAATAGTCGAGACCTAAGTTCAATAAGGCGAAAAATAAATTCGTTAAAGCCTGGGTTTACTGCCCAACGACGGGTAAAGCGGTTAAGCGTACTTTTGGAAGGTAGCCGGTACAAAGTAGAAAATTTTTTATATGCTTTAGGTCCTAGAAAGTAAACGCTCAAAGCAAACTTCTTGAAATCGTCTGTGTACCTACAACCTTTAGGTGATTTGTTCAATAAACTTATCTGAGACTTCAGAAGTTTGCAGGCATCTTCTGAATAATTAGTTTCCAAATATTTGGAAATATCTTCAAACGATATTCCAGTTTCCAACTGTCTTGAGCATTGAGCATCCACAGTAGATTTTTTCAAACACTTTATCTACTCTCTCAACACTTTTTTTCGAGGAGTATTGAGCGTAAGCGTCATTGACGTCTGTAAATATTTATCTAAAACAAATAAAAAATTCTATGATTGATGAAAGTTTCACCACCAGTTTTAAATGAGTGAGTATTCCACGAAATTATAATAGATTTGAAAATTAGAAATGTTCAATTAAAAAACAACATAAATACCTCTGGTAGCTACAGAAGCTTGAGTAGAAACGTCGTTTCCAATTTTAACTTTTTCTGAAAAAAAAATAATAAATTTATGATACCCAAACCACACCATCGTTCAGTAGAATAATAAATACATACCTTCATTGGGCAGCATTGTGCTGAAATCGGTTTGAACTGCGACTTCTTTTAAAGTTTTACCTTCAGCTAAAAAATTTGCAAATTATTTGAAATTCCTACTATAAATATATAAAAATTTTTGGAACTTACTATTCTTCAGTAAATTCAAGGATGGAACTGCATCATATCGCAGATTTGTCCTGCTATTACTGCGAATATAAATATCTTCGGAAAAGTGTTTGTCGCAAACTCTTAATATTTTGTTGCATTGCATAATTTTGAACATACTCCAAGATTTCGCTGGTAGCACTGGAGTTGTTGGAAACGTGATAAGACTCCGTGCCAGAATTGTTCAAACTATCATTAGATAAACAACTACTTTCACAAAGGCCTGATTTTTTTCAAATTACGTATGCCTAAATATGCACACAAGGAGCCATACACTTCATTAGATGAATTGTACCCACCTAGCAAATCATTCAAGACAAACGACGAGTGATTGTTATTTCGAGATCTGATATACATTCCGGATTATTGTTTTCAAGAAAAAATTGATTGATATTGCTAGTGTTTATATTAAGAATCCGTTGGATTTTATAAATATCACAAGTTGAGGAGTTTTAAAAATATAGCTGGCAAATTTTCACTAATATCTCGTTATCTATTTTCAATTCCGAAAAATACTGATAAGAGGCACCAGGTACCTGTTGTAAAAGACACTCCGATAGAGATAATTTGAAAAACGCAATCAGTGCTTCTTGATTCTAGTATCTAACTGTTTTTTTTTGTCAATAACTTCTGTCTCATCAGAAAAGGAAAGAACATAATGTGCCATTTCAGGCGGGGTTACGAATTTAAAAAGGCGCGAGTATTGAAAATAGTGCAATTAGAAATGAGAATTAGATGCACATTCATTTCAATTCTCCGTACTATAAATTTTGCAAGCAATTTGAAACTAAAAAAATCCCCACTTTCCACATAAATATAATCCGTAGAGATTTATTCCATAGCAACGGTTGTATAGGACATTGTGTGTCGAGGAACTTGAGAATGTCCAAAGGTATCGCCCTCCGATTTCTATGTCACTGACCCTCTTTATCAGTAAGAAGTTCTTATTATTTTTCCTGCTTAAAATACGATTTGAATTTTGATTAAATGTCGAAACCTACATTTCTCGATCAACTGCTGTTGTAGCGCTTCGCTCTTTTTACAATGCTCAGGTCTCATGTCAACTGAACATTGGTGAAACCTTTGGAATTTTTTTTAGAAACACATTCATTAATGTTGATGGCTTGAGAAGACAAAAGAAAAATGTGGGTGATGTAGCCGTGCTATTGGATGGAGACCGTTACATATAATATCTAATCACAAAAGATATGTATTTCGAAAAACCAGAATATGAAATGATTTTCAAGACACTAACGGAGATGAAAGTCCACGCCACATGCAATAAGAATTACAATTTTTTATACATGAATTCTTTGGGTTTTGGTTGTATAGTATGGTATAACGTCTCAAACAAAAGAATATTTTTATTACTGTGGATTAGGCCTATTGGGGGGGAACCACCTAAAAAAACGCATCGAATCCTCTACCTCCTGGGGATGTGGAAACGAGGATATTTTTAAACCGACTTTTTTAAAATGGCTTAATATTCAATTTTTTCGACCCTCGTTTGATATTTTGCTTTAAAAGTATATTTTACTTCAATACCTATTTTTTTCTTAAAACTGAAATAGATGAAATTTAAATTAGAATTCACATTTAAAAAATTAGCATTTTTTTTTCTGAACATGAACATTGCAAAATTTGAAAAGGGGTAGTTATAAGAAATACTCAGACTGAGTGCTTAAACTATGACTAAAACTGAACATAACTTTTAATTTACCAAAAATTACTGCAAATTGGCAAAAAAATTGTTATTTAAATTTTGACGATGGATAGGAAAATTACGAATGTTGTCTACCTCAGCAACCACTGGAATATTCCCTAATGCTATCAAAAAGAACTAGACTTCTTTTTGATTCAATTCTTCGGGCATTGGGGGCTCAGGCTCATTCATTTTTCTTGCGGTATTATGTAGGGCTGTAGTTGCCACAATAATGGCCTTGATAGTTTCCATTTTGCAACGCAGGCCATATAACAAAGCCAAAAATCTAACTTCCCACACACCTATTGTTCTTTCCACAGTATTTCGTGTTCTAATTTGAGATTGATTGTATCTATTTTCAGCATGATTTCCTGGATTTGCTAGAGGTGTTAAAAGGTATGGTCGAACTCCATAGCCACTATCTCCTGAAAGAATTAAAAACAATGCAATTAAAATAAACTGATATAATATACTTTATATCTTAAAATGATTTTTTCAAATGTCAATCACATTTTTATGTGGTTTACCACCTAGAGATGAAGCAGTAAGTATGTTGCCAAAATATTGAAATCTTGAAGAGAATATTGAATGATATCCTATATTAACAAAATTTCTACCTACCCCAAAAAAACACCATTAGCAAAATCACCTCTTTCTATTCTTGCTTTTATGTTGCTATGATTAAAAATAGTCATATCATGGGCCGATCCTGGCCATCTTGCCACTTTGTTTCTAATGTGTAAATTAGAATCACAAATAATTTGTGTATTTATTGAAACATAATTTTTTGTGCTCCTATAAGCATATTCTCCACCTAAAAAAATTTAGTCTTCATAAAAAATGATAACATTCAAATTTTTGAAGTTTATTGATTTTAACTTTGCACATTTTCTTCTCCTCCTTGTGTTGTTCTTAAAGCTCTTATTATAACTATTTCTCCTTCTCCAAATTTAGTTTTCTTCTTTTTCTTAATGTATCTTTCTGCATTTCTCAATATTCTTTGATTCACTTTTTCTAAAACTTCAAGTAAAATTGTGTTTAATCGTTAGTTACTTAGTGGACTGTATTTAATTTTGGTTCACTGAAATATAATATTTTTGTTCGTAGATAATCTTTTGAAAGCTGGAGACGGGAGACATAAAAACAATATAATTTCAATGTAGTTTACTCTACGACCACTCTCTCAATAATGAATAAAATGAATCACAGAATTTTGTCTCTACGGCTCGGCGTAACAAAACCACGTTGCCACGTCTTGTATAAAGTCTTAGATACAATTAAGAAATAAGAATAAAATATAAAAATAAAGTGATTTGAACATGGCTCCACCTTTGAAAGGATGCCTTCAAAAAAAGAATGTTGTTCTTACAAATTCGCCGTAGCACTACACATACACACGCACTAAATAGTCTCTTTTTGGAGAGGCAACGGGCATAATCGTTTTACGGCTCTCTTGATAACGCCGCTAACCGTTTTGATGATTGCTACTCGGGAGACGCCATCTTTGCCGGATATTACATTCAGAATTCTACCTAGAAGCCAGTTGTTGGATGGTTGCTTGTCATCTTGTATTAAGACTAGTACACTAAGTAATATTTTAGTCAGGGCATCTCTCCATTTATAATTGCGAGATAACTGGGAAACGCATTCTTTACTGAATCGTGTCTAAAATTGTTGTTTGAACTTCTGAATCGTTTCCAAGGATGAAAGACGGTTTTCTGGTACGTGATCGAAATTGTACTCCGGAAGTGACTTGATAAATCGTCCTAAGAAATGGGAAGGAAAAATAGGTTGAAGATCGTTAGGATCATTAGACATTGCAAATAAGGCCGCGAGTTTAATATTCCCTCTATTTCAACAACTAGGGTAATAAGTTCTTCAAAGGTAAGTATGGCATCTTCAATTGTACGTTTTAAGTGATGCTTTGCACTCTTTACGGTAGCTTCCCATAAGCCACCGAAGTTGGGTGCGTAAGGAGGTATAAAATGCCAGGACGTATTATTTGATGTATCGGACAATGGTATCTGAATTATTTTTCAGGAAATTTGTGAGTTAGGATATTTCGTTCTTTGCCCCAACAAATGTGGCTCCGTTATCGGAATATATATGTGCTGGGATACCCCTTCTAGCACTGAAGCGTTTTAGGCAGGCTAAAAAACACTCTGAAGTTGAATCTGACACAAGTTCAAGATGTATTGCCTTCGTTCAAAAGCATACGAAAACGCACAAATAATATTTGAGCAGCTTATATGTTCTTAGCTTCCTATCATTAATCAAGTAAGGACCGGCATAATCAACGCCTGTTATTTTAAAAGGAAAAGACGGATCGACTTTCTCATTGGGCAATTGACCCATCGGACAAGTTTCTCTAAATCCAAGAGATCATCCATTTCTCAAATGTGGCCACAACCCAAACAAGAGGGATAAATGAAACTCTAAGTCCGAACCACAATTTTAATATTGTCCACTAAAGGACAAACCAATAAGATTAAGCAACTAGTTTCGGTACAAAATTACCATCATCAGGCTGTAATAAAGAAATGTACTTGTCAAAAGATCAAAAGGATCAATGTTAACAGTTGAAATAGAATATACAATATTAATATTGTTAAGTTAAGTTGAAAATTTTTGAAAAATTATTTAATACAAATGTTAGTATCGCTTAAATTTTTAAATATTGTAACGCGTTTCCCTGTACACGTGGTCTTCTACCACTCGAACATGTCACTATGGACACCCTTAGCTGAAAATCTTTCGACGGAATGCTCGGGCGCCAGATTTTTAACGTGGTTTGCTCCACGGCCCCTTGACCCTTAGTGTCAAGAGTTCCAGATAGCCTCAGATGGAGGTTACGGAAAATTCCAGGGGTCTTGTTGAACACAGATATTTTAAATGTCAGTCTCTTAATTAATATTTCGGTTGATAACGAACTAAACTTCAACTCTCAAGTTTATTGATACTCTGTGGTCCTTTTATTCCTTAATCTACAGGGAAAAGCAAAATATAGGAGAAAAATATTGGGACGGTTGCATCGGTCAGTTTATCGGTTTATCCAATACAACTTAAATCGGCCAGGTAACCGAACAAGTTGTGGCTAAGCCTCTTGCAAGTTCGGGTTACCCTTCGGATTTAAAGGAGACACGGAAAGCTACTAAGATGCGATAATAAGAAAATATATGATCCACGAGATGGTGTTAGAACGTCTGAATCTGTCGGGTAATTGAACAAGTTGTGGCTAAGCCTCTTGCAAGCTCAATAAACCCTTAGGATTCAACGGAAAGACGGGAAGCTACTATTAAAATATATTGGACCACGAACAACGTTTAAATCAGCCGGGTAGTTGAACGAGTTGTGGCTAAGCCTCTTGCAAGTTCAATACACCCTTAGGATTCAACGGAAAGCCGGGAAGCTACTATTGCGGAACTAAAATTTAATAGTTTAAAAAAAACTTATTATCGACGCACAGAGTAAAAATAAAACTCGGAAATAAAACGGAAATATCACAATCCTAAACAGTACCAATTAAATATAAATGTTCTGTGAAGAAAAGACAAAAAAAATCATACCCTAAATAGAGAGCCGGCGAATATTCGATAAATACCAATTACTTGTTTAGCAATAAATAAATAAAAAAAAAACAATTTTTTAGAACAAATCAACTTTTATTGAAAAAATAAAACGAGTTTATATTCGACAGCGATCAAAGTTAAGTTTCGGAAAACAAAAAAAATTAAATTTCTCTACCATTAAAATCTAATTTCTATAATTGAAACAAATAAAAGTTTTCACAAAAAAAACAAAATATCAACCGGAATATGAGAAAAAAAATCAAACTATTTCAAAAGTACGGAATACGGAGATACGGAAATTGTTGAGTATACTGTGATTATTACAAATATTTTTTTCACGTTTCAACTAACAGAATTCTAAATTGTAAAATATAAGTTCTGGGAACTGGATCGGACACACACTCTCGAACACAAAAAAAAACGTTTAACGGTGAGCGGAAGGCTGATTTGAGAATCACGAGCTGAGAGAGCTGAGAGCCTCGAATCAAACTCTCCTGTTCTTTTATATTCTCATTAACATAATTTTAATTTAAAAACCACAAAAAAGTTTGTCATATACTAGACGTCTTTCGGAATTAATTAAATTAAATTGAATGGTATATATACCCAATGTCCTTTTTAAATGAAAAATGTTAACTTCGGAAATGACCAAATTTTATGATTCAATATAAATTTGCGTACCTCCGGACTAATACAAAAAATACTAAAACTAATATAACGGTAATAATAATAAAAAAATTACAATAACTCGGTCACAAAAGGGAATCGGAAAGTAAGTAACGAGTTATTTAAAATCAAGTGGCAAAACAAAAAATAAAAATATGAAACGGAGAAAAAAAAAACTTGAATCAGTGTCAAAAAAATAACTCGTTACACACCCTCTTTTCTTCGGTAAAAAAAATTAATGAACGAAAGTCCAACTTTCGGTCATTACATTTTTTTTCTAAACATCCAAATAAACAATAAAAAGGAATTTTCAAACCCTAAAATAAATTATAACGGAGGTCCAGTGGTCTCAGCGTCTGGAACGTCGGTGTTGAAAAGAGCGGTCTGGGAGATGAGGTCCTCTTCTTCGGGACGACTGGTGTCGGTATGTCCTGGAACGTCTGACTACTTCCTGAGCGGTCCGGGGTCGTTCGAGGTCCAGGCAGCACTGGATGGCGGCGTCTTCCTTTTGGAGTGGTGTACTGGGACTGGCGACCAGATGGACCTGGACAGCCATCGATCGGGTACGAGGAGCTGGCGGTTCGCACGTGCATTCTCGGGACATCTGTCCCACTCGTCCACATCGGGAGCAGAACGGCCTACTGCAACTTTCTCGGCGGTGACCGGGGGTTCCACACCTCCAGCAGAGGTCATCGGTTAGGGTGATGAAAGTTCCTGCTCTCATCCTCTTGGGCGGCATGTCGGTTCCAACTGACGGTGGTGAAGGATACGTTCGGCTGGAGGATATCCGGGTCAGTTAAGACGAGTACGTCGGGCTGGGTATCGGCATTCATCTATTGAAATAGAAAGGCAGTTGCTATTATTAATGAACCACCTATTTTCTCATAACAATAAAAAAAAGAACAAAACAAAACCAAAAATTTAAATCAGGTAATCTTACTTTTGGATGTCAAAAGCAAGTTTTTGGCTAATGGGCGGCGGTGTGTTTTTCACGGGGCTGGGGGAATCATAACAGTGGTTCTCCGTCCATTCCGGTCGTACAGCCGGGCACGGAACCACTTGTCGGGCTTCATTCCTTTCGGCCGGAGGTATTGGGCCTTTTCTGCCCAGATTCTTGGCCATGGCTCTTGCCTAGGTGGAGGGCTCTGGTTCTGGAGAGATGGCTTTTGTCAACCTTGGTGGTGACGAACGCCCGGTGGAGTCCTGTGGTAATGGGGAAAAGAAACGGCAGACCCCAGAGTCATACTTCAACACCTTCTCTCTGACCTTTATCTGGTCCCTTGCTTCCCCCCCTTCTTCCGGAACTGTGGTAGTACGTTCGTACAGAGTGCACATCAAGACCTTTTCGGTGTACACTCCTGGGATAGGTGGAGTGGGTGACCTCGGCGGCGTATGCCCAGGACTATACCGGGACATTCCAAAGTTCTCATCAAAGGTCTGTTCGAACACCTCGCTACTGGTATCTTCGAAATTTTGCCACCATTCCTCCCCTTCGAACAAGTTCGTGATCGGCGTCGGGCTTACCGGATGAGAAATTTCCTCCGTAAATTCGATCACTTCGGGGTATAGAGGGATGAGTGGCGGCGGTAGATCACGGTCATCCATTCTATGGAAAAAAAAACAGAAAAATTTTATTCATTGGCAGGTTTTAAATCTTTAACATGTATGCGATTACACCGTTTTCCTTTTTCGTCACGTAAGTCATAGACAACGGGTGAAATGACACGTACGACTTCGTACGGCCCGGAATACTTCGGAGCGAGTTTCGCGGCGATGTGATGGATGTGATGGATAACGTATGCTCCTTTTCCATTACTTTATCGCCTATGGTACATTTCCAGTCACGGCGGCGCAGATTATAGTTACGAATTTGAATGGTAAATGCCCTGGACAGATTTAGACGGACTAAATCGAAACATTCTTGTAGTTTCTCTACTCGCAAGGAATGTGACTTCGGATCTTCTTCGCAGTAGCATTCCTTAACGGTTTACATTGTACCCATTTAGTGAATTGGTCTTGAAACATAATTATATAACAGTGCCCTTTCTTACTCCTGGGTAACGGTCCAATGATATCGGAGCTAACGGTTTGCCATGGTTGTCGGTTTGCTGATGGCTGCATCTTGCCTGGGAGTTTCTGTTGCGACGGTTTGTACTTTTGACATTGCAGACATCTCCTCACGTATTTGGTGATGTCCTTAAACATTCCTGGCCAATAGTACAGTTTCGCTATCCGGGTGATGGTTTTTGCGATCCCTAGGTGTCCGGCGTTTGCAGCATCATGATTTTCTTGCAGGACTCTGGTTCGGTAGGGCTTGGCTATGCACGGTTTCCAAGGATCGGACATTTCTGGTTCTCGGAAATCATTTATGTCCCAGAAATGACGGTATAGACGGTCTTTTTTAATGCAGTAGTCCGGAAACTTCTCGGGATCCTTCAGTACCTCTTCCTTTCTGTTTCGGTACCACGAACATTCGGCAATTACGTCGGTCAAACAAAGTGCAGACGGCGGATCGGTCTCGGCGGTCAATGGTAGCGGGTTTCTTGACAAAGCATCAGCCACACGATTTAGAAACCTTTACGGTACTGTATCTCGAAATCATACTGTTGTGGAAAAATACTCCACCTAGCTAAACGTCCACACGGACTAGTTATGGAATATAACCACCTAAGAGATTGATGATCGGTAACAACCGTGAAATGGTAGCCCTCTAAATAAGGACGCAACTTTTCAATCCCCCAAACAATGGCAAGACATTCTTTCTCGGTGACGGAGTAGTTTTTTTCGGTAGGACTTAGAGTGCGACTAGCATACGCTACCACGTGCTCGTGGCCATCTTTTTGCTGGGTAAGGGCTTTTCCCAAACCATATTCTGAGGCATCGGTCTGCAGAGTGAACGGTACGGTAAAATCGGGACAACTTAAGACGGGTGATTCAGACAGACAGGTTTTAATCGAAGCAAAAGCGGATTCTTGTTCTTCAGCCCACTTCCATCGCTGAGACTTACGGAGCAATTTTGTCAGCCACCTTTTGAGAAAACGATGGCACAAACCTCCGATACCAAGATGCAACTCCTAAAAACCTTCTCAGTTCTCGGATATTCTTGGGTGCTGCAAATTTGATTATACTTTCGACCTTCTCCGGATCGGTACGGATTCCATCTCCGGTGACTACATGGCCTAAGTATTTCATTGACGGTAAACAGAAATGACATTTTTCCGGATTGAGTTTTAGCTGAGCTCCTCGTAATCGGCGGAACATTTCGGACAGCTTTTCCAGATGTTGATCAAATGTTTCTCCCAGAACGATGATATCGTCCAGATACGCAAAAGCGCAAGGATCTAGATCGGGACCTATTAATCTATCAACCAGTCTCTGGAATGTAGCAGGTGCGGAATGTAAACCGAATGGAAGAACCGTGAATTGGAACAATCCACGTCCTGGTGCGGTGAAGGCGGTAATGGGTTTACTCTCTGGTGTTAACGGAACTTGCCAGTATCCACTCTTCAGATCCAAACTGGAAATGTACTTGGCCTTACGCAATTTATCTAAAATAGCATTAATAAACGAAAGAGGGTAAGCATCTTTCATTGTGACCTCGTTAACTTTCCGGATGTCTATACAGAATCGGTTTTTCCCATCTTTCTTTTTTACAATGACTATTGGAGAACTCCATGGACTTGTAGAGGGTTCGATCACTCCCTCTGCCAACATGGCATCTATCTCAGCGTTGCAAATTTCTTGCATTATCGGGTTCATTGGCCGGTACCTCTGCTTGATCGGACGTGGTTGCAACAAACGGATCTCATGCTCAACCAGTGTAGTCGGACCTTGTAAGGATTCAAATTTCGGTAACTCTCGGTCCAGAAAAGTATTCAGTTTGTCTGTCTGGTCTTTTGATAAATTTCTTTCCGTAAGTGGAACTATGGTTTCCAACGGACATCCTATATAACCATAATTGTGGTTATCTCCTAAATCTCCTGGAGATACCGCGGATATTTCAAATGTATTGTCGTCTTTTCCTTCTCTCCATTCTACGAGAGATGACGAAAAGACTACGGGCTCGGTTTGCTCTTTGTCAACCCCTAACTCCAGGGAAGACGCGAAGACTTCAAAAACGGACTGCTCTTTGTCAACTCCTAACACCAGAGATGACTCAGAGACTTTAGAAACAGATTTTCCATCATCAACCCCTAACAACACCGGGGAAGATTCGGAACTTCAACAACATATTGCTCCTTGTCAACCCCTAGCACCAGGGATGACGCAGAGACTTCAAGAACGGACTGCTCTTTGTCGACCCCTAACTCCAGGGAAGACGTAGAGACTTTAGAAACGAATTTTTCGTCATCAACCCCTAACGACACCGGGGAAGACTCGGAAATTTGAACAACGGATTGCTCCTTGTCAACCCCTAGCTCCAGGGAAGACGCAGAGACTTCAAGAACGGATTGCTCTTTATCAACCTCTAACTCCAGGGAAGACGTAGAGACTTCAGAAACGGTTGGATTTCCAGAATAACGGTTTTCTGTGATGATCGGAACATCGACTTCTTTCATTGATTGATTTACCAACCCTAAAATTTCAACAGGACTTGCTAATAACGGACGCCTTACTATTTTATTGTTAATGTAAATAGTGCCTGTTCCTAACTCCAAACGGAAATTATATTTTTGGAGAACATCGTGTCCCAAAACAATATCGGTTATTAATCCGGGAAAATGCTCTAACGAACCAGTTTGCTTTCTTTGGAAAAATGTCTTAGCCACTTAATCACCAATATATGATTTGGCTGCTCCGGTATCTAACAACGCTTGAAATTTGTGTTTACCTATTACAAAAACAATAAACACATTTATCACTGCTGATAAGACGAGATACACCCAACGAATTCCGAAGCACCGTTGCCAGATTGTCTGAAAATCACCGCAAAAATTGTATTAGTTATAATCGACCCACGCATGAAATATGAATGAACCAATCACCTTAGAAAACATTTATGCTATAATATTGAGAAGTAGAAATGATATACAAAGCTCTATTGAAGCATCAGAAGCAAGGCTCCTTATGAACCTAGTAACCACCAATGAAAAAGTTCAAGAGCTAGAAAAGGAAAATAAATTTTTGAAAGAAGAAGTGGAAAATCTGAAGCGCGAAAATAAACAAAATAATATTGTGATTTTTGGATTAGATAACAAGAAAGAAACATTTACGATAGAGAATATTTGTCACCAGCTTAAAAGTTTGGTGGGAGTGAAAGTTGAGCCTAGAGATATCAACAAGTTTTATTTACTAGGCAAGGCATCTACAAGTCCATTAAAAATTGAGTTCGTGACATATTGGATGAAATCAAGTATCTTACAACATTGCAAAAAACTCAAGGGAAATAACATAACTATAGTACAAGATCAAACTATACAGCAGAGGGAAGCATCAAAAGTTCTCAGAAAACATCTTCTTCTTGCAAAACTGGATGAAGCGAATAACTGTTACATTAAAAGAAATAAATTATTTGTGAACGGGAAAGCATACGAAGTTGCTGATTTGTTACTGAAAGACGAAGAACTGGAAATCAAAGCCAATACGAAGCCAAACAGTTGCCCTGCTACTCCAAAAACTGCAAAAGGTTCGGATACAGTGCCGGATAAATCAATTATTCAAAATTCCGCAGGGGAAAAATTTGGGAGAATTACACCAAAAAATATTTCAGAAGATAACAGAGAGATCAAAAAGCCAATCACTCGACAACAAGGACAAAACGAACAACGAAGAAAGAATAGTACAAAGCTATAGACTCTTTTTTCCTCCGTCACAGTTTTGGTCTAAAACGTGTATATTGTGAAAGCACTTTTTCCTCTTTCTCTTTTAAACCTAATTCTAATGTTTTATAACTTCTTTTGTCTATGATATATCAGTGTGTTTTAAAAACATTTCCTTTTCTTTTTTAAACCTCTTATTAATGTTTTATAGTTTTTTTTATATAATGGATCAGTATGTAAGGGATTTCGGGATTGATGATGTCGAAACGTATAGCATAGATACCACTGAACAATGCAATCAAATCCTTGATATCAATAAGAGCTCAAATAATTTTAAGATTCTGCAAATGAATATCCGTAGCATTAATAAAAACTTAGATGAATTTTTAGTGATGTTACAGAGTTTTAAAACTGATTTTGACTGTATAATTTTAAGTGAAACTAGGGAGATAATCGATAAGAGCATTTTTTTCATAAACGGTTATAATAAAAACGAAAGCCGTTATAACCAGAATGATGGGGTAGTTGCATATATTAAATCGTGTCTTAACTTTAGTTACGAAACAAAACAGATTTCTAATGAGCTGAAGGCGCTTCAAATCAAACTTGATCTAAACATGAAAACCACATTTCTCATTACAACCTTATACAGATCGCCAAATTCCAGTGTTCAAGAATTTAATACAAACCTTTCTAAATTTTTTGAAAACCTTCATGATAACTCCGATATATCTCTGTTTTTGGGAGACATCAATATTAACTTGTGTAATGCGGATGACAGGTATACAAGTGAATATCTAAACACGCTAAATGAATTTGGGTATATATCGACAATAAACGCACCTACAAGAGTACAAGGCAGGAGTGAAACCTGCCTAGACCATATTTTCATTAAATCCAAAGATCCTAATATGAACGAAAATATCCTACCCATTATATTAAAAACCACAATTACCGATCACTACACTACTCTCCTTCAGGTCGTAATTCCGGAAAAATCTAAGGTGAAGAAACACAATAACAAATTAATAAAATGTTTGAATGTCAACAAAATGCACAATATGTTCAACAATATTTCCTGGATTGACGTCTACACTGCACCAACTCCTGACTCTGCAACAGAAAAGTTTATCGATATAACCACAAATACGTTGGAAGCATGCACAGAGGTACGTCAGATTCGTAGAAGAGATAACAAAATAGCTCCCTGGATTACGAATGGATTACTAAATTCTATTAATAAAAAAAATAAGATGTTTCGTCTTATACAAAAACTGCCAACCAACGATGATCTGAAAAAAGAATACAAAAGCTACCGAAACAAGTTAACTTCACTGATCCACAAAACTAAATCCAATTTCTATAACCGATTGATAGAAAAAAATCAGAACAATTCAAAAACTCTGTGGGATGTTGTTCAACAATTATCAGGGACAAAAAACAAAAATACATCATAGATAAAATTAAACATCCCACAGAAAACAAAATTTTGACGGACAAAACGGAAATTGCGAATGCATTTAATGGAACCTTTGTTGGAATGGGTAGAACTCTCGCTGGTCGAATAAAAAACAACAAGAATTACACAATAAAAAGATCACCTATACTCAATTCAATTGTGTTCGAACCAATTACCACCATGGAAATAAGAAACATAATTTTTGAATTAAAAAATAACAAGGCAGTGGGTTGTGATGACTTGAAGGCAGAAACTATTAAACAAATATCAGTCTATATTCTAGAGCACTTGACTCATTTATTGAATAGATGTGTGGAGGAAGGTGTTTACCCTGCTAAGTTTAAAAAATCCCTCATTACACCATTGTTTAAAAAAGGGGATACATCCATCATCACCAACTATCGCCCAATCTCTCTAGTTACCCATCTATCGAAAGTATTCGAAAAAATCATCAAAAAAAGGGTTGTTGATTTTCTCAATAAGTACAAACTAATTTCAAATTATCAATTTGGATTCAGAGAGAAAATTTCAACTCAAGATGCTGTTCTGTCATTAACTTCAAAAATTGCCCAAGCTTTGAATGAGGGAAGACCATCCTTGTGTGTGTTCATAGACCTGTCCAAAGCGTTCGACACTGTCAGTCATCGCCTCCTTCTTCAGTCGCTGGAAGATATTGGAATGCGAGGTAATATTTTGAAGCTTTTTGAAAGGTATTTAACAGGAAGATGCCAGGCGGTGAGAATGGGTGAAGTACTGAGCAGTGAGAGGGTGATGGACTGTGGAGTACCTCAGGGTTCCGTACTAGGACCAACATTATTTAATATATATATAAATGGACTTTTCTCATTGAGTAACAAAGAAAATATAGTTGGATTTGCAGATGATACAGCCATCTTCTATAAAGCAGATGACTGGAACTCATTGAAAGCTACGGTTGAAAGGGAGTTTTCTACGATCAAATGTTGGCTGGATAAAAAACTATTAACGGTTAACGTAGATAAGACACATTACATACCTTTCTGCTGTAACTCAGCTGGAATGCCTCCATTCGCTCATTTGGTAGTCAGTAATGGAACGCCCTTCCACATCCTCCCCGAAAAAAAAATTAAATACTTAGGAATAATAATTGACATGCATATGAAGTGGGATTTACATATAAAGTATACTGTCAACAAATTGAGGACCATTTTATATAAATTCAGGAAACTCAAGGAAATCCTACCACTGAAGCACTTGAAGACTTTATATTATTCCCTAGAAGAGAGTCATATTCGTTACGGAATAGCGGTGTGGGGGGGAACTCTGAATACTCACATACATTCTATCGAGGTTATGCAAAGGCGTTTCCTTAAATTGATATTTTCTAAAAATATCAGATGCTCCTCTGATATTCTGTACACAGAAACTCAAATACTAGACGTAAGACAGTTATATTTTCTATGCACAAGTATAAAATATCATACAAACAAGCATACAGCATTGCTTCCCCTCCATCAATACAACACTCGTCAAAAAAATCATTACGTTACTCCCCTGATGGTTAGGGTCGCTGCTCAGAGATCATATTCTTATTTCGCTCCCAAACTGTATAATACTACTCCTGAAACAATAAAGTCAATGAAAAACATTAACCACTTTAAAAAAGAACTGAAAAAGCACATACTCCAGAGTAAGAGAAGTAAACTTCAGCGAATGTTCTATTAGATATATTATGGGAACTCTAGATCTAACAAAAAAAAAATTACGTACCTTTGCTATATCGTTGGCCTGATGTCTCGAGATTTCTTATGTCGAATTGTACTTGTACTTATATTTTGATATTTTTGTTTGTTTGATATCGAAACGGGTATTCGCTGTTCGAATTCCGAAGTCTATGAATGTAAGTGTATAATTTTAAATGTATGTGTGTATTTGGATGAGAATGTGTAGTCCAATTTATATTTAAATAGGTCGATTAATGATGTAAGTTTTTAATATTAATTTGTTATAGGTACTCAATTTTATTTAATTGCTTCTCGAAACAAGTGTTTTACACTTATCGAGTATTCATTTATTCACAGCTGAACTTATATGTTTTATTTTATATTTTTTACTTTGTATTTGTACTATGCCGATGAATAAATATTATTATTATTATTATTATTATCATTCCAAGTATGCACTTGCTCAGCACTTGCTGGTAATGTTCACCTATCCCGAGCGTGTGTAAACGCAAATGGGATTAGGCTCGGAAGTCACATATTTAGAAATTTACGGACAGTGTGGCAGGTATTTAGGATGGCAGCCTTCTGCAGATCGATGTAAGTATTTTTGTGAAGACCCAGTTTGGTAAGGCTATCTTGTAGAGTTCTGGGAATAAGTCCCGTAGATGAAACGATGATCGGTACCACCTCTATTTTCTCTGCATGCCACATCTGTCTTACCTCAATTGCAAGATCGGTGTATTTTGCAATTTTCTCGTTGTATTTGTCCAGAATATTGTTATTATTGGGTACTGCAACATCCACCAGATAAACCGAGTTAGCTTTTTTATCCACAACTACAATATCAGGCCGGTTATTCGTCACCCGTCTATCGGTGATAATTGACCTATCGTAGTATAGTCTAAAATCAGCATTCTCTAGCACCGAATTCGGATGGTACTTGTAATATGGGGTGTAGGTGTTCACTAATCCAAATTTGTTGGCCAACTTCTGATGGATGATGTTGCAAAGTTGATTGTGCCTGCGTAGGTAATCAATGTTAGCTAAGGCTGAACATCCCGACGTGATGTGTTGTATCGTCTCTGTTGTTTGTTGGCACCTTCTGCACTTGTCCGTAGCGATGTTTGGATCTTTCATGACAAATTTCTTGTAATTGTTGGTATTAATTACTTGGTCTTGAATTGCCGTCATAAATCCTTCTGTTTCTGGAAATAATGTTCCATCAGATAGCCACTTATTTGATGCTTCCTTGTCGATATGAGGTTGATTGAGGTCGTGATGATGTCGACCATGAAGCGCTTTCTGAGCCCACTCCACCTGTTTGTCAGAATCGGTAACGATATCAAGTCTCATATCAGGGCTTACAAGATTTAAGGGGGAATAGTTTTTATCTGCTTTTGCGACCATCTCATGCAATTCAGATGTTTCAGCCTTGAGAATAAAGAATTCTTGGAGTCTAGATATTTGTTTGTTATGTAAATTAACTATGTCCACTAGACCTCTCCCTCCCTCTCTTCTTGGTAGTGTTGTCCTGATAACTGATGATGTCGGATGGTGACATTTGTGTTTGGTCATCATGGTACGGGTTGTTCTTTGAATATCCTCCAGCTCTGTCTTTGTCCACTTCAGAATTCCAAATGAGTATGTCAGGATCGGTATGGCGTAGGTGTTAATTGCTTTCGCTAGGTTTCCTGCGTTCAACTGGGATTTCAATAAAGTAGTTACCCTTTGAGTGAACTGGCTCCTAATTTTGATTTTTGCTTGCTTTTGGTCTAATAGCTTAGCTTGCTGAAATCCTAGATATTTGTAGGTCTCGCCATTTTGCATGGCAGTTATAATATTCCCATTGGGTAGTAACACATCTCCGTTAACGATTTTACCCTTCTCGATATTTAAGGTTTTGCACTTGTCTAATCCAAATCCCATTTGTATATCACTGGAGAATTTTTCAGTGATATTGAGTAAGTGTTGAATTTGACGCTGGTTGGATGCGTATATTTTGATATCATCCATATATAGAAGGTGGGAAACAGTGCAGCTAGTGTTCCTGTTGGCTTTAAGTTTATAGCCGTAATCCGTATCGTTGAGTAGATTGGAGAGTGGGTTCATTGCCAAACAGAACCAAAGTGGACTAAGGGAGTCACCCTGGAAGATCCCCCTACGGATGGAAATTTCATCAGTTTGGAGGTATTGGCCATTTATTTGTAAATGAAGGTTCGTTCGCCAGTGCTTCATCGCTGATTCAAGAAAAGTAACAACAGTGGGATGTACTTTGTAAATTTGCAGAACTTTCACAAGCCAGGAATGTGGAACGCTATCAAATGCTTTCCTGTAATCTACGAAAGCCGTGTGGATGTTGCGCTTTTCCTTTTGCGCCTGTTTCAGTATAACTGAATCAATGATAAGTTGTTCTTTGCAGCCTTGGTGATCTCGTCTGCAACCTTTCTGTTCTTCTGACAGGATGTTGTTTTGGTCCACATGTCTGTAAATACGGTTAGTGATGCAAGCCGTTAATATTTTATATATAGTTGGTAGGCAGGTTATGGGCCTATACTGCGAAGGATCGTGAGTTTGATGAGTTTTGGGAAGCAAGTGGGTCGAGCCCAGTGTCAGAAATGGTGGTGTATCTTCTGGATGTTGCAAAATATGTGAGAATGATGTTGCCATTGCTTTATGTAGACTGTCAAACTTCTTATACCAAAAGTTTTGGACGTGGTCAACTCCTGGTGTCTTCCAATTACTGGTACTCTTTATAGCTTCGGTTACCTCGCTTGTTGTCAAGTCAACGAAAGACATCGGTTCAATATTGATTTTTTCCTCCTCAGTTCTTATCCAGTGAGCGTTGGATTTATGTTCGACAGGCTTCGACCATAATGAAGACCAGTATTCCGTCAGCTCATCTTTATTTGGAGGACCTTGGTTATGATTGTTTTCTGTACCGCTCAGTTGCCTGTAAAATAACTTCTGATTGTTATTGAATAAGTAATTTTGTTGTTTCCTTTTCGTGCACTTGACATATCGAGATAAACGTTTGGATTTTGCCTTCAACTTTTGTCTGAGTGAATCCATATATTCAAATACATGTTGTTCATGTTGTGGGTGACCTGTATAAGTTTTGATTTTTCGATAGATCTTTCTCACTCTGTTTGTTAATCGCCTCGACGGTTTCAAGCTGTTCTTAAACTCTGTCAACTGCCCCAATTCCCTCCTGATGTCATCAATGGAACTTTCGAGCCTGCGTTGCCACCAGGGCTTGAGCTGTTTGTAGTCCTTACTCTGATTGTTTCCAGGGAATTGGATTCGTTGATTATGAATTCGAAGCACTGCCACCGCTCCACAATAGATGAGAGTGTGAAGTTGTTCCAGTGCTTTGCAGTCTTTGGCATGGTTCTGCAATAGTAAGTTCACTGCTGCTATTATGCTGTTGGTACTCTTATTGGTTCGCAGCTTGGGTAGTTTGGGCCGGTGTATTGGGTTGGTGCCATTAAATTCCGCTAGTGCTTTACAAAGCTCTGTATTATAGTCATTATCAGGTGTTTTGTCGCAATCAATGTTTGTTTTCTCAACGCCATTGTTGTCTTCTTGTGCATTCTCCGGTTCATGTGTATCATGATCGGTAATTATGTCATTCTCCTCATTTTGTAGGTCAAGAAGGACTTCTCCTCGAATTTGTTGCAACGTCGGATCGGGTAGTAGATTGTTTTTCACAATACTTCGACGCTGGTCAGCAATACGTTGTTCCGTGAGATGCTGGAATTCTGGGAAATGTTCAATGAATGCACGGTGGAGGGCGTATCTGTACGTTGTCATATCAGTTTCCATCTTGGTGATTTTGAAATAGGAGCGCATAATAAAAGAGTTCAGCTCAATAGTCCACTTCATGCGCTTCCTGGGCTTTCCGGCTTTTGTGGTCGTGGATGTGCCGACTTGCGTCACTCCAGAAACAGCAGAAGCCGGTGGATGAGGATTGATGTTGTTTTCCTCATGAGTGTGGGTCACAGTAGCCCTACTCGGTGTCACGCTGCGCCTACCGCTAACCGAGGAAGAAGTTGATTTATCATTTTTCGAAGAAGCCCTTCTAGCACCAGCTTGAACGCGACAAGAGTTTAAGGTGTTGCAATGTCGATTCACCTGCCGATTCCTGAGATTTAAAGTCCCAGAATTTACAATCGAATTATTGCTCCCCCCAGAATCCGTGGAGCAGACATTATTATTATTATTATTATTATTATTATTATTATTATTATTATTATTATTATTATTATTATTATTATTATTATTATTATTATTATTATTATTATTATTTCGACGTCTATGTGCGGTCGGGGGTCGTTCATTTCTGCCGGCTGCGTTTCGGTATAAGAGACAAAGATCTGCGGAAGCTGTGTCGGTCTCTCCTCGGTACAGCTTCTAATTTTTCCTGCCTCCTGCAGGAACAATCACACGAAAGTACTCCCTCCTTACGGCAATAAGAGCAGAATATTTTTGGAGGATTTTGACAATTGTTTCGGTAATGTCCAGCTTCTCCGCAGCGGAAACAAATTTGTTCACGAGAAGCTGATCCAGACGGCTGCTGTGTCGTATTCGGAGGCGGACGGCGAGGAGCATCGGACAGTTACGGTGGATTGGGGCTTGCGACGGGTACTCTGGAAGGACCAGGAGCAGAGTTGTGAGACGTGTATCTTTGTGCTATTGGCTGCGGAAGGGGATTTGGTCCACGGTTCGGTCCGCTGTGGTTGGGTACTGATTGTAGTTCCTTCCTGAGGAGCTCATACTCCCTTCCTACCTGGCAAAATGTGGAGAAATCATGAAAGTCCCCTTTTCGAACCTGCAGACGGTATTCCGGTAACAGGTTGCGGTACAGCCATGCTAACTGTTGTTCCTAACCTAACCACCTTTCCATGTCGTCGCATGAGAGTTTATAGCTCGGTTATACGAGCCCTGTCTCAGTGAAGTTGGCCCAACTATCAAAACTGCGTTTTTTATAAAATTTGTGATATTAGCGAAAACCTATAAAAAATTAAAATGTATTTCTCATAACATACGATATTTTTATTTAATAGTAGCCTTAAATAACACATTTTTTTGTAACAGAAAAAAATATCTTACAAATCTAAAAACAATGTCGATTATTAAAAATCAACGAAAGCTAATAACATCAAATCACCACTGCGTTACATCGCCTTTTGGACTGATTACGGCTTCGATACGTCTTGACATAGTGTCAACTAATGTCATGTCATATACTGTAAAATTGTTCCAAATTTCTTGGAGACGGATTCGCAATTCTGGAACTGTTCTTGCGGGATTTGATCGGAGCTTTTTCTTCATGTTATGCCACAAGGTTTCAATCGGTGATAAATCTGGACTACTAGTCGGTTTTTCTTCTGAATTTTTGTCAGTAAGGGCTTCTCTTTTGCATAGAAATACTGAATTAAAAACGAATAATAAAATAATAATTTAAGCTTACCTTGTAAGTTTCAAATCCCAGTTTTTGGGCAGCTCTGTGACAAGTCGCTCTTGAAAACTCTTTTGTGGTTGCGTGATTCCATAGTATTTTCAATCCGTTATAATCAGCACGCCGATTTCCTTTGACAATCCTTTTTAAGGCTCTCAAGTTGGTATTGGAATAACGCGGGCGACTTCCAGTTCTGGGCTTTTGAGCCACATATCTCGTTGTTTTGTACAATTTAATAATATTTCGAACTGTATACCTCGATTTGTTAACACTGTCAGCAATGTGGGAAGCATTTTGGCCTTTTAAATGCAAGTGAACGATCACTTTTCTTATTTCGTCAGACACAGCTTTACCGCGAGCCATTCTTAATTATTGTTAGTAACACCAAACCATTGAAAGTTGATTCAAACGTCAAAATCGGCTTCTTAGCAACGTAAAAGATTATCATTTATTTAACAAAGCCTACTTTTATTTTATCCAAGCGAATAAACAGACTATTCAATTTAAGTTGTACCCATCATGTATTTTGCTATACACAAAGCATTTTGCAAAGAAGTCATTTTCGAAATGAAAACACTTTAAAAATAGCCGCATCGGTTTCGTTATCTTTCCATAAACATTTAAAGAAACCAAAAATATTATATTTGAAATACAATTTTAATTTGCCGTCAAATAAATTCACAAATATCATGTTTCGGGGCGTTGGGCCAACTTCACTGAGACAGGGCTCGTATATGTAGCGGCGGACTCATTTCTTCTCTGTAGACGACGGCTTATCTCAGCCTCCAAGTCGTCTTCGTAATTAACGGGGTAGGAGAAAATTCGGAAGTCGGTTTCAAATTCCTCCCAGGTCGTGTACCTGCTTCGGTTGTTACGGTACCAAAATGCGGGTTCACCTGATAGTAATTCCAGTAACACCGGTAGTAATCTATCTTTCTCTATATTCTTTGCCGTACATATCTCCTCAATTCTCTCTATGAACGAGGCAGGATCTCCCCTGTTTCTCTTTTCTAGTTCGGTATTGAGACCCTCGTTTCTCAGTAAATATACGCAGCTTACTCGATGGTCCGTGACTTCGTCCACGGAAGCTGCAGTCGGTACTGGAGGAACGAATACCGGCTCTTCAGTTTCGTCTTGACTGAACAAAACGGGCAATCCAAGATCTTCGGAGTTTCTCCTTGACATTAGCCTTTCAACTCCTCTCAAGCTACTTCTGCCTCCTTCTTCTTATTCTCAAATCGGCAGCAACAACAACAAAATCTAATACCGGCAAAACGGTTCCTCTCGAAAAGTCACTCTCAATAATCTACTCCCTTCTCAACTCGACTATACGGCAGAGAAAAAAAATATAAAACGGTCCGCAACAATACACTTAGCTCAGAAAAAAAATCAAAAATGGTTCCAACTATAATCAACTCGGCTCTCTCTGTAGCTTGCTTGAAACGGAATAAACAAAAAAAATCTCTGCCCAAAACAACAAACAATACCATAAAAAAGCAAAACCGGAATAACGGTCCCTGTTCAACTCAACAATCAGCTCTATGCACTAATACGGTAAGCAAAACAAAAAAAAAAAAATCGGTTTCTATAAAATCAACAAATCAGGTCAAATACGATATACGGACACAAGAGAAAAAAAAATAATCACGATTCCTAATAAATCAACACATGGGTCCCTGCTCGGGCGCCAATTTTGTAACGCGTTTCCCTGTACACGTGGTCTTCTACCACTCGAACACGTCACTATGGACACCCTTAGCTGAAAATCTTTCGACGGAATGCTCGGGCGCTAGATTTTTAACGTGGTTTGCTCCACGGCCCCTTGACCCTTAGTGTCAAGAGTTCCAGATAGCCTCAGATGGAGGTTACGGAAAATTCCAGGGGTCTTGTTGAACACAGATATTTTAAATGTCAGTCTCTTAATTAATATTTCGGTTGATAACGAACTAAACTTCAACTCTCAAGTTTATTGATACTCTGTGGTCCTTTTATTCCTTAATCTACAGGGATAAGCAAAATATAGGAGAAAAATATTGGGACGGTTGCATCGGTCAGTTTATCGGTTTATCCAATACAACTTAAATCGGCCAGGTAACCGAACAAGTTGTGGCTAAGCCTCTTGCAAGTTCGGGTAACCCTTCGGATTTAAAGGAGACACGGAAAGCTACTAAGATGCGATAATAAGAAAATATATGATCCACGAGATGGTGTTAGAACGTCTGAATCTATCGGGTAATTGAACAAGTTGTGGCTAAGCCTCTTGCAAGCTCAATAAACCCTTAGGATTCAACAGAAAGACGGGAAGCTACTATTAAAATACATATATTGGACCATGAACAACGTTTAAATCAGCCGGGTAGTTGAACGAGTTGTGGCTAAGCCTCTTGCAAGTTCAATACACCCTTAGGATTCAACGGAAAGCCGGGAAGCTACTATTGCGGAACTAAAATTTAATAGTTTAAAAAAAACTTATTATCGACGCACAGAGTAAAAATAAAACTCGGAAATAAAACGGAAATATCACAATCCTAAACAGTACCAATCAAATATAAATGTTCTGTGAAGAAAAGACAAAAAAAATCATACCCTAAATAGAGAGCCGGCGAATATTCGATAAATACCAATTACTTGTTTAGCAATAAATAAATGAAAAAAAAAACAATTTTCTAGAACAAATCAACTTTTATTAAAAAAATAAAACGAGTTTATATTCGACAGCGATTAAAGTTAAGTTTCGAAAAAAAAAATTAAATTTCTTTACCATCAAAATCTAATTTCTATAATTGAAACAAATAAAAGTTTCCACAAAAAAAACAAAATATCAACCGGTATGAGAAAAAAAATCAAACTATTTCAAAAGTACGGAATACGGAGATACGGAAATTGTTGAGTATTCTGTGATTATTACAAATATTTTTACCTTCCTAAATCGGCTTCGATATTCACGTTTCAACTAGCAGAATTCTAAATTGTAAAATATAAGTTCCGGGAACCGGATCGGACACACACTCTCGAACACAAAAAAAAAACGTTCAACGGTGAGCGGAAGTCTGATTTGAGAATCACGAGCTGAGAGCCTCGAATCAAACTCTCCTGTTCTTTTATATTCTCATTAACAAAATTTTTATTTAAAAACCACAAAAAAGTTTTCCATATACTAGACGTCTTTCGAAATTAATTGAATTAAATTGAATGGTATATATACCCAATATCCTTTTTAAATGAAAAATTTTAACTTCGGAAATGACTAAATTTTATGATTCATATAAATTTGCGTACCTCCGGACTAATACAAAAAATACTAAAACTAATATAACGGTAATAATAATAAAAGAATTACAATAACTCGGTCACAAAAGGGAATCGGAAAGTAAGTAACGAGTTATTTAAAATCAAATGGCAAAACAAAAAATAAAAATATGAAACGGAAAAAAAAAACTTGAATCAGTGTCAAAAAATTACTCGTTACAATATACAAATAACAGTCTATTACCTCATTGAAACATCCGCAAAAGGTCGTAGTTCAATTAGTATCCAATATCATCAATACAATTTAAAACTTTTAAAAAACTTTTTAAATTTACATCTGTAGTATCCGAATTGGAATTTAATAGGGAAACATAGTGTTGGAATTAAATTCCGAGGAACTATGTCTATTGAAAGTGACATATATGTGACATTATTGGCCACTGAAAGTAGCGTTACTAATATTATAATTAATTAGAACGACAAACATTGTGAACGTAAATTTTATATTTATCCATTTAATTTAAGATAAAATTAAACTTTTTTGAAAAAGAAAAGGAAAATCAATATTAGTATCACTGGATCGATTAGAACACATGTACTGTTACTGTATGTTGAACGGAAACGGATATGTGAAATTTTAAATGTGATGGATACCAAATAACGACAAATGTCATACATACCACAATCAAAAAACAAGAATTATTTGAGTACATATCTATGACGATACTAGAAAACAACCTCAAAACACGAAATTCCAAATGTTTCAAATACAGAAAAAAGAAGAGCAAGCAATAATATTCTAACCTAAATAAAGTATTAAAAGCGCAAATATAAAATGTAAACAATGACAGTCTAATATCTAAATATATAAACTTGGTAATAATCATCAATAGTAGAAGTAACAAAATATACAAATTAGGAACTAATCATCAATACCAGAAGTAAAAACATTCTTTGGCAAATGTAAGAAAACAAAGTTTTCTGAAGAAGAAATCTGTTCATTCAAACAAGTCACTCCACTATCTAAGCAGGCTCTATGAATTTCTAAATTCTCAAGTAAATTCATTCTAACACCTTTTTGGCAATTATGAAGAAGTTCAACTTTAAAATTATTAGGAGAATGAAGATCATAGTTAGAATACCTCTTGATACAATTTTTATGTTCTACCAAGCGATACTCCAATCTACGACCACATTGTCCTACATATATTGCATCACAATCATAGCAAGACAACTTATAAACACCTGATTTATGTAACATGGGAACTTGATCTTTATTCTTCACAAAAACATGCCTCAAAGATACGTCAGTTTTTAATGCTACTGTAATATTATGTTTTTTGAAAACTTTGGCAATTTTATAAGAAAGATCACCAAAGTATAATACCTAATGAGCCTTTAAAATTTTTATCATTAATATCTGAATTAATTATTGTAGGAAAAGAAATTCTAAATTTATAAAAGTATTTCAAATAAATATTATGTATAATATCTAAAGGAAAATTGTTATTGACTGCTAATTGTTTAATAACATTAATTTCATCTTTAAAAGCTTGATTAGATAGCGGTAATGAAAAACATCTATGGAAAAAACTATTAAAAGCAGCTAATTTATGTGACATTGGGTGACATGAATAATAATCTATTGAATAATCTGTTGTTGTTGGTTTTCTGTAAATCTCAAAATAAAGTGATTGATTAACAAAATCTCTACTAGTTTAAGGACACTTTTGCGGTTTCTATTCAAAATATTGCTCAAGTGTAGGTGGGACAACATTAAAGTAGGGAGCTCACTGACTGCCATATAAGCAAGTGTGACAGTTTGTTAAAAGAACTGCAACTTTTTAAATAGATTCCACATCTTGTAACAAATTTTTTTTATTTTTCTTAAAATCCACAAATGCAAAATTTGATACAACTTTTTGAAACCCCCACTCAACTGGTATTTTTATAGTCTTCATTTGCTGATTGAACTGTTGCTGGTGGAGAATTAAATGTTTAGGTCTTCCAGGAAAAGGAGATATAAGTAATTCCATTAGACCATATGCTGAATCGCCATAAAGCACATATTATTCACATGGTCCAAAAACTGCCTTTTGCTCCAATTCATCATAAAGTAAAGATTCCCTATAAAAATGAGTAAAAGGAATATTAAACAATATTAAATAAACGCATACCTAAAAGTTGCTGCATCATGCCTCCTTCCAATATAGGCACCTTTTAGGCTTGCGATTATGCCATCTGGGTAAAGGACTGATTGAAATTTAAGACAGTGATGTCTTTATGACCAGAATAATATTTTTCCTGTATAATTGACGGTCGGCATATAGGATGAGTTGTTTCATCCAGCAGCCCCCAACAATTATTAACAGCTCCACCTGCTGTGTGAATTGCCTGAAAATATTTCAGATGCTTATCACCATCAGGTGATAATTTTTATATGGTAAATATATAAGTAGCATATTATTATCATCCTTACTTGTGCATATAGTTGCATTGTGTCTCTGTTCAGCCACTGCAAAGCATTCAGGTCATTCAAAAACTCTCCTCGTTCCTGAATTATTAGATCAATGATTGTTTTAATTATTTGTGACACTGATTGTGGCGATAATCCAAAATATTGGCTGAAATCACTTAGTCGTACTGGATAGGCCAACCTTCGCAATAAAATGCAAAGTGCTTTCAGTCCTACAATAAGTTACTTCGAGAAATTGAACGGTATTTATAATTTTTATACAAAATATAATTACCGTAGACTCTGTTGTCTGTTTCCGTAACAATTTCTACCGGAACCCTTAGGGCATCTAAAAGCCTAGTAAGGTCTGCTCTTTCAAACCGAAAATTCATTTTAATTCCCTCATCTGTCATATTATCGAACGACTGTTGTAATAAACTTCAGATACCTACCATACCTACAAATATGTCAATTGTAGGTATTAACCAAGTTTCTTCAATGTTAAAGAAAAAATGTAATATTTCAATCTTTGGAACAGCTGCGAACTATAATATAACCATATGTTGTTATGTTCCTGTCATTTCCAGTGATCTGCCTATGCAAAAGGTACAAACAAGTTCGTGGAATATTCCAACAAACATTGAGCTGGCTGATTCCCAATTTGATAATCCACAACCAATTGATATATTAATAGGCTCCCAACTATTTTGGAGTTTAATTTTTGATGGTAAAATTTCTCTTGGAAAAGGTTTACCAACTCTTCACAATAACAAATTTGGTTGGGTGATCAGTGGGTCAGCACCTAATTATTGTTAGTGTCAGTATGTAATTTGATACGAACAATTCCTGAAGATGAACAATTGAAGCGGTTCTGGGAATTAGAAGAAATTCTAGAACAATCTGCATCGATGACTCAAGATGAACATCATTGCGAACAAATATTTATGGAGACTACCTTTCGCGATGATGAAAGACGTCTCGTTGTGCAATTTCCTTTTAAACATCCAACTTGTAATTTAGGTGATAGCAAAAGCATTGCTATTAAATATTTTTAAAAATTTAATTTGAACACTAAATTGAAATCCGTATATAAAGAATTTATTCATGAATATATATCTTTGAAACATATGACTGAAATAATCTATGATAATATAGAAATCATTCCGTCTTACTATTTACCTCACCACGGGGTATTCAAAGAGGAAAGTCTTACCACTAAACTAAGAGTAGTCTTTGATGGTTCTTATCCATCAACTTCTGGTTATTCATTGAATGATTTGCAACTCATAGGTCCAAAACTACAGAATCACATTCTGAACATTTTATTGAGATTCAGATATTATAAATATGTTGTATCGGCCGACATCTCAAATATGTATCGCCAAATTCTCATGCACAAGGATCATCGTCCTTTGCAACGAATTATTTGGCGGGATGACCCCAGTGAAGATTTATCAATTTACCAGCTGAATACTGTGACGTACGGAACGACTTCAGCTCCATATTTAGCTATACGTTGCCTTCAACAATTGGCACATGACAATAAAATTTCATTTCCACTTGTCTCTGAAAAAATTCTTAACAATTTTTATGTCGATGATTTGCTAACTGGATCCAATAATTTTAAAGAGTTAAATGACATATTTTCGATATTGAAAGGAGGGAGGTTCGTTCTTAGAAAATGGGTCACAAATGCATCCGCGGTTTTGACGGGTCTTGTTATAGGTGATATATCAAATGCGATTTTAACTTTAGGGGAAAATGAAAACTCTAAAACGGCCCATACACTAGGCAATTGGTTGTACGACAAGTTGTACAACTCAAGTCGATTCGACTGTCGAAACGATAATTGCATAGTGTGTGGCGCTCTCGTACAACAAGTCGTACTACACGGTTGAGTCGTTCGGAAGTTTGGCTGGTTAAAAATTTGTTGTACAACCGCGTTTGATCTACGACAGATCCTTGTAGTGTGTGGCAATTGGCGACTTGTTGAAACAAATCAGAAAATCAGATCCAGATCGTCCGTTCCGTTGTCATCGTCGTTGATGTTGCGGGGCATTGAGCAATATGAAATAATATTAAAATTATCCTAAATATGGAAAATAATCATAGTTTTTGGAGTGAATTTATCGACCTGTATCGTGAGCAGGTCTGTTTATGGGATGTGAAGTCGTTTAAATATTCAAATAAACATAAAAGGAATGCCAGCTATGAAATTTTATTAAAGAAATTACAAGAAATAAATTCAAAAGCAACCGTCGAGGTTTTAAAGAAAAAAAGTAATAATATGCGAACAGCATTCAGGCGTGAGCTAAAAAAGGTAAGCTCAAACAATTAAAGAAGTACGTCACACAATAATATTATATTTTATAGGTACAATCTTCGAAGGGCACAGGAAAAGGGGGCGATACATATAAACCGACACTATGGTACTTTGATTTGCTTCTTTTCACCTCACAATCAGAAACCGGTAGAAAAGGCATATCCACAGATAAATTGGAAGAAATTTTGGAACCCGAAACAGTAAGCATAATTTTTATATATTTTATGATTTTATCATTTGAACTGAATTAGAAACAATACAAAAATATATAATGTATGTTTGTATGATATAACATGGTGTGTTTACGCTATCATTTGTTCTTGGAATGCAGTCTTTCCGATAGTAGTATAATAGTTTTTATATTTATTCCTAACTTGCTTCTCAGAATTACTTGCATTTTTGGTCAAGTTCCTTCTATCCAAACCTAGTAAATTACCACTCTCCATTCTCCTGGTGTAACATTACCATCAACAATGTCTTCATAATCCACAGAAGTTTCTTGTTTCTTTTTTGACCTTCTTCGTAAGAAATTATGTATTGCACAACATGCCATAACAACGGCATCGATCCTTCCAATGTTTATAGCAATAGTCTGCAAAGATACCCTGAACATATTGAATTATGCAAGTGCACGTAAGCTGATAAGTAGCGACCTATTTTTCCAATCATTAGAGAGTTGATTTAACAAAAACACAGGGCTAATTTTCTCAATTTTTTGCTTTAATTAAAAAATTCTTTTGATTAGAGTAAACATAGTTGCCCACCTAATGCTTACCATAAATATGATCTTGCTGCACTTCAGAAACTTGAGTACCATAGTACTATCAAGGGTATTATTCTCAGTATCACTCTGTGCATTGTTTTCAATATCCTCATCACAGTTCAAAAAAGAAGTTACTAAGTATTGGTTCCGTGCTTTTTTTTCCAAGCTCTGAGATTTGCCGCTCCTTTGAAACTGTACGTTTTCTTTTTACAGATAACGTGAAATCACTTTCTGAACATAATGTACTGATTTCTTGTAACAATACATCTTTTTCTGGTAAGATTTCCTCAACTCCAGATCTACAAGAAAGGAAAATTATATTTTACTATTAAAGGTAACATATTTAATTTCGCCAGATTAACAATTTCAAACCTCACCTTTTTTTGTACACCTGTAAATTGCACTGGCTGTTAATGATAAATTGTATTTACGGTTGGTAAATTATTATTTATTCTGATGAGCAGGAAAGTAACTAAGTGTGACGTCATCGTCTTTTTATCGTAAAAATCCCATAGTAGACTGTATTTAATTTTGGTTCACTGAAATATAATATTTTTGTTCGTAGATAATCTTTTGAAAACTGGAGAAGGGAGACATGTAAACAATATAATTTCAATGTAGTTTACTCTACGACCACTCTCAATAATGAATAAAATGAATTACAGAATTCTGCCTCTACGGCTCGGCGTAACAAAACCACGTTGCCACGTCTTGTATAAAGTCTTGAATACAATTAAGAAATAAGAATAAAATATAATGATAATGTGTTTTGAATAAGTTGAATCTCTGATTTCTTTGCTATTACAAAATTGATTTATCTTTTCATTTTCAAAATATGTAGCATGGTCAAGTATAATTTTCTCTGAACTTCCAAGTTCTTATATATAAATTTCCAAGCATTCTATTACAATCTTTGCATTTGTACGCTTACATGGAAAAACTTTCACATATTTGCTATACACATCCACCATTACCAGTAAATGTTCATTACCTGTATTACTTTTTATTGAATTTCCTATTAAATCAATTGCTACTATTTGTAATGGTTTTTCTGTGATAATAGATTTTGCAGTTGTATAATTATGGTAATTCTTTTCCTTTGCTAATTGACCAATTTTAAAATATCCACAAATTTCTTTGACTATACTTAAATCCTTCTTTGACATGTAGTTTTCTCCAAATAACATCCATAGTTTTCTTGTTCCAATATGTCCATTTTCTCCATGTAGATAATTAATAATCTCTCTAGCATATTCCTTTGTTGTCACATACAATTCTCGATCCTCTATATTTTTATACCAAATTCCTTCAATTTCATGATCTTTCTGATCTTCTCTCACCCTTTCCAATGTAAATAATCCTTTAGTCTGATACAATTTATTCACCCCAATTTGAAATTTTCTTGGATCCTTTCCTATTTCTGTTGCTCTACTCAATGCATCCGCTACAATATTCAATTTTCTTGGTACATACATATTTAATTTCAAATTCATATTCTTGTTGAAGTAAAATCCATCTATTGTTGCTATATCTATTTTTTAACATCACAGTCAGTGCTGAATGATCTGTTTCCAAAGTAAATTTTGCTCCCAATAAGAAAAATTTAGTTTACTCACAAAATACTACAATAACCATTTCCAATTCAGTAATGGAATATTTTTTTTCAGCTGCCTTTGTTACCCTAGATAGTAAACTGATCGGAACCTCTCCTTCTTCTTGGACTTGGACCAATACTCCAGCTAATCTTTCCACAGATGCATCAGTTTTTAAAATAAAAGGTTTGTCATATTGCGGATGATAAACTTTCAATATATTGATATGTTTTTAATTTGTGTGATGTGAATTTATAATGTGTGATGTGATGAATTATTTATATGAGTGTATATGAGTTATATGTGTATTGCGTGTTGTCTATGCATGTATTATTCTAATTATGCTCCGGCTAACAATGATACAAATATTGTTTAAATTTTCCTTTATTTCTCAAAATATTTTTATATAAATAATTACTTCGCTCAGTCGGTTTGCACGAAACGTCTCAAGCTAAGAGAGAGTTCAAAAACAGGCAACCACCGTCACCAATAGTATTGCCTCTCTTGGATTATTACTCAAAAACTTGTTTTTAATTTTGAACAGATTAATAAACGTCTAAACTTTTATTTATTATAATTCACTCAACAAAATTAAGTTATAATCAATACGTCTGTTATTAATATCGAATAAGTTTTCTTATGTTGTCTTTAACAATGGCAACAATGTGAAAAGAAATCTCGTTTCTTCTATGATGTTGCAATAGTGTGAGTTATGTAAAATTCTGAAATTAGATAAAATGGCGAAAACGGTCTTAAGTATGACGAAAATGAAATGTGAACGAAATTTCTACAAATATCGAAGAATGACGTCACCCTTTATAAGGTAAAATAATAATTATGCTAATTGAACAACCTAAATCTATCTTATTTAATCACTGACGTTTTATTTATGGTAAATAACCTTTAAAATTCTGTGATGGAACTTGAAGAAATACGATCGGCTCTTGATTAACACTTTATTAACATCAACTTGTATAACTAACTTATTTAAGTTTCTGACTCTTTTGGGCAATTTCTCTAACTAACTCTCCTGAGTGAAGAGTGTCTTTTTATATATTATTCTAATCAAAAATTCTAATTATGTTTACACTTTATCATACTTAAATAAGATAGTTTCGGGAAACATAATATTATAACTATGGGAAAATAACAATAAGAATAAGGTTAAGATAACTATGATAACTTAATCTATGATTACTCAGTCAATTAATTATGAAGATTTAGATGTTTGGAATTTTACTCTTGTTTGTTAACAATCAAATTAGATACAAAGTTTAAAGGACATACAAAAAAAAATTGTAATATATAGGGTGAATATACAGGGTGGATACATTACAATTCACTTATAACCTGTTAGAACCTTGTTGCACTCTTTAAAGGAATTGTTTTGTCCTATCTGCCTTCCAGGAAAAGAAATCGGTGGTGGACTAAATTTTGTGCTAAATGGGAATCAAAAATATCTACACGTACTGCTGTTTATAAAATTTGTCTATAAACGTCTGGTTCCAATTGGACTGCTTCACTCGTTCAGGTAAGTTTCGTAAATTTGTATAAATTTGACTTACCAATTCTTGTAATACTTGTTATAGAATCACTGGAAATATGGACCAACTATTCTACAGTCCTTCCTAATGACCCAAGCACTAATTTTTAACTATTTTGCAGTTCATTTTTGCATATCAAATTTTTATTTTATTTATATCTTCTCACCACTCGGCATTTTTTTTATATCCACAACCTCTTAGTTTCCTTTCAGTTACCATCATCCAATCCTGATCGTTTATTTTCTTTTGTCACATTAACAAATTTCTATTGGGTATCAATTTTTTTCATGATTTGACACATTGAAATGATTTTACTTGAATTAAACTTATGTTGGAATATGTACAGGAAATTGGAAATATTAATTACATAGTAATTTTTAAAATCAGTAATCAATATTAAATTGCATTTGTGTTTATATTTTACAATACATTTGACAGTCACATCTTCTGATTGGCTGATATTAGTTAAGATTATTGATGCTATTTTGTTCTAGTGTTGTTAAGAGACTTCTATTAAATTGTATTCTACAGGGTGTATTCGATCTATTAATTAAATAACTTTTATAAATCAAATAATTTGTAATTTTATGATACAAGGTGTATTCAATAATTTGATGAGAAAATAAAACAGTATTTATTTCATGGTCGGAATGAATCATAACAATATCTAAAAATATTCCTTTTAATTCTTGAAATGCCCTTTCTCTTCTTTCATCCCAATTCCATCTTGTTTCCTTCTTCAATAATTCTATTAACGGAATTTCTCTTCTATAATTTCTTTCTACATTCCCTTGATATCTTTTATTATCCCCATTCCTATATCCATAATCTCTGTTTCCATTTCTATCATAATTATCTCTTCTTATAAAATAATTTCCACTATCTCTTTGTCTATCATTTCTTGTTTCTTCATTTCTATATTCTCTTTGGTATCGATGAATACCATTTCCACTCTGTATACTTCTTTCTACTCTCTGTAAATAACTTGATAAATTAACCATGGTTTTTATGTTATGTAGTACTATGGTTTCTGCTACCTCAGCATTAAAATGTCTTCCAACATATAACACCAATTCCTCTTCTTTCATAGCCGGTTCCAAATATTGCGCCATATTATAAAGTTGCATAGCATATATATTTAAATTTTCACTTTCATTGTAATCAAATTTCCCGGAATACAACCTTTCTCTGAAATAGCTTGTTGAATCTACCCCCAGAAATAAGTCAAAAATTGCCTCTCAAATTCCTAACCTAACCTAACCTAACCTAACCATATCCCTAATTTGTTCCTCTTTATTACACGACCATAGTATTATGATTTTCTTCTCCATCATATCCCGTATCCCTTTCATTTTACTCTTCATTATTTTCATAAAAACTTTTGGGTGAATTATATTTATATTTCCATCAAATTTTACCCATATTTCTACATTTCCTGTATAAATCATGCCTACTCCGTTTCTTCTTATATTATCTTCTAATTCTTCTTTCGTTTCTTGCAATTCTTGGTTAAATTGATTTTCCATTATTGGCTCGTGTTCACACACGTTTCTGTTTGTACTGTCATTTTACCATCTAAATCCTTAATTGTCCTCTCAACATTTTCTTTGTACATTTTAATTGCTTCTTCATTTGTATTCTCACGTTATTTAATATATCCTACTCCCTTGTTCAGTTCTTCCTCCATATCTTGTATACCTTTGTTTGTTTTCATTATTTCTCTATCTTTTCGGTATTTATTTCTATTTTCTTACTATTTCCACCTATTTCCATTTTAAATTCATTTTCGTTTTTCTTTATATTTTCCATTTCTCTGGATTGTATTTCTTCCACTTCCATCAATCTTCCCAACATTTCATCTCGAATTTCTTGTTTTGTTTCTTGTATTCTTTCTTCTGTGTAGCTTCTTGATTCTTCTAATTGTTTTCTTATATTTTCTATTTTCTCTTCCATTCTTTGACTATTTGTTTTCATTTCTCGTTTTATTTCTTCTTTATTTCGGTCCAATTTTGTATTAATAGTGTTTATGTCTCCCCTAAGTTCTTCTCTTTGCTGATTAAATAATTGTTGCAACATTTCCATCATTCCAGTTTGTTCTCCACTCCTCCTTGGTATTGTCCAGCGATATTTTCTCGACTTCTCCTAGTTTCTTCCAGTTCTTCCATTAGTTCTTGTCTGTCCTCATCATGTTCCTGACTATGCCTTCCTTGTTCTAAATATATTACTTGAAAATCACCCATTCCATGTCTTCTTTCTTCTTGTTCCTCTTCTAATCTTTCCTCTGTTCTTATTCGTTTTCCATCCCTTAGTGTCATTCTTTCACCCATTTTGTTTTGATTTATTTATTCTATCAATAAAGTAGAAAGTTTACTGTTTTATTACCTCAGGTCCCATGATTACAAAAAAAATACCCAATCATATACACCCAACAAAGTAATAAACCCACCCATGTTTTCAATTTATTTTAATAAATAATTTATTCTTAATCAACCAGTTTTAAAATAGAGAGCGCCTTACCTTTTTATTTTCCCGATGTTTTGTTTTTCCCCACGTTTTTATTTTCCCGACGTTTTTTTTTTCACCCCACGTTATTATTTTCCCGACGTTTTGTTTTGCCCCACGTTGGGCGCTCAAACAATTTCAGATGGGATGGGATCTAGTGGTTCGAATTTTGGATAATTTCTCCTGGTAAGTCTACTTATTGAATATTGGACGGTTTTTTGGATTTTTTTTCAATTTTTATCTAAATTTTACTCTTTTTCTGCCATCCAATTCTCTCTTTTTAACAACCAGCTTTTTCTCAACCTTTTTTTTCTGTTGCTATGTGATTTTTAATTGTTACTTGATTTCTTACAATTTTGGAACTTTTCTTGTGAAAAAATTCCTTTCTTCCATCTTTTTCTTTTTATAATTTTCCATACACTTCTTATAATTAAAATTTTCACAAATAAACACTTTTTAAATTACATCTTTTTTACAAACATCTAACAATGTGAATTAACCTTTTTCATTGAAATTTAAAATTTCTACAACCTGTGATTAAATTATTATTCATGTAACCTTTTTAAATATATTTCTACTACTAAATACTTGTTTGTTAGCACTATATGCTCTTCTAATTGAATCAAATATTATGCTACTTGGGGTATGGTTATTTAAATATTATTTCAATATATATACAAATTAAACAGGAAAAAAGTGCTAGAAAGAACACTTGAATCAGATATATAATAAATTAACGTAGTAAAATGCAGGTTATCTGAAGATTGATATTGTAATATATGTCACTGATTGACATGGTAGCCAGGTAATGTGGTGGTAATTGGCCTCTCAACTGATGGTATTCCTGGTCACTCGGAGGGTCATCTTATAGTAATCAAACAATTACTTGTAGCACTGGGATATGTAATATTTATTCTTTATACTTACTCTTAAACTTATTACCATACATTATACTAATAATTTAATACTAATATTTATGATGTTACTAATATGGTTAATCTAATAATTCTAATAATGATCTGATAATGAATTGATCTGATAATAATAATAGTAATGATAATGATAATAATAGTAATGATAAGGGTTTTATTTGAATTAACAACGAAATGATCGCTTCATCATCTTCTTCTTCAAATAGAAGGGCTAACACACACTCCATGATGATTTCACGAACTGAACTTCGAAGTTCTGACTGTCACTTCTAGACGCACAAACAAAACCACTCAAACGCATGCGATGAATGGCTGCAAGCGTCGGACGCATGCATCCATCGCACGTGCGAAACCAGGCCTTAAGGCGGAACAAAGTTCGCCGGGTCAGCTAGTGAATATATAAAAATACTTTCGTTTGTATATTTAATATCTACGATTCAAGTTCACCGTAAGTAAATATAAATAATACCATTTACGTTTAAACTTGAACTGATATCTAAGATATCTAAGACTAAGATGTAATTATTCACGTTTACCTTTATTTGTTGAAATCAATTTCAAGGGAATCTATGTCTGTTATTTAAATATTATTATTAACTTATTATATTGACCAAAAGGCATCACAATATGAAAATGGTACTAGTGAAGCATTTTTATTAGTATGTGTCCCGCATTGCATGTGAGACGTAGTGTTAGTTGCATACTTAGAAGGGATTTTGTATGCATTGATGTAGAGACGAAGAATAAAAAAAGGAAGAAGATTACATGTGTAATCTATTTTTATTTTAGATAAAAGATATGTTATAAAACTTTATAAAACTGTTAAAAAATGAAAGTCTGTAACAACTTAAAAAGTATATATTTCACGACAGGATACAAAAATGTGAATGATCTCGTATCGTCTTAAAAATAATACATCCCCTTTTCAAGTGTCCATGCGATAAGCACTCCACTAAACATTCCACGTGTAGAAGATAACCGCTGAAAACCTCCGTCATGCCTGCATCTACAGGGTGAGGCACAAACCGAGTATACAGGGCGAATTCCAGCGATTACAGTCGGCCTACCTGACGATTATTCACGTCCCGTGAAGGTACATCTGTAACCCAAAAAAAAACAATATTAAAACATGCAGTAATACTTAAGAGTTAATTTGTTCATCCTCAGAGGTACTCTCACTAGAAGAGACTCTGGTGACGAACAATTTCATTCGATCGGGAGCGTAAATCCCTTTATAAGCCGTTTTCGTACGTTTCGAACCCGGCAAGTCCTCTACGACGTAACGGTCGTTATCGAGAACTTTCGTAACAACAAAAGGTCCCTTATATCGTGGCTCAAGCTTTCGGCTCTTACCGTCATTCGGACCTTTAGCTGATCGGACAAGCACCTGTTGTCCTACGTAAAAACTATTCGGCGAAGCATGCTTCTTATCGTAACTTTCTTTTTGATACTTTCGTTTTTCCGTTATCAAACGAGAGGCGTTATCTCTCACATGTTTCAGATCTGAATATTCATTCGTGCACACTTCGGCTGTCAGGAAAGCATTGTTAATGCCTCTAGGCCTGTAGCCGAAAAATAATTCATATGGACTCTTTTCTGTGTTGGCATTAACCGTCGAATTAATGCCCCACTGAACTTGACTTACAACCGTATCCCAACGAGTTTCGTCAGTAGTTGATGCCGTCAGAGCAGATAGTATTGAGCGATTCATCCTCTCAACTTGGCCGTTAGCCCTTGGAGTTGCTGTCGCACATAATACTCTTTTAATGCCCAAATTTAAACAAAATTCAGTAAAACGTTTGCTCGTATAAGCAGTTCCCCTGTCGCAAATAAATCTTCTAGGAACACCGAAGAATTCAATAATATTGTTGAGAAAAGCAATCACTGGACCAGTTTGAGTATTAGGCACGGCTTTCAAAAACGAAAATTTTGTAAATCCATCCACCGCTACTATTAGATAGGAATTTTTCTTTACACTCTTTACAAATGGGCCCAAATGGTCAAGATGTAAAGTGTCCATAGGAACGCTTTGCTTATCAATCGGATTCAGACTGCCCATCGGTTTTCCTGAGGGTACTTTGTTATATAGGCATCCCAGGCAAGATTTTATATAGTTTTTCACATAATTTCTCATATTGGCAAACCAATATCGAGCTCTTATCGACTCTAAAGTTTTGTCTGATCCAAAGTATCCTGCATCGTCGTGATAGTACATTAATATTCTTCTTCTGCCTGATTTAGGAATTACCCACTTTGGACCTTTATCTGTTTTTCGATAAAGTCGTTTGTCCTTCAGGCAATAATCCTCGTGAATCTGTCGCTGTGCAGAATTGGTAGGATGGCTTTCTAGTGTGTCTATCAAACATTTGCATGTCGTATCCTGTAATTGAGCAGTTAGGATCCAATCTCCTTCTTCAATGTTCACAATAAGGAGCTCAAGACAAGTTTCAAACGGACTTCGACTTAAAGCATCCACGTGATTCATTTTCGATCCGGGGCGATATTCAATATCAAAGTCGAATTCTTGAAGAGATAACCACCATCGGGCAATACGAGGTACCAGATCTCTTTTCAATAGAGTGTGACGTAGTGAGTTGCAGTCGGTGACAACCTTGAATTTCGTACCAATTAGATATATTCGAAATTTCTTTAGAGCATCTACGACTGCCATGGTTTCAAGATCGTAGGAATGGTAATTCGATTCAGCTTTGGTGGTAGCTCTACTATAGTACTGAACGGGTTTAAGAACTCCATCATCTTGTCTTTGAAAAAGAATACTGCCTATGCCCAATTTACTAGCATCGCAATGTACTTCTGTTTCCGCTTCTCGATTATACATTGCTAGGACAGGTCTCTCTACCAGTTTTTGTTTTAATTCCATGAAAGCAAGATCTTGATCCACGCCCCATTGGAATATGCAATCTTTTCTAGTCAGTTGAGATATAGGTTTGGCTATGGTAGCAAAATTTCTGATGAACTTTCTAAAGTAGCTGCAAAGACCTAAGAACATCCTGACTGTATGAACGTCTTTTGGTTTAGGAAAATCTGCCACTGCTTGAATTTTATCGAAACCGGGCTTAAAGCCGTCTTCCGTAATTTCATAACCTAAATACTCGATTTTGGTCTGCAGAAAATAACATTTGCTAAGCTTTAATGTTAAACCTGAACTTTTAAAAATACGTAATACAGTTTCAAGACGCTCTTTTCCTTGAATAACGGATTTAGAAGGGACCAGTACATCGTCAAGGTACACTAAGGCTGTACTAAAACGTAACGAACCCAATAGCTTATTAATCGCGCGTTGAAACACTGCTGGTGCGTTAACCAGACCAAACGGCATTTTTAGGTATTCGTAATGACCATCGGGAGTTACAAAAGCTGTTTTCTGAATTGAGTCTTCACTAACTGGGAGTTGATGATAACCTGAGGCTACGTCTAAGCTTGTATAATATTTGTTGCCAACCAAGTTATCCAGAAGGTCATCGATTCTTGGCAGAGGATATTTGTCTTTCATCGTTTTTCTGTTAAGAGCCCGATAATCAACACACATTCTTGTTTCGCCGTTTTTCTTTTTCACTAAAAGAATAGGACTGGCATAAGGGGATTCAGACTCTTGAATAATTCCATTATCCAGTAGTTCTTGAACTAAACCGCATACCTTTTTCCTTTCAGTAAGTGATAGTCGATATGGTCTATACGTTATGGGCTGGTCGTCAGTAAGTCGAATTGTTATCTCAGCTATGTTTGATTTACCTATATGCTCCATAGTAGTTGCAAAACAATCCCTATACTCGTTAAGTAATCGTAACAAAAGAAACTTCTCGTCATTGCTTAATTCTTGGTTTATATTACTCTGTAGATCATCTAACGTAAACTTTTTCAAAGTCGATGCAGTTGTACGTAAACAATGCACTGACTCACCCTGTATATCTTCGTAACATATGTGACCTCGCGCAACCACCCTATTCTTTTCGTAACAGATTGGCTTTTCAGACATATTAATAATAGCAACATAACCAGATTCCATTAAATTGGTAACGCATGGGACAATTATATGAAAATTATCATCCCAATTGCTGAAAAATCAGCACCTCGCTCATTGGAATGCTCTGCAGGGTCCTAGGCAATCCAAACTTTTACTGAAGGGATGGACTGATGGACACGCTAGAGCAGCTACTGAACTACCAAGAAGTAGGCTAAGGAAGATAGCAGGACTCCTAACGGGGCACTGCTGTATGATGAAACACCTCCACAACTTAGGAGTAGAGGAAAGTTCCCTATGCAGGGGTTGCGGCATGACTGACGAAACGTCAGTCCATGTTCTCCTAGAGTGTCCACACTGGGCTGTACTACGCAGGCGAATCTTCGGAGTCCCTGTTTTGGCCCCTGGAGACACAAGCAGGCATCCATTGAAAAAGGTTGTGGCCTTTATTGAAGGGCTCGGCTTTATGGATGTCTAGGTAGCAGGAATGGCACAATGGGCCCGCCAGTGGCCTCAGTGCCGGAACCTTGGCTTGAGTTTGTCCAGGACAAGGTTCGCCTGCAAACTTAGTAGTAGTAGTAGTAGTAGTATCTCAGCTATGTTTGATTTACCTATATGCTCCATAGTAGTTGCAAAACAATCCCTATACTCGTTAAGTAATCGTAACAAAAGAAACTTCTCGTCATTGCTTAATTCTTGGTTTATATTACTCTGTAGATCATCTAACGTAAACTTTTTCAAAGTCGATGCAGTTGTACGTAAACAATGCACTGACTCACCCTGTATATCTTCGTAACATATGTGACCTCGCGCAACCACCCTATTCTTTTCGTAACAGATTGGCTTTTCAGACATATTAATAATAGCAACATAACCAGATTCCATTAAATTGGTAACGCATGGGACAATTATATGAAAATCATCATCCCAATTGCGATACTGCAAGTCGATATAAACATCATTTAAATTTTCGTCACTACCGACAGATATATGACCGATATGCTTGGAAGGATTTATCGAAGTTTCTTTAGCACATAAATTTATCTTTCTAAGTGGTAACTCGCTAGTGTAAACATTTTTGTTAACTTGAAATAAACGTATTTGATTCCCACGGACGACTACTACAACATTTTCATTATTTATAAAAGGTTGACCTATAATTATAGGAATATCTTGTACATGATCAGGAACTATAAGCGCTTCTACAACAGCAATTGCTAAATCTACTTCTAATTTCAAAATTACTTTTGATGTTGATAACACCGAACCACCGGCATAACCACATAGACGTACCATAGTGGGTTTGCGTGGCAATTTCAGGCTCGCAACAACTGATTCACGTATTGTAACAGCTGCACAACCTGAATCTACGTAACCACGTATCGGTTCTCCATTAATTACACAGTCAATAAAATAACAGGTATTACCTTTGCTTGCAGAATTAGCATTTGAAAGACTTAAAATTGGTTCAGACTTACCCCTATGGTTCCAGTTCTTACGATTATCATTTCCCACCGTACAGCGTGCAGCGTCATGGCCCAGTAGATGGCACTTGGTGCATTCAACACTTAACTGAGTGCACTTTGATTGGTAATGTCCTTTCTTCTTACAATTAAAACAGGTAATATGCTGTAAATCCGGTTTATTGTACGGTCCTTGCCTCTTTTGAATGAGTGAATTACGTAAATCGACTCTTAGAGGATGCTCTTTAGATTGGATATTGACTCTTTTAGTTTTTGGCTCGAGTGGAGCTTCATCTCTAAGCATAGATAAATATTCTTAAAACAAAGTTTCAGGCGATGAATAACGGCCTGCTCGTGCTGCGTTTTGAATATTGTTGTCAGGAATTCCATCTATTAAACATGCTATGGCGTTTTTACCACTTATTTGACAGGTACTTAATAGCTCCATCTTTCCAAAATAATATGCCGTCATAGTTTCGTCGGCCTGCTTTGTTCGGTCCAGCATCTTTCTCAGAACTTTGGCATAATCAACATGGTCGGGAAAAGTTCTGATTATTAAAGTTTTCCACTCCTCCCATGTATGGTTTAATGATGTAAGACTATGGTACCATGTTCGAGCCATACCAGTTAGACGCGACTGCATTTGATAAATAGTGGTCACATCATCCCATTCATTAATATCTCTTAACTGGTCAATATTTTCCAACCATTTGGCAGCTGACAAGTTATCGTTTTCAGGTTGAAATTCAGGGATGCAATCACTTCGTAACGTGAGTCGACGATTATCTGGCACCGGGTTACGTTGTGACATTTGAGCTATAACACCTTCCAGTCGTTCAATACGGCTTTTATAATCCGATATCAATGATGTATTTACCTCAATTTGATTAGAAGTACCTTCTATGCTGGATGGTGTATCTTTTTCGCCCTGATTTCTCCGGTGCTGAGACAAGCGTGATTGTCGCGAGCTACCTGAACTTTTACTGGAACCTCCCTCGTGTAAGGTGGCTGAAGTAACTGTTTGTCTCCTATTTTCCTCGTATAAGGCGGCAGACGTAACATTGCGAGGTGGCGTATGACTTTTCACGAACTTTGTTCTTCTGTATCTTCCGTTAGAAGAACTGGAAGAACTGTTCGAGCTACTGCTACTAGATCTGTTTCCTCTTCGTATTTGGTTCCTTTTTCCCATGATGGAAATTATTCAATTATTCACTTATCAGTTATCACACACTAATATTAATTCACGTACACTAAATTATGCGAGTCCAACCCCACACCTGAACTGTAATCTATTTTTATTTTAGATAAAAGATATGTTATAAAACTTTATAAAACTGTTAAAAAATGAAAGTCTGTAACAACTTAAAAAGTATATATTTCACGACAGGATACAAAAATGTGAATGATCTCGTATCGTCTTAAAAATAATACATCCCCTTTTCAAGTGTCCATGCGATAAGCACTCCACTAAACATTCCACGTGTAGAAGATAACCGCTGAAAACCTCCGTCATGCCTGCATCTACAGGGTGAGGCACAAACCGAGTATACAGGGCGAATTCCAGCGATTACACATGGTTAGCTAGTAAGGTTAGAACATGACTTGATGACTGGTGCTGTTTGTATTACATGTATAATTTCAAAAAGTTTGTTTCATCATTAAAGAAAAGCCAGATAATAAAACAGAGGGTTTTTATTATAATCATTTTCCTGACGTGTTACGGAGTTTAACAGTTTTTTAGAAGTGATATTAACCAGATATCATTGGATATTCAATCGGCGTGAAGCCACATGTCCATTGTTCAGTGCGAAACTGAGTTTGCATGGTGAATTGTTCAAACTACTGGTATGAAGCCGTGTGATTATTGAATAATCAGTGAGAAGCTGATTGGTAACAAGTCAAAATGTCCAATGCTAACAATGAGAGCAGAGAAATACAAGGTGCCGCAGGTAATAACCATAGAGAAATATAATATAATGATAGTTGTCAACCCTGCAGTAACAGTTCGCATCACGTTAATCGAAGCGCACCCCGAAGGGGTTTTGGAACTAATTTTTTAAAACAAGATATTTGAATTGGTTAATTTGGATTGTGGATAGGTGAATTTTACAATTTGTCTAAAAATTGTTTATTACATATAATTATTCCATTACAAAAAATAAAATTATATCTCATTTTTTCTAATGAAATGATTATAATTAATATACAATTTCTGGACACATTATTTAGATAGGTAAATGAGAAATCAATGATATATTTTTCTGGTTCTTGTAAATAAAATGCAAGGATGCATAAGGAAAAACAACGAACTTTATTTATACATTACATATTCGTTACACCACACATGATCATCAGCATGTTGCACATCATGTCTTACAGTTACCCACACTGTCATATGTCCAAAAATAACTTCGTCTTAAAACTAAAACTCACATCTAAAATATAGATCTATGATCTTTTTGGTGTAGAATACTAACAATCAACACAAATTAAAATTTTTATTAAACTGCACATATAACATGACAAATAATCTACATCTATATTATCAATTTATGAAACATTTATATATTATTAATCTCAAAAGAACATACTTTTAGTACTTACATTATATTTAGGAAATTTAAATCGATATCACATCAAATTGCACATTTTATTCCAAAACTATTCACAAAAACTGCAAAAACTGCAAAAATTTCAATAAAAAGGAGTTGGAAAGTAGATTCTCCAGACAGGAACAGGTCTGAAACAAAATAAATGAAATGCAGTACCATAAATTACAAATAAAAATGAATTATTTTTGTTTACTAGTTCTCTTGCAAAGGTAAAACAAATCTAATAAGTATTTTGCATAATAAACCTGTATATGCATTATTATAAAAATGATCTCTACACAACCTTTGATCCTTGGATTTAGAAGAAAATCCTGAAATTATGAACCACTGTTTACTTGAGTTTGAAAAATGCTTTATTTTTACTACGAAGTGGCCATGAATATTTACTATCACAATTTTTTCCAATACATTTATGACGAGTAATATTGGTTCAATTACTCTTATTTCCTTGATTAGAAATAAAATCCTGAAAAAATATATAAGTAAAATAATCCTACTCACCATTTTATTGACACTTTCACTTTGGACAATTTGACAAGCAGAAGCTAGATTCACACCAGCCAATGTATGATTGATTTTGTATATTTTCATTTTTAATCACTTATAAGTTGATATACTAGGATATTTTATAGTATTTATCGACATTGAAGGATGAATATTGCAGTATAATGTAATTTATAATAGTTTAAATTATTTTATTCAATTTCCCTTATGTAAAAAGTCTTGTAGTTCTCGCGACCGCAGCGACTCGATGCGCGGGTGGTGGCGCAGAAACGTAATGCCGTATACCACCTATGCTTCAATCCGTCTCTTTTTTATTTTGTCTATGGTATTGACGTTCTTACTTACATGATGGAAGGACCACGATATTTTCATAATATGCATGAAGTTCTACCCGTTTTCGATACAGTTAGAAATGACATTGAAATAAATCAATTGATTTTGAAAATTGAGGAATTTGGTGAACTCTATGACTGGGATGAAGTAGCCATGGAACACTATGCCCTTTCTAAGTTAGCAGGAGTAGCAAAGACATGGCGTGATAGTCTACCGTGCGAAAACCGTTTTTGGCAAGAATGGATTGAATCACTAACTGATACATTCTCTGTTAAGCGTAGTTTAGTAGACTTAAGTATGGAAGCCCAGAATTATAAATGGAAACCTAACCAAGACATAGTTGAATATTATATCAAAAAAATTGCACGATGTACCAAGTGCAATATGCCACCAGAAGAACACATTGAATGGATTGTCTATGTATTGAACGATACTAAAAATAACGTCAAAATAACGTTTTTATGAGAACGACAAAATGACGTCACAAAAATGACATTTTAAGTACGTACTATTTTCGTCAAATGACGTCGTCGACGAAAAATGACTTGAAAAGGACGTCATAATGACGAAATGTGCTACCAGGGTACTCAAATTTGTAATTTAATGAAAACTGTAACGGCGTTAGTGGTAGTTGCAGATTCTTCCACATATATGTATTAGAGCTGACATCCTAACCCTAACCTGACAACCATTGTGTAACCATTGTGTAACGTTATTATTCACTCTCCTTATATTTAAATATTTATTAAATTATCTTATGGGTGGCGAGTAGCCAGTCCTTTCTCATGCCCAGCGCTGAGAAATGTATCGAGTTTACCTTTATCTATAGTCGATGAAAGACAAAATTTTAAGTTTATTTGCGGGTCAAATCGATACCGTCTATAGGGAAAATAGTCACTTCGGTTTACTATAAATTATTTGGTTTTCAATTTTAACACAAATGAATGAAGAATCCACTTACGGAATTTATAATACTTTTTCATTTCCAAACCATGGAGTTTGATACAGATATGCGACGTATGTGCATTATCATTCACATGATTTCATGTTTTATATTTAAACAGAGGCAATCAGAGATTTTGTCTTTTCTGTGACAAAATGTTGAATTAACAACGTGAAATTTATTTGGTGAGAGTTTCACCTAAAACTTTTTCATCTAAGTGCATTCATGTGAATGGTAAGTAGTTTCGCTTAAATTCATAGGTTACATATTTAACTTTGCTTTCCTCAATATATAGTAGCTTTTCTTATTATTTTCTCTAGCGTTCCAGTACCAGATATATCGATAACGTTTTTTTTATATTTTTTTTGTGTTTTTTTTTATCTTGTTGAAGACACTTGATATACCTTTTAATATATTTACCGGCATTAACAATACATTTTTATTGCTTTCCTTCATTATTTTTTTTATAGTAAAATACAGGATGTTGCTTTTTTTTGTTTTATGAACCACGTTTTTAAATATTCATTTTTCAATCTGTAAATCATATAACAACCAGCACCATGTTCATTTCAATCTCCAGATATCCTGCATTTTACTATGTTCATTTAACATATATCTGATTCAAGTGTTCTTTCTAGCACTTTCTTCGTACCTAAAGTATTGCACTTTCTTCGTATCTAAGTTATATATATCGTTATATATATAACCACTACTACTACAACTACTACTACCACAACAACTACTAGTAATATGTTCTGGCAATAAACCTCCATAAGACACCAGACCTCCATAAGACACCGGACCTCCATAAGACACCGGACCTCCATAAGACACCGGACCTCCATAAGACACCGGATCTCAATGCAGAAGAAACCAGGAAAGTACCGTCACTGAAAATTATTGTTGCAACAAGAGTACTTGCTAAAATACTAAGTTATTTTTCTTCAACTGTGATATTTATATATTTATTTATAGTCATTATACAACTTGTAAATTTAACAACGTAGTTCATATTCCTGCCCTTCCAACATTTCCAGGTTTGTTGATAGAGAGTGTTGAAACAAGTCAACTAATATTATTCAGGGTGGCGCCCATTTACCTTAACTTTACTTAAATTCCTCAACGTAATTTATTGATTGTTTTGTTAACTTATTAAATTCATTTATTTCAATATAACTTCAATAATTTAAATACCTAAGTAGTATTACCCGCGAACCGGTAAGACTACTCCCTGAATTTTTATTAGATTGGTATACGAATTCACGCCTGAGCAGCTCTTTATCTGAGTAGCCGTTACAAATTGGCGCCCAACGTGGGGCCTGTTTTACACATCATCTCTCTCATCAATAGATCTTGAAACTTGGAAGTTTGGACAGTAGTAGTTATCTTTTTATTATCGTAAATATCTTTCACTTATTACAGTATTTATCTTTCTATTTTCTATAGTTCACTTATCGTATCATATCGTCACAGTTGAGTTGCAATATTTTATTTTATTATCATATTGACAATATCTATAACTACATATTTTTTTCTTATCTTATATCTTCACGTATCGTATATATAAATATCTTCTCAATCGTCAATATCAACAGTACTCGATTTTTTTAAATTTTCGTATCTTATTTAATTTCGTCAAATACCGTATACTAAAATGGCAAAAATGTTTAAGCTAAATGTTGATTATCTTTTAACTCATGAACTAGATCATGAAATTTCTTATCGTGGCTTAGAAATACCTTCACTGGTTACAGAGAAGAGGAAATTGTTACGGGGTGTTTTAACTCAAGAGGTATCCATGCGGAGTTCGATAGTTTATGTCGATCTTCCATTTCCTTCAGAAATTACAGGAATTAAGCTTTCTTTTGCCGACTTGAAGAAGAAGGTTCAAGATTTTGTTGGAACTTCTTCTGATGTAGAGTATAAAAGATTGACTTGTCGGCTAACTCACCTTACGCAACGCATTTCTCGTTTGAATTGCGAGGAAGACGAGCATGAAAATGTAAAAAAACATCTAACATCAGAAATATTGTTTTTAGAAGGTGAATTAGATGGCAAACTCAATGTTATTGATGCAGATAGACAATCTACTCCGGTAAATGCAAATCAAAGTTTTTCTTTTTCTAAACCTGTACCTGTACACAAATGGGGAATAAGATTCTCAGGAATTGATTCCAAAGAATCAGTACTTGGCTTCCTAGAACGCGTGAATTGTCTTAAAATTTCGAGAGGTATCACAGATGCTGAATTGTTTTCTAGCTCAGCTGATTTGTTTAGTGATCAAGCTTTTAATTGGTATCTAATTAACAGATGCAAAGTTCAAAATTGGGAACAATTAGTGACCAAATTGAAATCAGATTTCTTACCTTATAACTATCAAGATGATTTACTAGAGGAAATCAAGGCTAGAAAACAAGGTCAACATGAAAGAGTTACCCTCTATATTAACGCCATGTGTGGTTTGTTCAATCGTCTTGACGACAAGCCAAGCGAAAGTGCCATGATCCGTATTATTCGTAAAAATCTCTTACCTAATTATGCACAACCATTAGCTTTAATCGATATTGATACTGTTGATATTTTGACGGAAAAATGTAAACGACTTGAGGAAACATTAACTTGGGATCAACAATTTACATCAAATCATAAGAATAGTCAATATTTACTTGAACCAGATTTGAGCATACCTAGTACCTCTTTTAAGGATAATTCTTGTTTTATGTAATACCGGCGGCCGTTAATCACCTATGTAATAACCGGTAAAAGAAACCTATGTAAATAATCTGTAATAGAGTAACTAAAAAAACTGCTGGTCCACCGAAAATGCTGCTACTTCAGAGAACACCTTGGCGCCGGGTTTCACGAGCCGCGAGCCGGAACCTGGAAAATGTAAGATTCTCCTGGTGTGTCCCTGAAAATAACAAGAAGGCAGCGTAGCTGGCTGTCACCACCCACGAGTACGTGGGAAACAGGAATCAATGACTCCTGTAAGAAAAGTCCGAAAGGTTAGATCCGGCCTCCGCTGCTATCAGTTGTTGTTGATAATGAGAGGTCTTTGTGTGTAGGGTTACGTCTGGTATAAGGTTCAGGTTAAGGTATCACTACTAATTTATTAAGTAGGTTTTTTGGGATACCTGAGTATGAAAGCAAACTAAACGTTATCGAATTTGAATGGGTTTATTAAAAAAAAGAATAGAAAATGGAGTAATGAAATATAATAAAAACACTTGATATAAATTAAATAATGAATTAAAAATATTAAGACTTGATATAAATTAAATAAAGGTTTGAATAATATTAATACTTGATAGAAATTAAATAATGAAGTGAATAATAAAAAAAACTTGAAAAATTAATTATGACAATAAATTCAGTTATTTGAAAATGTACGAAAACAAATCGTATTTAAAGTAGTACGGGTATGAATTTAATAATCTACATTAATAAATTATCAACTCTCTCGAATTTGAGGATTACGACTGAATCCCTTATTTTAGCAAATATATAATTATATTAAATATGTGTTGAACTAGAAAATAAAATATATTATACAATCTATGCATGAGGTGGCAAATAAATACAGACTGACCAAACTACAAAAATATTTGTTTCACAGTTAGTATAAGATCAATCAGACTCACCAATGTGCAGGTAGGACGCTCTCCTAGGATGCTGGAGACTTCGTATCCGACCTATTAACTGACACTCACACAGTATCGGGTAGGGTAGACTTTTTATCGTACCAGTTTGCCTCTAGCAAATCGTATTTGGCCGTTTACTACCCTCTTTACCGAACTACACTTCGAGCGCTTACAGTAGACGCTCTCTCGAATAAATTATTTGGCTGTCGAAACGAATCTTATTTTGACTCCGCACTACTCTTGTCTTACAAGTCAGAATATAGCTCTGGATTTTTCCAGACTGACCGCTAACCGCGAACTGAGGCAACCGCTCGCAACCGTACTCGGGACCCAACTGCCTTGTCGTTTTTTCTGTCTCGTCCAGCTTGGGCAATTTTTGCCCAGTCAGCTTTTCACCACTTTTCCGTTTCTTGCTTTCTTATTGGACACACGTGTACTTGGTGACCCACGATCGCTTTGCTTACTCAGCGAACTCGTGTATTCAAAACTAGGTTTACTTTTGGGTTACTTTGTAATTGTGTCATTGTGCATTATCAGCATTGTTTAGTCTGATTGAAGGTTGCTACGTTACCTAAATATAAATTATATTTTTATGAAATTAATTTTGTAATGAATATACTTGAAATTTGTTATACAGGGTGATGTTTTCCATCATTCCACCCTTGGTACTTATTACATTTAAACAAACACGGAAAAATATATCGGTAGTATCGTCTACTTGGACTTGCTGGAATTGCAAACAAGCAGGTCATATGTATTATAACTGTCAAATTCCTAGGAAATTGTTTTGTTTTGGTTGTGGACATCCTGATACTGTAAAAACTAAATGTCCAAAGTGTTCAAAAAACGAACCAAGCAGTGGTCGAACTTCCCACTCTACCACACTTGCTCAAAAACCGGGAACATCAGGAAAATCCAAAAACATCAAAACAAAAGCAAAGTCCCAGGAAAAACCAGCAAAAGACGAAAATTAAGGTTACCTGAAATAAATCCTATGAATTCCAGTTCTGTAAAAAATTTTTCTCGTTCTATCTTAAAAAAAGTTCCTACTGTAAGTCGCTCCGACTGGAATTCATGGCTTTTATTTGTTAAAGATTTCTATAAAACGAATTCAAGATCAAATTCAATTGTTTCAAACTCAAGGTCTTCAGCAAATGTAGGATCACTGCTTTATAATGTTAAAGATGATAATCGACCTTATGTCGATATCATAATATTTGATAAAACAATTTCTTGTCTTGTTGATACTGGTTCAAATATCTCATTGATTGGTTCTCGTGCATTAGATTTTATTCATAACTTATCAGTACCTATATTGAACGATGATAACTTAAAAATATCTACGGCAGATGGTAAATTGCAGGACGTTCTTGGTTATATCGAAACATATGTCATCACAGACAAGATATCTGGGCTTATGAAATTTTATTTAATACCTTCAGTCAAACATGATATTATTCTCGGTATGGATTTTCTCAAAATTTTTAACGTAAAAATTAATTTCTCTAAATTATCTTTAACTGTAAATTCACTCTCGTTAGCTGTAGTAAATACAATTCGGGATATATCTCATTTAACTCCTAATCAAACAAGTAGGTTAAATCAAACTATTGATCTCTTCAAGACTATTAGTCCGTCAGATAAAATAGGTAAAACTCATTTGATAGAGCATTTTATTGATACCGGAAATTCTCCTCCTTTTAAACAAACCCAATATCCCTTACCTCAAGCTATGCAAGCTTACCTGGAAAAGGAAGTAGATACTTTGCTAGAATTAGGTGTAATTCAAAAAAGTAAATCTTCATATTGTAGTCCTATCTGGTTGGTTCAAAAGGGAGATGGTAAATATAGAATGTGTTTTGATGGACGTAAACTAAATAGTGTGACTTTAAATAAAGACGCTTATCCCTTACCTTCAATCGAAGTTATACTGAGTCAACTTCGAGATACTCGTTATATATCTAGTATAGACCTAAAGCAAGCATTTTATCAAATTCCGTTGGAGAAATCATCTCGGGAGAAAGCAGCTTTTGCAGTAAAAGGTAAAGGTTTATTCGAGTATGTCACTACTCCTTTTGGGTTAGTCTCTGCTCCTGCTAGCATGTGTCGTTTAATCGATTTGGTCATTGGTCCTTCTTTGGAACCATATTGTTTTTATTACCTGGATGACATCATCATTTGTACTCCTGATTTTGATAAACACATGGAAATTCTTCAGAGTGTTTTCGAGAAACTACGAGATGCCGGCTTGACGGTAAATTTAGATAAATGTCAGTTTTGTCGTTCTTCCCTTAGATATTTAGGTTATGTGGTGGATGAAAATGGTCTCCGTACCGATCCTGAAAAGGTTTCTGCTATTTGTGAGTACCCTGTTCCGAAAACTGCCACTCAGGTGCGTAGATTCTTGGGAATGGTTTCGTATTATCGTCGGTTTCTTAAAGATTTTTCTTCCTTATCTGCTCCAATTTCTGATCTTCTTAGTGAGCGAAAGAAACATCAATCTATTACTTGGACATCCCAGGCAAATCAGGCTTTCGAAAAGGTGAAAACTGTCTTAACTACCGCTCCTATCTTGAGTAGTCCCGATTTCACCAAACCTTTCTTTCTTATGACAGACGCTAGTGATGTTGGGGTAGGAAGTGTTCTTTTTCAATTGGAAGATGGACTCGAACATCCCATAGCTTATATAAGTAAGAAACTCACAAAGGGTCAAAAGAAGTTTAGTACGACTGAAAAGGAACTGTTAGCAGTTTTGTTAGGAATTGATCATTTCAGATATTATCTTGTAGGTCGTCATTTTACCGTAATTACTGATCATTCTTCTCTTGTGTGGTTGAATAATATGAAAAAACCTTCACCTCGCTTAGCTAGATGGATATTGCAACTGTCGCAATACAATTTCTCTATCGTTCACCGTAGATCTACCGGAACTGTGGTAGCAGATGCATTATCTCGTATACCTGAAGTTAGTATCTTAGACTTATCTACATTACATCCCGATAAATGGTATAATGACATGATTTCTCATGTTCAAGATTTTCCAGAAAAATACCCAAGTTTTAGAGTTGAAAATAACATATTATATAAACATGTCTTCAATAAATTTGGACCAATTAGCAATGTTTCCGATTGGAAAATTGTCGTTCCTACTAAAAATCGAAGTGAAATTTTACATCATTTTCATGATAGTCCAACTTCTTCTCACTTCGGTGTTTTTAAAACATTAGAGAGAATTTCTGAAATTTATTATTGGCCTAATCTCAGGAAATCAGTTTATAAATATGTTACTCGTTGTAAAATGTGTGCATCTTGCAAACCATCCAACTTGCCACAAGCAGGATTAATGGGAAATTATCGTAACATTAACTTCCCTTTTCAATTGATATCGTGTGATCTTTTAGGGCCATATCCCCGATCTCGTAAAGGTAATCAATTTGCACTTGTTGTAGTTGACTGATTCACGAAATTTGTATTAGTTCATCCCTTACGACAGGCTACCGCTCGTTCTATAGTTGATTTCTTAGAAAATCATGTCTTTCTTATTTTTGGAATCCCTCAAATTGTATCTTGCGATAATGGTAAACAGTTCACGAGTCATTTGTTCAAAAACCTCATGGACAAATATTCAGTACAAAAGATTTGGTATAATGCTAACTTTCATCCGCAAATTAATCACACTGAACGCGTAAACAAATCCATTGTCACAGCTATACGATCTTATAGTTATGAAGATCATAGAACGTGGGATGAAGAGATCTATAAAATTGCTCAAGCAATTCGGCTGTCGAAACATGAAGTAACCGATTTCACCCCTTCCTTCCTTACCTTTGCTCGAAATGTTCCTGTCTCGGGAAATTTTTATGGTATAATTGCAGAAAATGCTAATAATCAGGTTACCATTTCCGATAAAGTCCACCGAATTCAGGATACACAAGAAATGCCTAAAATTTTCGAAGTGGTGAGAAAAAATTTGCAAACAGCATATCGGCAGAGTAGTCAACGTTATAATTTGCGCAAACGAGATCAGGTTCTATGTAGGTGATCGGGTTTGGAAGAAGAACTACCCAAAATCGGACAAAGCCAGATATATCTCCGCTAAATTTTTACCAAAATATACACAATGTACCGTATATCGCGTTATTTCTCCCTTAGTATATGAATTAAAGGATGAAGCGGGAAAAAACATTGGTCGATGGCACATAAAAGACATTAAAGCTGGTATCTTGTCTGATGATGAGTGTTCTGATATCGATGAATCCGATTCAATCACAACGTAACCATTTATACTTATATCTTCCCTATTTTGTAATTTTTTTTGTGATGTGTGTTGGTGTCTCGAATATTCTTTTTTATCTCTCTCATCGTGGAGATTTTCTTTTTCTCTGTTTATAAATGTGATAATGACTTCACTTTCTTTCCCTATTGATTAGCAAAATAGCATTCATGTTCTAGGTTGAATAAGTAAAGTAATAAATATTTCCTAGCCGGATGGAATTCTAATCTGAGAATTATAATAGAAAAATCTGTTGAGAATTTTTTAGAAAATTTTTAAATATACATCAATATTATAATTCTGGAAAACGCATAGTCAAATCAATTTGAGTTTAATAAACATGTTGGTGCACAAGCATTGAGGTTATTAAACATTGGGTCTTCTTGATTTGAAGAAACCTTAAGTATTAAGGGTGATATTGTATCTTCATTATCTTATCTTCATTATCTTATCTTATTTATCGTATCTTAAGTGGACAAGGGATGAAACTTGTCTACTGTACTATATTTTATAGTACTTATCTTTATCTTATCTTTATCTTATCTTCGCAGGCAGATAATGTCTTGTCTGTATTTATTTACCGAAAGGGTATATAAATTTTTTTTTGAAGTCCATTGGAAATTTGACTTTGCAATTAGTTTGAATATTAGCTGATATACCATGGGATATCGAAAGTTATTATCTTTTATATTATCTCAACTATCTTAAAATTTTATTATCTTGAAAGTTTGAAATTTCAATTATCTTAATTATCTTAAAATTTTCATTACCTTTCTGTTGAAAATTTTATAGTATTTTAATTGTTTTAAACATTTTTATCTACATGCTCGGGATATCAACTTACATTACAAAAAGAATTCTTTTTGCTTAACTACTTTCAATACCTTACCTAATATCTTGTCTACCTAATTTTTTTTTATCTACTTTTTCATTATCTCTATCTATGATCATTCCGAAAGATTGATCTAGATATTTCACTTATAGACATACCTTCATTTTGTCTATATTTTATTGTATACCTTTTCCTTTTGAATTTTTTTGTTGGATTTCTCAATAGTGGGTGTTGGAGGAACTCAGAGTGGTCTGGAATGTGTTTCAGGGTTCAGCGTCGGGGGGTTGATCAGCCTGGGAGGCAGAGGTGGCTGAGGTCTGCTGTCATTAGTTAAATCTACTTGGGGGGTTAACTACTGCGTCTGTGCCAACATGGCTCGCATATCGCTCTGAGGATTTTCCAACAGTACTGTTGTGGGATACCGTTGTCTATTTCCTACCTCCCTCAAATTTCAGCCTGACAGGGGCTATACTCTGTTAGGGGGTAGTATATCGAGCCTCCTTGGACTAGTTATAGTAACTAGCACCAAAAACATTTTTTTTTCTCTTTTCGTTTTCTCTTATCGATAAATTCTTCATTTTGGGTGATTCATGTGTGTTGTCATGGTATTTTGGGTTGAGATTTCTGCTGAAGCTGAGATTGTAGACCACGACGCGACTTAACATCTCTCGCGAGGTCCTTCTCGTTCTTTTTTTTTTTTTTTTTTTTTTTTTTTTTTCCGGAGCCGTCCTTTCGCCGGTACCACCTCAGCCTCCTGGGCTTATTGTGAATACTCCTAGTGTTCTGACTACAACCTATTCAGCCAATCCGTTCCCTGTATTAGCTCATACAGGTTCTTTGCTGGTTGATTGTAGAAGTCTTCTGGAGTCATTTGGGTTCTGCCATACAGTTTCTGCCTTCTGTGGTCCAGCGACTCACAGTTGCATAGTATATGCAGAGCTGTTTCGGTATCCTTTTTGCATCTTCTGCATGTAAGGTCTCCGTTGTACAGCCCTATTTTGTTTAGGTGCTCCTTTGTGGGAAAGTGTCCCGTAAGTAGCCCCGTAATGGTGCGCAGCTTGTTCCTGCTCATTGAGAGCAGTTCTTTCGCTACTTTTTCTGATGGTTCTTTTATGAATTTCTTCCCATGTATTTGCCCAGTCGTATTCTTCCAGTATTTCTTGTGTTGTTCTTTCAACCACCCTTTCAACCATGACCTCGTTAAGCATCTGGGGATGCCCACAGCAGGTTCGGGTCCGTTCATCAGAGTTGACGATCCTACTCTAGCGAGTTCGTCAGCTTTTTCATTGCCTGCGATTCCTTTATGACCTGGTACCCACTCCAGTGTTACACTGTTCCGAGTCGCCAGTCTTCTAAGTTCTTCGCCGCATTCCCATACTAGCCGAGATGTCACCTTATAGCTCTGAAGTGCTTTAAGGGCGGCTTGGCTGTCGCTGTAGATCCTGATCTGCCTGTTGTGGTAGGCTCTCATGCTGTTAGCCCTTGCACACGCAAGTATTGCATAAACCTCTGCTTGGAATACAGAGGCGTATTTTCCTAGCGAGACGATTCCTTCATATTTGCTCGTCTTGCTGTATATCCCCGCTCCGGTGCCGAGTTCATTTTTTGATCCGTCTGTATACCAGATCAGTTCATTCGCCCTACTGAGTGGTGGTGCGTTCTCTTCCTCAAGCTCCTTTCGATCTTTGATGACAATCTCGAAGTTCTTGCGAAAGATATATTTGGTAGTCATTTGGTCTGTTGGCATTTTGAAAATGTCATCTCCCACCTGCCTTATCTCTGTGTGTCCTCTCCCATGTACCACATCATGGTCTAGTGCTTTTTCCAGTCGGGTTAGTGCTGCCCTTGCTTCGTACATTATGACATAATGTAGTGGAGGAAGGTCTAGCATTGTTTCCAGCGCCGCTGTAGGAGTAGTCCTCATTGCCCCTGTAATGCCAGTGCAAGCAAGTCTTTGGACCTTGCTTAGTTTTAGCATAGCAGAGGATTGTCTGGTCTTTGGCCACCATACCAAAGATGCATATGTGATCCTGGGAATGACAACCATTTCCTTCTCCTTAGGTGGAGGTTGATCTCTTGACCTGGGATGCTGTGATAGGGCACATGATTAGCCTGGAATATTGGTAGTTTTTTTTTGTTTATCATATTATATTATGTAGTATAATATAATGGAAATTTTTTTTGGTTGACAGTTTATTCTGTTAGGGAGTCATATAAAGCTTCCTTGGATTTGCTCCTAAATTAAATCTGTAACTATTTCTTTTGTTTTGCTTTGTTTCCTTCTCATCTGAGAACTATTTTTTATATCGTTAAGAGGTTTAACATCTTAGGCTATGGTTATTAATTGTTAGTCTAATTGTCTGCTGCTTTGTGTGATGTTTTTTTTTCGAATGCTATACCTGCGCGATGACCAATGGCTACTGCGGACGCTAACTGGCAACCTCCCTGGTATGAGCTCGGAAAAAAATCATCATATAGCATTACGTTATTTTCTAATTTTCTTCTTGGACCAAAGATACTTGGAAGTTTTTTTATTTTTGTTTCCTTTCATTTTCTCATATTTTTTTTTGGGCCAAGATATTCTTAGTAAGTTGGTTATATTGCTTATATTATTATTAGTACTTACTTCCTTATAATATTGTTTATATTATTATTACCTATCGACTGATATCAGGTGAAAATTTATTTTTTTTTAGTTATTCACTGATTCAGTGATATCGATAGTTTACTTTTTTTTATTCTCTTAAATTTTTTATTTAACTACTGACTGATAATCGATACAATCGATCCATCAGACAAGAATTTATTTTGTTTCGTTTATTAAATCTCGGGTTCCTTATTTTTAGTAAATTACTAATTCACTGATTATAAGTATATCAGTATTTTTTTTTATAAGAAATCCTCTTGACGATTCGTATATACCTGGTACTGGTTCCTTTCCTCATAAAATTATACCGTTCAAAATTTTTTTCCTCTTCTTTACTTTACTATTTCTTTTTTATGAATTCCTTGTGTGGAAATTCTTTTTCATTTATAAAAAATTTTTATTGTGAAAAAAAAAAATTTTTTTTCCTGGTTGTAAGGGTGTGTGTGTAACGTCAATTTTATTCACTCTCCTTATATTTAAATATTTATTAAATTATCTTATGGGTGGCGAGTAGCCAGTCCTTTCTCATGCCCAGCGCTGAGAAATGTATCGAGTTTACCTTTATCTATAGTCGATGAAAGACAAAATTTTAAGTTTATTTGCGGGTCAAATCGATACCGTCTATAGGGAAAATAGTCACTTCGGTTTACTATAAATTATTTGGTTTTCAATTTTAACACAAATGAATGAAGAATCCACTTACGGAATTTATAATACTTTTTCATTTCCAAACCATGGAGTTTGATACAGATATGCGACGTATGTGCATTATCATTCACATGATTTCATGTTTTATATTTAAACAGAGGCAATCAGAGATTTTGTCTTTTCTGTGACAAAATGTTGAATTAACAACGTGAAATTTATTTGGTGAGAGTTTCACCTAAAACTTTTTTATCTAAGTGCATTCATGTGAATGGTAAGTAGTTTCGCTTAAATTCATAGGTTACATATTTAACTTTGCTTTCCTCAATATATAGTAGCTTTTCTTATTATTTTCTCTAGCGTTCCAGTACCAGATATATCGATAACGTTTTTTTTATATTTTTTTTGTGTTTTTTTTTATCTTGTTGAAGACACTTGATATACCTTTTAATATATTTACCGGCATTAACAATACATTTTTATTGCTTTCCTTCATTATTTTTTTTATAGTAAAATACAGGATGTTGCTTTTTTTTTGTTTTATGAACCACGTTTTTAAATATTCATTTTTCAATCTGTAAATCATATAACAACCAGCACCATGTTCATTTCAATCTCCAGATATCCTGCATTTTACTATGTTCATTTAACATATATCTGATTCAAGTGTTCTTTCTAGCACTTTCTTCGTACCTAAAGTATTGCACTTTCTTCGTATCTAAGTTATATATATCGTTATATATATAACCACTACTACTACAACTACTACTACCACAACAACTACTAGTAATATGTTCTGGCAATAAACCTCCATAAGACACCAGACCTCCATAAGACACCGGACCTCCATAAGACACCGGACCTCCATAAGACACCGGACCTCCATAAGACACCGGATCTCAATGCAGAAGAAACCAGGAAAGTACCGTCACTGAAAATTATTGTTGCAACAAGAGTACTTGCTAAAATACTAAGTTATTTTTCTTCAACTGTGATATTTATATATTTATTTATAGTCATTATACAACTTGTAAATTTAACAACGTAGTTCATATTCCTGCCCTTCCAACATTTCCAGGTTTGTTGATAGAGAGTGTTGAAACAAGTCAACTAATATTATTCAGGGTGGCGCCCATTTACCTTAACTTTACTTAAATTCCTTAACGTAATTTATTGATTGTTTTGTTAACTTATTAAATTCATTTATTTCAATATAACTTCAATAATTTAAATAAGTAGTATTACCCGCGAACCGGTAAGACTACTCCCTGAATTTTTATTAGTTTGGTATACGAATTCACGCCTGAGCAGCTCTTTATCTGAGTAGCCGTTACAATTGACAACTGCTTATTTGTGTTGAGTATTCGTATTTTATTGTTTATAGTGGTACTTTTACTTCAAAAGACAATGTCAAGAATATGTTTTGTGAAAGACTGTAATGTGAGGTGCACACGGTAAGCTTTATCTTCATTAAAAAACATGTTCCAATAAGTAGAAAGTGACAGAAGTGGTAATTATTCTTCCATACATATTTAAACCTCCCAGCATCATTGTTGAATACCAACATTTATTGTTCTTCATGTTTGTCATTTAAATATGTTCAAAAACGTTTGTTTCATTCATTGTATACTTTTTTTAATCAATAAAATGTAATTGTAATTTCATTTTGGAATTATAAAAAAAACATATTAACAATAAACTAGTGGATATGGAACTGATGGAAACAATTTCTGCCTTTCAAAAGGCATAAATGAACCTTGCATTTTACGCAAAATATATGAGTTTTTTCTTTACATCCAACTAATTTACACCTGGAATCATTTTTATTTTCATCAAAAGAAGGTATATGATTGTAACCATCGTAACTAAATCCATTTGATGGGTTTGCCTTAGTACATTTTCTTTTGGTATTGACTGGCTCCTCAGAATGCGAAGGTCTGCCTCTTTTAGGTGGAACTTTTGTTAGTATAAGAGACTCGGCCACAGATGTTCGAAACGCCAATAAATCTAATGATTTTCTTTTCGGAATTCCTAATTACTCCGTTTGAACTTTGTATTCAAGCCATGAATTGGTTATAGCCAAATCAACTGCATGCATAATCATGTAAATTGTCCATTTTCTAGAACGTAAATATGACCTGTATAAACTCAGCAGAAAATCTTGCCTATCAACGCCACCCATAGACTCATTGTAGGTGCCGGGTGGACAACTAAGAACGGCCGTCGGCCATATCTCAGGAATGGATTATACCACAGACTCGGAAAAAAAATTTTCTTGACAAAAATGGCCTTGAGAAAAGCCTGGAAATTATTTTCAAAATTGTAGGTAAGATATCTTAGATGTTCCCTCGTATAATTATGCTAACACTAATATTTTCAGCCAATCTGGCAAATGTGAAAACCACTACTAACATCTCTTATACGTTTCCTCGTATTATTCAGCTATCGCTAATATTTTCAGCCAAGCTGGCATTGTCCCTTCATGGGGACACATTTATTTAGGACCTGTGTATACAACACCTAGTAAGCGCAACTTAATTTTACAGTTATAGTTCTCAACAGACACTCTTGTATTACTAATTAGAAAAAACGAAAACTCACCTTTGTAAAATCATTCTCAGAATAATCGAAAAACAAACAGCGTGAAATAAACACGTGGTTTCTCTTGAAAACACTGACTGACACTGAGGTATTTCAAGGCTACCGTGTAATCTCGAATGCAGGTGGCATCTTACCAAACATTGTTAGGTGGTGTCCGTACAGAGGGACAATGACTGAATCAATCATTCTCCCAACAGTTCTCACGTTTCAAGCAATAGAAAAAACGTCCCTCCTGTGGGACATTTCCAGGGAAAGGGTTTTAAGTGCAGTCTTATTGGACATTATGCTAGGGATTGTCTAGGAAAGAAAAATAATACAGCTGTTAATTCTAACAATAATACAAATGTAATTAGTGACAATCCAGTAGATTCTAGTAATTCAGTAATAAATAACCAAAGTTCACACTCAACAACATAATCATTTGATAAGATGTTATACAGTGTGTAAAAGCCAAATGGAATAAATTCATTATTTCGGTTACTGTACATATTTATAAAAAATCCCGAAACACGTCAAATTTAAATTATAACTTGACATTCTTTAACGTGAAAATGCAACCCCTACCTTCAACCCCCTTAGAATGACAGGTACAACCCCCAATTTTTTAAATGGGAAATATAGGCTTGTGATATATCATTTGAAAGGTCTCTTCATTCTCTATTCAAAAATGTTATTGTTTTTAAATTTAATGCAAAAATTAACATAAAAAAAATTAATATCATGTTGTTACCGAAATTCGCAAAAATATACTCGGAACTTATTACAATATTACTTACAACTTATTTCCTGTTTAGGTCTTGATAATGAGAAAATGAACAAAAACCGTAGCAATGTGGTTTTTAGATGGTAACCATTAAAAAACTTTAAAGAATTTCCGTGGCAACGCTATTTTAACAAGCAGTAGTAAATTGTTTTATTTAAGTTGTCATTGTTGTAATTTAAGTATAAAGTTTGTTCAATTCAATTCTGAAAAATGGTTAGATTAACGGAAATGCATAAAATAACAGTTTTACAAATGATTGGTTACGTTGGTAACATCCGAACACAACAGGAAGTAACTCGCCTATTTCATGAGAAATTTCCTAATTTACCGCCTATATCCCAAGGAACAATAAGTAAAATAGAAAAGCAGTTTTGCGAGTTTGGTCATGTAAGGCAGATAAAAAAAGCAGCTGCTAATGCACTGAGTGATGAACTCAAATTAGATGTGTTGCTTGAGTTTCAGGAAAACCCACATACATCGAGTAGACAGGCATCCACTACATTCAATGCTAGCCATACATTGATAGCAAACATATTAAAAGAAAATAAATTGCATCCGTATAAGATGATACCTACTCAGGAGCTCATGGAAGACGATTTTGATAGAAGAACTTTTTTTTGTGAGCAAATGATGGACATGTTGGATAACAATATTATCCAATTAGAAGACGTTATGTTTTCTGATGAGTGTACTTTTTTACTTAACGGTCATGCTAATCGGCAAAATTGCCGCTACTGGTCCACGGAAAATCCTCACTGGATGAGAGAAGAACACACTCAATACCCTCAAAAGGTTAATGTTTGGGCAGGGATTGTAGGGAACAATATAATTGGTCCCTTTTTTATTGAGGGCAACTTGAATGGCAACAATTATTTGGCACTACTTCAAAATGATGTCATTCCAACGTTGGCAAATGTATATCCTGATCCAGGTAATCCTCAAGTTCCAGCGAATACGATATGGTTTCAGCAGGATGGAGCACCACCACATTACCAACTTAATGTCCGGCAGTACCTCGATACGATATTTCCCAATCGGTGGATAGGGAGGCGAGGATCGATTGAATGGCCAGCGCGATCACCTGATCTTACATTATTAGATTTCTTTTTATGGGGATATGTGAAGAGCCATGTGTACAAAACTAAACCTTCTGATTTAAATGACTTAAAAGAACGAATAACGCTTGCGATTAGGTCGATCACGCCTGATATGTTAAATAATGTTAGAAGACAGTTTTATTTGAGATTAGGATGTTGCCAAGACGTTCGCGGAGAACATTTTGAACATCTACTTCATTAACATTCATAGTTCTTTTTCGTGTTCTACATTTCATTACGTTTTGCATTACATTTTAGTTTTTGATTGTATTGTAGCGAATTTCGGTAACAACATGATATTAATTTTTTTTATGTTAATTTTTGCATTTAATTTAAAAACAATAACATTTTTGAATAGAGAATGAAGAGACCTTTCAAATGATATATCACAAGCCTATACTTCCCATTTAAAAAATTGGGGGTTGTACCTGTCATTCTAAGGGGGTTGAAGGTAGGGGTTGCATTTTCACGTTAAATAATGTCAAGTTATAATTTAAATTTGACGTGTTTCGGGATTTTTTATAAATATGTACAGTAACCGAAATAATGAATTTATTCCATTTGGCTTTTACACACTGTATAGATTTAGGTAGTAGTTGTGTAACTATAAGAGAGGATGTTTTGAGTCAGTTAGGACTTTCTTTCTATGATAAATAGATAAACAGATAGATATTTTATTCCACAAAATCACAATATAAAGTACAAAGCATATATAAATTTAAATAAAATACACAGTGATTTCAGCCTAAGCGTTGGAAGTAGTAAAATAAGAGAAAAAGGTTTTAGTTAAAAATTTGTCAGAAAGAATTCTGAGATATTATGAAAAACATACTGATGTAGAAGTTGTTTAATTTTTCTTTTAAATTTTTAGTTTGTTGGATTTTTTAAATCTGAAGGTAAGTGACTATATACTTTAATACCTGAATATAAAGGGCCTTTTCGAGTGCTACAATATTTATAGTTTGGAGGTATTATATCTTGTTTTCGAGTGGGATATTTATGTCTGTCATTTGGAGTGAGAAGTTCCTTTTGATGCTTGCGAATTAATAGAGAAGTTTTGTAAATATAAGTGTTTGTCATGGTCATTATTCTATTCTCTTCAAAAAATGGTTTAGATTTTAAGTTAAAAGCGCTCTAATTCCTCTTTTTTGAGTCATGATTACGGAGCAGTCCCTCAAAATTCAATACCATATTGCATTAAACTATAAAATTGAGCGAAATACACCGTTTTTGCTACAAATATGTTAGTATGTTGTTTTATTGCTCGCACTGCAAATACATACTTGCTAAGAGTTTTATTTAATTCATTTATATGAAAGTTCCAGTCAAGCTTGTTGTCAATGTATATGCCTAAGAATTTTATGTTGTGAGAAGAGGTTTGTTGACCTACATTTATAACAACTTCGTCAAGAGTCTCGATATAGGTTGAAGGATATATTTTGGGTTTTGCCGAAGTTCAATGCTAGTCTGTTAGCGAGAAACCAATCCGATACGCCACTCGAGTAGTATTGATCGCACCTGTTATTGACGGTATGATTAATTCGTTCGCAAATTTTACGGTTCGATAAGTAAGACTCGAACCAATCATGTGGTGAACCTCGAATACCATAATAATACAGCTTTTCTAATAATAATTTATAGTCAACGCAGTCAAAGGCCTTTGACAAGTCACAAAATATACCTAACGGATATTGTTCAAGTTCTAAGATTTCATATAACTTCTCGATTAGAACAAACGTTGCATCAGTGGTACTAAGATACTCTCTAACGCCAAATTGACATTGAGTAAGTATTTTGTATTTACTTAAATAAGAAATTAATTGCTTGTTCATACACCATTCTAATAATTTTGAAATAGACGATAATAAAGACACACCACGATAATTGCACGGATCAAACTTTTGTGTGAAGGTATGACTGATTTCTTAAAAGCATCAGGATATATTCCATTGACGAGCGACATGTTAAACAAATAGGTTAAAGGTCCTTCAGAATATCAACATTTTCTTTTATTAGTGTAATTTATGATATTATCTAATCCTGATGATTTTTTTGGTTTCTTGGCCAAAATGCTTTCTGAAATATCACTTTCTGTCAAAGGATTAAAAAAAAGGGAACTCGCATTATTCAAAACCATTTGCTGCATGTAGTTATTGCTACTATTTGTGCTTTGGCCCAGAGGAATTCTTTTATTGGAAATTTGTTGGGAGTGAAGGTTAAATTTTTCAGCAACTTCGTTAGAATAGAAATCTTTATTTATCAAAAATTTTTGTACAGAAAAATCGTATGGAAGGTAATAACAAAAAACTATTTCTTCATTGTAAAATAATGCAATGATCCATAGCTCACGACCATGCCGCTCCGCCGATGTTAGGGCTCCATTAATGCCTTCCATAATCCTCAAAACCCCTAGTTTACGGCTCCTTGCTTTCGCATCATCCGTATGTTGTGGTAGTTTATGACATATAATCAGGCCGTTCGAACTAAATCATTTAGATTCCCACAGAGATTTTGTTGTAAAGTCTCTGAAAAGCTTGCGAAAAACAGAGTCACATCTTAAAGGTTTGTTAAATTTTTAAAAACAGAAAATAAACGAAAATTAAAATTAAAAGAAAAAATTCTGGTGTAATGTTAAAATGATAACCTAACTTTCCTTACTGCTATTAATTGTTGTTCATACGTTCCTTTCATTCCTATTTACATCCGCTTACACCTTCTTTCATCCTTCCCATCCGTTTTTCCTATGTAAAATATATTTACAACTATACAGTTTTTCGGATTTTATTCCAAAGTTTAAGTGGAGTTAGGCTCCGGTGGGAACTCTATTGAGAGATTAGCGTGCAAGAGTTTATAGCCTCGGAAACTGCTTGCGCGTGAATACTTCATTTTTTCCTTTAAGCTGTCAGGGAGGCAATAGTTGTAGTAGTTAGAGGTTATTTTGTGTATAAAATCTTTGATAAAAGGGATGTTCGCTTGTATGTGTATTGTGGTGTTTTTCGGAAGCCTGTTCACAGGGAATCCCTTCCATACAGCCATCCTTATGCATTTATTTTGCACAACTTGCATACTGTTGTAGAGTGTTTTATTGGTTTCCCAGAATACAGGGTAGCCGTATGTCATTGTCGGTCGAATAACTTGTCTGTATAAAAGTAGTTTATTCTCCGTGGAGAGACGGCTATTTCGACAGATCAATGGATACAGCTGCCTCATAACTCCCTTAGCTATGGCGATACGATTTGCAATATGCAAGTTGTGCAAAGTGTTTTGTTGAATTATATACCCAAGGTATTTGACAGAGGTTTTAGGAGGAATAGTAGAATTTTGTATTTTTAGATTTCTTGAAATTTTGGCGCGGTTTCGAAAATTGCCTTTGAGAACCATATATTCCGTTTTTGAGGTATTAAGCATCAGCTTGTTCCTAATAAGGTACGGAATTATATTTACTTTTAAATGTTTTTCAATTTTGTCTAGTGCTAAGTCCGCTGTCCTCGCTGTTTGTATTAAGCAGACGTCATCAGCATAAAGTGCCGTTAGTAGCGCACTGCTAACTGGGAAGTCTGCAGTAAACAGCGAGTACAGGGTAGGTGAGATTACCGAGCCTTGCGGTACCCCTGCCTGCGTAATATATGGTCCTGATTCAGAGTTACCTATTTTTGAGTAAAATTTCCTGCCATCAAGATATGAGTTCAAAAGTGATATAAAGTATCCTGGAATGCCAAGTTCAGTCAGCTTGCAGATAAGACCAGGAATCCAGACGGAATCAAAGGCTTTGCTGATGTCTAGAGACACAAGAATTGAAGGATGTTTATTTCTAAACCCCTCCCTCGCGTAGTTTAGCACTCTGATGAGCTGGGAGGGGCATCCATGCTCCGCCCTGAAACCGAACTGTTCCTCCGGAATTAACTTCAAGCAATTCACCGTGTTTTCTAGTCTACTCAATATCACTTTGTCCATAATCTTGGCGAGGTTACTGAGAAGTGAAATAGGGCGATAGTTTTCAATAGAGTTCCTACCTTGAGGCTTCTTTGGAACTGGAATGACGTTTGCCATCTTCCATACTTCTGGGTAATATCCTGAACTCAAAATGTAGTTGAATATTAATACTAAGATAGCTATTACTTTGGGTGGAAGGTTTTTGATTAAAATATTATGAACCTCGTCTCTGCCAGGTGCAGTCTTTATTCTTAATTCATCAATTATTTTGTTAATTTCTTTCATAGATGTCAAAGTTTTATTTGGGATAGAGTGATTTAAAGTTTTTAATTTGTTGAATTGATCTATTAAATTATCGTGCTCTTCGTTAGAGGGCATGGTATTGATAAAGCTTTTTTGAAAGTATTCTCCGAACGCTCGTGCTATGTCTCTCTCGTTGGTTATGGTATTTCCATTGTCGTTGATTTTTGTCACTGTCTGTCTTTTCTTTCGAAGTTTTTTCATGATTCCCCATAGATTTGAGTCCATGGGGTCCATGTTTTCTAGAAGAGTGTTCCATTTTGCGTTTCTGTGTCTCATTATGTCGGTGTTAATTTCTTTTTGTAGGTCTAACATAATGTCTTTGTATGTCAAGTCTCCTGTCCTTTGCCAGTCTTTTCTGGCTTTGTTTCGATGTCTTATTTTGTCTATAATTTCGTCGGGAAGTATGTCCGTCTTACCTCTTAACGTCACTGTCGCGTCTCTAGCTGCAATAATGTTCGTTTGTATATCGAGAATTGTCGTGTCAAGCGTCTCGTTGTTCTCGATTTTGATTATATTTTTAATATTGTTGTTGAGAAAATTTCTGTATTTTGCCCAGTTAGTCGTTTTAAAGTCATGATACGTTTTGTGAATGATGTTTGTCTTGTGTCGAAGTTTTAGTATTAGTTGTATGGGGTCATGGTCAGATGCTAGAGCATTTATTGTTCTAAGTCTTGTGATCGCGTCAATGTTTTTACCGATTGCAATATCCAAGGTACTCGGTGAATCACCTGTGAATGGATAGAAGGTTGGATTCGGAGTACAGAAGATATTGCAATCTGTATTGTCACAATACGTTCGGAGAATCCTTCCATTAAGATTACTTTGTTTACAATTATCATCCCAGTCGGAATGTTTGCAATTTAGGTCACCTATGAGTAGAACTTTGTTCGTTGTATTAAATATATTGTCAAGATCCTTTGCATAGATCCTGTTGTTTGGGGGGTTGTAAGCTCCTACTATGAGTATTTTATTGTTGATCAAAACCGGTATGTGTTCTATTGAGGTTGTGATTTGACTTAGTATTTTGTAATCTAATTGTTTATTAATGAGTAAAAGTATTCCACCCCCGCGAGTGATCTTATCTATTCTATGTATGTTATAGTTTGAATTTCTTATTTTAATATGATTTCCAGGCTTTAGATATGTTTCCCCAAAAAATAGAATATCTGGTTTGAACTGTTTTAAAAAGTGTAATATTTCATTTATTTTATTTCCCATACCCCTTATATTACTATATATAATATTTAAGTTGCCTTTAATGTGTGTATCTGTATCTCGCATAACTTAGAAATCGTAAGTGTCAATGTTCTGAACGAACTTATTATATGTCATAAATTTCTCAAGTTTAGTACTTGCCTTTGACATCATGTTGTAAAGGTCGGTGACAGCCCTCGTCATCTCGTCTAAGTTGATGAGTTCGTTCAGCTTTACAAAAATCGAATTCAGGTTGATCATTTTGCTAATGTCGTCATTTTGAGATGGTTGTGGTGTAGTTGGTTGGAGAGAGGATGGATTGTTTGTCGATTCGGTTCTTGGTCTTTGTGTTGGCTCTCGTAGTGGGGGGAAGTCCCTCTTGTCGTTGATGTGAAAGTTTGAGATGTCTGTCACGTTGGTTTTCTTTTCTTCCCATCGGTTGGTGTTTGGCATGGGAGCATCAATATATTTTTTGCTGACATTCTGTTTTAGTTTTTGACCTCGTTCTTGTAGAAATTGCTTTCTTTTTATAAAAGTTGGGCAATCTACTGAATTAGCAGGGTGGCTACCCATACAGTTGCAGCATTTTGCTGGTTCTGATGGACTCTTCGTGCAAGCTGATGTTTTATGAGCTCCAGCGCATTTGAGGCAGCGAGGAGGTCGTCCGCAGTTTGTCGTTGCATGCCCCCAAAGTTGGCATACATGGCATTGGATTATTGGCTTCTGTTGTCGGCGAAGTTCCCAAATAATTCTGGTGTTTTCGACTACCTTTACGTTTCTGTTCAGGTAGTCGAGTGTGATAGTGGGCGTGGTAATAACGAGGAAAAGGGGACGGCCTTTTGTATTCATTCTATATACATTTCTCAGTTCTATCTGATAGTTATGTTTTAGATCTTCTTTGATATCTTCGGGCTCTATGTCGCTGGCAAGTCCTCTCAGCACAAAGGCGTGCGATTTTTCTTCTTTTTTTGTATAAGTGTGATAGGGTAGCTTTTCCTCGTTAAGTCTAGTTTTCAAAGTTTCATGGTCCTCTTCTTTCTGTGCAAATACTACCACTGAGTTATTATTGTATTTCATTTCAAAGTTTCCTTTAAAATCTTTTTTAAGGAGGTTTACTATGCTCTTGTGTTCAGGCATTCTTCCATCTATAACTATGGGGGGGCACATCTTTTTTGATTGTTGATCATTTAATTTGGGGGTGTGTGTTTTCTTGGGATTTTTTGTTGTTACCTCAGTAGTATTTTTCTTTGTCGGTTGAGCTTCGTGTGCTCTGATTGGGGTTTTCTTGCTCCGTTTTGTCCTTTTCCTTTTTTTCTTGTCTTGTTCCGAATCGCTGTTGTGTGTAGTTTCTGGTTCTTCTTCTGATAGAGACTCATATGGGTTTGCCGTGGGCGTGGGAAGGAATTTGTCACTTTTTGCAAACACTTGCGAGTATGTTGCGGTTTTTTTAGGGAATAAAAACTCCTCTGTTTCCATGTTATCATTTTCCGGTTGAGATGGATCTATTTCAATCGCCTCCGTGTTGTCTTGAAAAGTTTTATGAAAATTCAATATCATACCGGTGATTTTGCTTCCGCTACCTGCAAGTTTATTGTATTGTGATACAAAATTGTCTTCATCCTCGCCTACTGTTTTGTTAGGAATTGACGTTGGTCTAAATTTGGTCTTATTTTGTATTACTTGCTCTACTTCCCCACTCCAAGTTCAGAAATCCAAGAGAGACGAACTGGGAAGGATACAATAAATCCCTCAGAGAGTCACTTGAGGAAGGGACAGTCACTATAAAAGGGAGAGAAAGCCTAGAAGTGGCAGTTGACCAGGTTAATGAGGCAATCTTGAATGCCTACCGAGAAAACTGCCCAGAACGAACAAGGCAACGCAAAAGGAACACAGTTTGGTGGAACAATTACCTGGAGGGATTAAGAACCGAGGTAAGAAGGTTATTTAATAGAGCCAAACTCAACCAAAACTGGGACCTATACAGGAGTAAGCTCACTCTATACGATAAGGAGATCCGGAAGGCCAAAAGGGACTCATGGAGAAGATTCTGTGAGGAGGTTCTAGAGACCACAGAATGCTCCCGAATCCACAAAGTTTTGTCCAAGGATGGCTCTAAAGACAAGGTGAGTCTCCTCAAGAAAACGGACGGAGACTATGCAGAAACGGCACAGGAAACTTTGGAGCTGTTGACAAAAGCACACTTTCCTGGAGCCACCATTGATCTAAGTATGCAGGAGGTAGTCAGCAATCCCCAAGAGGCAGGTAGACCCAGTAGGGAAGACTGGCAACTTGCCACTGACATTACAAGACCAGATAAGATAAGGTGGGCCATAGACGAATTCCAACCCTTTAAATCACCAGGGGAGGATGGAATCTATCCGGTACTACTGCAGAAAGGTAAAGAGGCATTAGCGCCACAACTAAGTAAGATCTTCAAGGCTAGCTTAGCTTTAAGGCATACTCCGGTAATATGGAGGAAGGTGAAGGTCATATACCTTCCGAAGGCAGGTAGAATATCTGACCAAACGCCCCAGTCATATAGACCAATTAGCCTAACGTCCTTTCTGCTCAAGACTTTGGAAAAGCTAGTGGATAGGTACATAAAGGACAACGCTCTGAAAACTCGCCCTCTAAGCGAGAGTCAGTATGCGTATCAACAGGGTAAGTCAACAGACTTGGCTCTGGACGATCTAAATAGGCTACTGTCCAAGTCGATCGACGACAAGGAAATAGCAGTAGCTACTTTTCTGGATATAGAGGGAGCATTCAATAATGCTTCTCCAATATCTATAACAAGGTGTATGGAAAGAAGGGGGGTCGAACCCATCATCTGCGGGTGGCTTGCAGCTAATCTAGGGAATAGGATAATCACATCCACCCTGGGGGAGGCAACCATCACAGCGGGTGTGGAAAGGGGTTGTCCTCAAGGAGGCGTTTTATCGCCCCTTTTGTGGGCGATCCTAGTAGACACGCTTCTAGTACGGCTATCAGACAAAGGTATTCGGTGCCTGGGGTATGCGGACGATCTTGCCATCGTCATAAGAGGACGGTTTCCAGACACAGTATCGGAGCGCACCCAAATGGCGCTTGATATAGTGAGTGGCTGGTGTAGGGAGGAGGAACTAGCAGTGAACCCCTACAAAACTACACTGGTACCGTTTACAAAAAAGAGAAAATTGCAAGGACTACAAAAGCCGCAAATCAACGGAGTGGAGATTCCATTTGCGAATGAAGTTAAATACCTAGGGGTAATATTTGACCAGAAGCTCAATTGGAACTCCCACATTGAAAAAACCGCACATAAGGCCAGAATCGCTCTTGGAAGATGCAGGCAAATGTGTGGAAAGAATTGGGGATTAAATCCTAGCATGACCAAATGGTTATATACACAGGTTGTGAGGCCAATGATAACCTATGGATCAGTTGTTTGGTGGCCCAGGACACTGCAGATCGGAGCGCAAAGGCAGCTAAGTGGTATTCAAAGGCAGGCCTGCTTGAGTATCACGGGGGCCATGAAGACGACTCCGACAGCTGCTCTGGAGGTGATACTAAACCTACCACCACTGCATATACTTATTCAAGGAAATGCAAGATCTGTTAGCCACAGATTATCACAGGGACCTTCTCCGATAAGCCAAGAACACGGTAAGGTCTACAAAGAACTATATGATGGAATAAAGGCAGATCCAATACTGGGAATGCCAAAGGATCAGATTGCCCCACAATATAGTTTTAAAAACGAATATACAATCGTAATTCCAGAGAGAAAGGACTGGGAAGCAGGGCCTCCCATAATGGCGAATCTCAACTGGTACACTGATGGCTCTAAAACAGACTCTGGAGTAGGAGCCGGAATATACGGGGTACAGGAGAAGATAGCGATCTCTCTAAGCCTAGGGAAACATGCCACTGTCTTTCAGGCAGAGGTAATAGCGGTGCAATGCTGTGCAGAAGAGTTGATAAGACGGGAGGTGAATAACCAAAGAATCGTCATCTACTCTGACAGCCAAGCAGCACTAAAGGCGATACGCTCATATAAGATAACATCGAATCTGGTGTGGGAATGTCGCAAGGCCCTCAACAGACTAGGTAGTCATAATAAAGTAACCCTAGCCTGGGTACCAGGCCACCAAGGAATAAAAGGCAATGAAAAGGCCGATGAATTAGCCAAGCAGGGAGCAGCGGAGGTCATGATAGGGCCAGAACCTTCCTGTGGAATTGCCAAATGCCTAAGTAAAGGAAGCATCCACAAATGGATAAACAACCAGGCGTTGAACTGGTGGTATGGAACCCCAGGACAAAGACACGCTAAATTATTCCTTAAAAGCCCTTCGGCCAAACTGTCACACGACCTACTACGCCAAAGTCGAGAAACGACAAGGATAATAGTGGGAATGCTCACAGGGCACTGTAGGCTGAGGAAACATATGCACACAATTGGACTAGCAGAAGACAGCCTATGCAGGTTCTGCCAGGAAGAAGAAGAAACCGCGGAGCACGTACTTTGTGAGTGTGAAGGCCTAGCAAGGTTGCGGTTTCACTTATTCGGGGAAGAAAAACCGAAGGCAGAGAGCTACGCAAAGGAGGCGGTAACCAGGCTATTAAGTCTAATAAAAAGAATAAAGCTGGATATCGAGCTCTAATATAGGGAGGACCACAATAGATCTGCAAAGGTCGCAGTGGGATAGGACAAAGAGCCACTCCAATTTTAATCTAATCTAATCTAATCCCCACTCCAGGTTGTAGGTTTTTTGGGACTATGTACAATGGCTTGTACGGTATGCTGAACGGCTTGAATATTTATGTTTCCTTCTGGGGAAGATAGTGATTGTGCTTCATCCTGTTCCATGTTTAGTACATTTCCTGATTCAGGCGTTAAATTTGGGGAAGGATTTATGTTACACGCGGTTTCTATACAGTTTTTTACTATATTCACTATGTCGTTCACCAGATGATTTTCCGTTTCACTGCTGTGTGTTATTGTAGATTGAGGCGTTGTTAAGGGATTCACGTTACACTTTTCTGTACACTTTTTCGCAACGACACCACCGTTCGGGGAGCTTTCGGCACACTTTTTTAATTTTGCGTTCGCGTGTTGGTCGCTTTCGATACACTTTTTCACCTTACTACTGCCGTTTAGCACGCTTTCAGCACTATTATCAATCGGTGTTAAGTTGTTAGACACTGAACTATTCGCACTGTACTTATCGTAATTCTTTTCTCCTTTATTAGCGCTTTCGTTACACTTTTTCAGGAGTTCTGTACACTTTTTAGAAAAGTCTTCAGATTTTGCAGGGAGAATTGCCCCTTTTTTCCATACCTCGGTGTGTTCGTGGACAGCTTTCTTGTATTTTTTAACCAGTTGTTTTATATTTTCCGGTGGGGAGTCATCGACCTGGAGTTTACCCTCTTTTATATTTTTGTTGTCAAATTCAGAGAAAGTGATTTTATATTGGTCTCTTAATCTCTCCTTTGCCAGGGAGGTTTTCTTCTCTCGTATTCTTTCTATTTGTTTTTTGTAATGGTCTAGGTTAAGAGTAGAACATGTGTATGGAAAGCTTTCGGTACACCTTTTCGTTGAAGTTTCGGAGGTCGAGTCTTCCGTCGTAGAAGTGATATTAGTTACTTTGAAACCATGACCTTTGAAGGTATTATGACGTTCTCTTGAAGTTAATTTCACTCTGAGGGAGGGTTTTTTTTTTGGTTACTTTGAAGTGAGTTTTTTTCCTCTTACCTTGTTTTTTGACTTTGTTATTGAATTCACATGCACTGTTTTTATCTTTTAATGTGTAGAGTTCCTGTAGTTTCTCCTCATTGAAGTGTGTGGGAGATATTATCTTCAGATCTTGGATTTTTTTCCTAAGGTTAATAGTGTATAGGGTTGGTTCCCCCCTGTCATCAGGGCTACCCGAAAAATCGGGAGTTTTGTGTTTGGTTTTGCTGGTTTTTTTCAAATTAGCAATTTTGGAATATTAAGAACTAAGTATTTATTGTTTTTATATGCAAAAAAATACAACAGTTAAGCAAAGAAATCCGTACGTAAAATATCGTCTATTTTTAGACATACATTTTCTCTCCTACTCTGGACTTTTTTTTTAAATGTGAAACTAGTTCTCAAGTTGTCTTCGACTTGTTGTTCGATGACATTATTATGTTTTGAAAATAGATGTTTTTTGCTATTTTTATCGTTTTAGTTAATACCTGACAATATTTTTTAATATATCGCAATACAGCATCATTTTCTGTAAATTTTTTGAGTTGCAATAAAAATCTTTTATTTTTTGAAAATGATGTACAGGCATTAATTGGTTATGGTAATGGGTTAGTGAAACCATTGGGACTTCTTACTGCAACAATAAGTATTGAAGGGGTCAATGTAAAATGTAAAGTTCGTGTAGTCCCAAAGGAGTCACAACATGTACTTAATAGTAGGGCATCCTTTTACAGAACAACCGAATGTACAGATAACAAGTAGAAGTGATGAATTAAAAATTGAAAATATTAATAACTTGCCTTGTAATGTAAATCAAAAAATTGTTTTGAAAGTTGAGCAAGATATAAAAATACCTGATGATTATTTAGGTCATATTTCAATTAAAACTGATCTCCCTAATCATGAACTCTGCATTGAGGGTAGTATTCCTTGTACGTAAAAGAGCAGGTATACTCATTGGACATGAGCAGAGAACTGTATATAATGGTAAAATAAATTTAGAGTGGTTCAAAATAAACATACTTAGCTTGACGAAAAGGTATTGAAAAGTTTCGAAGGACCAACCTTAAGTTTGATTGCGCTTCAGGGAACGCATATACATATAAAACAACTGGACGAGTTATTACTGTATATTCCCAAACACCACTACATAAACAGTACATAACAAATACAAAACATAGTACATGACAATATACACACGAACATAAATACGGTTAGTTTCCTTAACTAGATTGACGGACAAACATACAGAAAAACATAACATAGGAATTTGGCAACACCGCGACTTACCAGCATCATAATTGTACATTTAAGCGCCAAATATTCTTGCGGCGTTGGTTAAAAACAAAGATTTCTACTTACAGTTACTTGAAACAAAGGCACTAATTCACTAATACTATAATATTAAAACTTAGTTGTAATTTTTTACAATTTAGTTGGGCACATTATACTGTTATACTGGTAACATAAGAGGTTACATGGCAATTATGAAGAGCGAGCGTAAAGCCCTTGCTTGGTGAACGGTTGTCGCAGATCTCTCTTCATCCTTGACTCTCACTCACGATCACGTTATTCGGAGAGGGGGCGGACACACTATTGACAGGGAAGTACATTCAAAATTCTCCATTCCTCATTGTGTCATAAGAACTAATGATAACGGTAATTCAATCGTATCAGTTCAAAATATTCCCGGAATAGAACTACAATTCAAATAAGACAGTAAATTAATTAGGGCAGAAACATGTCAAGACGTTGAAATTGATTTAAGTCAGATTTGTTTAAAAAAAGGAGTCAATAAAGAGAAAATAGAGATGGATGAAATCAAAACTGAGTTAGAAGGTAATGAGGCAATTGAACTTTTAAATCTTCTTAATGAATATAAAGATGTAGTGGCTAAAAATATGAAACAAATAGGTGTTATAACACCTAAAATTTCTATGAAAATTGAATTGATGTCGGATGAACCAATTTATTATTAACCATACAGATGATCTTTTCATGAAAGAGGTCAGATTAAAGTAATAATTCAAAATTCAAAAGATGCTAATATAGTTGAAGATTCTGTTTCTGAATATGCTAGTCCATGTTTATTAGTGAAAAAGAAAACAGGTGACGTTCGTTCATGTATAGATTATAGAGCTTTAAATAAATTGACCACGTATAGAAGATCAATTAGATCATTAACACAATAAAAAGTATTTTACAAATTTTGATTTGAAAAGTGGATATTACCAAGTCCCCATGCATAAAGATTCAATAGATAAAACAAGTTTTATGACTCCTGATGGTTTATATCAATTTAAAAGATTACCTGTTGGGTTGTGTAATGCGCCAACTCTTTTTCAAAGACTGATGAACTTAATTTTAGAAATTCTTAGGGATGCAAACTTAACTTTGAGACTAGACCGAGGGGTGAACCACTATGCCAAAAATGTGACAGTATTTCGCAAATAGTGTAATTGGTCTGATTCAGAATCAGTTGTTTCCTCGGATGTTTCTCTACTTAGGTTTACTGATCGATTTTTTCGAAAGTTTTTTCGGATGTGTTTCAACTTTTGTTTTAATGTAACATTGTCTGGGTCTTTAAGGCAGTTTCCTTTATTTGTCCTCAATTTTCTTGTATTACTCATTCCCTTACATCGTTTTAGTCTATCTGTGGATAACCGAGATCTCTTGTTGAAATATAGCCAACATAAAGTTGATTTTTTTTACCGTAATATCTTTATTTTTTAATTGACCTATCTGTTAGTGTTTTTTTTTCAGTAAAATCTTTTAAATTAAGTTCATCTAGGTTTTTAAAGTGACTTTGTTCAGTTTCAATGTCCTGTTGGTCTTCTTCATTAACGTCTGCTACTTGTTCATTTTAAGTAGTATTGCGGTTTGCAGATTCCAGTCCTTCTTCTTCTGGAAGCCAATTTATTACAGGAATCGATACGTTGTTTAAAGCAGCTTCGCATTCTTCTTCCGATAAATGTATGCCCAAGGCTTCTGCGTCTTTAATTGCTTTTTTTTTGCTGTTAATAAAACACCTTGTATATGTGGGGATGTTTGCACAAGGTTTGGAGTTTGTTCCCAGTCTCTTATTTCTTTCCCTCGGAAATATGAAGGAATCTCCAAGAACAATGAGACTTGATTAGAACATTAAAATAATAATTATGCATAATATAACGACAAAAAACAAACCGAGTGACTCTAAATGCGCTCAAAATGAATTGGACCAAAATTAGCCGTTCGTATATATTACAAAAACAGATAAAGTCGGCCACGGTTTAATAAGGCGGATTTGTCACAAATACACAAAAGCAACGATTTTCTATTCTTGGACAAGGAAATGGTGACGTGGAGAGTTTAGAAGGCTAGCTATTCACAGATCGCCATTTTGAAAATTTTTGATTACTGAATTCCTGTATTTTTTATATAATTTATACACTCGCCTTATTAACACGTGGCCGACATTTTGTCAACTGTAATATATACAATAATCGTGACAAGAATGTACATACCGGAGTCACTGACTATACTATTTATTGCTTGAATTCTGTGTCTTCTTCTAAGTATGTATGTATGTATATTTGGGGTTCCATTCACTGAGACCTAAAAGATCTATTGTGCCCCCTTACTTCTACTTAGTTTCTGAGGAGAGTCTCTGAAACTAAGTAAGTCAAGTAGATCAAAATTGACAACAGTTGAACATGTCGATGTCATATATCTTGAAGCCGAAAAAATCTCTATCTATTTGGGAAATTTGGGAATCGTTAGATTTTCGGTAAAAACACCATGCATTGTTGATTGAGATATCAAGAAGCCATGTAAACAATGCCCAGTACCATTTTCTGTTTCTTATTTGTATTCTGTACTGTCCAACATTTTAATCCATCCGATCAGTACCACCCATGTTTTTGTTGTACTCTGCAAGTAGAGCTGGACGACTAACTTGTATGTGTTTTTTTCCTTTTGCGAATACCGCTTAACCTTTGTAACAGGATTGATACCATATTTATTTGTAGCTATGCAAACTACAGAGTTATCGACCCACTTAGCTACTAGGATACCATCCGTTTTGCTAATAATATTTTCAAAGTATCCCCTTTCTTTCTTTTGTAGATCTTTTTTATATGATAAAGGACAGCTTCGAGGTAAACGATTTTCTCTTATGGTCCCTGTACCTCCATACCCTTTCAACCGCAAATAAGATAATAAACTAAAGGTGGTGAATAAATTGTCGAAGTAAAAGGAAAATAGATAGGATTTTATATTTGTAGGTAGCTGCTCTATCATTTTCACCAAAGGTGCTGCAGCCTTTCCAAAGTTTCTTTCTATGGCAACATCAGAGGTGACCGATTTACCTTGATATATTTCAAAGTCAATCAAACAGCCCATAACAGTATTTAGGCACCAAACCTTATAGCCGAATCTTGGCTTTGCTCTCAAAAACTGTTTACAGCTGTGCTTTCCATAATACTTGACCATGCTCTCATCAAAGGCTAAATCTTTTTCGGGCACAAAAAACTTTCTGCACCTATGCTTTATTTTATTTACAAATGGCCTTATTTTCCAGAGCTTATCATTTTGATCAATATTTTCATTGGAAGCCAGATGCAGAAACCTCAGAATTTGTTCAAATCTGCTACGTCTTATAGAATTATAGACAAGTTCGTTTCTGGTGTCTAAAGTCTGTTCCCAATAATAAATCCTTTTGGTAAGGAGTTTATTGTAACCGCTAAGGATCAATATTGCAAGGAAACATCTCATTTCATCTGGCGACACTCCTGGATTGGGTTGGTTCTTGGAGAGCGCATATTTGTTTGTTTCCTGTACCAGGAATTGTATCAATTCATCGTCCAGAAACATTTCAAATAAATCAACGATTGATTTGTTTTTGAACAATGAATAGTCTGCTTCGAGAAATTCCTTCTCGTTATATGTAAAATCTCCCGAAATCCAATCTCGAGCATCAGAAGTTCTTGGATATAACGTATGAGCCGGGGAAACGTCATTTTCGTTCAGTTCCAATTGTTCCGAAGAAATGTCTTCCATCAGTGGAGCGCCATCAGTAATCCTAATTTCTGCATCTGCAAGTAACTGCCGTCTGGTCAAGTTCTCAAAATTTCCGCCCTCATCTTCATCCCCTGAATCTTCATCTGTGAAGGTTGCTGGATCCGGTGGTGCTATATATATATCGCATCAACGAAATCATTTATACCATCGACTTCACCAAAGGCAATATCAATTGCTTCTTGAACTGTTAGGCCCCTCTGAAGTATATCAGCAAGAGCTCTGAAATGAAAAAATAACATCAATTCAAAGAAATCAGCCTGAAACAAAAATGCGGAAATAAGCTAACATTACTGCTTAGCGTTACATATATGTAACAGCGATATTTCTACCAAAACGGCTGTGTTATAAAAAAAAATCTGGCGACTAGCAATACCACCAAATATTTATTTGTGTATACTCTTACCAGTTTTGTACAAATTTCTACTTTATTCTGAAAAATAAAATAACTGTACTTACCGTTTATCGACAAAGTCCATAATTTCTTCCGTTTTTTCTTTTTTCCAATTTTATTCAATCACAACATAAACACATTCGCGAATTAAAACCTCAAAACAACATAGGTCTGATCTCTCATGCCTTCCAACACGCACTGACCTGTTAAAAATACAAATATCATGGCACTCGCGAAGTGAGTCGCATTTAGATGGCACCACTTCACTGTTACATATATGTAACCCTAACCACTAATGGGTTTTAAGGTACTAACATTACTTTCTTTAATCCACGCTCTCCATAGCCGCAAAAAATAGAATACCAAAGAAGATGAACCCTTCTTTCTACTGCAATTGCCTTATCTAGAAATGAATCCAGTATATATATCGATAGAACAAGAAACTGCCAAGTTCCTTTGTACTCTTCATTTTGCAATAGAATGTCCGTCACTCGAGTCGACGACAACTTATCTATCGCATCGAAGTTCATTTTGTCGGTACCTAAAAATGTACATAATAATTATTCTATAGAATATAATTTATACAGGGTGTTTCATTGGGAAATGGGCATACGGTAAGGGTAGGTAGAGGTCGCCTAGGTGGTTCTAAAAAACCCCCATATGATGGGTCTAGCACTCTTTATAACCGAGATACAGGGTGTATATTGAAATTTTGAAAATTCGTTTGCAGATTTGAAAAGAGCAGAAAAAATTATGTCAAAGCAAATGTGTTTTGTGCTTCCGCATACAATTTTCGTACTTGTTAATTTGAGTCAAAATTATTTTTTCGATGTAAGGGTGGTACAAAATTAAAAAAAAAATACTTTTTCTTCTCTAAATAATAATCTTTTACTTTCAATCAATAAAATCCCTAACCATTTCATAATCTCCTAAATTTTGGATCACAACCAATGTAAAATAAGTCGACAAGCCTATACATTTTAAGACAGAATGCTAATTTCAATAACTAACTTACAAACACCCCGTATGTGTAATACAGTTATGATAATTGTATTTGTCCATTATGCTGCACTTTAAACAAATGATAAAATGCGAAAAAATTACATCCCGGAAAAGTATAAATTTATTTTAACAGATGCTCAAAGTGGCCACCATGCTGCTCAATACATTTCTGTGCTCTTTTAGTAAGATGTCTAATAGATTTCCTAATCATAGCTTGATCATTTTTCAATTCCTCGCATGCGTCCTGGATTCTCTGTAAGAGGTATTCTCTTGTATTCATTTCAGTTGAATAGACTTTGGATTTTAAGTAACCCCAAACATGAAAGTCGATTGGGTTAAAGTCGGGTCCACTTGCAGGCCAGTTATGAGGTTCTCCCCTGACTATCCAATTATTTGGGAAGTTGTCGTTTGAGAAGTTTAAAAAGTTAGTTATTGAAATTAGCATTTTGTCTTAAATAATGTATAGGCCTGTCGACTTATTTTACATTGATTGTGATCCAAAATTTAGGAGATTATGGAATGGTTAGGGATTTTATTGATCGAAAGTAAAAGATTATTATTTAGAGAAGAAAAAGTATTTTTTTTTCAATTTTGTACCCCCCTTACATCGAAAAAATAATTTTGACTCAAATTAACAAGTACGAAAATTGTATGCGGAAGCACAAAACACATTTGCTTTGACATAATTTTTTCTGCTCTTTTCAAATCTGCAAACGAATTTCCAAAATTTTAATATACAGGGTGTTGTTTTGAACTGATTCAATTTCTTTAATTTTTTTCTAGTCCGTACCTGGATTATGAATTATAATTTATTTGGTATTCGGTACAATACAGGATAGTTTATGCTGTGAATATGAAAAATATATACAATGTGGATCGTAAGTTATAAAACATCAAAGAAATAGTCAAAATACATAAAACACCCTGTATCTCGGTTATAAAGAGCGCTAGACCCATCATATGGGGGTTTTTTAGAACCACCTAGGCGACTTCTACCTACCCTTATCGTATGCCCATTTCCCAATGAAACACCCTGTATATGTTACAGGCCAAACCGTTTTTTAGGACAAACTAGTTTGTCCTAGGATATACCAGTTCAGCTAGGATAAACTAGTTTTGTCTGAAATATTATTTATCTCGTGTGCATTAGGATAAACAAGTTTAACCTAGGAGAAACGACGCACTTGGGACGAACTAGTTTGTCCTAAAAAACGGTTTGGCCTGAACATATGTATGTAAAACTCACTGTACTAGGCAAAAAGGGAAGCGTTGAAAACATTGAAATTTGCTATGAAAACTTCCTTGAGACATATACTACACGTTGAATACTTACTGTCTAAAAAGCTGGGATATAAAAGATGTTTATCCTTTGAAATGTTTTGAATAAGAGCCAAGAGGCGATCTTTTGATACCTCATAGTTCCCCATTTTCAGCCTCACATTTGGATTTAATAATCTTGTTTTAAGTTTTTTTCCAATGTGAACAGTGTCTTGAACTGCTACTGGGAAATTAGTTAAGAAGGTCGCCTGAAATTGATATAAAATTTTACAACCGAGCATTAACTAACTCATTATACATTAACTAATTACTCAGTTTGTAATTGAAGGAACTTGTTAATATGCACCTACCTGAAAATAAGGAGAGTACAGCGATCCTTGAGTATCATCAGAAGGAAGGTCTGTAAGTGTCTTTATTGCCTTTAAAAAATCGCGAGTCTCCATCTGCTGAGAACCCTTCGATCGTAATACCAAAATTTCGTGCTTCGTTTTCTATGTGTTTCCACCTTAACAAGACTTCCTGTGTATTGAATGCATTATTACTGCCAAATATGGATAAGCAAAATGCAGCAGATCCATCTACGATAGGTTGAGCCATATATACATAGGCGTTACATGCAAGTTCCTTATTTTCAGTGATACGTTTTATATCAAAAATTGAATTTACTTCGTTTTGATTAATATCTGGAAATCCAGTTTGTTCTGATGTCAGAAGAACATATCCTACTAGTTGGTTTGTCGTCTGATCGTACCGTGGTCTTTTAACAATAGCAGTTTGATCTTTGGAAATGAAAATGCGTAACGGATATTTTTTTTCTCTAAATATTGTCTTAATGCATCAAATGCAAGTTGTTCTTCAGTTAATTTTTCATAATTTTCGGAAAGAATTCTGCTTAACGTTGTGATTGATGGAAGCCCTTTAAGTAAATAATTAGTAACCAATGTTTGATATGCTAGACGACCTGAAGTTAAAAATAAGTACAATTTTTTTAGTTCATCAGAAAATCGATTAATAGTTAAGGTTCTTGAAGAGTTCTTAATAATTCTTGCTTTGAGTTGTTCAAAAAATGACAAAGACTTGCTCGAGGGTTCACGCGTGCGTGACTGGTATTTGCACTACTTTCAAACTGTTCCTCATTATATTCATGCAATATGTTGGCAGAAGTTGTCAGTTCTTTCCTCAGTAAAGAATTTTCTGTTATTTGAATTTTAATCTGTTCGCAAATTTCATAAAAGTCCGTTATTTTTGTTTGGCTGCCATCAAAAGTTAAAAGTCTGGATTTATTTTCTTTTTTTGCCCTTGGCCGACTCACAGAAGAAGACAGAATAGAGCTACGCCACTTTGAGCATTTACTCCTTGTTCACTTTCTCTATTTTGTGGATATATTTCTTGCAAGTTTTCAGGAGTGTTTGTCAAATCTATTTCGTGCGTTTTGAAATGTCTATTAAAATTTGAAAACACCCCTTTTTTCTTGTTATTGCTCTGTCTGTCAACTTCCGAATAAGCTATCGATTGAAAATCACATAAATTACAAGTGATGAACACAGTATCATTTAATAATTTGACTTCAACATTTCCCCTTAATCTACTTTTGAGCAAGACGCTTTTGCGATTCTCATCCAAATTACTAAAAGTTTTATTTTGGTATGTGTTAACAACCAACTTAATATGTTCTAATATATGCCTCTCGTTTTGCCCTGGTGAGTCATCCTCATTGTCACCTCGATTCTCACAATCTGACGAAGAGTCCAATTCTTGATTCGGTTCATGATTTTTTCGTCTTTTTGCTTTTGGTCCAGACCTTGATCTAGATTTTGTATTTTCATCCTCAAGCCGAGCTGCTTATGGTTTATTTAAAAAGGCTTGGCATTTATTTATTAAAACCTCAAGTAACTTTTTTTCTCCCTCAACAACAGAAAATTTTGATATATTTCTTATAAATATACCATAAAAACTATTTTTTTCTTCTTGGCTTAAAAGATCTGGTAGTATATTTCTAGCAAACTCTTCAAGCTTCAATATGTCATCATCTTTAATAAGGCTAATAGAATGAAGACTATAGCATCAAATATAAGTCAATAAATCAAATAGATTTTCTGGAAAACTTTGGTCCAACGAGAAATCCTCCAAAATGCCTATTAGCTTAGTTTTATTTTCCTGAATTCGGTCCATTTTTTATCTAAAGTTAAAAAAAATAAGATACCCATAAGATAAAAGCTTCAAAACCAAGTTTAAAACATGACAGTCGAATTAAAAAGTACCAAAGTAAAAGCTAGAAATCTCAATAAATTTTTGTTGGGGATGGAACAAAAATTATTACTTGAAAATCGTTAAACTTACAAATGTACACTCGGATGTACCTGTTGCCATCTAGTGTCTGAGAAGTTGCCTTCTCGACGATATAGATCTCAAAACACTAAAATTTTGAGATATATACGCCATTATAAACGACTTATATAGCCGCCAACGATAAAGGCGGTTTTTTTTTGTATAATATGTTTTTATTATTATGAAGATTCAATGAAATAAGCATATTTTCGCTGCTATGACCGATTTTTCTTTGAAACTGAGGCGGCAATAAGTTTACGACTTTTACTGTAGGTACTTTAGAGATCAGAGAAAATCATCATAATTGGGAAAAGTTAACGATAGTTTTATGTTTAGTAATATTTATAAACTACTGCACTTGTCTTTTTTCCATTACACTTTTTCTGAATAATAAGTTCCGATTGAGAACGTTCCAGTACTTAAATAAAAAATGTTCTAATAAATAAATAACAAATTGGTCTTATCTTGGACCTTTTGTTAATACTTACCGGACGCCAGTATATTCAATGAATCACATACCGGGTAGTGACTCGACCTTAGGACCATAGGATTTTAACATGGGAAATCAGAATATCCTAAATATTTGCTTCCCAGCAAAAGAGAACCTAATGAAATTTTTTTCCAACTGAGTAAAGCTGCAAAACGCCTTCTTCGTGTCTTGATTTCTTGATCCCAGGAAATTTAATTTAGAAGCCAGCGAATCATCTAATACATTTTTAAGAATCTTATTTGTCCTTGCTGCCACATTATTACCACCAAGCGAAGACAAGTAGGCTCTCTAAAATAAGTGTCAAAAGTAAAAAGTAGTAGTACCATTTTAATTATTGCATTGTTTTGTTAATTTATGCCACCTAAAAGGTCTTGGCTTTTTTATATCGGACATAATTGGAATGTTAAAAAATATAATTTAAAGTTATATCTACTTTAGGAAGAGTACTAAATGAACAATTAAGCTGCTGCCGATAAAAAAGTACCTACTAACAGGACTAACATACTTACCAAAGCTACATACTGGTGCTCATTTTTGAAAAAATTCTCCAACGTTTCCACTTCCTCAAAGTTCGTGTTTGGCAGTTTAACTGGCAATTCCGGACAAAAACTTGTGGTAGAGGTAATGGATTTTGAGATGAGCCCTGCGTGATTCCGTCGCAGTATACCAGATTGCTTTCGAAAGAAATGTTACTAACCATCCTAATAAGTTCAGTGCTTCAATTTCATTCTTTGACTGTCCACCATTTAGGTTGTTTCGACTCCGAATCAATTAATAGTGCAGTACATTTTGCTGCCATTTATATCTACGCAACTATTTACAAGGTTAGGGCTCATCTCAAAATCCATTACCTCTAACCCTGTTTGTTGCACTACTGTTACTCTTCATTCAATATTTCAACATTTTGCTCGTTAATGGCACATATTTCTTTCAATAAACTTCTATAATCTAGAAATGGTATGAAGAAATAGACAAAAATATAAAAAATACAGCAATAAAAATTGACATATTACTTACCCTCTTGAATGCAGTTGAGTGTTAATTGTTTATCTACCTCTGGTTGGGACTGACATAATACATTCTCTCGAGATTGCTGGGAGGTACTTGGCTGACTTGGGTTTTGATCTAAAAATTTGAGGTTACATACAACAACGATACAACATAATAACATCAACCTAAGATACACAGAAAATACGAAGAGACAATAAAAATGTATATAACTACCTATCAGATCAATGTTTCCATTTTGGAGAAAATTAACTTTTTCAGGTCTTTGGAACCTGCTGCTTACAGATTTATTGGCCACCTCTTCCTCCTCCTCTGAATCATCAATATACCTATAAGGTTTTCTTTTAAGCCGCCTTCTGGAGGTTTCACTTTCTATTTCAGAGAAACTGCTATTTAAATCGCTAGTTTCCTCAGCTCGTTTCAATTTTTTTGTGCTGTTTCTAAATCATCTAAAAAACCATTTATGTACTAACTTAATAATATTAATGAAAACAGATGCTCAAAATGAATCCTCTTTTTCAATTTTTATGATATAAACATATACAAAAAACTTATGGTCCCTAAATGGAGGGTTATTGTAATTAGCAATATTTTATTTACTAAAACACTTTCAAGATTGTTATTTGATTATCTTACTTACCAAAAAATTTTCTTTTCATGGTGTACATTTTCCATTTGTCATTTATTTCCTGGCCAGATTTTAGAGCTTTATTAAATAAAGATCTGTCCTTAAATGGTGGCCAAAATAACTCCGTTTTCCTTGGAGTTAGCCATTTTGTATGAACTACCGCCAAACCATTCCCTCCTTCTTCGTCAAATTGAATTACGGCAAATTCTGATTGGGCCATAGTCTTAATATGGACACAACAAACGAAATAATAAGCTTATTCACAACTTACACAATGATTTACTTAAAACTTGAAAATACAACCAAAGAGGATAAATCCTAACCTCTATTATTTTATTTGTGTCTCTGCGATCTGTGCAATGTCAGAGTCAAGCCAGAGACAACCAATAGCAATGTGCAACAAATGCAGAAGGCAGAGTTGCCACTACCAATTTTTTTTGGCGGTACATTTAGAAGAACCTGGCTTAAAATGACATACCCTAAGAAAAATTGGTCATAACTCAACTATTAAGCACAATATTTTTAAAGTCGACCTGTCTACAAAAAGCAGAAAACATCTGCTATTAGTGTCAAATTAGTAAAATCATGTTTTATGTAAGATATTTTAATAAATTATATTTTGATTAAACTATCTATTATGTCATTGTATCCATACTTTTTGGATAAAATGACATACTCTATGTCATTATACCCTAGTAGTAAATTTAAACCAGAAACAAATTAATAATAGTGTAAGATCTTTCTTAAAATTTTATTTTGAAATATATGACTGTAAAGAAAATTTTTTTGGAAAAATCTTAATCTGTTATTACAATTGGATGTGTTAAAGAAAAAAAAACAAGTAGTCGCTTAAAAAATATTTAAATTGTTTAAAAAAATAAAAACACAAATACATATAAGTACTTTTAATCATACCCACTGGCAAATATAATAAACATAACTCTTATTATGTTAAAAAAAACTCAGATTCGGTAAATTTCAATAAATATTTCTTACTGACATAAGTCACAAGTATAGTTTTTTATTTTTTTGTCCACTCCAGCACATTCAGCATGAGCCCATTTTGTACAAATCCCACAACGTATCCAGGTTTCACGTGATTTAGACCTGCTATATAAATCGTTACAAAAAATACAAGCAGCGTCTCCCTCATCATCATCTTCGATGTATATATTATTTTCCTTTTCTTCATCTTCATCTTCATTTAACTGACTTTGAATATTTTTCTTGGCTCTGTTCGCTGCACGCCTTAATTCGGCTGCCCTTTTTGTTTCAGCTCTTATCTTTATTTCAGCTAGGATAGGACTTTCTGTTAATGCTTGGGATCCAGTTGTCTGCCTTTTGCGCTTGGTGTTTTCTTTTCGTGGAATAGGTGATACTTCTTCGGGTCTGACCCAAGATGATGAACTATCTACAGTGTAAGAATTGGGAACGTCTTGACGCGTTATCTCATCATGTCCCTTTGAAGTAGAAGGTTTTGAAATTAAAACTTCCTGGGAATTTATTACGTTATCAACTGGATCTTGCTCCTGTTCTTGGGCAATATCTGTCGCTGCTGAAGGTGCAAAAATATGCCAGAATGTTTGAAAGCATTAACAGCATTTTGAGTAGATGCTGCTTTTCCATAAGCTTCTCCAAATATTGTTGCAACTTGATATTGTGTTACTACCCGCCCTGGGTGGTTTCTTAACCATTTTGATACTTCTTGGTTGTAATAACTTTTTAGTGGCCCAAAAAAGCAAATATCGGAGGTTGCATCCGATGGGTGCAGTGTGGTGGAAATGAAATCATAATTACGCCGTTCTCCTTTGCTAAAGTTACAACTTCCAAATCTTTGTGAGATTCGTGACCATCTAAAAGAAGTAAAACTTTATTTTTGCATACTTAATGAAATGTTTTAGCCACTGATAAAAAGTTTGTGATGTCATCCAACCAGAATCGCTGATAAGTCCCAGAGTTCCTGGAGGAGCTCCGTCTATTAGCTCATTTTTCCATCTTTTTCTGGCAAAGATAAGGGCTGGTGGAATATAATTTCCAGCAGAGTTCATACAGCAAACAGCTGTGATGTGCTGACCTCTCTCTGCGCTGGTTAATGCTCCTACTTGTTTTTTACCTTTTTTGGCAAAAACTTTTTGGGGTCTTTGAACAGTATACATTCCTGTTTCATCCACGTTCCAGAATCTTAGAGGATCAATATTATGTTTCTTAACCATTTCGTCTGAAATTTTGAAAAATTGACTAACTCGTGGTTTATTAAATCCTTGTGCTCTACCTGCTGATGTAGGTTCGGGATTTCTAAGAGAAATCTTTGGATTCCGTTGGCGAAACCCTCGCAACCAATCCCATCCAGCCCTCCCGTTTTCCACGTTAAATCGATGGCAAATATTGTTTCTAACAGCTAATTGGTAAGCTAGTTTTCTTACATCATCGCAGGTTAAACCGAATAGCATACTTTCCAGGTGTAGCAAATATTCCACGAGTTCTCTCTCCTGTTCTATGGAGAATGTTGTTAGGTATCTCCCTAAGCCCTTGTCAGTTCCTTTAATTTGTTTATTTTTGTTTTGAGCCCTTCGGCGAAGTGTGGCTTGAGGTACACCGTAAATTTTAGGAGCTTTTAACCATCCCATTTCGCCAGAAGTTACTGCTTGAATAGCACGGTTCATACTTTCTACTGTCCATTTCTGTCTGTCAGTTTGCCTTTTGTATATTCCAACCATTTTTTTAACTGAAAGTAAAAAATGTGGGGTTTTAAAAAATAAAATTTTAGCTGATCTCCAAATAATTATACTCCAAGGGTGAAATGACATAGTGTGTCAATTTATCCGAGGACCGGGTATGTCATTTTACCCATTGGTCACCATTAAACAAGAAGTTAATAGGAGATAAAAACTATAGACATTGTGGTAATTGGTGTGTAGGATCGCTACAAGAAATACATGCTCTACTAATTTATGTCAAAAATGTCGCAAAAACTCAATTTTTGTAAAATATACGAACCTCTAAAGATTCCACCTTACAAGTTGGCGCGTAGTACTAAAGTGACACGTTGCGATAACACCACTGCGGCTACTGAACGACAACTATAATTTGGTCTGGCAATAGACAATTAGGTAGGGAGTGTCTTAATGAGTAGGGACTCGCCCAATAACGCGGCAATTTTAAAAAAAGGCAACTATGTCATTTTACCCTAGCATGTCGTTTTAGGCCAGGTTCCCCTAAAGTTAATTAAGATTTGCTTTTAGTAGAACCTCCTAAAATCATTGTTTCTTTTTGGAATTATTCAATAGTATTGTTCAAAAATGAAAAAAACGGAAACAAAATTTTTCAATAAAATAGAGTCGCAAATTGCAATATGCAGAAAATTAATATAAACATTCTAATAATGTAACTCCGACAGCACTGTCGTGACGTCACCGAGTAGCAGATTTTTTGGAATAATTAGATAAAAATTCACTGTACGCCCCGTGAGAGGTGAATTTTTACCACACCTAATGATTTGATAATTTTTTTCAGATCAATTTAATAAATCAACAATTTATAGAAAAGAGAACAAACACGGAAGAGATCAAGTATCTGCCGGAAAAACATTTTTATTTGGTATTTGGTACATCAGTAACAATGAAACATTTCGGCAAATTACGGATCGTTTTGATGTATCTTTGAGCACAGGAGCGCTATTCTGTAACACGTTTCCGAGAGAAATCGGTATCGGTAAGACTCAGTTATCGACAGCCGGCCGCGCAACCGATGGCTGTTGTTAACATACCGATACCGACAACTGTCAATGCCGCGTACAGAATAGCGCTCCTGGGCATCAATTATTAAAGCAAGTTGCTAATTTTCTCAAATCAATTTCCAAAAAATGGATCAAAATGCCAACAGAAAGAGAAAACTGTTGCTGCTGTGCATTTTAAAAATAAATGTGGAATTGATAGTGTGATAGGAGCAATCGATGGCTGTCACATTAAAATTAATAGACCCCACAAAGGGCAAGATTCTTATATCAATAGAAAAGGCTATCATAGTCTTCTACTCCAAAGATTAGCCGGTTACAACGGGGCATTTTTGAATGTCTATTGTGGTGAACGTGGCTCCTTACATGATGCCAGATTATTGAAAAAATCCCAATTGTATGCAAAGGCTCAAAATGAATATCTTTCCAAAAATTCTGTTGTTCTTGGAGATTCTGCATACCCAAATTTAGACTGGCTAATTACTCCCTTCAAGTATAATGGACGCCTAACCCGTAACCACAGAACATTTAATTATAAATTATCTAGCGCTCGGGTGATTGTTGAGAACGCTTTTGGGGATTTGAAAGGACGATTCAGAAGATTATTTTTTTTTAAATAATTTAGATTTGGTATTGGCCACTAAGTTAATAATAATGGCTTGTGTACTTCACAACATTTGTGTTCATACAAATGATGATACAGAATTTGAACCATTTATAGAAGATACTCCGAATGGAGATTTTGCTGCCCAAAACTATCCTGAAATTTCTCAAAAATATACTAAAAGGAACGAAATTTTCCAAAAAATGTTCCCTTAGCTTTAGTTTTATTAAAAATTATATAAAAAGTTTTAAAAAAAATATGTTTGTCTTTTAATCAGTCTTTTATTCGCTTTACAACATTAAGCCATCAAAAAAATATAATATCTAATTAATTAAAAAAATACATTCCTTTTTATAACATTTATGCATTAATAATCAATCCATGAAAATAATAAAATTCACCCCAAATAAAACAACTAAATATTCAAATTTGAAAATAACGCAAAAATAAACAAATAAATAATCAAATTTGAAAAATAACGCAAAAATAAACAATCAGTTTTCTAACTTTCTTAATAATTCTTCTAGTATCTTGACTTTTTTCTCTTCTATTGAAATCTTCTGTTTTTCAATTGCACATATTTCCAAGTGCCTTCTTCTCTTCTCTGCTTCCTGATTTGTCTTGAAATTTAAAAAATTCTCCTTTATATCAATTTTTATTTTTCTTGTTATTTTAACATTTTTTGCATCTCCATTATCTGAGGTTCCTAATTCAATGTTAATTTCTGGTCCACTCTCATCAGTTGTGTTATCAACAAAGTGAGGTGCGTTTTCGTCCAAGCTATCTAAGGTATTAACACAAGAGATAGATGGCTTTTTTCCTAAAATTCCTTCCATTTTGTCATAAAAGTGGAATCGACTTCTTGATCGACCTGTAGATTTTTTAACGTCTTTGCAACTTTTATATGATTTATTCAAACTTATCCACTTGTTTTTGCATTGAACTTCATTATATTCGAAACCATTGCTACATAAGATATTGCTCAAATGAACAAAAACATACTTTCGTTTAACAGGATGGTTGAGATCATCATTAAGATTTTCCATCTCATCAATTAATAAGTTGACTGCATTAAATGACCAATGTAAATTCTATTTGGAAGTTTCCTTACTGCATTCACTTAAATTTTTGATTAAAAGGTGGTTGTCGGATATTTTATTTGATGGTGATTGAAAATTAGGCTCGTTGTTGGTAATTTCAGTCAACGGTGATTGTTCAGTTAATGATGATGGCAGAAAATTTTGTTATACATTGTCTCTGGTATTATCTTCAAGCTGTAAAGACTTTGCATGATCTAAAAGTTTTTGAACAAATTTTGGATCTAAAATAAAATATTTGATATAGGAACTTGTTGAATTTTAATTAATTTGAAATAATTACCTTCTGATGCTTTTCTGTGATCCAAATCATTAAGATTTAGTTGGTAAGTGATTTCCTCTTCTGGATCAAATATATTAAGAATATACTGTTTTGAAGGTACCGCTTGGTTTTCCATAATTAATAATAATTCACAAAAAATGCGGCTAAGTAAATAATCTAAATTAAATTACAAATTCTTTGACATTCGCATATTATGACAAGTAGTTTTGAGGATCCTGAAAATCGTGTTCGTTTTGCTTAAAAGTCGTGACGACTGAGGCGTCACGCACAAATGCTTGAAGCCCAAATAAACGAAAGCAGCAATTATTTGATTTATTATTAGTATTGTCAGAGTTTCTGTCAAAAGTATTATATAGTATTCGTCTCAAAAGATATGGAGGGGGTCCGGTAAGGTTTGCGACCCTCGGAATTTTGCAACGATTTTTTTTATTAGAAAGCCCTATGATTATAGAACGTTTTAATAAAAAAAATTCTTGGATCATCCACTTTTGAAAGAGAAAATCGCAATTGAAAATACCAAAATCCGCGATTCTTTCGTGAATATTTAACATTTTTTAACAATTATGTCTAGATATCGGATGGTCACAAATTTTAGATGGAGTGGAGAATGAACTATTCTGCCAGTTTTTGTTACTCTAACTCGTTACGGCTTGAAAATAAAACCAAGATTTTAGTTTTATAATTTATAGTATTGCTGATAATATGAAAGAAGGGTTTTTAAAATAATCGCGAGACCACAGTTCCAGTGGATTGCGCTATTCAATTTAAGCTATATTTTATAATAATTATATTGATATTATTTCACAATCGACAAATGTTCACTTGAATAAATTGGAAAATATAGTTTTCATAAAACGATCGATAGATCAGAAAAAAAAACAAGAAGTGATTAATTCATGTTAACCTTTGAATATAAAAACGCCTAAACTTAGGTTAAACAAAAAATCAACATATACGTAGCCTAAGTGTGTATTAATAACCATTACATGAGAGTTACATACACTTTTTTTTCTAGGAAAAGAAATTTGATTTATATGTATGTATATTATAGATAGACATTGAAATTGCGAGCGAAGCGAGCGCGCCCTGTCGACGTTTCATGTAGAATACAAAATATTAGACACTTTTTGAGAAGGGGAAGGGGATACATATGTATGTTACGTCCCCTATCTTAATCTCTCCACTCCAAAATTACTGATTTGATAAGATTTCTACTAGAGCAAAAAATGTTTATCATAATTCAACACATATCGCTTCCCGACCAACTGACACAGATCAAAGTGTAACTAGAATATCATACTTATACTTATAAGGAAAATCCATATAGTCGTCTTCACGCGTATTGTAGCTGAAAGAAAAGGAATAATTTATTAAATACCCAAATCAAAATTTCGCGGCGTGCCGACGTTATTTATGCGCATGCGCTGATTACTACAGCTGTAAGTTGGCGCAACCGCAAACCGAAATGGGAGGAAAATAACTAAAATTCGTGATAAAAGAAACAGACTGTGGTCCAGGAAAAAGTTTGTTTTAATCTCTTATAATTAATGAATAAAACAAATATAAGGTAATCACTACATTAAAAGAATGTTTATTATTTGAAATTTCATGATATAGATGCAAATAATTTTATATTGTTATATTCATGTACCTAATCTATAACAATGTATAAATAATTCACCTGGAAGAAAATAAATACCATTTGACAACGCCGTTAGGAAGTATCACCTGATCCTAGTTTGTGGACCTAGGATATCTAGACATAAGATTTCAGTGAGTCATTTTATAAGCTTAAAGGTGGATTCATGCAACATTACTTAATTTAACTTAACTTATCTTAATAAGATGAAGTATACACAAATAACCCAAGCATTCAAACAATTATTTAATTTATCTTGAGAAGTTTGACACTTTTACGTGGAAATTATAAGTTAAATTAAGATAAGTTAAATAAAGTGATGTTGCATGAATCCACCCTAAGTGTCAAACGAAAATATTTTATGCTCACGAATATTTCTAAAAATCGGTGAAATTTAAGTATTTTCTTCCGGTTTTTTTTGTGAAACAGATTCAAATTCAGTTGAAGATAATAACCTATATTGTTTGAAGTGAAAATATTTATCGTGAAATAGCATTAATTAGTGTTGAAAAAGTACCATTTTTCGAACTAAAATCGTGATTTTTGAAGTAATTTCTGGATGATCCAAGGAAATTTTTGTTCCAATCTGCTTTATTTAAGGTGAGCTTTCAAACAAATTTAAAATTATCATAAAATTCCGAGGGTCGCGAAGTCGACCAGAACCATAGACTTATAATATAAAGTATTTATAAGTCTATGACCAGAACCTATGGAGGATATGAGTTATCGTGGAAAAGATTGTAGAATATTTTTAGATTTTTTTTGTGGAACATTGGATCTGAAATTTGAAGGACTCTACTTTTCATCTGTTTGATCCAGTTGATTTTTGTGTTGATAGGATAATATGAATGGTAATTTATATATCTTCCTGAACTTATTGGTTTTCTATACCAGTCAATGGAAATTTTATTATTATTATCTCTGATGAATTTGGTGTCAAGAAAAGGTAAAGATTGTTCTGAATTTTCCTTTTCAATAGTGAATTGTATATAAGGATCAAATGTATCAAAGTAGAATAGTATATTATCTATTTCATCGCAAGGAAGAGATAAAATTATATCATCGACGTACTTTTTTATGAAAAACAACTGGAATGGTAAAACAGATATAACAAAGTCTAAGATATAATTCATTACGTAGTCTGCTAGTATTGGTGATATTGAAGATCCCATGGGAGTTCCAAAAGTCTGTTGGTAATTTTTATTATTATAAGAAAAATATGTATTATTAAAGATAAATGATATTAATTCTAAAAAAGTTTCTTTGTTTAGTTTGCAGTTTTTACTTATATCATTCCATATGTAATCAAGAGCAGTTAAATATATACTTAAGTGGACATTACTAAAAAGTGATACTACATCTAAACTTAAAAGAACATAGTTCGGTGGCAATATCATGTTATTGTTTTGTTAATTTCGAAGGAGTCTTTAATATAATATTCATTATCATAGTCATAAGATTTTGTTAATATTTCAGTTAACCAAAGAGTAAGAGGCTCAATTGGAGTATTTATAGAAGCTACAATTGGTCTACCTGATAATGTGGGTTTATGAATTTTTGGTAAACAATAAAATTTAGCTGAAATACCGTTATAGTTCGTCAGGTTTCCTTTCGTATTTTTGTCTATTTGTTTTTTATTGAATAATTTTTTGATTAAATTGTTACAATTACTAGTTGTTTTTGCTGTTGGGTCATTAGTAAGTTCTTTATATGTCGTGTTATTATCAATTAGTTCTTTAGATAGTTCTGAATATTGTACATTTTCCATTATAACTGTAACATTTCCTTTGTCTGATGGTATGACTATCAAATTTGGATTTTCTCTTAAAAATTTTTTTGTTTTATGTAGTAGTTCTCTAAATATACAAGATTGCCACATCCCCACATAAATCTTCTCCATTACTGAGTTGGCAAATATTTCTAATAATTTATATATTGTGACGATATTTTCTATTTTCTTTCAATAAAATTAAAAAAACACTCATTTTAACATAATTCTGTAAGTTATATTAACTTACCTTCTAATATTTAAATACAATTTCTTATATATTGTCTAAAATTATATCACAATAAGCAAATATAATAATGAATTTTTTGAAAATTGTAAACTATATATATTTTTTTAAGAGTTTGGCTCCATTTTATATTTATAAGACGATATATTCGTCTCAACATTCCCCTTCAAGTCTTTGAGTAATTTATATGTTCACATTAGAAATTCGAAAAGGGTTGATCCTTCTGTTAGTAACAAAATTTAAACTCTCAAATAATAAATAACTTTTAACTATCTAAATTTATATAATATTATGGTGTTGAACAACTGTTATATTCAAATAACTGGTCAATGTTGAATACCCCACGTGTGTTTCCTGTCTCTGGATGTACTAAAATATAACTATTTATTCCACCTTCATTTTGGATTACATATGGACCTTCAAATAAACAATCCAATTTCTTACATTTGTTATTTCTGTGATCAGCAAATCTCAATGCCTTTAATAATACTAAGTCTCCCTTATTAAAAACTTTAATATGTTTATTCTTTTTTTTAAGTTGTTTTTCTTTATATCGTTTCTCCTTTATTGATTCTTTCATTCTAGCCTGTTCAATTATCTGATTATAATCAAAATTAATTTCCCATGGTCTATCTGAACTTATTCCCTTAAATAATATGATTGGAGAAAATCCTGAATTTATATTAGGAGTATTATTTATAAAATATTCTACATCTGACAATTTATCCTCCCATTCTCTATGATTATATGACACCAGTAATCTTAAATGTTTAATAACCTCTTTTATTCCTCTCTCAGCTAAATTAGATTTTGGATGCCTAATACTAGTATATCTATAATTAATTTTATTTTTATCAAACCAATTTTGTAATTGTCTACTCCTAAAATATGTTGCATTGTCCATTATACATATATTAAATTTTCCATGATCATTTATAAATTTATTCAAATACTTTTTTACCATTGTTTTATTTGTTTTAGAACATGCATGTGATGTTATGTACTTCGAGAAAACATCTAGAATTACAAAAATATGGAGATTTCCCTGTGTACTTGGAATTAAATTTGAAATAAAGTCTACTGTTATTATCTCTAATGGTTTACTAGTTATTAAAGATTTTGGTAAGTTAGTATAATGCATATTTCTTTCTTTATTGAATTGACAAGCGTTGCAATTTCTTATTTGTGTTTTTATTAATGTTAAATCGTTTTTGCAATAATAATTCTCTCTAAAGATCAAATGAGTACGTCTAACTCCAGGATGATTAAAAGTAACATGTATATGATCTATGATTAAAATAGCCAACTCGGATGTTATTGCATAGATTTCTGTTCCATTTATGATTTTAAAATGAATATTTTCCCTATAATTTAGCCTGTTTTTATCTTTATCTGTTAACCTGTTTTGGTTCATTTGAATAGTATCCAATGAAAATATTCCCTGTTCATATTTTAATTGATTAAGTCCTATTTTATGAGTGTATGGTTTACCAATGTTGTCACCTTCCATTCTTGTAATAGCATCTGATACAATATTTAAATGCCCAGGAATAAAATTTATTGTAAATGAATATTCTTGCAATAATAAACTCCATCTGTGGATACGAGAATTATTATATCTGTTGTCTAAAATCGTAGTTAAACCTTGATTATCTGTCTCAATTATAAAATGTCCACCTAATAAAAAATAACGTAACTTGTTTACACAAAAAATAATACTGAGAAGCTCTAGTTCGCTTGCTCCATAATTTTTTTCTGCTTGGCGAGTTAAACGTGAAACAAAAGATATTGGAACTTCCACATTCTCTTGTTCTTGTAAAAGCACACCAGCTATTCTTTTCATTGATGCATCAGTTCTTAACTTGAAAATTTTTGGATAATCAGGATGATATATTTTTACTTTTTCATGAAAAGATTCCTTTATGGAATTAAAAGCTACCTCCTGTTTATTTGTCCATTTCCAAGTTACATTTTTCCTCAATAACTCAACAAGTGGTATCTCCTTTTCTGAAAGATTTGGTACTAATCTTTTAAAATAATTTAGAGTTCCTAAGAAACCCCTCAATGTTTTTAAATTCTTAGGTCTTTTATAGTCCTTGATTCAACTTATTCTTTCTGGATCCATTTCGATTCCAGATGATGTTAGTTTAAAACCTAAATATATGACTTCTGATTTAAAAAATGAACATTTTCCTTAACTAAGCTTGAGACCTGCTGAATCAAGATCCTGTAATACATTTTGTATGTGAGTAAAATGTTGTTCCTTGTTTTCCGAAAAAATCAAAATATCATCTACATAATGAATGGTATAAGCTTCATGTCTTTCTAGGATTTTATTTGTGGCTTTTAGTAATGCTGATATTGAACTTTGTAACCCGAATGGTACTACATTAAAATGATATACCCTACCATTTATTTTAAAACCTACCAAATGTCTACATTCTGGGTGTAAAGGAATTAACCAAAAAGAATGTTTTAAATCCAATTTAGAAAAAACTCTAGCATTTGTTATTCTACCTAAAATAGATTCTACAGTCAGCGGTGCTTCAAATTCTGGGACACAGCATTTATTCAGATTTCTTGCATCAAGACATATTCTCACTGTATTTATTATCTTGTTTCCGAACAATCACTACTGGATTAATATATTGTGTAGTGCTGTAACTAATTATTTTATCTCTTAATAACGTCTGTAATGCATTATTTACATCTTGTCTATATTTATAGGGAATTGGGTAACTTTTTGCATGGAATTGTTTCATGTCTTTTATCTGTATTCTATGAACATAATCTTTCGCTATTCTTGATTCCTCACTTATTAAATCTTTATACTTTTCCACTAAATCTATCATTCTATCTTTCCACATATTATCACAATCGAAACCAATATTCTTATGTACCACTCCTTTTATGGCATCTTTGGCCTGACTCCTTTCATCAGAAATCTCTCCTCTATTTAACTTGCTAACATAATCACACTTATCTTCTCTATCACTTTCATTTAATACTTCATATTCATTATAATTTTCAACTTTATCTATTTCTCTTTCATTCCTTGTACAAAGAACTCTATCACTAATAATCTTACCATTTCTTATATTTTCTTTTTCACGTTCACACTCACTCTTATTTCCTGAATTATTACAATCCCATATACTAATTATATTCGAGTTTTTTACTACCCTTTTATTTTCTTTATAAAAAATTTCAATTTCAAACTCCTTAATTTTCACAATTCCTTTCTCAAAATATATTATAAAGTTATTTTTACTGAGTTCATCATTACCTATAAGTATATCATATTCCATATGATTTACTATTAATAATTGAACTAAAATCTCCAATTTTCCAAAGTTTACTTTAGATACCACTGATCTGTTTGTGTATCCTAAAGATTTCTCATTTATACCTACTAAGTGCGTTTTTGGAATTTTAATTATGTCTTTTTTCAAAATTTGTAACTTATTTATAATATCTTCGGATATTAAAGACGCTGTAGAACCTGTATCTAAAATTATGCTAACATTATTATCATATATCTTACCATTTAAAATTATTAAACCTACAATTTTTTTTTCTAGGTGTACATCGTTGTAATTGTTGAGATCAAGAAATTCACGTGGGTGCATGTATTGACACCTAGTTGCAACATCATACACCCGCTTTAAAAATGCGGATGGTTATCTTGACTATTTCTTACATCTTCTGAGGAACGTGATCTTTCTGAAGATCTAAGATTTTCCTGAGAAGAGAAACGTCGTGGAGTATGCCTTTCTGCACTTCTCCCTCTGTGATTTACGTCTGCTACATTTATGCGATTGACATGTCTTACCTGCTCACCTGAATTTCGAAAATTCATGTTTCTGTTATTACTACTATTATTATTTTGGTTATCAACATTTTGTGGGTTTCGTGTATTTTGGTTATAATTGTTATTATTTCGATTCTCATTGTTTTGATTACCATCATTCCCCCGATTATAATTGTTATAATTATTTCTTTGTAAGTTATTATTATTCTGATTTCTGTAATTTTGAAAATTATTATTTTGGTTATATCTACCAAAATCTCTATTTAAATTATTGTTTGTCTGATTATATTGATTATGCCTATTTTGAAAACCTCTATCACTTTCATTTGAATTGTTTTGATTATAATACTTTCTATTTTGATTATTACTATCAATCAATTCATTATAATTCCTATTATTTCGTGCCCTATTCTGGTTATTTTGAGAATTCCTATTAATGTCTAAATTGTTAGAGTGACCAATATCTAAGTTTCGTTCTACTCTAGTTAAATATGATAAAAGCATATCAAATTTGTGAATATTCTGTATGCTTATAGTTTCACAAATTTCGCTTTTATAGTGCCTGGACAAAAACATGACGATTTCTGATTCAGGTATACTTGGTACAAGGTATTGCGCTTGAGAATACACTAGCAATGCATAATTTGTTAAGTTATTGCGTTGTGCATCAAACTTACCAAAATATAATTTTTCACGTACTTTTCCCTGTTGTAACTCACCCCAAAAATTGTGTAAAAATAATTTTTCAAAATCTTCCATATTTTGAATTTGATCTTCCTTACAATTTAACCAAAGTAAGGCTTGACCTGTTAAATTACCCCTTAAAAATTCGCGTAGCTCACTCGTGTTTGTAATTCTTCTGGCTCTACTTTTGATAGTTTTAATAAAATTTATAGGGTGTACCTTTCTAAAGTCACCACAAAATTTTGAAGATTCATCAACCTTACCATTACAACCAAAATACAGAGAAGCTGACTCACTAATAATACGAGTATCTGACAAGTTTTTTACTTCTTCACTAATTTTTGTTAATCTGTTCTCTAGCTGTCTCTTTAAATTTTCAACCATTTCATTGTTGTTTGGATTATTTCGTTTTATACTTTCTTTCAACTCTTCTCTCAATCTTGCTTCTGTCCTTCTGTTTTCTTCTTCAGCCAGATCCAATGTCGTTTGTATTCCTTTTTGAACATCTCCTTCTAAGTCTGTAATTCTCCTGTTAGTTTTGATGTTTTCGTTTGTTTGTTTTCTTTCTATTCGTAGCAGATCTTCCTTAAATATGTTCTCTTGTTGCTTGGCTTCCTCTCTTAAGCTCTTCGTATCCTTTTCTAAGCTTTTCTCCATCTCATCAATTTTTGTTTCTTGCTTACCCATTTTATCTTCCATCTTATTGATTCTCACTTGATGTAACTCATATTTTCTATCAAACTTTTCGGATATTGCTTGTAAATCAGATTGTAGCTCATCTTTCACCTTCTGTATATCTCCCTTTACTCCATGTATTTCGCTTGTTACTCCTTGTATTTCATTTGTCATCACTTGCATTTGATTTGTCATTAATTGCAAAATTCTTTTTACTTGTCCGATATCGCTATTTTCTTGAGGATCATCTTGTGTTTCGTCTTCTGAAAATTGAGTTGTTTCTTCCATTGTATTATCTTGTACCTCTGTTCCTTGAGTTCTTCTGTCTTCTTTATCATTCTCCTCCGTTTCATTTTCCAATGTTTTTTTCTGTTCTTCCTGTTTGTTCGAACTGTCTTGTTCCCCCTGTGTATTTCTTTTTTCATAATTCCCAGATTCCATTCTGATGGCTTCTACAAGTCTTCTTTGTAGCTCTACTTTCTTACCACTATCGCTTAAATTTCTTTCTACCAAAAGTTCCTTTAATTTCGCTACCGTGTATTCTTTTATTTCCAATTCCCGCTTGTCAGACATAACGTGTTTATATATTTTATTACTAATTGACTTTACACATCAGACAACACATAAGACACCCCAACCACGCAAACAGCAGACGTATCTCATTACGTATGATTTATTTATTTTTTTAAATTTTGTTTTTCTTTAGAATTTATTTATTAATTTTATTTTATTATTTAAATTGTATAAATCAAATGTTTTTTAATGATTTATGACTCTTATTTTTTTTTTACCCGTCTATTTATTTAGTTTTTTCTAAAGTAGATAGTGTTTTTCATTATTAATTTCAAATTTATTCTAAGAAAAAAAAACTATATGTCTTGAAATAAAGAACGCCCCACGTTGGGCGCCAATTGTGACGATATTTTCTATTTTCTTTCAATAAAATTAAAAAAACACTCATTTTAACATAATTCTGTAAGTTATATTAACTTACCTTCTAATATTTAAATACAATTTCTTATATATTGTCTAAAATTATATCACAATAAGCAAATATAATAATGAATTTTTTAAAAATTGTAAACTATATATATTTTTTTAAGAGTTTGGCTCCATTTTATATTTATAAGACGATATATTCGTCTTAATATATGTACACACATACAAATATACACATACACACATAGATACATACACATGCCAATTAAATGTATAAAACAATTACAATATAGTACATTGAGAGTATTTCTTAAACTGTATTCAAGAACATAAATCAATAAAAAATTATGAAACGAAAAAAAATTATATTTAAATTATATAAAAACACCCTGTAAATGCCTTTTTAAAAATGAATTTATTAACTAAGACAACTTATCTAATCGGATACAAGTTCTAAACTAATAAGTTTACATGAGAATTAATTTAATGAAGAATTAAGTAAAGGAACAACTCAGCATTTTATTATTATACAACTACAACTAAAAATAATGATGACTATGCTAAATAAGGTTCTACACCTAGGACATAGGCGTAGGTGACACCTCCCCCTTCAGAATGAAGCTTCCCCAGGAAGCTGAATATTTTCTTCTGCTGCTGTGGTTGGCGGTGGCTTCTTTCTTGATTTCTGCTTCTTCTTAAATATGGTCCATGCAAGAGCTAATATTATTGCTATGTAAAGAGTAAAAGTCCAGATGCTTGGAATGTGAAAATTGCTAGTTTCAGTGAACACTGGTGTTACTAGCTGGTTTGGAATGTCCTTAAATTTCAATGTTTTCAAGTCTATCTTCATTGGAGAGATATGTAACTGATTAAATTTCAATTTTAAATTGTTAGTGATGAAAGGTTGCCCGAATGATTTTTGTTGGAAAACGAGTTCTTGGTTTTTGAAAAAAATTTTACATTGTGAATTCTCTATTAAATAAATCCCTTTCAGGATTTTAGCTTCTGTCTCTTGTTTACATTTAATAATTATCTTCTCTTCAATTGGAAATATTGCCAAAAATTGATTAATTTCCGGGATTATTTCAATATGGTTTTCCTTAATATTAATTTTTGTATATTGACAATTTGTAGAGTTTCCTGAGATTAAAATGTTTTCCTCGCAATAATAATTATTGTTATCTTGCAAGTGATTGGGACATTGAAAAATATTACTATGTATGCAAATGTCGTGTAAAGGCTTAATCATATTTTCTGATTTTAATAAAAATTTTGTGTTTGGTATTAATATTAAATATTCTGATTCAACCCTCGTAGGGATAGGTAACATATAAAAAAGATTAAATAAAATATTATAGTCTATAGGTATTGATAAAAAATATTCTATTCTATTATTATCTAACTTACAAACTACGTCTATGATTGCTTCAAAATCTAGTATATTCTCATATTTTATTTCGAAAGGTAATTCTGTTTTGTAATGAAAATGCACTTTTTGCAATTCATCAAATAAGTCGTGGGATTTTATAATGCTAGGATGTAGAGTTCTAAGTTTACAAAAGGTTAACGAATTTTCTACTGTTGTCATAGTATCTAGTATTACGTTGTATGTGATTAAAAGTTCATTGAACACATCTATCAAGTATATTAGATTTTCTGCGTTCCCTTGGTAATTTAAAACATCCCATAATTCAAGTATTTTTGTCTTTAATAACTTTTCATTGTACTGGATGTCTCTAACTGTTTTATTAAAATTTTCTATAACTTGTTGACTAACGGAATATTGCATACTTATTGGATTTTGTAAATTTTCTTGATTTTCTTTCAAATGATTTAAAATAGAATTAATTCTTTTACCATCCTCATAATCTAAATTTCCTGTAATAGTTTTTACTATTGATCCAAGGCCATTAATTAAACCTCTTTTTTGTCTATCTAATGTCGAATGAATATTAATATAATCAAATTTATCTTCTATACTAGACTTCGTGTACTCTATAATACTTACTATATTTTCTGTTAGATTCAGAAAAAAAGGCTTACTAGAAATATTACGTTTAACGTTAATATAATGTAAGTTAAGGTTATCATATTCTACTAGTAGTGGGTTTAAATCATAAAAATGTACAAAGGTATGACTGGATTTTTGCAATTTGGCAGGTCCAAGATTGATAGGAAGAATTCCTAAATTTTGCGTTATGTCCTTTATTTCGACTGCGGTATTTCCGACTGCGACGAATCTGAAATAAATTTATAAGATTTCTTTTTAGGACGTTTAATATTAGACAAATGTATATTTTCGGCAGTATTTTTATGTCTTGTTATGATTTTAGCTGTATTACGTTCTGGGTTTATAGTTTTTATTTTTTCACTTTGGTACTTATTTTTAGTTTTTCCTTGAATCTGCTTATTTCTGACAAAAATTTTGGTAGGGATATTTTCCGGCAATTTCTCTCGATTTTCGTTTGCTTTATTTATCACTTTCTCTTTAGATTTCTGTAATTTCTCATTTATATCTGAATACAATAATTTCATTTTATCTTTGTGATTTTGAATATAATTATTAGCTAATTGTTTATCTATTTCTAGATCAAAAGGTGATCTGTTATCAAAATGACCTGTAATAATTTCGTATGGCTTCAATTTTGTTACTGAATGAATGCTGTTATTGTAAGCTAATATTGCATAATTAACTTTTTGTTCTATAGGTTGATTTTTAAAATCGTTTTGATTATTTAAAAGTCTAATATGTTCTATGATAGTGGAATGGCATCTTTCCGCAATTCCATTTGATTCTGGATGCTGCGAGCTTATGAAATGTATTTTGATTTTGTGTATGTCTAATAATTCTTTTAGCACAGTATTTTTCAATTCAGTTCCATTGTCCGAAATAATTTGATCTGGAATACAATGGTGGCTGAAATATTTTAGTAAATTATTTACAATTTCAATTCCTTGACTGGAATTAATTTTATAGAGTTGACAATATTTTGAGAAAGAGTCTACTATGGTAAGAAATTTAACATTTTCTAATGTTATCGTATCTAAATGTAAAATTTGGAAGGGTCTAGTAGCTGTTGGGGTAATATTGTAAAGTGGTTTGATAGGTTTCCTATCATATTTTGTTAACTGACATAACTCACATTCGTTAATATAATTTTGTATTGACGATCTTTGGTTAGGCCAATAATAAAGCATTTTAATTCTGTTTTCTGTTTCGTCTAGTCCCCTATGGTTTGTTTTACCTTCATGGTAATTTTGAATAACCTCTTTAATTTCATTTAACGGAACATCAATTAATTTTTTGGTACATTTGATTAATGAAATTTGAGAGTTTTTAAAATATTTTTGGATAACAACACTGAATTTTTCGTAGACGGGATCTTCGAAATAAATGAAATATTTTACTTTCGGAACAACATATTCTTTGACAAAGTTAATAACGTCTTGTTCAAAGTTATTTTCTGATAATTGTAATAGCAATCTTTGTTTGTTTTCGAAAATTTTGATAACTTTAGTTTTTGCTGGTTCAAATTTAACTACAGAAATTAATATTTGATTTTTTCCGATGTTTACCGCTGATTCCGAAATCGGTATACCTACAATAGGATTTTCTATGTTAGTATGAACAGTTATATTCTCATCATCTTCTACGTTATGATCATCATCTAGTTCAACTATAAGTGATTCGGATTCCATGTTAACATCATTTTCAAGAGATTTATTGAAATCTTCCATATATTCAAAAAATTGTTTAGAATTTCCTGGAATTCCTGGTCCAGTCTCGTTAATATTTAATTGAGTTCGTGACAAACAGTCACTGTTAGTATTTAAAGCTCCCTTTTTATATACTATATCGTAGTCATATTCTGCAAGTTTAAGACGCCATCTAACTAGTTTAGAATTAGGATCTTTAAGTGAAAATAGCCATTGCAGTGGCTTATGGTCAGTGACAATTGTGAATTTCCTTCCAAAAAGATATGGACGGAAATATTTTACTGCCCATACAATAGCAAGAAGTTCTTTTTCGATTACTGAATAATTGATTTCAGAATCGTTAAGAGTTCTACTTGCATAAGCAATAGGAAGGTCAGAACCTATTTTACCCTGGCTAAGAACAGCGCCTAGAGCATAGTTGCTGGCATCCGTAGTAAGATTGAAAGGCTTAGAGAAATCGGGATACTGAAGAATAGGATCGTTAATTAACAGGTTTTTACACATCTCAAAACAATTTATATAGTCTACATCTTTGATATTTATAACTGCATTTTTCTTTAATCTCAAAGTTAAGGGTTTTGTTAATTTCGAAAAATCTTTAATGAATTTCCTATAATAACCTAATAATCCCAAGAATCCTTTCAATTGTTTAATATTCTTTGGTATTGGAAAATTTTTAATAGCTAATATTTTGTCAGGGTTGGGCTTAACACCTTCTGATGTGACAATATGCCCAAGATAAGCGACTTCCTTTCTCAGAAATTCGCACTTATCAATTTGAAGTTTAAAATTTGATTATCTCAAACGGTCAAAAACTTCTTTTAAGTTATTTACGTGTTCTTGTAGGCTTGTGCTGAACACAATAATATCGTCAAGGTACACCAAACATTTTTCGTTTTGTATACCTCTAAGAATGTTGTCCATGACTCGTTGGAATGTTGAAGGACTATTCTTCATTCCAAAAGGCATGCGCAAAAACTCATATTTTCCGTGCTCTGTGCTAAAAGCAGTTTTCGGAATATCTTCCTCAGCCATCTCGATCTGATGGAAACCAGAGGCAAGATCTAGTGTTGAAAAATATTGACAACGCCCTAGTTTATCTAGTATCGTTGTTATTTCCGGTAATGGATACCGATCACCAATGGTAATGGCATTCAGTTTTCGGTAGTCGATAACTATCCTAAATTTTGGTTTTTGAGAAGAATCTCTTTTTTTGGGTACAATCCAAATATTACTCGACCAAGGCGAATTTGAGTGTCGTATGATATTTTGGTCTAACATATTTTGAATTTGGTTTTGTACTTCTTTACGGTAAATTTCAGGATATCTGTACGACTTTGAATATATTGGTACTTCATTAGTAGTTTTAATATGATGTTTAATTTTGTTTGTGAAAGTTAATTGGTTTCCCTCAACATGAAAAATATCTGTATATTGCTTAATTAATTTTAATATAGTTTCAGCTTCTTCAGAATTCATGTGTTCTGTTTTAATTTTAGAAATATCAAACTTAAATTTTTCAGTAAAAATTGTATTTAAATTAGGGTTTGAAATACGTTCGTTTTCATCAAACGTTTCAGCTTCTATAAAACAATTTAAATCTACTTTAAAATAAGATTCTGTAGGGTTAAGAATTGTACAAATAGCCCTATTATTTTCAACTTTTGCTATGCATTCAGGAATTTCTAATTTCCCTATTTGTGTGTATGGGATGATAACATCGCCATGAGTTACATTTTTTATATTCAAACTTATTATTTGTTCGCAACGAGGGTGCACTACTATGCAATTCATGCTCTCTTTTTTTATGCTGAAATAATTTAACTCAATCTGACTATATGGCGTCACGAGAGAATTTTTTGTAAAATCAATAATAGCCTTTAATTTTTTTAAATTATCTAATCCTAACAAACAATCAAAATGATTGTGGAATTTAAAAACACAATATTCTAAATTAAATTGTTTTTTGTAATTGAATATACTAGAAATAGGAATTTTCGTACAGAAGTTTTGTCTAGATGTACCGAGTGCTGAAGTTACTTGAAATGGTTTCCGGACAAAAGATTTCTTAAAGTATTTTTCCGCGATTTCTGGTGTCACAAAAGATCTTGTGCTCCCAGTATCGATTAAAACTTTTAAGTTATACTCTGGAAAAACTATGTACGGTAATTCACTTACTGGATCTGTTAAATTCAATAATTCTACTCTAGTTCTTGTGGTCCCGAGGCCGTTATCTCTAAAAAATCATTTTGTTCCTCACTAGAACATTGATTATCATCTAAATTGTGCAATTCTTCAGAAAAAAAAATTTTTGTGTTGCCTCACAGAACTATTTTGATTCTGTGAGTGATATTGATTTTGTTGAGGCCTAAATGTGTTTGCCGTGGATACACTCATAGGTGTTGGTCTTTGAAACCGATGATTTTGACTGGGTCTGAAGACATTAGTACTATTTTTATTAAAATTTGTATTATTTTGCTCAGATGAAGCTCTTGACGTATTTGGTATATTTTGCAAATTACTATTTAATGGTTGATTTCTCTGTATAGAATTTACAGGATTAACTTGATTATAAAGATTTGGCTTTGATTGTTGTGAAAAATTTGAATTATTTTGATATTGATTCCTATTTTTATTTTGGTTATTTACGCCACTAAATCTATTTTTTGAAAAATTATTTTGACTTAAATATATTTGGAAATCATTTGTGAGAACACTTAAAGCTACATTTAAATTTTCCGGATTTTTGGTACGCATCAGTGTACCTAAAGATTCCTTTAGTCCTCTTAATAAAACTCTAAGAGCTAAATTCCTAAAATAACTACCTAATATTATTTGTTCATTACAATTAGAATGAGTCATTAGATGAGATATCTGTAAATTTAAAATGTCTTGTATTTTATTATAAAATTCGTAGGGAGATTCGTTACCCTGTTTTAAATCAGATAACTCTAAATTTAAAGTATAAATATCGCGTTTATCCGCGTATGTGTTCAATAACGCATCTTTAAGGTTTTCCCATGTTCTTATATTGCATGAGGAAATATTTATGGCGGCTTCGCCTTTAATTTTAGCTAGAATACTAGACATCAGATATTCATTCTGAAAGTCTTCCACATCTGCTGCATTATAAAATTTGTTAACTAACTTTTCTGATATTTCCAAAAATCTTGGAAGAAGTGCATTATCACCATAAAATTCTGGTATCATATCTAAGAATTCTTTCTTTAAAATTGGTATAGCCATTTTGTTAATGAAGAAAAAAATAAAAAAGAAAGAAAAAAAAATATGTTAAAAATTTTTTATAAAAAGATATTTTTCTATATATTTTTTTTTAATAATTTTTTGAGCTAGAACTTGATCAGAGTTTGAATCAGAATAATCAAAGTTTTCAAATTCAATTAATAGTAAAATTTTCTTTATACGACATTAAGCACTTACAGTAAAATCATCAACGTCTTCTCCATGGGCTCAGAAGTACAGGAACACTCCAATTTCCACTTGGGTCTTCTGGGTTCTTGAACTAGGAGAATCTTCGAGTCAAGCTACTACATTCACTTAACCAAGAGTTCAAACGTTGTTCACTCGAAATAGTCAATAAATCGTTAATACGAACCGACTGTTATTTGCACTAACACTTCGTTTGACTATCCTACTGACTGCGCCAATTATATAAAAACACCCTGTAAATGCCTTTTTAAAAATGAATTTATTAACTAAGACAACTTATCTAATCGGATACAAGTTCTAAACTAATAAGTTTACATGAGAATTAATTTAATGAAGAATTAAGTAAAGGAACAACTCAGCATTTTATTATTATACAACTACAACTAAAAATAATGATGACTATGCTAAATAAGGTTCTACACCTAGGACATAGGCGTAGGTGACATTTATATATAAAAACAATGTAGTGCTATGCTTCGGCTATGCGTTATAATTTGTAAAAGTTATGGACAATATCTCTATTCTGGTCAAGCATATACCTCTTGAAAATTCTCTTCATAAGGTTAACATTGTTTATTGTACGTATATACATCTTGTACACTTCAGGTAAGTAGTTGAATATGTGTGCTGTCCAATGTCTTTTTTTTGTTATAGTGACTTGTGCGTTACCTTTAGATTTATTCCTGGTGTTATAATTATATTCAAAATTTTTAAGAATATTTTTATTTTTGTAAATGGATAGTATAATCTTATACATGTATAATTGTCGTACATCAAGCACTAGTGAATCTTTGAATAAATAGTTTGACGGATAATCTATTTTATTGTAGTACATTATTTTGAGTATTTTCTTCTGCAATATTTCCATTTTTTTAGGTGAGTATCAAGTAAACCACCCCAACTGAGGATGGCATATTGCAGTCGAGATTGTACTAAAGCATAGCATATGGTTTGAAGGTGAGTTGCGTCTAGAATAGATTTTGAATATTTGAATTTATGTAACATATATCTGAGTGTTTTCGAGACATGACTAATATGTATATCCCATCGCAGGTGGTGATCTATGATCACACCCAGATACTCGATATGACTTGCTCTAGTGATTTTCATAATTTTTCCGTGGTTGGTAATTAGCAGTTCGTCATAATTTGGCAATCGGTTTTCATAGCTTGCGAATGGCAAGAAGTGTGTTTTCTCGAAATTAATTGTTAGTGATTTGTGATCAAACCAATCTTTAAGTATGTTAATTTGATCCTCCACTTTTATTTTCAGGGTTTCCCAGTCTTCGGCTTTAAATAGTATGGTCGTGTCATCAGCGAAACTAATGATGGAGCCATCGCAAGTCAGAGCACATTATTGATTTTTACAGCTTGCTTTCTGCCGTTCATGTAGCTTTTTAATAGTTTTTGTGTATTACCTCTTATACGTCAGTAACTTAGGGCCTCTAATAACTGGATATGGTCTATAGCAGGGGTCCTCACTAGGATCTTTTACTGAGCCATTATGCTGATAGTAAATTTTTGTGAGAGCCGCAACTTCTACTTAAATTTAAAATGTCTTTTTCGCCATTTGGTAAAAACTGAAAGATTTAAATTTTAATCATTAATTAATTAACCTGAAATTAAACAGAAATGTTTTTAATAACTTTGCAATATATTACAACTGTCATTTTTTAACTTATAGTTTTTTTACTAGTAAAATTTATTTTTATTTTATTTTTTTAAATTATATTAAATTTAAATTAAACTAATACTTTTTGACGTTTTTTTACTGTGGGCACTATGGTAAAATAGGTAAATTATAAACATTAAAAATAAAGAATATATTATTATGTTTATTGCATTCAATAAAATCCAGAAATATACATAATAGAAAAGTAAAGAGCAAGTTTTTTTATTTGTCAATTATAAAACACTTATGTCTTTGAGGTGGATGGCCGGAATCTCTTGGCGTTCTGTAAAATGGCTTCAATGTTAGCAGGTTGTGAGGTAGCCGTAATTCTTAAAATGTTGTCAACATTCTCATTGGTAAGCCTGGATCTGTACTTGTTTTTTATGAACTTTAACTTGCTGAACGTAGATTCACACACATATGTTGATGCAAAAATACACAACAGTTTTTGTGCACAGTCAACTAAGTTAGGAAATTTTTCCCCTTCCAACACTTTCCAAAACTCAAAATAACTTTTATCCTTCTTTCTATCCTCAAACATGGTTTTCAGCTCTGTATCTTGCTGAAGATCAATTAGCTCGTTTTTCAAGTCTCTGGCTTCGTATCCAAAAATAGCGAGTTTTGCAACATTAGCAGTTGTTAATGTCCATGGATTCTCTATTAAACGAAATGGCTCTTGATACATCCTGAAGTCACTAAACCTCTCAGACATTTCGTTTTTCAGATCGGTAAGGAGTTTTATCAAAGCAGAAACATCTTTCCTTTCATCAGGGTTTTCTTCAAAAAGAGATTGAACAGAAGAAAAACTAGAAAAATCATTGTTTGATAGTTCTTCAATGTACATACTGAATTTTTCTTCTTGAGAAAACACAATACTCATCATTTTCGTAACAATTTTGTTCTGATCTCCTTGCAATCGGGTCAGTGTTTCATTGACAATGGCCATTGTATCAGTAAGGAACGCTACTTTCAACCACCAACCAAAGTCATAAACTTCAGGGTACTGTTTTTTCTTAGTATCCAAAAATAGAGTGATCTCATGACGAATTTTGAAGAATCGTTCCAAAACTTTACCTTTGCTTAACCACCTCACTTCTGTATGGTAAAGTACATCTCCGTATTGAGATATGAGTTCTTTCAAAAACTCCTGAAACATTCTGTGGTTCAATTCATTTGACCTTATAAAGTTCACAATATTTACAACTACTTTCATAACATATTTGAAGTTTTCATAAAACTTTACTGCTAAACTTTCTTGGTGAATGATGCAGTGAACACTGATTATATTTTCATTTTCCAAATGGTTCTTCAACAATTTAACGAACCCGATATTTCGCCCTGTCATTGATGGGCAACCATCTGTGCACACTGAAAAAAGTTTTTTCGAGTCAATGCTACATTCATTAAAAAATTTAACTACTGCGTCAAAATAATCAACACCTCGAGTTTGACCACTCATAGGAACTGTGCCCGATAGATCTTCTTTAACATCACCATCTTTAGTTACATATTTAACGAACAAGAGCAATTGGGATATTGATGTTATATCAGTCGATGAGTCAAGTGCTAGGCTAAAACACTTGCTTTGTCGCAGTTCATCAGTAAGATTAAGTAAAATATTTGCAGCTAAATCTTGTGATCGTCTCATACACGTTGAATCAGACAGCTGGAGTTTCGAAACCTCGTCTAGTATTTGCTTACCGATAGGTAAATGCGAGAACAATGTTTTACAAACTGTAATAACACATTCTTTTACTATTTCCGCATCTGAAAATGGCTTCATCTTACGGGCTAAAATTTCAGTTACAAGATATGCTTTGGTAGTAAGCTCATTCTTGTTCATAGCACTAAAAAGTGTGTTTCGTTCACAAACAATAGCTTTTTTCAAAGATTGTAATTTTTCCTCTCTGAGTTTAGACTTTTTTGGAAACTTTTCTTCAAATTGTGAATGAACTGTAGTGTGGTGTCTTTGCAAGTTGTAACGTTTATTTCCCGATACCACATCACGACATATTAAACATAAAGCTGTTCCTTCTTTCTTACCTTTCGTAAAAAAGAATTCTTTCTCCCACTCATTTTGAAAGTCGCGGTTTTCTTCCTCAAGTTTCCTTTTCTTTCCTTTTGAAAACAGTCCCGCCATATTTAGTAATAATGTTCAACAGTAACTGAAGCGATGAAAACTTTCGAGAATTCACTAATCTACAACACTCGAAATAAGGTAATATTTACTGAGCAGCTTGTACGTGCCAAATACAATGAACGACAAAGCAGAAAACAGACGGTCAGGTCAGACAACGCCCACACGTGGTCGCCTGTGTTTCTCCGTAACGATTCGGAACTGTTCGGGAAGTTGCGCGGAAATAATTGCAAGTTACGAGGGCCGCACAAAATATTGCCGAGGGCCGCGTAATGAGTATCTCTGGTCTATAATGTCAAATGCCTTAGCTGGATCTAAGAATACACATATTGCTGGTCGTCTGTTGTCTACATGTTCATATATTTCGCTTGTTAGAGCAGTTATCGCGTTTGTTGACAAACCTTGCCTGAATCCATATTGCTTGCTAGATATCAAATTGTACTTGTCAATAAATGTCATCAGTCTAGATTTAAGTAGTTTCTCGAATATTTTGTTGAAGCTTGTTAGTAGTGAGATCGGTCTGCAATTATTGACTATTTCAGGATCTCCTTTTTTCAAAATAGACGTTACTATGGATTTCTTACACGCGTTAGGACATTGACATGTTTGAAATATGTTATTTATCAGAAATGTTAGTAATGGTGTTATTTCTTTTGATATTTCCTTGAGATGTTGTTAGATGGCTTGGGAATTACGGTAGGAGGTTTATTTATTTTATCAGCATAGTTTTTACCTATATTCGCAAAGAATGAATTAAATAGGTTTGCCTTTGTTTCATCATCTTTTATTTTTGTTCCGTCATCACATAATATTTCTTTTATTGAGGTGTCTTTCTCTGGAGCGTTAATTTCTTCCCCGATTTTCCATAATTGTTTTGAGCTATTTTTACTATTTTTAATTTCATTTTGGTGGTAGTTCTGTTTGGCAATTTTTGTTAGTCGGTTTGTATGGGCTCTATAATCGAGATAGTTTTTCTTTTTCAATACTTATATTTTGAGGATTTTCTTTGTATTCGTGATATAATGAATTTTTATGGTTTATGGATATTACAAGTCCTTCCGTGATCCATTTTTTTCTTCTGTTGTCTGTTTTCCGTAGTTTTACCGTATTTGTATTTTTTTATCATTCTACTGCTTATTTCAGTTAAGTAATTCGCTTGTTCATCGGTATTTTCTAGGCTATAGTATGATGACCAATCTTATTCTTTGATATTTTCTCTAAGGGTTTTATAATTCACATAATTCTTTGTTCTAATATTCTCATTTGACCGTATTTCCTGTTCTAGCGGAGTTCCTAGTATGGTTCATCTGTGATCCGTTATACCTGTATCATAAATCTGCACTTTTTCCACTGATGATCTACTCATTGTAAGGTTTTGAGGAGTACGAAGAATGATATCAGGATGTCGCTGAAAAAATCTTTCATACCACTTTCGTCCTGGACATTCATTTTATGGACAATATACCGGGTGTCCCAAATTATCGTATACATACAATATCTCGCTTATTTGACAAGATAATTTAAAAATTAAAAAACTGTTTTGAATGGTATTAAAGTCCCCTCATAATGACTTATGAAAAAACTTGATTGAATTTGACAGGCTTGTGCACCCACCTATCACTTTTTATTTTAAAATGGTACCCCCTGTATATTGTCATCAAAAATTGCGTGTTATTCTATTAGGAATACAACGATACAACATACTTGTACTTATTTTTTATTATTAACCACAAAAAATGAGCATTTTAGACTTATAAGTATTACCTAATTATCCCTATAAAAATTATGTTGCCTCCGCTGATGGTTATAAAAATGTCGAAAAGAAGTAGATTAATTTTTTGTTGTCAAAAACCGATGCCTCTGTCAAAAAAAAAACTTCAAATACTTATTGTTAAATAGTACCTGAAGTCATTAACCTGAAGTCGATTAACTACACTGTTTAACAATAAGTATTTGAAGTTTTTTTTTGACAGAGGCATCGGTTTTTGACAACAAAAAATTAATCTACTTCTTTTCGACATTTTTATAACCATCAGCGGAGGCAACATAATTTTTATAGGGATAATCAGGTAATACTTATAAGTCTAAAATGCTCATTTTTTGTGGTTAATAATAAAAAATAAGTACAAGTATGTTGTATCGTTGTATTCCTAATAGAATAACACGCAATTTTTGATGACAATATACAGGGGGTACCATTTTAAAATAAAAAGTGATAGGTGGGTGCACAAGCCTGTCAAATTCAATCAAGTTTTTTCATAAGTCATTATGAGGGGACTTTAATACCATTCAAAACAGTTTTTTAATTTTTAAATTATCTTGTCAAATAAGCGAGATATTGTATGTATACGATAATTTGGGACACCCGGTATATTGTGACGAACAGAAGTATTGGACCGATATCTTAAAAGTATCCAATTATAAATAAATATAAATTTCAAAGTAATTTCAACCTACACACTGTATACATAATTATATGAATCAAAAATTAATATTTTACAAGTTTAACCTTACAACAATTTAGGTCAATTTTTGAAATTTTAAATAATTTGACAATTCAAAAAGTAAATTTAGAAGTATGAACATTCAACATTAGTTTTAAAAAACATTAAGGGAAGTTATAAAAGGTTATTTAAACATAAGAATTACAACCATATCTATTTTGAACAAGGATTTAGAGACATGTAGTATGGAATGTAAATGAAATCATGCTGAAGTATCAGTACATCTTCTATATGAACAGAGAATATGTTACGAACCAAATAGAAAGACATAATAGTTGTCATACTATGTAAAATGAATGTAAGAATGATAGTATAAGGTAATTTAGATTCTATATTGAGTGAAAAATGTTTAATTATTAAGAAATTGTAAATGGAAAAAGTGACAGGTAGTGGATTTTTAAATGCTTATATCATCAGTAATATGAAACTTGAAGAACCCAAATTTGGTCAAAAATTAAATTTAATTATGGTTTTTAATTTAATATATACAGAGAGAATGCATCTCAAGATTTTAAGAATATTTAATTGCCAATGATATTTATAATATCGAGAAACGTCAAAAATTTTAATCATTCATCATTATAAAGTTACATATGAAAGTTTTTTCCTATATGAAACTATAGGGAACTTTCATTTAGTCGATATTAAACCTCTAAAGCGACCAGACGTGTTCCTGAGTTGAGGAAAACAATTGCCGACTCCTTTTGTTGATTTTTCTGGAAGTGTGAACGAGATAACCTAATTCTGCGGGTTTACATATAACTCGTAGTTGGATTCCAAGAAGTTCTGTGAGTACTCGATACTTAAAATTGACTACCACTATTTTCTGGATGAGCCAAAAATAATTTATGTACATTTACAAACCTGTCTAATTTTTCTTGCAAGATCCATAAATTTTTTGATAACATATCTGTAAAGAAATTAACGATTTAAACTTAACTCAAATATTTAAAACTAGCTAATTTAATAATAATTAAAAATAAGAATAATTACCTTGAAACGTTTCAAAGAAGAGATATTATCCGAACTGAATTTTTTTTCCATTAAGAACCAAACCCTTACCAAACCGAATAACATAACCTAACATTATAAAACCATAAAACTATTCATCCTTCATAGTTCATACATACACAGATCTCGGATAGTATCATCTGTCACAAAATAAATTAAAAAGGCCAAAATATTTAACGATAGTTTATTAATTTATCTACGTATACATTTTTTCTTTGTTATAATTTGATGTCACATTCTCATTTGAAAAGTAATATAGTCTAATATTGTATATGATTCATAAATCTATTTGTGTCATTTCTATTTGGTGAGAACTTTTCTTTAGCTACCATAAAATAATAGATGGGAGCAGTTGCCTGCGGAACATTTTAGGATTGTTATGGTAGGTGTTAAATATTAATGGTGGATCTTTAAATTTACGAACGACCGCTTGAGATATAAAGAATAAGAGTCTTATGCTATAAAAAATTTTTTAAAATACACTTTAGGCGCACCAATAATATAAACAGTTAAAATCAAATTGATTAACACTTCATAAAAAAGTAATAATAGAAATCATCAATATAAAAAAAAAATTAACACCACCGTACAGTACAATATATATATAGAAATTATTTTTTACTATTATACCAACATCCTTGGACTTACTTCGGTAAAGTGAGTTGTCTATTTATTGAATACATTAATAATAGTATATTACGTAACGTGTGTGGTAAGAAGCATTTTACGCACGAATGGAAAAGTAATTTCGTGAGTGCGTAAAATGCTCTACAACACCAGTTACGTACTATACTTTACCTACGACCCACTTCTACATGTATTTATACTCTTATTATTGATAATATTTGAACAACATCAACAATATTTCTGCGATTTCCATGATAATATTAAATCCATCCCACTTTCACTCGACATTTTTTAATTAAATAAAGCTTTCCACAAAATACATAAACCAGTTATAAGTTATAAGGATAATGAAAAAGTGTTTTAAAAGTTTCTTGACAGTTCTTACGCAAATCGCTATTGCAGCCTATACCTAAGTTTGATGTTTTGACGGCTTATGTCAGATTTTTGAATAAAATGGCGACGTCTATTGACAGTTGCTAAGATGTTGCTAGGGAAGCCGTGCGATTTACTTTACAGCTGTGCGTTTTTTTTACCGTGCGTGATAGACGTCATTACATTAGCGCCGACTGTGTGTTATTGACTGATTACAAGGGGGGTCGTAGGTAAAGAATATTATAATATGGTGGGATGTTGCATACGTAATAAAGTAAATATACCTGCATGTGTTTTATAAATTGTATATTATGAAGTATTGTAGAATATTTTATGTTCAAAGGCAATGGTATGATAAAATAAAACTTTTTTAAATGTTTGATTATTGCGAAAGTTATTAAATTCTTATCACTTAATTAAGAAGCAGGAGAATTAAATAAATAATTCGAAGTTAACGATAACGATATAGGAAATATTTAGGTAACTTAGTATACAGGGTGATTCATAACTATTGGGACATAGGCTAAGAGTAGATTGTTTGGACCAAAATATGGCGATAATATCAAATACCTATATGTACATCAATAAAATATTGTTGTGGAAAAAGATAAAGGACATTAAAGTTGAATTATTTTTTGTTTTTTGCTCATAATTCCACTGTATATTTATCGATTTTTATCAAGATCGCCGCAGAGGCGTAATTTTATACAGGCAATATTATTTTGAGTATTATTTGACATTTTATCACAGGGCAGTCTCGTGAAGGATTTCGGATGATGAATTGAACTGGTAACTTTTTTTGACGAAACTTTTTAGTGATTTTTATTAGAAAATATGACATGAACATCATTTCTACGTAATATTGGTACTCTTATTGTTCAAACACAATATTTTCTGTTGACTGTTGAAGTAGTAAAACATGAATGTTAGAGTTCGGGCCGGTCCTGGTGCGCATTGGTATGGCAATTAACGGTGATGATAAATAAAATGACGAATATGTTACGTGCTGTTGTTTGAAATATTATTTTCTTGAAATATATAGCAGTTGAAATAAATTCTTTGTTTAATGCACATCATTCCCTAACATGAATATGGACAGGTAGGTGTAGATATGTTGTTGAAAAACACACAGAGGTACCTAAATAGGTAATGTAACGTTTATTTTAATTTATATTTACAACTAATTAATTTATATTTACAAATTTATATGTACGGTCCTTAATTTACTAATTTATATTTAACACTTAACTAGGTTAGGTTAGGTTTGTGGTGAGTGGGTCAATAAGGCCCTCCACTGCGACTCACAAGAGTCTATTGTAGCTCACGCCTATTCAAATTTCACTTCACACTTAACTAACTAACTACACTAATTTATATGAACGTCACTGATTAACACTTTATTGATCGGTTTGTCTTTGGTATAAGCACTACAGTGTCCATCTATGCGACTACGTCTCAACTAACTGTTCACTGTTAACTGTTCTCTGTTCGGCGATACTCATATTTATATGGCATAAAGGTAGGTTTCTGGAATGTTCTAGTCTTTCTGGTGGATGCGTTAGATTTCTCTAGATAAGTGGAAGGGGCAAGAGGTTGGCGGACTCGAAGTCTCTGGAACGTGATCGGCTAGTGCCCTGAGAAGAGACGCAGGGCTGAGGGGACGCAGGGCAGGTAATCTAGATAATTCTCGATTTCACAGAGCTCACATGGTCAATAGTCCATAGTCGTCTCGTACGGGAATTTCGCTGGGGCAGTCGCGTAACATTGCCCCCTCCTTAAGAGACAGTTTTTCCTGGAACTAACTAAGAAACTGAGACGAGATGACTGTATCGGCAACTGGTTCCCTTGTTACATTTTCCAGTTGCATGGAAGTAACATGCAACCGTCTTCTCCGTTGACTGTGCCTCCTGAGAATGTCCGCAGACAAGTACCTGCACTTCGGTGTCTCGGAAGATTACTTCTACCATGTTAAGGATTATTCGCCAATCTAAATGCCTACATTCAATCTTGGGCATGGCTAGCCTATGAACGTTTAGTTCAAGCACATGCTCTCTCAAGTTAAGTAAAGCTTCCCAGATATTCTCGTACGTTGGTCTTTCGTCGAAGGTGTTTCTCGTCACTAGGTGGACATTGTAACGGGTGCCATCTTGCCTAACCTAACCTAACTTAACCTAGCCTATGAACGTTTAGTTCAAGCACATGCTCTCTCAAGTTTAGTAAAGCTTCCCAGATATTCTCGTACGTTGGTCTTTCGTCGAAGGTGTTTCTCGTCACTAGGTGGACATTGTAACGGGTGCCATCTTGTACCTTCAAAGCTTTACCTGGTACTGGTAACTGGTTTTCCAAACTTCGTGCGCCACTCTTCTTTATTAACAGAGATGGCAATCCACGCGCATCGGTTATGCTGGCAGGGATGTTTATTGCCAGTGAGTATTCCTCCGGCACGGTGAGCAGATCTTGTCGTTTCTCCGTGGTGACGCCGTATCTTGCTTTTCCGGTACCACCCTAAGCACCCATGAACTCTACAAAAGCAGGATCGGCTACTTCTTGGAGTTGTCTTATTTCCTCATCGTAGTCACCCTCGATTGGCGCTAATCGATTACGGTGTACCACCTTTGGCTTTCCGTTTGGGATCTTGGTGATGCGATAAATGACGTCGTTGATTCTTTTATTTACAAGGTACGGACCGTCCCAAGCTTTCTGCAACTTTGGAGAAAAACCCTTTTGTCTTCTTGGGTTATGCAGCCAGACTTTGTCTCCTTCGTGGAAACCTCCTTCTGTAGCTTGCGTATCGCACCTTCTCTTCATCCTATCGCTAGCGATCTGGAGATTCGATCGAACCAACTCGTGTATGTCGTCCATTCGTTTTCTCAGCTGTGTTACGTAATCTTCACCAGCTATGTCTTCTCCGGGTCGGCATCCAAATTCAAGGTCGCAGGGTAATCTCATTTCGCGTCCGAACAGAACTTTTGCTGGTGTTTGGCCGGTAGACTCATTGATAGCGGATCTGTAGGCCATCGCAAATAGCGAGAGATACTGGTCCCAATCTCGCTGATGGTTAGATACTACTTTGGACAAGTATTTGCCAAGAGTTCTGTTCATTCGCTCAACCATTCCGTCCGACTGTGGATGTAGAGCAGTGGTTCTCGTCTTCTTCATGCCGAGCTTATCACAAACTTCCTGAAACAGCTGGCTTTCGAAGTTTCTGCCCTGGTCGCTGTGTATTTCCAGAGGCACTTCATATCGGCAAATGAACTCCTTAACAAGCACATCGGCAACAGTTGCGGCTTCTTGGTTTGGAATGGCATACGCTTCGACCCATTTTGTGGAATAGTCCATCACCACCAAAATGTACCTGCTGCCATCTGCTGTCGGTGGAAACGGTCCGGCAATATCCAGGGCAATGCGTTCAAAAGGGCTTCCGACATTGTACTGCTTCATAGGAGCCTTTCTTCTCCCGTGCGGTCCATTGGCCGTGGCACAGGTAGTGCATTTCTTACACCAGTCCTTAACATCTTCGGAACTGTGCATCCAGTAAAACCGTTCTCGTACTCTCTGGAGGGTCTCCTTCACACCTAGATGTCCTCCTGATGGACTGTCCTGTAATTTCTGCAGTACTGTTACTACCCTTGATCTTGGAATCACCAACTGTCTTCTACTTCCGGAACCATCATCGTTCTCGATAACTCGCTGTAGCAAACCGTTTTCCAAAACCAGCGAGTCCCACTGGGCCCAATACGATTTCATCGTTGGCAAGTATCTTGAAATCTCCTGCCAAGTAGGTCGACAGTTTTCCTCTTTTCAATGTCGGATTTTCTTCAAGTCGGGATCGTTCTCTTGTGCCTCTTCCAGCTTTTCCGGTGTCCATTCGTCGCTGGTCACCGTGGTTTTTCGAATCGCAGCTTCCTTAGCTTCTGTTTTACTGCAATGGGAGCATTCTGCAGGACATGGTCTTCTTGATAGGGTGTCTGCATTTCGGTGGCTTATTCCGGCTCTATGCTCAATAGTGAAATTATATTCTTGGAGCCGCTCTATCCATCTGGCGATTTGTCCTTCAGGGTTCTTAAATTGCATAAGCCACTTAAGTGTTGCATGATCGGTTCTTATCACAAATTTCTTCCCATACAGATACTGATAGAAGTGCTCCACGGACTTCACTACTGCCAGGAGCTCTCTTCTTGTGACGCAGTAGTTTTGTTCTGGTTTGGAAAGGACTTTGCTAAAATATCCCAGAACTTTCTCTTGTCCTCCTTGAACCTGTGATAGCACTCCTCCAATTCCAACATTGCTAGCATCAGTATCTAATATGAATTCTCCATCTGGTAGTGGATAGCCAAGTACAGGTGCAGTAGTCAAATGCTTCTTCAAGGTTTCGAACGAAGTTTGGCAATCTTCGTCCAAGCGAAACTCCCTTGCTTCCTCTGTAAGTCGTGTCAAAGGCTTGGCGATATCTGCAAACTTCTTTATAAATCGCCTGTAATATGTACAGAGTCCAAGGAAGCTTCTAACTTGGTGCTTGTCGGTAGGTCTTGGCCACTTTCGTACAGCAGCAACTTTTTCTTCGTCTACAGCTACACCATACTTGCTGACTACATGGCCTAGGTAACTGACTTTGTTTTGAAATAGTTGACATTTCTTGGAATTGAGCATCAGTTGGGCAGCTTGTAACCTTTTGAAGACATCTTCCAAATTCTTTCGATGTTCTTCGGATGTCCTTCCTGAGACTATGATGTCATCAAGGTACACTAAGCAGGTCTTCCAGGACAACCCTCGCAATACGTTTTCCATCAGTCTTTCGAACGTTGCGGGAGCATTGCACAGCCCAAATGGCATAACGGTGAAATGCCATAGTCCAGATCCGGTGGTAAACGCTGTCTTTTCTTTATCGGCTGGATCCATTTCTACCTGCCAATATCCAGACTTCAAGTCCAAGGTAGAAAACAACTTGCTACCGACCAGCGTATCCAGAGTGTCGTCGATTCTTGGCAGCGGATAACTATATTTCTTGGTAACATTGTTCAACTGCCGGTAGTTCACGCAGAACCTCGTGGTTCCATCCTTCTTCTTTACCAGAACTACCGGAGAGACCCAAGGACTGGTAGAAGGTTCTATTACCTTTTCCTCTTCCATCTCGCGAACAATTCTCTCCGCTTCCTCTCTTTTAATCTTTTCTTCTACGGTAGAAATATCAGTTTTCATGGCCGTCATTTTATTTTCTATGTCCGCCGAAAGTTTATTTTCCATGTACTACATTTTATTTTCTATATCCGCCATTTTATTTTCTATATCTGCCGAAAGTTTACTTCCCATGCATGAAATTTCGTTTTTCATATCCGTCATTTCGTTTTTTATATCTTTCGAAATTTCGTTTTTCATGTCAGACATTTCTTTTTTGATGGAGGAGGTTATAGAGGCTGACGCTTCGTCGGTGAATTTAAACGTTTCCGGGTCCAATCCATTATGAATCATAGCATTCTTCAATCGATCTACTAACACCGACTTGGTCCCACTTGTGTCCAATTCGTAATCCTCCAACTCTCTTCGAAGTTCTGGAACTTTTAATTCACAAAGTTTCTTTGCCATCTTCCTGTATATTTATTTTTTAATCCCACTTCTGACACCAATGTAACGTTTATTTTAATTTATATTCACAACTAATTAATTTATATTTACAAATTTATATGTACGGTCCTTAATTTACTAATTTATATTAAACACTTAACTAACTAACTACACTAATTTATATGAACGTCACTGATTAACACTTTATTGATCGGTTTGTCTTTTGTATAAGCACTACAGTGTCCATCTATGCGACTACGTCTCAACTAACTGTTCACTGTTAACTGTTCTCTGTTCGGCGATACTCATATTTATATGGCATAAAGGTAGGTTTCTGGAATGTTCTAGTCTTTCTGGTGGATGCGTTGTTTAAACTCTTTATCTTTGCTTTGGCTTATATTGTCTTGGTAATTAGCCATGGTTGAGATATCTGGGTTGTTTATATCTTTGGTCTTTAGAACCCTTGGTTTTATTTTTTTTTTATTTCAGGCAAACTGCGAATGTCGCTTCATAAATCCGTTGAACAAACTCTGACCCGGCCTTCCATCGGTGAACGGTGTTTTCAATTTTTCTTCTCTTACAATTTTTTGCACTGTGTCGAGTAATACTTTCTTTTTTAATGGAGATCCGGATTTGGCTAGATTTTCAATCCATGTTACCAAATTTTGTTCAATTTCCTTGGGTAACACAGGATCTGGTCCCATCTGTTGATTGACATCTCTTACTTTTCCTCTGATACGGTCCTGCACCGTGGATTTCGGAACCCCATACAGCCTGCATATTTCACGTAATTTAGTCCCTTTTCGAATGGCTTCGACTGCATTTTTTAACGAATCTTCATCGTCTTGATGAAATTTTCTCTTTACAGGTGGTTTCATGTCTGAAAGTGACAAAGAATACAAAAAATTGATAAAAGTTGCTTGTCAAACATCTCGAAAAAATTCTTAGTTCCGACCTTTTGAACATACAAAATTTCACATTGACTAGTGGTCGGACAAATTTGATTATCCTTAATTCGTTGTTGTAGTAAGCTTTTGCTGTCCGTCCACTGAATATAACATAAAATAAATGGCTCTTTATAATATAAGAAAAAAAGATAAACGGAATTTTAGTTACTAAGCCAGAAAAAGATAAATATAGAAGACCCTCAAATTTCTAGTAGTCGGACACCTGTCCGACCACTAGCCTTACCACCAAATTATATTTCAGTGTGCCGGACATACAAATTTAACCTCAAAATATTTTAAAATGTTCTGTTTTACTATTTATTATGCAAATTTAGAACTTATTTAATATATCTAACATTTGTACATCCCCCTAACTAAAAGAGTATACAATTAAACTTACCTTAAAACTGTTTCACATCAATCTTTAACAAGCAAAAAACTGAAGGTCACAAACATGCGGTTACTTTGGCGCGCTTTAACGTTTTCAAGATGACAACTGCATAAATGAAAATTACATACAGTCGTGTAAAAAGGTTGGTAGAATTGGATTTAAAATTATTTAAGGCTCCGTTATTAGCCACCACGGTAAAATAATGAACCTTAGCTTCTACTGAAAACCACAAGATGGGGAGAGGATGTTGTTTTATCCCAAGTAAGTGGTTAATGGTTGATTACTATTATAATCTTGAATAAATACTTGTTCAACCATGTACCGGACAAATAAACACGTGTCGTTCCCCACTTCCCATGCCAGTTTGTATCATTCGATACAATACCGAGTGATAAATTTATCGAGATGTTATAGTTTTCGATATAATTTATATTTCCTATCAGATCTGTTAACCAGAGCGGTGCCAGAGATAACGATGCAACGAGGGTAAATATTACCTGATTTGTTGTTGATATTTACGTTCTTGTTTATATACACAAAAGTATATTAGACAATGACAAAAGTGAAAATCTGACGGAAACGCTATTAGCAAATGCTTGAAATTGTGTTGTGACATTTAAGTTTATATTGGATTATTTTATGTTTTTACAGTTTATTTTTGTATTTTCTAAGTAGCCTTGTATATTTTCTAAATAAATGATTAAGAAACATTTTTTTTCCGCAAACGTCAAAAAAAGTAGACATTATCAACGTCAATTCATGATGTTAAAGTATGATTTCACAGACGCCACTTTTTTGTACGGCCGTGAGCGGACAAAAAAGTACTTTTTTGTACGCTGACGACCGTACAAAAAAGTAGAATGTCAACAACGTCGGGCGGTGTACAGTTGGGTTCTCAATCCAACATAATATAATCTAAAAGAAAATTTCAGTACACTTTACGACAATAAACGAAATTTAGATGCCCAAGTACTTACCAAAAATGCACAGTCCAATTGTTGCTTTAAATCACTTACAATATTTCTGACATTATAAAATATTATTGAGCTGTCAAATTTGTTTTGACTTGGCAATACAAAATCAGTAACCACGGAAATGTAGTGCGCAGTTTTATAATTATTATTCTTTGAATTTATCAACTTCGTTGCAACCGTTTTGAATTTTTATTCAAATATTAATTAGTCTGGATGCTGTTCGCGGAAAAAATAGCATGTTTCATTCGGAGTAAAAGCACTTTTTGTGGCTCGTCTGAAATTGTCGGCCTCACTAACGTTCGGCCATCAAACATTCAGACTCGCCACAAAAAGTTATACTTTTACTCCTAATAAAACAATATACTATTTTAAATCTAGCGATTAGGTAGGTACTACTATACCACCTTGGCAAGTTTTCACAAAGAACGTGCCATTGAATGTGAATGTTTTTTATTTAAATTCTAACAATAAAATTTTTTTCTACTAGCGTGCAGACAGTAAATTTGTTAAGTTTTTGTGTAGTATACTGTTATTTGAACATTTAAAATATATATGTGTATGATTGTAGTTTACCAAATAACTGAGAAATTTATAAATTTATTATAATTCTGATATAATTTTTAATAAAAAAAAAATAAAGGTATTTAAATAATTTTTTAATGGCCCTGGTTAAGCCTCGTCAAATGAATGACAAATAATAATAATTAATTTGTTGATATGTATTTAACAATAAATGTTCCTTAATTTAAGCTAACTTTTGGGATATTTTGCGCATGCCTTTGAAAAAAATACTGTTCCTAACATATGTGTAAAGTGACTTCCGCACGAGATTGCTATATATTTAGCGTGCAATAGCGTGCGGAAAAGTATCACTTTCCGCTCTAACTACTATTGTAAGTACTGATCTGAAGTAAATTGCTGGCGGCCGGCAACTAGCTTATGGGTGGCCGACTACTACAAAAAATGCATTTTTAAAATAAAAATTAACAAAGAGTTTTCTCTTAATTGTAATATTTTTTCTATTAGTACATAAATAGTCACATAGTTGTGCTTTCTTACTATCTCAGAACATCCTAACTTGGAAAACATCTGGGCAACTTATTATCTAATTTGAATGTCCTATAAAATAGCCGACTACTAGCCATGTGACCCTGTTTATTATAAAATTTGTATCTCTATTATTTTCCCGTCTGTATAATAAAATAATATTTCGATTATTTTTTGTATATAAATATTGTATGACGCTTTTTTTCCTCCATGTATACATCATATTTGTTTTACGTTTTAAAAACCACAGGCAATTCTATCCCAAGGATATTTATCTGATAGCCTTGACTCTATCCTATGGAACGAAAATAAGAACACAGTTGCCAGCTACTACCAAAATTATTTACCAGACAAATCCTTTAATTTTAATGAAACCTCCAAGAACAAACAACATTCAATTGAATAAATCAATATGAATAAATGAAATCACATCTAACTTGGCTTATTGTGATTTATTATTGTAAAGAGAAGATAAAATGCGAGATCTTTGATTGTCAATATGAAAAACGCTTTGAGGCGTTCGTGTATAACAATACATTCTCTATTAAAAGTTAACATTATTGCATTACACACGTTGTACCAGTTTACATTAATTATTTATATTATCGAGAGTACGAAATCTGATACAAATATACCTACTCTGGCAACACTGGATTGGAAATTTAGAGTCTCATATCGATATAATATATACCTATCACTCGAATGATACTGATTCAGTCAGCGCCCTCTGATGCCAAATCGGTTGAACCAAATAAGACAGAATTTTTGGCTACCATATTTGAATTATGGCGCTAATTACGCCGCTTTTATTTCATTCAGTTCTAGATAAAATAACAATATTTTTGCTGCATTGTCACATATTTGTCTATAAAATAATGTTATGAAGGGTGTATCAGAGTCAAGGTTGCCAACTTTTCCAGCCGCCATAACCGGACAACAAATTTAATCTGGTCATACTTGGTCAAAATCGAAAAAAAAAGAACATTAAGTCTAATTAAGAGTTTTATTCAGAAAACATACAGATATCAGCAGCTATGTAAAAACAAAAAATAGGCGGAATTGTTGGTGATGTTCAACTACCTATTCAGAGTTAGAAGAATTTCTAGGAACAGATGTGGGAACATTATTTTTTCTCAAAATCATACTTGGTCTCGCTTTTCACATTTTTCACAAGTGATTTTCCTGCATCTGTTCTTAGAAATGTTTCAAACTCTGAACGGGTGAAATTATAGTTGAACATTACCATCAATTCTGCCTTCACCATGTCGACCTTAAGACGATTTCTTTCGTCCTGCCAAATATTTTTCATCACGCTAAAAATGCGTTCTACAAACGCATTTGACGGTGGAACCGCAAATATTGACTGTGCTATTCTCAGAAGATTTGGGGCTTTAGTTTTTTTGAAAAATGCAACCCACAATAAATCAGCTCGCTTTGGATTTGTTTCCTGACTCTGACTCCGTTGGTCCGTGCTATTACTAGTACTTGGTCCAGGTTCCACAGTTTTTTGGTTGTTTTTTAGCTCCTGAACTACTGTATTCAGCATACAAATTTCTGAGAATAGTTGGTCGCCATCAAATTTAACACCTAGCTTCTCCGCAACCGTGACTACGTCCGTGAATTCCAGCTCTCCGTTCAAATTGAATGGAGTACACAGTTTATAAAAAGAAGTGTCGCTGAAGTCAAACCACTTCGTCAAATATTGTAATACTCGATCATACACATTTTGCGCGTCATTTGTAAACTTGATGCGATCTCCGGGCGAAATTTTCGACAGTGATTGCTGTATCTTGAATCCGTAGAATTGTTTTTCTTTTCTGGCGGCGATTTCACTTCGTAAGTTTTCGAAGATCGTATACACTTCTGTTATTTGGACATAGTTACTTTGTACGATATTTATGTACTTGGTTATGAGTCCCATTATGTTGTGCACAAAATATAGGTATATTTCAGGGAGCGACAGTTCGTTAGAAAGCTGGTGAAGATTATCTTCTGTCGCCGATCCTTGAGAAAGGAACATCCAGATCAGAGGATTGACTTCGTCTTTTCCTTGCTCTATGAAGTATGTTTTTACCGCCGGCCAGTCTAACAATAGTCTATCTACAGCGAGGAATAGAGTGCAGAATCTTGTCGGAACATGACGGAGTAGATTTTTGTATTCCACATCTAGAAACTCGAATATTTGCTTGAAGTGTGCCAACTTCTTCGCACTTGATGAAAACTCATTAAACACTTTTATGACGAATGATTCAACGTCATAAGGCAGCATCCTTAGCGCAAACTTAGCGGTGTTATGCAAAATATGCATGTGACAATGTCCAGCCACAAGCTCTGTTAGATTCAACGCATTCTTTAGGTTGACAAATACAGATTTGTTTTTTCCATAGTTTACCGAACAATTATCAGCTCCATACGAAACTAAATAACCTGGGTCAAGGTCAACTTTCTTTATGCACTTGATCATATTTTCGGCTATGGCATCGGAAGTCTCATCTGAATCTTCGTAGAAGTCGATGATAGAAGAAGTCGTACCTTTGTCTGCATTGAAGAACCGAATTGCAACCGGATACAACTTGCAGTTGCCCTTGTTTGAAGCGTCGCAAGCTATCGAATACGGTGCTTGGTCTACATCTTTTAGAACAAACGATAGTGCGTGAGGTGCGAGCACATTTTCAACGATCGCTTCGGCCTTTGTACGACCGCATTGAATTTTCGGAGCGATTTTCGAGTCTGGAAATATACGTGGTAAAAGCTTATTTCCACAATCTTGCGATAAATAGCTATGATGATGCTTTACACCGTGATAGGTTAACACCAGCTCCGCAAACGCGACTCTTTCTTCTTCTGCACTACCAATCTTGATAAAGAACTTACTTAGAAGCGACGACTGACTGGCTGATTGGCACTTTCGAACATGTCCCGTAGTCTGCTGATGGTGTTTAATGGCTTTAACCCCATCGTGCTTAACCTTCCGTTGGTCGCGCCTTAATTTATGAGTCAAATAGTCGCGCCGGTCTCCTAGACCGGGTTTAGTTAAATTGGGAATTAGTGAAAATAAATGTGATTTTTCATGTGAGCTATAGAAAAACATGCTATATTTAGATTTTTTAATATAAATCAAATAAAAGTATTATGTTGTTACAAAGAAACATTGCAGGTATTACATATTTAAGTAACGTAACATAAAATAAACTACATGGACCTTAATTAGTACAAAAATAATATGAACTTTCCATTTTATATAAATAAATGTTGAATACATGGTACAAAAACAACTAAACTACATTGTCGCGGCAAGTTTGACAAATAGCGACAATGTGCTCTAAACACATATAAGTACTGCATTTAAAACAACAATACTTGGTTTTTCGATTTTTTCTCCAATCGCAATAAGCGCATCTACCTGGTCTAACATTTTCTACTGGTACGTCGGCTGGTGGGTCGGAAAAATCTAGCAAACGGGCCCTTAAACTTCGTGGAAGATTAGTCTGGAGAGCACGGACTTTCAAATGGGGGCGAATAAGTTCTTCGGACAACATTTTCAAAAAAAATCTTCTGGCATATTTGGTATCTGGATGATTGGAGAAGTAAATTACTTGCGAGTTAATCCCAGTGACATTTAGAATCAGATAGAGTAAAACCATTGGCCATCTCCGCGTAGTTCTTGAACAATTATAAGTCGCGATGAGTTTGTCCACGACGTCCACACCTCCTTTTGTTGGGTTATACGTAGTGATATTAACCGGTTTCTGATGGTCTCCTGTACTTTCATCTATATCATCGTGGTGATGCATAGTAGAGAGCATAATGACATTCTTCTTTTTTTTAGGTATATATGAGACGATGGTACAGTCTTCAGTAAAACCAAACATGCTAGTATGTTCGGGTCTTTTTGCAGGCTTTGAAAATTCATCGGGTAATTCCCTTTTGTTTTTTCTAAGGGTTCCAATGGAAGTCAGTTTATAGTCTGTAAGTAATTTTCGAGCTAAAGGGACCGAAGTGAACCAGTTGTCCATGGTTATGTTTCGATTGGAGCCCGAAAGGTGTTGACAAGTTCTAAGTACTATATCTTCTGGCTTATTAGACATTTCATATGGCCCTTCTGGCTGCTTTCCAACATAAACTTCGAGTTTTGATGTATAAAACATCTTAGCATCACATAAGGCGAATAACTTTATGCCATATTTATTGGGCTTTGATGGTATGTATTGCCTAAAGCTACATCGCCCTCTAAAACCAGGCAACATTTCATCAATCGTAACATACTCAGACAAGTGATATCCGTTTTGACAGTTTTCTACAAACATATCAAACAGACTACGGATCGGAGCTAGTTTGTCAGTTTTTCGCCGTTCTTCACGTGTATTTTTATCGTCGAATCTGAGGCACCTTAGTAAAAATCGAAACCTTTGCAGTGACATTCCAAGATGTAACATTTCCACGCCATAACCATTCCTGTCCCACAAATCGGCGGTATTTGTCTTGTTTGAGCCTGTAATTCCAGCCAAGTATACTAAGCCAAATAAGGCTCGTATTTCTACGGAATTGGTGGGAAGCGCATCTCTATCTCTGGCATAGTTTGATCTGATCGACTCAATGAACGTGTTTGTTGAATCTACAATTAATTGAACCATTTCCTCATTTATGAAGTAGTTAAATATATCAAAAATTTCTTTTAGAGGTTTAGTTACTGAAGTACATCCGGGTAATCTTTTTATTATGTTCTCTTTTCTTGTTCTCACAGTTTTACGACTTGGTGGATGTTTCTTCCATACCGATCCATCCTTTCCTAAAAACAAAATATAGTAGAAACTTAACTAAGAATATATTTTAAAATTAATACCCTTATAATATGGCAAAGGTTCACTATACTCTGCTTCTTCCGTATCGCTAATTTCTTGTTCGGTATCCGTGTCATGATCTGATTGCTGCTCGTGATCAGATTCATCACAATCGGATTGGTCATCGCAAACATCTGCCACACTTTCCTCGTCAAACGCTTCTTCCATCAACTGCCTAAGACGGGCTTGTTCTTGCTCATAACTCGCCATTCTTTTGAAAATTCGCTTTCAGAGTACACATAAATAATGTATCACTAATAATCGCGCCGGTCTGAGATTCCGGGAAACGCCCTAACACATACCACCTTACTCCCACGGCGCTCACTTACGTACTGCCGCTAAAAGAAAGCTGCGTTAGGAAGGTAGACGATCCCCGCTATCTCTCACTCCGATATTTAGAAAAATAGGCATTAGTTTATTATGCCCCGGTCCCTGAGACCGGGCGCGACCAACGGAAGGTTAATAGTAAAAGTGATTCTACACATTTTACAAAAAGCCGTTGTGTCGTCTTCTTTGCTAAGCCATTGAGAAAAACTTTTGTCCGTTAGCCATTCGTCATGAAAACAACAAAATCTTTTTTTAACTTTTGGAGGAGTTTTATTCATTTTGGCAGTCAATTTATCACACACGTACAGGCAGTTAGTATATAGCAGGTTAGTATAAAGCAGTTAGTAGTTAGCTTAAAAAGCAAGTCTTCAAATCAAAACACAATGAAACGAAACAAAAACGGGCGTTACACTTGACAGAACGAAACGAACTGATGTCGCCGGCCGCCCCACCCGCCCGCCGCGCCCGCTTTTGCAGCCAGCGTACGTGTATGCATCGCCGTCGCCGGTGAATTAGCAACGTCGCGTTCACTATTTTATCAAGATGTTATCTGACCGGACAAATTGCATCCGGTCGGATGTTAGCGACCTCAAAATTGGGGATATTTGACAACGTCTGTGAAATTTATTACTAACAAGAAACCCATATAAATTATGATGCACACTACCTTAATAGTTTGACAATCAATATAACACCCTATGTCTCCACTAAAATCATTAATAAAAATTAACTGAATGAAAAACGTAAGCCATGTTTTTACGGTCATATTTTCGTTCAATAACGGGCCCTTAAGCCAATAATGTTTGATATTTTAAAGTTATTTCGGTTTAAAAACGAATTGTCCGACTACTAGCTGTGTCCGGCTTACTGGCACATTCACCCTATAGTCGTGGAGGAAATCTTTTATATAGGTACCTACCTAGTAAATAAAACTTGGAAAAATAAAAATGGCTGGCAAGAAATTGCGGGGTGGCGCGTAGATCCTTGCAATGAATTTGCAAATTTTAAGAGAGTATTATTTGTTCTGAGAAAAGAAAAGAAATAATAAGAGGGAGAGAGATAAGAAATAATGCGTGGAGAAGTGTTTTTTTGTCATGAGGTATGCTTCAGGGGCGTGCGTTATTATTTGGAGACTGGAAATGAGGATTTATTTAGTGGACGAGGGAATGTACCTAACTGTAGGAAGGGGTGGTGAACGAAACTGGGTTATTATATCCAGTACCGTTTGGGGTCGACCAGGCACTAGTCGAGACACAATAAAACGTACAACCACTTATTGAAATAAAAACCAGGTTCAATTTTCATAGTTTATTGTCAAGACACATTGGGTCACTACACCCAGCTTCACCCATGGAGAACATTTACGATCTGCGCCTTGTTATTTTTGTGATCTGACCGAATTAAAATGATTCCGACCCAATACTAAATGTACAGAGTGATCGAGAAAAATAACTGAATAGAGAAAATAAAATCACAAGTTATTGCCCACAAAGTCAATTTTTATCTCTGGTTACGAAAGTACAAGACTTATGAATAAAGGCCAATTAACCACAACAATCTAATGACCCTAATGACCGGTGTTTCAGGGTGCGTTTCATATTTATGTGACGAGTGACGTCAGGGAGTACCGGAGAGAGAAGATTCTCTCTAATTGGCCGTTCGCGAAATTTTCTATGTAACGGTTTTGAGCACCTGCATCGATGCACCCCCCGTTTACTGAAGCGGCACGATGTATGTTGTGAGCGACACGGGCTGGAATTATATTTTCTAGAAGGGGTTGAGCGGATTTACAGCGGAATCCGGTCACTCCAGTGGCGTTGTTTGATCGTTTAGAACTTTCGGGCTTCCTCAGTTCAAATTATACTATGTAATTTGAACAGGTGGCAATAAGGGTTGCTAATGAGTGGCTAGAAATAGAAATATTATCTTACAAGATATGAAGTTTTTTCTGAGTTTGGGACGAACTTTGGTATCAAAAGTAAATACTCACCGTATCTATTATTTTTTTGGTTACCAACAATGAACAAGGCAATTCTACAAATTACCCACCTATCGTTGTGATATAGATAAAAAAGTTACATGTAAAACTTGTGTGATTATACTCAATTTCGTGAAAATGCTAGAGGCATGAAAAATAAAGTGATGGGTTGGTAAAGTTTATCCAAGATCAATTGCTGAAGAGATGTCCCTTTTGCAATTGATTTTGTATGAAATTTACCAAGCTATGTTTTCTCTGGTGGGGGTTTGATGTTCCACGTTAATCGTTGATCAGTTTTTCGAGGACCTGTGACGTTATTTTTCGTATAGGTACCAGAAAAACTATAGGCCAGGAAATATATAAACCGAAAATGACCATTTCGTATGGTAGATTTTTAGTGTATAGATAGTACCTACTTATTAATGAGGTACAAGACGATATGAACTGTAGTTTTAACGATATTTTACGTTTTTCACTTATATTTTTTTTCTCGGATTTTACAAAAAAAAGTGTGAATTTTGTTTTGATGGTTATTGATATCAGAAAAGTTTACAAGTCTACTGACCGTAATCGACAAAAGTTGTATGCAACAGATAGTCTGTAAAGTATAAATACCTACCTACGTACTTAGGATTGAAATATTGAAACGACTGACGTAACATAATAAAAACAAAAAAAGCCTGCAACGTATAAACGTACGACGCAACATAATAAACATTCAAAAAACCTGGAACGTGCGTTTATACATGATTCAAAATTCGTGAAACATTTTATATACTACAACTTTGTATTGTTCCATAAAATAAATTATTCATCTTTATGGAATGACATAGTAAAAGAAAAAAATTTTAGAAATGGAAGAAAAAACATTGTATTCAAGTTAGGTTGCATTCGTGTTATAGGTATATAACCCCCGAATAGGTATATTCGGTGGTATAACTTTATTACATTATTAGGATACACAATATACAAGTATACAGTGTGGAACAACCTAATGGAATAAATTAGATAACGAAAAGCTGAAGGTGAGGGCGTGTTGGGAAAAACGCTTGTACACGTCGATTTGTATTTTTAAATGCTCATTTTTTTTTAAATTATATAGGGTGTGTGACAGTGGCCAATACCAAATTTCTTATTTTAAATGAAGCCCCCTGTATATTATTTATTTTTTGAATTTTTCAGAAAATTCTAAACCTAATTCATGTACCATGTCATATGCTTATCTTCAATTGTCTCGGAAATATCAAGTGTTTTCAGATTTAGGTATTACATATTATTATTATTTATTAAAATTAAAAAAATTACACACATTCGGAAATGTACATTTCACGGTCATATAAATCGTTAAAATTGCCGCTATTGGTCAAATGAGAATCATCATTGGATGAGAGAAGAACACACGCAATACGAAAAACTTATTGTTTGGGCAGGAATTGTTGGAAACCATATCGTAGGTCCCTTTTTCATTGATGGCAACTTGAATGGAGATAAAAATTTAGAACTGCTCCAAAATAATGTCGTGCCAACTTTGACAAACTTATATCCAGATCCAGCAAACCCTCAAGTTCCTGCCAATATAATATGGTTTCAGTAAAATGGAGCACCGCCCATGTTCCAATACCAATTCAATGTCCGGCAGTACCTGAAATGAATTTTTCCAAATCGGTGGATAGGGACACCGAATAATAATCTAATTGATTAGTTATTATTCGGTGATATGAAGGAGCGGATCGATAGAATGGCCAGCACGATTCCTTGAATATCCCGAGCAGTGGACTTGCTTTATTACCAAAAAAACTGATATATTTCATTGGGCAGATGTAAAAAAGGTCCCCGCATAGGAAAACGTTCAAAAATCTCTGAATGTATTAATTGAAAAAGACTATTGACTGTAATAAAAAAACAGAAGTTTTTGTCGAATTTTCATTAATTCGATGAGTGGAAGGATTCAAACACTTTCACACCATTACTCTTCACCCTGAAAACTTTTCTATTTTAATTGTTTATATTTTATGTTTGCCTGCTACAAATGTTTATTTATATGTATTTATTTCCTTTGAGAACAAATTGTGGACATCTGAGAAAACTAAGTTACAAATTTCACTTCTATAGGCGATGTTGATACCTGAGGTGAAAATTGAAAAAACATGCCAAAGTTTCATTCTTACTTGATCATCACCAGCTAGGTAGGTGTATTAAAGCAAATTTGATCCACTGATGAATATAAACATAAGGGTAGGTTCAGATGACAAGCGCTCAGCGCGCGTTGAACGCGCGTTGAATTTTTGTATAGGCTGCTTTTATGCACGCGTTTGTTGTCACCCTTCGCGTGGCCACAAAATACGCGGCGTTCTCCAAACGAATTGCTTTGTATGTACCATTTTATGCATCAACGTCGGTGAGCCGCTCGGTGCCTGTGTCGCGGCGTTCTCAAATTCTGTCGCCTGGAATTAGAGAACGCGTCGCGACAAGCGTTTGATAAATACGTCGAATTAAATTGGTGCTTTTATGCAACGCATTTATTGTCGCTGATGCTTCGATAGGAATTATTTTGCTAGTCAGTCTGCAGACGTGTATCGATGTGTGAAGACGTGCGTTGTTATCATGGAAAACCTCGATGTTGAACTATTTATCGACGAAATAGAAAAACGACCATCTTTGTGGGATTCATCATCAGATGATTACAAAAACAGGCAACTTAAAAGAGACGATTGGAAGGAAGTGTGCCACATTGTTATCCCCAATTTTGGTGAAAAAGATGAAAAAGAAAGGCAGGAAATTGGTAAGTATTTAGGTTATATATTTTAATACATCGTTACACTTATGATTTTTCGGAATTATATTTTTGTGTCCTGCCATGAAACAGTCCCTGCAGGACTGCAAAAATAGTCAGCGAAAGCATCTCTGTATTTGTAAGCAGAGTTACGTCCTCGTCCTTCTGGGTCTGTTCTTTCATTATCATATAGCCCTGTTATCGTTAAAGTATCCTCAAATCTAATGCCATCCCTTACACGAACAAAATTGTGTAATGTACAGCATGCTTTGATGATAGATACAGCGACTTCCTCAGACACATTCATAGGTCGATGCAATATACGCCATTTGTTACTTAACACGTTCAACGCCATGTGTATCTTTTTCGATACACACTGTCCTATCCAATGTGTATCGAAAAAGATACACGACGTTCATCTCGTTCAATGCGTTGTGTGTCGTCAACTCGCACACTTGCCGTGTGTTTAATAGGACGAAAATGAAGTTTTGGCCCACGCCGAAGTATGTGTATGCCTGGGTTGGGATATGGATGTTTATATTTTGAAATATCATAAAAATTATATGGTGGTAGAATAAAACAATGTATTTTCTGAAAAATTGTAATGAAAAAACTTATGAAACTGAATAGCATGATGAATATACATTAGTGAGTATTATTGAAACATTTACGACACAAAAATGTTCCGCAGAACATTTTGTTATAACTTGCGAGGCTATAACAAGTTTTCCGTCAATCTCTTTCCCCTTTCTGCCATATTTTCTGTAGCATTCCGCACATCGTCCACGTACATTCTTCCCCTCCACTTCATTATTTATAAGATAGTGTTTCCCCTTCGTTTTCTTGGATTCAGCTTCCGTCGTAGTACATCGTTCGAGCATTCCTGTGATCACTTGCTTTCTGAATTCTGTTATAGTCAATTTTTTATTAGTAGTTGTTTCATTGTACAAAAAATGGGCATTTACTAAACTAGTTCCCCATATGATCTCAATAGCGAGCTTACGATACCATTTAGTGCAGCGACGCAAAGCTGATCCATACGTTGCCATTTGGTCGCTGAGGTCAATGGATGATTTGCCGCTATTGTATTCTGTAATACATACTGGTTTCATTATGGGTGTATTTGTTCTAGTTGTGCTGGTCACAGTTCTGAGGGCTGACGTTTTAGTTGAGAGCATTCTCACATCGCGTTTATCTCGCCATTTTAGGACAACAATACCACCATCCTTTGTTTGACTTGCAGACATTTCGCCTCTTTTCAGTTTAGCTTCCATAACATTCTTTGGCAAATATTTTCTGTTTGCCCTGAGCGTACCCACTAGATGAGTCTTCCTTCGTCTCAAACGATATGCAAGCGGTATGCTTGTGTAAAAGTTATCCGTATACATTGTTCTGCCTTCGTCCAAAAGACCCTCTGCCAGAGACATCACGGTTTTCTCAGAAACCTCACATTCTGGTGTTCTAGATTTACCACAATAAACTATTAGATTCCAAGTATACCCCTTCTCAGTGCAAAGCTTGTAGATTTTGATACCATATTTGGCAGCTTTATTAGGTATATACTGCCGGAAAATCAATCTTCCTCGCCAAGGTATCAAAGATTCGTCTACGTAAATGTCTTTACCAGGTGTATAAGATTTTTTATAATTTTCAACGAATTTATTCAGCAATTCTCTTACTTTACATAGTCTGTCACAGGGATCAATAGTGGTATTATCAGAAAAGTGTAGAAACTTCAAAATCAACTCGAATCGATTCCTAGCCATTACAGTTCGTGCTAATGGAATACCGTAAAGTTTGTGCACTCGCCAGTAATCTCTCATCGCTGGTAATTTTACTAAACCCATCCAACCAATTAGGGCTATGAATTGAGTGATTTCATTTACAGTTACTGGAATCCACGAGTGAGTTCTTGACTGAACTGGACTGTCGTTCATCATAAGCTGTTGAGTAGCATACAAATTGGTTTGATCTGTAATGAGTACCAAAATATCATGTGTCAAGAATAAATCGAAATAGTCAATAGGATTCGCCTGGGCTAGGATTCCAGAATAAATATCTTTCATTCCCGTGAATGGCGGCGCGGTATACTCAATAGTGGGCGGATCTTCATGAGTAGGCATTTCCCATTCTATATCGTTCAATTTTTGGTTTAGCCATGCAGATTCAGTTACTCCAGAAGAAGTGATACCTGACGTACTTGGTATTTCACCATCAGGCATCGAAATCGATGATAATAGTGGAGTGTCATGTGATTCTCTCAGTCTATCCTCAGAAAATATAGATGTTCGTCTTTGTTTAGGTGGTGGATTCCAAGTTTCCCCGCCACTTTCACTTTCACTTGATGTACCTCCATTATCATAATCTTCATTGACAGGATCAAAATCCGGATCGTGAATGGAGTCGTCACTATCAGAGTCCATATTCTTTATTTTAGATTACTTAGTATTTTGCACACAAGAAATATTCACAAACTATATTCAATAAGTAATCTGAAACAAAGAAACAGAATTCAGGAAAAACAAAATTTTTGTTTTTCCCCAATTCAATACAATGAATTTTCGAATTCAATTTTTTTTTCTTCTTTTTCCTGTTTATTTTGCTCGCCAATCTGAAAAGAAAGAGAAAAACATGAAATGATGAAATAAATTGATGTGTATCTTCCTCGATACACATGGCCCATGAATTACGTATCGATTAAAAACTATTTCAAGGGCCACGTGTATCAAAAATGATACACATTCCAAAACGTACGAAAAAATGAAAGGAAAATTTCGAAAATGATTTTTCCATACTCAGAATAACACCAGAGCTCCAAATAAAGTAAAAATAAAAAATATTGAAAAATCGTGGAATCTGATGTAGTACCTTGGCACTCTACTCTACCTCTTGCTCTAGACAAGCGGTAGTTAAAAATTCGTCTCTTTTTTGTTAAGTTCTTTGCAGGATAAGGTCGCATTAAGTTATCTGTTAGTCCAAAAGCCTCATCGCCAACGAATACATAAGGTAGTGTTGTTCCTGCTACTTTTTCCGGTTTTGGAATATGTAATGTACCTTCTTCCAATTTTCTAAACAAGGAGCATTGTCTAAATACTGTGGAGTCCGATTCTTTACCATAAGACCCGACGTCTATATATGTAAAACAAAAGTTGCTGTCTGCAATCGCTAATAAAACAATGGAAAAGAAGTTCTTGTAATTATAATTCAGCGATCCGCTATGTGCCGGAGCAATTATCCTGCAATGTTTACCATCAATAGAACCAATGCAGTTAGGAAAATTAGTACGCTTCGCAAAATCTTGGGCAATTTGTAGCCAACGTTGTTCAGTTGGTACAGGAAAGCACTCTTCTTGTAATGTTTGCCATAGTCCAACGCAAACTCTTGGCACTATAAGACTTGCCGTTGTGACTCCTACTCTGTAGCTGTAGTGCAAATCTGTATAGGTACATCCTGAACCCAAGTACCTAAAAAAATAGTGTCATCTAGTGTTATGATACAGCTGCTTATAGTAATAATGTTTATTGTAGCAACAGGAATACCAATGAGCAGCACCATTACTTTTTCTTATATTTTATATTTAAGTATCTAACATTTTTTTCAGGTAAAGGAGTTCAACTTGAATGGAAAAGTGTAAGAGATGCTTTTGTTCGTAACATTCGACAGTTTAAAGGAAAAAAATCAGGAGGGTCCGCTAAAACTGTGAAAACATACATCTACGCTAAACAATTAGGATTTTTACGAAAGGTGACTGATTCCCGCCAGACAGAGAGTTCACTGCCAAGCACATCAAGAGAGAGCCAAGAAGATTGTGATATATCACAGGACCATAATGATATGCAAACTACTCCATTAGATGTCGAACACACTCAGTTAGATAGCAAAATGGAAACTGGACGAACTCCTAGCAAAAGTACTCTCTATAGAAGAAATAAATCATCTTTGGAAACTAAAATTTCAAACTATATTGATTCTCAGAACAGACAGCCACCAGTTAATCAAATTCAACCACAAGAAACTGATGACATTACCTTTTTTAGATCATTACAAGCAAGTTTAGATACTCTCACACCGAATGATAAATTGAACTTTCGAATAGAAGTAATGCAATTATTAACTCGCTATACCAACAAACGACCAAATCAGTACTCGTACAATTTTCTGAATCGTACACCCCATTACCAACCACAGCAATATCCAGTGATGCCCAACTACTCAAATATACATTTTAGTGCACCCGCACCATATCCTCCAGGATCATCTGAGATCCCACCTCATCTGCCTAATACAGATACTGTTGAATCGCAAACTGTGACGACACCACAACCGCCATTTTCTCCGTTGGAATCAGAAGATTCAATAATTTCACAAGCCGAATCAGTAATATCACTATTTTCAAATCAATAATATGTATGAACTGTTCTGTTAAAATGTTTAATGCTTATTGTTTATTCTTATTTTCCAAATAAATGGTTTATTTTTTCTTGAACTTACCTCAACGTCATTGATAACATTTCTCCTGGTTCGAACGCAAATCCTTTAACCAGCTCCACATCTTTATTAAAGGTATTTTTTAACTTTTCACGTAGTTCATCAAAGGAAGCTATCGACATACGGTAAAAATTAAAGAATTTCTCATTGTCGCTTCTTAATTCTTCATGTAATGTATAATATGTGCCTCTGAGGATTCTTGCACTATTTATTGGGTGAACACTCCAACGTCTCTGGCGTCTCTTTTTAATTATATGCTTGTATACCAAATATATAAAACACGGGTCCATTTTTCAATCAATACACACTTTCATGTTGCACAGTACGATGGCCGCTGATAATAAATTTTATTTGAAAGCGGCACGCGGCAAAAAAACGCTAAACAAAAGTTCCATTTTGTTTCATCTACAAAAGCCGCGTTTTTATGTCGCCACGCGATAGGTGACAACAAACGCGTGCATAAAAGCAGCCTAAGTGTTCACATGGTGCGCGCTTGTCAGGCGTTAAACGCGCGTTGTTGCGGCCAGTTTGAGTTCTACATTTGTCGAAGATGGACGTAGAAACAGTTTTATCGGTGATTTTATACAGACGGCAGAAACGACACAACAGAAGACGGAGATATTGGGTTCACCCAATTTTATCAACCAGGCTGACTGAAAGTCAGTACATTATTTTATATCCTAAGTTAAGGCAATTTGAGCCCAAATTCTTTAACTACTTCAGAATGTCCATCAAGTCATTTGATGACTTACTGACTCTCATAAACGATGAACACGTAGCAGATAAAAACGCTCTGCGATATAGCATTTCACCGGAAGAAAAACTCATAATTACATTGAGGTAAGTTTTTCAATAATCAACGTAATCTATAAATCAAATCAACTTGTTTAGGAACAATTTTTTTAAAGAAAAAATAACATTTTGTACCTCGCAGAATAACTCTAACTCTGATTCATTGCTGACATTAGTTGGTGCTGGCGATGGACTAGGTGGAGTAGGTGTTACTGGCGATGGAGACCCCATTGCTGTAGTATAACCATAATGTGCAAAATTATTTGACACACTAGACTGCTGTGATCTATAATCATGATAACGAAAGCCTTCAACAGAAGCTGATGACTGATGACGCTGCTCTTGTGATGAATAATTTCTTCGTTGTGATACCGGGTAATTTTGATTTTCATATGTGTGTTGTTGTGGTCCTTGAAATTCATTTTGGTTTTGTAAAATTAAATTATAAATGGCAATTTTAGTTTGAAGTCGCCTATATTCCGGAATTTTTTCAATTTCTTTAACGAGTGACAAACAAAACAGCTTGTCTTCATCGTCATCTTCTTTTGGATGAGACACATTTTTCTGTGCTAAACTCTGCTCTAATATGTTTGCAAATCTTTCATCAGCAGAATTTAATTTTTGTTTTTTTCTTGAAGTAGATTTAGGACTCTTAAAGCCAGAACTTATTTCTACTTCAGCAACCTCTGACGAAGTTGATGCATTATCTGCATCGAAACTACTTTCTGTATCTTTGTTGGCAATTGATGCCTGTAGAAATCGTAGTCTATTATAATGAATATATGTCGAAGTTTTGGAAGCTCCTGATCCAGATTTGACAGTCTTTATTTTCTTCACCTCTCTCATATAATTATCCCGTAAACTCTTCCACTTTTTTTGCAGGGATGACGCTGAAAAAAAAACAGTATTTAGTAATAGTTTATGTTTGTTTCCAGATATTTGGCCATTGGATGTTCATTTAGGACATTAAGCTACGACTATAGAATTGGCAAATCTACTGTGGCTACTATAATACCACATGTATGTGAAACTATTTGGAAAAAATTAAGGCCCGTTGTTATGAGTGAACCAACGAAAGAAAAGTGGTGTGAAATATCCACGATATTTGAAAAGAACTCAAAGTTTCCCAATTGTTTGGGAGCCTTGGACGGGAAACATATACGGTTAATCCAGCCTGAACACACGGGCTCTATGTATTATAACTATAAAAATTATTTTTCGCTAGTTTTATTGGCGCTAGCGGATGCAAACTATTGTTTTGTGTGGGTTGACATAGGTGCCTACGGTAAAAACAGTGACTCAGGTATATTCAAGAATTGTTCATTGTACAAAAAGCTGACAGAAAGGTCATTAGATCTACCTGAGCCAAAGGCATTGTTAATACAAAATAGACCGACAACGTTGCCATATGTGATAGTGGCTGATGAAGCTTTTGGCATGATGGAGAATTTAATGCGTCCATATGGGGGAAGGTCACTAACTTATGCTAAAAAAATATTTAATTACCGTTTGACATTAGCACGCCGGTATGTTGAATGTACTTTTGGCATAATGTGCAATAAATGGCGCATTTTACACAGGCCGTTAGATGTTAACATCGGTTTTGCAGAAAAGATCGTAAAAGCGATATGTACACTAAATAATTATGTCAGAATCAGGGATGGCTACAATTTTGAAGACACACTTTATACGCCACCCCTGGAAAATCTAGCCTCACATTATACCGGACGTGCTGTGCGACAGGCGGATAATGTTCGAGTACATTTAACAAACTATTTCATTAATGAAGGAAAAGTAGATTGGCAGAATCGTTATATTTAACGTGTAACACAAACCGATTGTAAATGTAAATAAATATATATACTCACATAATATTTTCTTCTTTTCTTCATTGTCATGTCCTTCACAAAATATAAGGACGAGTTCTTCCCAAGCCCGTCTTCTCAAATTCTTATCTGAATAATCGCTACTTGTCATGTCCCATATCGCAGGACGTTTCTCTATTTCATCAATTAATAATTCCGTATTAAAAGCTTCGGTTTCCATTTCGGACGATTTTCGGACGAACTTGACGAACCCTAAAATACGTCTATCCGCGTCGAAAGCGCGCGCTCAACTGAACGGAAACATAGAAAACCAATGATCTCAAAGCGGCGTTGACGCGCGCTGACAACAGTCGAGCGCTAGCGCAGCGTTGAACGCGCGCGTTATCATGTGTACGGCCTGAATAAAATGTATGTATATATAGTTGTAAACGCGCGTTATCAAAACGCGCGTTGAGCGCTTGTCATCTGAACCTACCCTAACTGTAAACTATTTATAGTCTATATAGAAAGGACAAGGAGTAATAAATCATTCATTTAAGTAGATTTCATAGACGTACCAAAATATATTTTAAGAGGGAATACCGTAAGGTACATTTTGTATTGAACGAATGAGTTGCAGCTATGCTAAAGAATATACGATTTAGGTCAGAGGTAACGGGATGTACTGATTTTAATAAAATAAAGTGATAAAGTTACATAAATTTCAGTAAGTTTGATAAAGAAAGGCAACACAGTTTATTCATAATAGAAAACAAACCAATCTGTAACAATAATTTTTTTATATATTTTTGTTCTTTTTGTAATTCAAACTTTGAATATTGTCACAAATAAATTACAATGAAATATATTTTTTAAAAATTAATTAAAGTCAAGATAGCAAGATATCGTTACAATTTTTATTAAACTCAAAGAAGAAAAATGAATATTTTTTATTTGTATTACTCCTATATGTAGTGTTTGGGGAATTTTTCTCAGAAATTATTCTTTTCATTTTTTATTATATTATTATTTAAAACGTATTTTTTTCCCAAAATACACACCACTGCATTGCGTTATTGCTTATCTGCTAATCCTTTAACAATGAAGAAACCCTTAACTTTGCTACAACTGAAACAAATACGGGGTCGATCTACCTGGTTTTTAGATTTACGGAAGAAATGTAATTTAAAGTAAGAGATTTATCAAAAATTTCATGGTGCTCCCTGTAAAGGTTTTGCATACTTGATAAGGGTTTATTACTCCTCGTACTTTTTTTACATACTATAGGTATGTTTAAAAATTCGTTACTTTTAAGCTCACTAACTTTTTCTGGAACAATAACTTTGAAAAATTGATCTGAATAAAACAATGTATCGTTTTGTAAGGATGACGTCACCGGTGTGGGTGTAGTGACGTAATCGTTAATTTTTTTAAATAGAAATCGGTATACTACTACTACTACTACTAAGTTTGCAGGCGAACCTTGTCCTTGACAAACTTAAGCCAAGGTTCCGGCACTGAGGCCACTGGCGGGCCCATTGTGCCATTCCTGCTACCTAGACATCCATAAAGCCGAGCCCTTCAATAAAGGCCACAACCTTTTTCAATGGATGCCTGCTTGTGTCTCCAGGGGCCAAAACAGGGACTCCGAAGATTCGCCTGCGTAGTACAGCCCAGTGTGGACACTCTAGGAGAACATGGACTGACGTTTCGTCAGTCATGCCGCAACCCCTGCATAGGGAACTTTCCTCTACTCCTAAGTTGTGGAGGTGTTTCATCATACAGCAGTGCCCCGTTAGGAGTCCTGCTATCTTCCTTAGCCTACTTCTTGGTAGTTCAGTAGCTGCTCTAGCGTGTCCATCAGTCCATCCCTTCAGTAAAAGTTTGGATTGCCTAGGACCCTGCAGAGCATTCCAATGAGCGAGGTGCTGATTCTTCAGCCACTTCTTCGACTCCTTGCGTATTCTTTGTTTTGTTAGGCCCAAGGTCGGGCCCGGGCCGCAGAAGGGAGCTGCCGCCCCCTCCGCAGCCAGTGCATCCGCCATCTCGTTGCCTTCAAAACCAGAGTGGGCTGGAATCCATTCTAGCCGCACCACATTGCGCCTTGCAAGATTAGCAAGTCGTTCTCGACATTCATTAGCGAGTCCTGAGTTGCTGGTGCACCCACTCAGGGCTTTAATTGCTGCCTGACTGTCGGAGTATATGGTTATGCGTCGATCCACATAAACTCTGTCTAGGTTTATCTGCGCACATTCCAAGATAGCATATATCTCGGCCTGATATACAGATACACCATCACCCAATGGTACACGAACTTGTGTTCTTGGGTTCCTAGAGTAAATTCCAGCCCCTGCTCTATCACCGGAGCATGAGCCATCTGTGTACCAGACAGTCCCATTAGGCTGTGTATTCCTCTCTTTTTCCCAGGATTCTCTATCCCGGATCATGGCCCTGTACGGAGTTGCGAAGTAGTACTTCCGCAGGCATTCGTCAGGTGCTCGAGCCAGAACTGGAATATCTTCCAGAAGCCGGAGCTTTTTGACGTGCCTGCACTCTTCCCCTCTCCGCACGTATCCCAGCTATTTTAAGCGCAGAAAAGCCCTCCCCGCCTCAGCCTCGATCACATGGTGAAGAGGCCGAAGACCAAGGATCACTTCCATCGCAGCAGTTGGTGTAGTTCTCATGCAGCCAGTTGCCCCCAAACTGACCACCCTTTGAAGGCGTGTCAGTTGCGATCTAGCCGTCACCAAGGTTACCCACGGCCACCAGACCAGAGCCGCATATGTGAGCATAGGCAGCATGATCACTCTATAAAACCATATGATCGTTTTGGGGGTCAGTCCCCACTTCGGACCAATGGCTCTCCTACAGGCCCAATACGTGTTTGTCACCTTGCTTAGGCGACTGTCAAGATGAGCCTTCCATGTCAGTGATTTATCAAGGATCACTCCCAGATACTTCACCTGCTCAACCACAGGCAGTGGTACTCCATCAAGATTCAGACCCTCAGGTCTTACACCTCTTTTTTTGGTGAAAGCAACTATCTCAGCCTTGGCAGGATTTACTGCAAGTCCGTGTTCGTTACACCACCCATGTACCCTATTCAGAGCCCTTTGCATGAGGTCCCTGAGAACGGTAATATGCCTTCCAACAACAAGGACAACGATATCATCGGCATACCCAATCGTTAGAAAGCCCTTACCGTTTAAAAGAGTTATTAGCTCGTCAATGACTAGGTTCCACAATGTGGGCGAGAGAACACCCCCTTGCGGACATCCTCTAGCGACGATCACTTTTGCCACATGGTCCTTCCATGTGGCCTCTACTGTACGATTGCCCAACATGGCCCCAAGCCAGTGAGTGATCATTGGCTCTATTCCATGATTTGTCGCAGCCCTACAAATAGATTCTACAGGGGTACTGTCAAACGCCCCCTGTATATCCAAAAAAGCTCCCAGGGCGATCATGCCATTTTCCAGCGCCTTCTCCACCTGGGTTACCAGTTGGTGTAAGGCACTTTCAGTTGACTTGCCACACCTGAACGCATGTTGATTGTTGTGCAAGGGATACCTTAGCCCAACTTTTTCCTTCATGTACCGATCAGCCACCCTCTCCAATGTTTTCAACACAAAGGATGTTAGGCTAATGGGTCTAAAGGATTTAGCCACCGTATATGTGGCACGACCCGGTTTGGGTATGAAGATGACTCTCACCTGCCTCCACTGTTCAGGGACATACCTGCGTGCCAGACAGGCCCGAAAGATATGCACCAAGATTGTGCCAATTGCATCCCAGCCCTGTTGAAGCAGAGCCGGGAAGATTTGGTCTTTTCCTGGAGACTTGTACGGTCTGAATGACCGTATCGCCCAAGTACACCGCTCGTATGTGACTATTTCTTTTGCTAGAAGATAGTCCTCTTTACATGGTCGCTGTATGTTCACATATTCCATGTCAGGACACTCCCTTCACAACCGGGGAAGTGTGTCTCTAGTAGATGCCGCAAGGTATCCACCGGGGTTTCGGTGAAAACACCCGGTTCGACTTCCATGCTGCCTATAGCGCTGTCCGGTGATTTCGTTAAGATCCGGCGCAGCCTTGACATTTGAGGTACCGATACGATATCCTCGCAGAAGGCCCGCCAGGCATATCTCCGAGCCAACCTAACAGCACTCTTGTACTCATTCCGTTTCCGGCGGTATTGCTCCCAGTCCAGATCCGACTTCGTCTTCCTAGCCCTATTAAATAGGCGTTGGGTATGTTCCCGTAGCGAGTCTAGAGACTTGTTCCACCATTTGTGGCCCTTACTTCCCTTCCTCGTTTTTTCGGCGCAATTTTCTTCATAAGACGAGACAATAATCGAGCCCAGCTCCGCTATGGCCCAATCGATCTCATCATTATTGCTCAAGTTCCTAGGGAAACCACCAAGTCTCCTTCCGAGATCCAGTTTATACTGTTCCCAGTTGGTAGTCTTGGGGTCCCTATACTTGATTGATTGTTCCTCAACAGCAACCCTGTAACTGAAACAAATGTAGCTGTGATCCGACAATGACGGATCATCATTAACATGCCAGTCCTTTACCATACTTACAACGGTACTTGACGCAAGCGTCACATCCAGGACTAGAAATCGGTATAATGCGACACCTCATTTGAAGGAGAATTTAATTCTCTATTTAACGACATTACATTTGTAACTAAAATATTTTTTTAAGGGTACAAAAACATTTCTTTTTTATTTTAATTCAACCAAATTACAACTAATGATTTAATTGATAACGTACCTTAAAGTAACCAAATTATGCATAATAATTATTTTAAATTAAATTTTCCAAATGCCATCCATCGGTTCTTGCCATGACTTTCTGAAATAAATACTTAAAAAAGCAAAAATAAGTAAAAATAATAATGGACACAAAAAGTTATCTCATAAACACTGAAACTTTTTGTCAAATGTTAAATCAAGCAAGTGATATTGGCATAGTTACTGTAATATTTATTGTCGTAAATATTGTTTGATTTTGTGAATTGTCATCAGTTGTCAATTGTAATTTTTTATTTTTGATTACTAAATTATGGCTCACCTAAATGAAACACAACGCATAGAAATATTAATTCTTAGCGGATGTGGAGATACAAAAAGAACACAGAACGAGGTATGCAATTTATTCAACGCAAAATATCCAGACAGACCCATCAGCCAATCAACAGTAAGTAAAATAGTCCGAAAATTTGGAGAAACTGGGCACGTTAAACATATTCCAAACGCTGGGCGTCCTAAAATTGCAGACAATGTGAAACTTGATGTTTTATTAAATGTCCATGACAATCCTCACAGTAGTTCAACACAAATGGGTGAATATGCTGGAGTTTCCCAACGATCGGTATTACGTATTTTAAAAAAAGAAAAATACCATCCCTACAAAATTCAACTACACCAGGAATTAAACGACGACGATCCCGATCGCCGGCTTCAATTTTCTGAAATTATGCAGGATTTATGTATCGGCAATCCACGTTTCATCAATCAAATCCTCTTTTCCGATGAAGCCACATTTTTTTTACATGGTACCGTGAATCGTCAAAATTGCAGGTATTGGAGTCAAGAAAACTCACATTGGATGACTGAGGCACACACGCAATATCCTCAGAAAGTGAATGTATGGGCAGGGTTCATCGATGACAGAATCATTGGCCCTTTTTTCTTTGAAGAAAATCTAACAGGAGAACGTTATTTAACTTTTTTGAGAAATCAACTTATACCTGTCCTTGCTAACATGTATCCAAATGCCAATAATGCAAATTTACCTACTGACAATATCTGGTTTCAACAAGATGGAGCCCCTCCGCATTACGCACGTGAAGTACGTCAATTTTTAAATAATTGCTTTCCCAGGAGATGGATCGGAAGACGAGGTTTTATAGAGTGGCCAGCAAGGTCGCCAGATCTAACACCTCTAGACTTTTTCCTGTGGGGTTACATAAAATCAAAAGTTTATGTCAATAGACCCCAAAATTTACAGAACTTAAAAGATAGAAAATTAGGCATGAAATGAGTCTCATTACTCCAGAAGTCATCCGCAATGTACTTGATGAATGTGTCCGTAGATTCGCATATTGTCAAGAAACCGATGGAGGGCATTTCGAACATTTAATTTAAAATAATTATTATGCATAATTTGGTTACTTCAAGGTACGTTATCAATTAAATCATTAGTTGTAATTTGGTTGAATTTAAATAAAAAAGAAATGTTTTTGTACCCTCAAAAAAATATTTTAGTTACAAATGTAATGTCGTTAAATAGAGAATTAAATTCTCCTTCATATGAGGTGTCGCATTATACCGATTTCTATTTAAAAAAATTAACGATTACGTCACTACACCCACACCGGTGACGTCATCCTTACTCCATGTACGTTATAAGATGGGTATTTTATAACAAAAATCGACCTGTTTCGGGATCACCCTCAAAACTCGACGGTTTTCGAAATAATGATAATATTCCATAAATTAGCCGTCCACTGTATATCTTTCTGAGACATTCGGATTCATGTTAAGTAATTAGCTGATTTGAATTTTCTCGAATATTATGTTACTTAAAATTAGCCAACTTAGAAATAAAACGAAATAAAAGAATAAAATGATGCAACTGTCGAAACTGTAAGAAATAATTAATAATCTCTTATACTCGAAAACTATATTTTATTCGCTTTCTCCAAAACTAGCAATCTCGTATATTTATATTATTCAGATCCTTTCTAGGTATTTCACGTCTTGTTGATAACTAAACTACCTGACCCCTTCAACCCTCGTTGTACTTCCCTTTTCCTGATACTCAGATTGTGTTTGTTTCTATATTTTTAAACATTCCTATGTTATTGTTATCTCGCACGTAACGCTCGTTTGAGATTCCTCTGACGGACATTACATATAGGGTGGATCCAAATAGGTATATCTTACAAAACATTTTGAAGTTACAATTTTCAAGCTTTGATTATTTTTATAAAACAAATCCAAGGTAGGTAGGTAGGTATATCTACCTACATTAAAATACTTAATAACTGAAAATAACTCAGACTTTTTAAATGTAGGTATACAAACATAGGTAGGTACACATATACCTATAAAAGCAATGAATTCTCATTATTTCATTTTCCTGAAATTACAATTGAAATCGTAAACAAAAAAGGCAATAATAAATTCGGTTAAGTCTGTAATCGTAACACCAATAAGCCGCAATGATACCACTTTTAGTTAACAGTAACAAAGTTTTTATTTCCGTGAAGAAGCTAGGTACATAATAATATATTAAGTTCCTTTGAATAAATCCTGTTTTAGGTATGTACGACAGTTTCAATACTAATAGAGCATTAAAAACTTCCGAATCTTGAACAGTGGTTTTCACAAAGATATAGGTTCCGATTTGAAACTGGTTTGAAGAGCCGAGGCTCAGTTTACGGATATTATTAGGGTCAATGCTATAAGTGGTTAAAAATTAACGGCAAGCCGTTATATTTTCATCAATGCAGGCTATAGCGGCAATCGTCTCTGCTTGAAACACAGACGTGTGTATCGATCAAGGCTAAAGAACATTTTTCTCCTAGGTCCACTTATTCCAGCCCCAAGCCATGGTTTGTTTTGGAACCATCGGTCATATCAATTTCTTACATGGTATGCAAAAAAGTAATAGGTGTACAGTAATTGCGAATTTCTAAAATATATATACCAATATATTACATATCTAATCCAAAGTAGTAACAAATGTATTTTGGCTATATTTTTCAGTATCTTGTATCTTTGAATGCAATGTAAAACAATTAGTATCCTTAGGTGGCCTAAAAATCTATAAATAATATAATTTAGAAGCTTTCTCTGCCATCTGTGGCGGAGTAGGTGAACTATATGCGCAATAAAATATTATTTGGTCGGTAAGTCGTACATTTCCGCACCTATTTCCCAAGTATATTTTTGTCGTACATTTAGCCATTTGGAATATATATATATATATATATATATATATATATATATATATATATATATATATATAGTTATAGTAGATATTTGCCGAATGATAATGTACAAGGATAGGAATATTGGGGAAGCGGCAAAATTGTAAAAAGAGTACTCTTTACACTAATTTCCAAACTTTCGGAATATCTTTATTTCCATTTTCAAGGATTGTATTACAAAAGTTGTTTAATATGGTATACTTTGACCAAAGTTAGTTTGAGGACCATAAAATAAAGCAATGTTGTCACATATATTTTCTGAAATTGTTGTGCTCATTTTACATGTTTCCTATTACTTCAAAATACTGTTAGCTCATGATTTTCTTAGAAAACTGGTCTGGAAATATTTAATAAAATATACATAATATAAGTTTATTTGTAAGAATTAAAAAAAGTCGCTCGAAACTGTTATAAGAAGAGAAATTAATTGGAACAACTTCATGTATATCCGATATATTATGAAAATCTGGCACCGCAGGTGCATCGGTCATTTACCGAGTGAAATATTGCTCATAACATCGAAAAATTCGGGTAGCTACTTAGGTGGTCCACTATAACATAAAAAATTTAATGGCCTTAGGTTGTTTAGATTCATTAGTCTCATAGGCGTGTGCAATTCTAATTGTATATTTATATGTAGACCTATTTAAAATAATATAGTACCTAGTATCTATTTTTTGATTGAGTGAGTTTTTATTTATTGAGTGAATTGATATCAATATAATATTTATTTGTTCGTAGACGTTAGGGTAAGTTTTGAGAATATAATTGGTTCTTGCTGGGCAGATAATCTTTTTAGATTGTCTGGCTAAATGAGCATTATTTACAAAAAATTGTATTACAAATTTGATGCAGGTTAATTTTATCCACTTTATTCATTTGAATTACATTTGAAAAACATTATTTCACAATATTAAAATTTATAAAAAAAAATTTATGCACGCCATTGGGCGGCTTCTTTCTTCAATGGGATTAAAAATAGGGGTCCTCAAATTAACAATAGAAACACTATAAATACATCTAACAATAATTTTGATTTGAATTTCTTAAAAAAATAAATGTCTAAATGATGTCAAACAAAAGGTTTATTTTCAATTCCCAGTTTCAAAACTCTACAACCTGTAGATAGACCAAATTTTAAACAAAAAAACATCAGTAACAATTTAAATACTATAAAATTCAGTCTTGGAAAATTGAGGGAAAATACAAAAATCATTTCTATTTATGTTGTTTTTGGAGGCAAGATATTCTTTCATTATTGACATTTTTTCCTTTTCTAATTTCATTTTCTCTCTTTCAATCTCTTTTTGCTCTTGCTGATAATATACTAATTTATCTGATATTTTTCGTTTCTTTTTATTCACTTTAGTTGTTTTTTCATGAAGTTTTTTTTTGGGTTCTTTATTCTCGTTTGTTGCTTTTTCATGAAGTTTCTCTTGGGGTTCATCATGGGGTTCTAGATGCTGTGTTCCATTAGACTCATTTATCTTATTAGATTCTAGCGAATGTGGGCATTGATTTGATGGTTTTGTACCTACAAAAACAAATATGCTATTTTAGGCTCAGTACATTACAAAAAACTAAATGAGAGTCCTAATACCTACTAACAAAGCAAATTAGTAGTTGATATTGCTTCTGCAACTTACCAAAATTTCATCCGTTTCCTCAAAAAACAGGAATCTGCTAGGTCCCCGCCCGGTTTTCTTCTGGTTATCTTTTGTAGATTGATAACTCCTAATAAGAGATTTCCATTTTACTTGGCACTGTGTAGGGCCTATATTTATGCCCTCACTGTTCAAATCATTGACGATCTTTTTATAAACATGCTTTCTTTTATTTGGATTACTTAAGAATTCAATGTGTGTTTGCATGGAGTTAATTAGAGCATTTGTTTCATGATGTTGCCAAATGTGCTGAGCTTTTGTCTCGGAGGATGTACTAGGTGAAGACATTGGGAGAGGTTCATATTGTAATTCTCCAACATCCGGAGCGTCGGCGGATTTAATTGCGCTGTTTAGCAATGAAGCCGCAAAATCTTCATCTTGAAATGAAAAAATCACGAGTACTTGTCCTATTCACACGTAATGAGAGAACACTCACCATTTTGAGCTCTTCTATAATCCTCTTCATTTAATGTGAACAAATAAGTAACAATAGTTTCTGGGTCAGTGATAGATATATCCATTTTATATTTATATATAAAACTTAACCTTCATAAAAACAACCGGTTATAACCTACAAAAACAAAATTTTGACGTTCAAGCTTCAAACTCCTTTAAAACGGTAGGTGTATCAGGGGAAAGGGACGAGGTAGCCTAGAGTGGCCCAGGAGCGCCATACTTTGAGAACCCGAACGTGCTAGAGTAGAATCGAAGTACTACGGAGTAGCTCCGGAGTGCTCAACATGATGCACCCGAAAGCGGTTAAGCTCATTTGCTTGGACTAGGAAAGTAATTTAAATTCCGTAAGTGGATTCTTTATTTATTTTTGTTAAAACTGACGTCAGAATAATTCATAGTAAATCGAAGTGACTATTTTTCCTACAGACGGTATCGATTTGATCCGCAAATAAAATTAAAATTTTGTCTTTTATTGACTATAGATAAATTCAAATTCGAAATATCTTTCAGCGCCGAGTATGAGAAAGAACTGGCTACTCGCCACCCATAAGATAGTTTGATAAATTTTAAATAAAAGGAGAGTAAACAAAATTAACGTTACACACCTTTACAACCAGGAAAATAAATGAAAAAGAATTTCCACACAAAGAATTCATAAAAAGGAAATAGTAAGTCATTAAAGTAATAAAGAGATAAAAAAAGTATGGACGGTATATTTTATGAAAAAAGGAACCAGTGCCAGGTATATACGAATCGTCATAGAGGATTTGTTATAACAGAGACTGATATACTGATAATCAGTGAATCAGTGAATTACTAAAGATAAGTAACCCGAGGTTTAATAATCTACCCAAGTGACCATTTTACATAACAGCTACGTTCCGAATATATCACACGTGTTACTTGTTCTATCACAGAGACGACACGAGGAAAGCGCGTTAACATAACAGGGATATCTCTGTGATGCTCCTATGTCCTCCCTAAAAAGGGAGCGAAACTCTTTTCTAAACGCCAAATGATGTCGCTTATATGTTGCAGTTACGGAGCGAAACTCTTTTCTTGAGCTCCAAATGATGTCTCTTATCTGTCACAGCTATGTCCCAGTTTTGTGTCAACTACGTCTCTGGAGGAGGTTAACGTTTCACGGAAATGCTACACCAAGAAAAATATTGACAATGTGAAACTGATTATTTTAGATAATATTTTTACTTTAAATTGCATTATAAAGTAAAATATAATCTGCAACAATATAAAGTTGAAGAAACTATAGCATTATTTGGTAGGTTTCCTGAACAAATGAAATAGACATTATTGCAATTTTTTTTATTGAATATAATAAAACCTGTCAATTAAAGTTATTCATCATTTTTTCGTTCTCTCTGTTTCCGCTGCTTCCCTTGACGAGTCCAGTCGGCAGCAATTTTCTCGAATTAGGCCAGCTGGCTTGTGCAATCAATTTATTTGAGAAAGCTCTTTTCAAGATCCTACAAATTTTTTCTTTCAGGGTGATCCCTCCAATGGTCTTAAAATATAGTACCTGAATTATACCAATAAATTATAGTAATGAAAAATAAATAAAATTGTTGAGATAATGTCCAATGTACACTTTAACGAATATTCTATAGCAGCATTGTACACTCAACACACTAAAATTGGAAGATTCAGAACAGGGTAGGGATCATGTCGCCAAAAGAGATGAATCAATTTTGTTTATCACTTAAAACTTGTAGAATTAAGTCGATGATAAGAAGGTCATTCTGTATCATGATACAAATTTATTACTCTCGAACGATGTGGAATGACGTCACTAAAATAGAATTCTGTTTGTAGTGATCCTACCCATAGTATTATCATTGATAAACATAAGTTTGTAGTAAATTGGATTGATAAAAAGTCAACTATCATATATTACAGTTTGGATTTATATAATTTTTTTATTCGAGACTCACTACTTTTTTATAAGACTGCTGGTCCCTCTCCACTCTGCCATCAATTTCTTTTAGAACATCAATGTCATCAATCGGAAACTTTGATATGATGCATTGAACATCATCATCTTCAAAATTTAAATTAATAGTCCTGCCTGTGGTATCCAATGATTGCAACTCTAAAAGGATGTTTGCCAAAATTCTGTTGGCCTTGATAAATTCTTCTGCAAAACAATTATGTTTTCAACTTTAGTATGCTCTGTTTACTTCTGACTGAAAATATTTTCAATTTATGTCTAGAAATTTTGTTATAAGAAAATAAGGCTTTATGTTTGTTATATTATTGTTGAAGATAAAAGAAATAGTCACCTGTAACATATGTTCTCAACTCGTTGATAAGCTGATCTGGAAACAAAAATTGTCATGAAACCTACACCCACCAAACATTTTGGCAGTTTTTCACATTCAGACACTCATATAAATTTTCTATTTGATTTTTTAATGTGCAAGATATATATCTAATCTTCAGTTCCTACATTTTGTAGAATATTGGAAGTAATCCTACGCCGATGTCTTTTAGATAGTAATTTGAATGATTTTCGTTGAGCTCTGGGCATATTGAATAAAAATATATAACATAAATACTTATCTGCTTTGTCCCTTTTATATTTTCATAGCTTTACACCAAAAATTAGAACAAATTCACTATTCACCGAGCTATTCACTATTCACTTTTTCGCGCTCGTTTAGACATAACCTTAACCTTCACCACACCACACCTTCACGTTTCCTTAGATTTTGATGCCCAAAATAATCCATAGCAATAAATGCAAGACGCATCATCTTCATCATCAGTCTCTTGAAAGGGTTCACTTTCTTCATCTGTCTTATTTTCAATTATTGCCTTGGGACTCTTTTTTGTAGTTTGATCACGCAAATTCATGTATAATTTAGAACAATGAGCTTCTGACATGTTTTGTTCTTCAGAGTTGTCACAGGAAATCTTTTTTCTAATTTTCCGTGCGTCAATTTTTGATTTTTTCTTTGCTTGTTCTTCGTTTTTATATTTCAATTCCTCAAGATTCGGAGAACATGTTAGGACTGCGTACTTTTTTGTTACATTCCTTTTTCTTGATTGGTATATTGCTTTTGGAGGTGGGGATATTTCTAAAAATGGCACCTTTGCGACTACTGTCTTGTCTTCTTTATTACTATTGATTGGAAGTTCTGAAACGACATCTGGTTGATTTTCATCTTCTGTTTGATTGTCATCGTGAAGCTTCTTCCCCAACGGATTTGGTGTTTCAGCCTCAGTATATTCTAGTGCAATATCAGTTGTGTCTGCTGGTACAAAAAGGTAATCGGGAAAATGTTTTAATTGAATGGACTGATTCCTGTTTCAGCAAATCCGTTCAATGCATTTTGGATTGTGGCTGCTTTACCTTACGCTTCAGAAAAAAGTTCACTAACTTGGTAAGCTGTAATGACACTACCTGGATGATTTTTCATCCATGTGGTACAAGCCTGATTGTAATACGCCTTCAGGGGTCCAAAAAACTCACATCAAGCGGCTGCATACGATGGGTGCATTGAGCTGGGAAGCACATGAGAATGATGTTATTCTCTCTACAAAACGACACTGCTGCTAAGGAGGTATGGCTTACATGACCATCAAGCAGAAGGAGTACTTTATTCTCCGGAGAGGGATTAGCATGTTTGCAAAAATGTTTCAGCCATTGAACGAAGAGTTCTGATTTCATCCAACCAGACTCTTGGCACAAACCTAAACTTCCAGGAGGTGCTTTATCAAAAAGTTAATCTTTTTTGTTTTTTCTTGAAAAGATCAAGGCTGGAGGAATATAGTTACCTGTTGCACTATTGCAACAAACGACAGTTACATGCTGACCTCTTTCTGCGCTTGTCAGGGATCCTACTTGTTTGCGCCCAGTTGATGCCAATATTTTCGGAGGTTTCTGAACAGTAGACAATCCACTTTCATCCATATTGTAAATCTTCTCAACAGTGATAGCTTTCTCTTGTAGAACAGAATCCAAAACCTCAAAAAATTCGGAAACTTGAGGCTTGTTAAAAGCTCGGGCCCTGGCTGCTGAAGTTGGTTCTGGCCGTCGTAGAGATACGTCGGTATTTCTTCTGCGAAATCCTCTGAGCCACTCTTTTCCTGCGATTCCTTTTCCACGGTTAAATCTATGATCTAGTTTTTTTTACGCAAACTCATAAGCTAATTGTCTCACTTTGGTTGTGGTTAAACCAAACAATCTAGATTCAAGATATTTTAGGTGTTCTACCAACTCTTTCTCTGTTTGGGAATCAAAAGTTATTGAAAATCGGCCCAAACTTTTCTCTACACCTTTAACTCTTTCATTCTTATTAGCAGCTCTACGTCTATGAGTTGCTTGGGGAACATTATACATTTTAGATGCTTTCAGCCATCCCATTCTCTTTTCTTGTACATCTTTTATAGCTTGCTGTATAGATGCTTCATTCCAGGACTGTCAATTAGTCTTTCTGACGTACCTTCCAACCATGGTCATCTGTAAAAAAATAAAAATCGAATTACAATTAATATAAATCTTTGTACCAAAAAGACTAGAAATTGTACTGTGCGTCGTATAAAATGAAATAGGTACTATGTCATTTTAACAACAACCACAATATGTCATTTTAAACGCAATTTTTCATACGTAGGTTTTTATTGATAATGTCGAAAATGCTGATAAAAAAACCTACTTACCAATCAATTGTTCACATATAACTATTAATGCCACACAATATTTAAAACCACGAAGAAGGATATAAAAAATCCAGGTATACAAAACTTTCTTGCCACTGAAACATAACACATACAATAAAACCGTTGAATTAACCTGGAGAGATCTGTAAACTTATAGTATATTTTAATAGAGTGTTTGTTACTTAGCACGGTTACCGAGTAAGAGATGCCGCTTCTAGTTTCCTATATAGAGCAAGTATGTCATTTTATCAGCTATGTCATTACTAATAATAATATATTATATAACTTACTAAGAATAACTTGGCACCAAAAAAATGAGGAAATGAAAGGAAACAAAATTAAAAGGACTTCCAGGTGTCTTTGGTCCAATTAGAAAGTAAAAAAATAACTTAATGCTATATGATAATTTTTTTCCCAAGCTCATACCACGGAGGTTGCCAGTTAGCGTACGCAGTAGCCATTGGTCATCGCGCAGGTATAGCATTCGAAAGAAAAAACATCACACGAAGCAGCAGACAAAATAGTTCTTAGATGAGAAGGAAACAAAGCAAAACAATAGAAATAGTTACAGATATAATTCAGGAGCAGATCCAAGGAAGCTTTGTATGACTCCCTAACAAAACTGTCAACCAAAAAAAAAATCCATTATATTATACTACATAATATAATATGATAAACAAAAAAAAACTTAAACAATATTCCATGCTCAACATGTGCCCCATCACAGTATCCCAGGTCAAGAGATCAACCCCCACCTAATGAAAAGGACCTCGCGAGAGATGTTAAGTGGTGTCGTTGTCTACAATCTCAACCTAAAATCTCAACCTAAAATACCATGACTACACACATGAATGAATAAGTTTTTCGATAAGCCAAAAGAGAGAAGAGAGAACATTTTTGAATTTTGGAACTAGTTACCATAAACAGTCCAAGGAGGCTCGATATACCCCCTAACAGAGTATAGCCCCTGTCAGACTGAAATTTGGGGGAGGTAAGAAATTGACAACGGTATCCCACAACAGTACTGTTGGAAAATCCTCATAGCGATATGCGAGCCATGTTGGCACAGACGCAGTAGTTAACCCCCCTAGTAGATTCAACTAATGACTGCAGACCTCAGCTACCTCTACCTCCCAGGCTGATTAACCCCCGACGCTGAACCCTGGAACACATGCCAGACCACTCTGAGTTCCTCCAACACCCACTATTGGGAAATTTAACAAAAAATGCAAAAGAGAAAAGTATACAATAAAATATAGACAAAATGAATGTATGTCTATAAGTGAAATATCTAGATCAATTTTTCGGAATGATCGTAGATAGAGATAGGTAATGAAAAAGTAGATACAAAAAAATTTAGGTAGACAAGATATTAGGTAGGTATAAGGATATTTGTAATGTGAGTTGATATCTCAAGCATGTAGATAAACATGTTTTAAAACAATTAAAATACTAAAAAAAAAATTTCAACATAGAGGTAATGAAAATTTCAAGATAATTAAAATAATTGAAATTTCAAACTTTTAAGATAATAAAATTTGAAAATAGTTGCGATAATATAAAAGATAATAACTTTCGATATCCTATTATCCTATGATATATCAGCTAATATTCCAAACTTATTTTTTTATGGCTTTGACTCACGTCATTCATCCAGTAAAAACTAATTGCAAAGTCAAATTTCCAATGGTCTTCAAAAAAAAATGTATATACCCTTTCGGTATATAGGTAAATACAGACAAGACATCTGCCTGCAAAGATAAAATAAAGATAAGTACTATAAAATATAGTACAGTAGACAAGTTTCATACCTTGCCCACTTAAATACGATAAGATACGATAATTGGGATCTACGATAATTAAGATAAGATAATGAAGATTTAATATCACCCTTAATACTTAAGATTTCTTCAAATCAAGAAGACCCAATATTTAATAACATTAATGCTTGTGCACCAACATGTTTATTAAACTCAAATTAATTGACTATGCGTTTTCCAAAATTATATTTATGGATATTTAAAAATTTTCTAAATATTCTCAATGGATTTTCTATTATAATTCTTAGATGAGAATTCCATCCGGCTAGGAAATATTTATTATTTTACTTATTTAACCTAGAACAGAAATGCTATTTTGTCAATCAATAGGGAAAGTGAAGTCATTATTACATTTATAGTCAGAGAAAAGGAAAATCTCTACGATAAAAGAGATGAAAAAATATTCGAGACACCAACACACATCACAAAAAAATTACAAATAGGAAAGATATATAAATTACGTTATGGTTGAATCGATATCAGAACACTCATCGTCAGACAAGATACCAGCTTTAAGGTCTTTTATGTGCCATCGACTAATGTTTTTCCCTGTTTCATCCTTTAACTTATACACTAAGGGAGACATAACGTGATATACGGTACATTGTGTATATTTGAGTGCAAATTTAGCGGAAATATATCTGGCTTTGTTCGATTTCGGGCAGTTCTTCCAAACCCGATCACCTACGTAGAACCTATGATCTCGTTAGCGCAAATTATAACGATATGCCGATATGATGTTTGCTAATTTTTTCTCACCATTCCGAAAATTTTAGGCATTTCTTGTGTATCCTGAATTCGGTGGACTTTATCGGAAATGGTAACCTGATTATTTACATTTTCTGCAATTATACCATAAAAATTTTCCGAGACAGGAACATTTCGAGCGAAGGTAAGGAAGGGGTGGAATCGGTAACTTAATGTTTCGACAGCCGAATTGCTTGAGCAATTTTTTAACCTTGTAAGCCCCAGGCTAGAGCACTCTACCTCAGGTAGTGGAATTCGGCACCAATTGAACTATTTTATACGCTATCACTGGGATGGGATGTAGAATTAATATTAAATTGGATGCCACCAGCTTTTTAATCGAATCGAATCAACTAAAACCAGAAGGAATAGGTGGAAAGCTGGAAACACCTTATGAAAATTAACGTTATATTGAAAAAATAATAATGCAATGAATATATTTATTCCCGAACACGTTTATCCAATTTAATAATTATTGAATAATCAATACAAATTGAGAATAATAATTATTTATTGAAAATTTGAAATTTCATATAAATTGAACATTTCAAACGAAGAAAATATATTCAAGAGTAATTAAAACGCCAAATCCAAATCTTACACACGCTACAGATAAGACGAAGGAATAACTTATATGAGAGAGCTGAGGATGTTTGCAGCTCTTAGTGAGATGGCGGCGATGGTCGTGACGGTGGTAATGTCTCCCCTCGTGCACGGATCGGGAACGGAGGTGGCTTGAAGATGCTGGCTGAAATTGGCCGTGAACTAGCCCTAAACTGACCGTATACTTGCTGTCAACTTGCCGGCTACAGAGCTGCAGAAAAAACAGGGATACGGAACTAGAAAAACATTAGGAAGGAACGAATGAATAGAACAGATCAGGTAAAAAAGGAACTTATGCGATAGCGCATACAAAACCCAAACTCCACCTGTTAAAATAAAACTTAACAGTGATCTGTTTTATTCTATTCGTTTTGCCACAAATATACAAAAAACATGAACTAGCAAATGAGCAATAAATCTAAATAAGCTGTAAGCACTAGAAAAAAATCCTAGGAAAAATAGAATAATCAACTCACCAACCAGACAATAGAAAATTGTTCACCAAAGAAATAAATAAAATAAATTAAAAGGTGTTGTCTTTAAAGTGGCAATTAGAAGAAAGGAAGAGATTCTTTCGAAAATTGAAATTTCGAACATCGACAAACAAAAATGGAAGGGGAATTTGATAAAAATTAATGTTTTATTTCAGAGTGGCTAATGCGACAAGGAAACGGCATGCTTAGAAACAATGCAGTAATTTGGAAGGAGGTGACTAATTAGCCACAAAAATTCACTAAATGAAATTGACGGAAAGGTAACAGCTGAACAGCATGTTACAATTTAATAGATCTCTTCATCCCACGTTCTATGATCTTCATAGCTATAAGATCGTATAGCTGTGACAATGGATTTGTTTACGCGTTCAGTGTCATTAATTTGCGGATGAAAGTTAGCATTATACCAAATCTTTTGTACTGAATATTTGTCCATGAGGTTTTTGAACAAATGACTCGTGAACTGTTTACCATTATCGCAAGATATAATTTGAGGGATTCCAAAAATAAGAAAGACATGATTTTCTAAGAAATTAACTATAGAACGAGCGGTAGCCTGACGTAAGGGATCAACTAATACGCATTTCGTGAACCTGCAGTCAACTGCAAGTGCAAATTGATTACCTTCACGAGATCGGGGATATGGCCCTAAACAATCACACGATATCAATTGAAAGGGGAACTTAATGTTACAATACTTTTCCATCAATCCTGCTTGTGGCAAGCTAGATGGTTTACAAGATGCACATATTTTACAACGAGTAACATATTTATAAACCAATGGTTCAATAAAACTCAAAGTCCAAACCACAAAAACTTTTAATAAAAGTTCCTCAAAAAGGACACTTATAATGTGTGCTACTAGTTTCGGTACAATATTACCATCATCAGGCTACAATATAAAGAGAAAAGGTACACTTTATAGATGAAGATCTTACAAGATTATGTTAAAATAATTAAGCAAATTGTCAATAGATATACAAATGAATATGAAAATTTTATAAAGTTAATAAGACAAAGTTTGAGAATATTACAATTGTTGTAATGTATATTTAAATTTATTAATATAATTAATAGGTTAATGAGAATCATAAATTATAACTTTGATAACATAAATTATAAAAAATTAGGTAGTCAAATTGAAATGAAATAAAATCAATCATAGTTACCTGTGTGAAATATGAAATCCAAAGACCAACGAGTTATTGCCAAAAGTTTTAAATGTCAAAACATGTTTTAGACAAATAAATTGAAATTTGAGTGGTGAGGAAAGAAAATAAAAGAAAATGGAACACATTGGAAATAAGATATTTAAAGTTATTTAAAAATTAAATTGTTGACCTAATGGTCTATGCCAAAAGGGGGGAAATGTTCAAAGAATTTTAATTTATTTAAATTTACATTTGATTTTCCTTAAAGGAATGTTTGAAATTAAATGAAGAAAAATAACTTTTGTCAATTTTATGTAATGAAATAGTCTAAAATTGACAAATAATAATCTCAAATAGCTAGAACTAGCCACTGAAAACATTTGAACGGTTAAAAGAACCATTATCAAAATAATTATTAATAAGTTCATAATGAATATTATTATCCATCAGATATCAAATATTAAATATTTTAAACAAACTAATTAGCTGTAGCACATGGACTGAACTAACCACATATTTATAAACTGATTTCCTAAGATTAGGTCAATAATAAATTCCAGAAATTATCTCTAATGTTTTCAAAACACTGAAGTGAGAAAAAATTGGACTATCATGAAAATGGTGTAAAATTTCAATTCGATTTTTAGTATGAACGACAATTTTCCAATCGGAAACATTGCTAATTTGTCCGAATTTATTGAAGATATCTTTATATAATATGTTATTCTCAACTCTAAAACTTGGGTATTTTTCTTGAACATGAGAAATCATGTCATTATACCATTCATTGGGATGTAATGTAGATAAGTCTAAGATATCAACTTCAGGTATACGAGATAATGCATCTGCTATCACAGTTGTGCTATCAGATCTACGGTGAACAATAGAGAAATTGTTAAAATTGTAATATACATCTAGCTAAACGAGGAGAATGTTTTTTCGTATTATTCAACCACACAAGAGAAGAATGATCATTAATTACGGTATTATTTTACTGTTTTACTGATAGTAGTAATAGGTATAGGTATAATTGTTCCAATATTAGTTTAAAAATTCTTAAAATACAATATTAGATCGGTTTTTTGCAAATGATTAAAGAAGTATGCATGTGAAATTATTATATAATATCTGTGATAGACCAGCATTTTTTATTTAGGTATTAATAGCACTAAGATTGTATAAGAGAAGTTGTAAATTAATAAATAACAATAATTCAAATTGTTTCAATTAAAAAAATAGTAAAGTATTAAAATTAGTTTTACGTTTTTAGCTTTTATTGACAATACCAGCGTGTGCTAATGCTGTATTGCCATGTTTACGCGAGTGTGTTTTGCTAACCGTTCGCGAACAACGTATGCGAATGGGAAAGAATACAATATTCATTACGAATGCGCATGTAGCCATTCGTAAATTGTTGTATGCCAATGCAAATTTGCATATGCTGAGAATAGGTCCCCAGGTGTATAATTTGTTTGCGAATGACTCGAAAAATAGTTTCTTCCCCGCGAAGGATTAGAAACATTAGCTCTCCCCTCCACACTATTGTGCAAACTAACTTTGGATTTATTTTCAATTTTATTTCTTTTTTACCAGAAGGTTCGAATACGTTTCAATTTTCTAGAACTGAAAATCGTTTTTTAAGAAATTCAAAAAATGAGTCTAGGTTAGAATAAGTATTAGGTAAGCGGTCACTCTCAAATGCCCGTCTGGTTTGAAAGTCTAGTTTTTGTTCTAAATGGAAAATTACGAGTGTCTCGAAGCTTTCGTTATCTTTGAGACCCAACTTTTTCATCAAATTTAGCGTTTTCTTTGACGATATGTAGAAATCCTTCAAAGCAGTGGCATTACTTTTTGCTAAAAGTTTTAAATCAACTAAATCAGAATACAAAGTATGTAATAATTTAGAACGATCCTCATAAGCATTTTTTTGAATTTGAATTGCGACTGGCAAGTTGTCATTTGTAACCTGTAATAGTATATTACATACCGAGGAGGGAAGTGTTTCATTACTGTCGAGAGATAAACTATAATCTCGAGACATTAATGAAAACTTTTCTTTGAGGTATGTATACTATTTTATTTACAACCACATCGTTAGTTGAAAATTCTATTTGACATTTTTTTAATGTAGTGAAAATTAAATTAAGAATTATTTGACACCATTCAAAAATGTGCGGGTTGCGTTGAACAAACATGTACACAGCATAGCAATGAAACATGACAGATACAAAAAATTTTGAATTTTCCTTCGATCCTTCAAATTCACGGCTGAAAAAATCAGATAGCGAGAGTGAAGATTATTTACCAGACGGAATTCCACCAGAACTAAAACAAGCTGCTGAAAAAGCAGAACAAAGTTTACTTCCTGAAAAAAGCAAGGGGCGTTACGAAAAAGCCCTCAAGATTTACGAAAATTGGTGTTTAGAAAAAAATACGAAGAATATTGCTTCCAAAACAGTCTTGATGGCATATTTTAGTGACATGGGCTATCTACAGCATGCTACGGCCATGTTAGATTCACGTGAGTAGATTGATATATCTAAATATAACAAGCTTCTTGCTTTTTTGAAACGCCAGAATATAGGCTTTAGGCCCAAGAAATCTACTACCTTTACCAGACAAACTATAGAGGATTTTCTAAGTGAAGTACCCCAGGAATTCCTTTCTATCAAGAAGAAATTTTTTATTTAATTTTATATAGGTATTTGGTTTTTATTATTTTTTATAATTATTTCAGGTTGCGCTTATAATAAGTGTATTTGGAGCATGTCGCACTGACGAATTATTAAAAATGAAAACTACGCATATTGATATATTAGAAAAGAAAATTTCAATTCCGGATACAAAAACTTATAAAAGTAGATAATTTATATCTGAAATAAACTGGATGAAAATTGTGAAAGAATTTATCCAGGTACAGGAAAGATATAAAGAACGAGAGATTTTTTGTTCAATATCGATCGAGAAAAGCTCGAAATCATCCTTTTGGATACAATTCTATCTCTAAATTTCCTTATAAAATAGCCTGCTTTTTAAAACTTCCTAAGGCAGAAACGTACACTGGTCATGCTTTTAGAAGAACGGCAGCTAAGTTGCTGGTTAATAGCGGAGCAGATATTCTTCAGTTGAAACGCTTAGGGGGCTGGCGGTCTAGTACAGTTGTAGAAAGTTATGTGGATGAATCTGTAGCTAACCAAATTGAAACCGCAAATATGATATCTTCAACAACTCTGCCATCGTCCTCCTGTATCAGTTCAAATTCTCTACCTCCTTCTGTTAACTCCACGGGATCTGACAGTGGACATGAAATAACATTTTCCAGTAATGAAATTTCAAATAATCAGGGCGGTCTCTTAAATATTTCCTTGAAATCATATAATAGGTAAAATATTACTATTAATTTTAATAATTAATATATGATAATTAATTGCCCTGTTTTATGTAAGAATTTGTTCAATAAATATATTACTTTAATTAATATTTTGCTTTATTGAACGAGTGAGGGAAATCAGTGAGGGAAATGGAAGAGGGAAGTAGACGTAGGTAATGTGACACTTTCAAATCTTCAATGACATTAGTAATGTCAAAATTACAGGTATGGTTGTAAATAAACTAGATATTTATTCCAAAGCTTGACCTCTCAGAAGGCTTTTTAAATAGAACAATTTCTCACTATTACTAAATTTGCAAGGTAATTGTGTATCAAAGCATAACGAACACTATTGTTGACACCACCATTTTCTCTTACATTAACGTTATTTACATTGTTGACAAAATTTATAGCAGCTTCAGTTTCTCCATTAACTGGAAGTTCAGCATCTCTCATAATGCAGGCTATATTGTGTAGTCCTGCTGAAGCGACTACAACCCTTTCTACATTTTCCACTCGTAAACGAATACCTAGAGCTGAAATTGGAAACCTTCTTTTGACCACACCGAAGCACCTCTCTATTGGGTTACGTGTTCTAATCTGGGATTCATTGAAAAGTTGTTCGGCAGGAGTATGTGGATCTCTTAGTGGAGTGATAAGGTATCTTTTCACCCCATAACCACTATCTCCAACTAGTAAACTATCTCCATATTCTCCATTTTCAAACTTGGCCTTAAATTGCAATTTCTAAAAATGTGAGAGTCGTGAGCAGATCCAGGCCATCGGCATACAATATTATTTATTTTTAATCTAGCATCACATATTGCTTGAACATTGAAGGAGAAAAATCCCTTTCGATTCCGAAAATTTTCAGCATGAATACCACCTGGTGACTGTATTTTAACATGTGTGTAATCCAGCGCTCCAATACAATTAGGAAATCTACTGATGTAATACCTTGTCTAGTATAATCAATACCTTCTTGTGTTTCAGGAAACTGAATGTAGGTATGACTGAATCTTGCAATAGTTCTTGTAACTTGTCGAACAACTCGACTTGCTGTTGATTTATCAATCCCATTGAAGTAACCTGGAGTATAGAACCTGTGGCGAGGTATCGTAATGTCACAAACACTTTCATATCAGGTGTGAGTGCATGGTTCCTAAAATATCATAGGTATTTTTATAATAATCGTTATAGATATTTTTCAGTTTCAAATACTCACTTATCGACCCTAAATGCAATTTCTTCTGAGATTTGATCGATTACAAATCTGACAGTTCGTTTTTCTAATCGAAATCTACATTTAAATTCCTCATCAGACCATATTTCAAAATGACTGGGTTTATTCCTAACGGTTTGCGTTCTTCTAGGATGTAAAAGACCATTCAAAATTTGTAAGAAATCCTCATCGTCTGTCAATTCTTCTAATAATACGTTCATTTTGATTAAAATGAGGAATTATCAGATATAACTTAACTATTAATTAACTGAGGAAGTGTTTTTAAAAATTAACTTTATTACTAGGTTAGGTTTGTGGTGAGTGGGTCAATAAGGCCCTCCACTGCGACTCACAAGAGTATTGTGGCTCACACCTATTAAAATTTCATCAAATATATTCAGCTTCTTAACAAAGCCGATTATTTTATTTGGTAAATGATATTTCAGGTCCGAGGGTCTGCAGTTTCATTATTTTCTAAACAAAGACGCCAAGTCGGATCTTCCGACAGTCCAAGTTTTAGCATATGATGATTCAGATGACAGTGGCCTGTTAAAAGGCCTGTTAGACAACGTAGGTCATGCCTGCTATGGTCCAACGTTTGTTTGGAGACATACTTCGAAGGATGTATAAAAGCCTTTGAATGAACCAATCCTGGTAAATTATGCCAGCTTCTTGCTGTCCAGGTATTTAGTGTTTGTTTGGCAAAACTTATTGCGATGCCAACTTTATTACTAACAACTCAACAATTTGGATTCCAGTTCTAAACTGATTTATACAATACAAAAATGAGTTAACTAATGAAAATACGACTAAGCATAAATGGAATGGAAGTGGTAACTACAAATAATAAAAGTGATTAATAAGCTTATTGTATTATGCAATGTAGGGTTAACAAGTACGGTAACATATATGAACTCACTTTTTGAAGTTAACAACTAGACGTCATATATATGTCAAAACCCACTTGAACCGCCTTTGAACGCTCTCCAAGAACCGTTCACGTGAACTTCTATTTGAACCACGGATCAGTAGTGACTGACGTACTTACAACAAAAATTAGCAGTTAGACTCGGTTCAACTCAGAACCACAGTTGAACTGTGCATCTACAACCGGGCCTAGGTGAATTATCAAATCCCAACCATTCCACAAAAACCCGATTTCCTTTTTTCTCCAATATTTTTTTAACTTGGTATGTGTCTGGATATTCTACTTTTTGCAATTGTTCATTGTAAAAACCTCCAAGATATATTTTCCCTGATAATCTTCAAATGAATAAGTAACTGGAATAGTGTACCTCACCTGTCTAATGTTAAAAATTTCCGACGACTAGTTAGATTTATATTTTTTATTAAAAATTACTTCAACTTTTGATATTCGAACATGGTCACCAACTTGAAAGCGTTGTTTGAGATCAAGTGGTGTTCGACTTAAATTATACACTGAACGTAAAAGAACTTTTATGTTCGTTGGTTTCATACCAGTTGTTCTATGTTTTGTATTATTATTTTCATGTACAATGCTTAGGTGACGCAACAAAGTTTAATTTTTTTATTGGTGAACCCTATTACCCATTTATAGCACGCCTGAGCGTGTTTTTTTTCATTTTTTAACGTCGGCTTATTTCTGCGACTAGGCTAATCACCAACGTCGGGAGCACTCTTACCCTAACCGGAAATTTTGGCGTTCTTTAACGAGCCCAACATCTATGGACTCGGGACCTCGGTTTTACGTCTCCTCCGAAAGACGGCATATCTACATTATACCTCGTGCTCATTGGTATAATGCCTGCGAGCTGTGATATGCTACTACGCTGCCGGCTGTACGGTCCCTATACTAGACCCATCCAAGTACTAACGTAGTATCGCATCGAGATGCGTTCCACTACAGAGCTGGGTCGTCGACCCTGAGCGTGTTTAAAACGAACTTTAAAACACGCGCGTTTTTTGAAGTTACCATGGCAACATCTCGAGACACGACATGTAATGTCTAATGGTATGAACGTCTAAATGACAACTTTTTTATTATTGATCTGACAGGAGTAGCCTACTCGACACGATATCGAAACAAAAAGTATCGATACCTTGATAATAACGGTATCGAAACAAAAATATTTAAAGAGTAAAAATATCGAAAATAAAGTATCGATATAAGTAAGTATCGAATGCTGAAATTTAAATAAAGGCCTCATCTCAGTTTATGGTCCCTTTCTCTTCCACTCTTTTATATAATTGTAAGGTATGTGAATAAAAATGTCAAAAATATTTGAAAAGATCTTATTAAAAATATTTACTAGCTGTAACATAATTTTCCCCAGACATCTCACGTGTAACATATTCAATGGGTTTTAAGAATTTTAATGTACTATTTAAAATTTCTATTTCAACAGCAGTCGGAGTTTGTGGAGCTTTAGAGTTCATTATCAAAATTGGATTAATTATTGGAGCTAATTTGACATACCTTTCTATCATAAAATACACTGAATTCCAACGAGTTTTCACATCTAGAATTAATTTTAGAGGGTTCTCTCCTTGTTTGGATCTTAATATGTCACTTTGAACCACACTACCTCGAAAATATTTAACGACTTCCCTGATCTTTTGACATAGTAAAACAAACTCTTCAATTTTCATAATACTTTCAAAAATCAAGTTAACGGTATGCGCAAAGCAAGGTAAATGTTTAGATTTGTCAAGAAACATATTAATTGCTGCTACTATATTTGAGCCATTATCTGTAACAATAGTAGTAATTTTTTCTTTACTAATATTGTTGAAGGAATTTTGTTGTTGATATAGGTGAAAAATACTTGACATCGAACACTATAACTTTATTGTGGACTGTATAAATATAAATGTAAAAAATGTATGAGAAATTACTATATGTGATGTTCACACTTCGACTTGCCATGTGTGACTCTGCATGTCGACTACTTCTACTGCGACGGCGCCTGTAGACAGTATCCTGTTAGTATTGATCGATGCTGAACGCAAGCGCGATGGTTGAACGAAGTCCAGCACGCGCGATAATTTGAATAACGAACACTAAACATACCGGCCACCTTGAAAGTTTCTAACTTTTAATTAATAGGAAGTAAACAGACTTTAGCGGTGGCTCATTTAATGATAGTACCGGAAGGAGTTCTTATGGACACTACCCGGATAACATTGTCTTTGCCCGGAAAGAGTTCGACAATTCTTCCAAGACACCACTTCATAGGCGGAACGTTGTCTTCCTTCAGGACAACTGAGGCACCCTCCTTGAGTGAATTGGATTGAGGCGATTTCCACTTGCTCCTGGTTTGAAGTTGTGATAGATATTCTTTAGACCAGCGACTCCAGAAGTGTTGCTGTATTTGTTGAAGCCGCCGATAATGATTGAGACGGTTAGCTGATACTTCTCCAACATCGACTTCGGGAAGTGTAGCCAATGAGTCTCCAATAAGGAAATGAGCGGGGGTAAGTGGAGAAAAGTCTAATGGATCGTTGGAAAGAGGAGTCAAGGGTCTAGAATTTAGGCACGCTTCGACCCTGACCAACAGCGTGTACATCTGATCAAACGTTAAATGATCGTTAATTATTATACGAGTTAAATGATATTTTACTGCCTTGACGGCAGCTTCCCAGAGGCCTCCCATATGGGGAGAGCTGGCAGGAAGAAAATGCCAGTTAATGTTATCTTGACTTAAAAAATTACTAATGGATAAATTACTATCTTTTAAAAACTTATACAAATTTTTTAATTCATTGTGGCATCCAATGAAATTAGTACCGTTGTCTGAAAACATGTCGGATGGTTTACCGCGTCGCGAAATGAATCTTTTAAATGCGTTAAGAAAAGCGTCTTTTGATAAATCATTCGCCAACTCAAGATGCAATGCTTTGGTTGACATACACACAAACACGCAAACATAAGATTTAACCATCTTGGCATTCCGAAGATAGCTAGTTTTGATCATGAAAGGCCCTGCGTAATCTACAGCGGTTTTCATAAATGGTCTAAACGTATTAAATCGATCAGATGGTAAGTTTCCCATGATTTGAGTAGCAACTATTGGTTTGACTCTGAAACATATTACGCATTTCTGTAATACTCTTTTAACAGCAGTGGTGCCAGCCAATGGCCAATAACGTAGTCTTATGATTGATAATAAAAGTTGAGTACTGGCATGAAGATTATTTAAATGTTCTAGCAAAATTAGTGATTCGGTAAATGGATGTTTTGAAGGTAGAATAATGGGATGTCTGTGATTATAATTGGAGTTTGAGTATTGTATTCTGCCACCAACTCTCAAAATGTTATTTTTGTCCAGAAATGGAAGTAAATTCAACAGTTCACTTGATTTAGATAAAGGTTGGTTGGACGACAATGAAATGATTTCACCAGAGAACTCTTGGCTTTGGACTAACTTTATTAAAGTAACAAGAGCCGATTGCAGTTCATTGGTGTTTAATGGACCGACTATTTTGCTCTGAGACAAACAATTGTGTTTAAACCGAAGAATATGTGCAACTACTCTTTGAAGTTTAGAAAATGAAGAAAATCTTTCAAATATTGTGTAATCTATATCAGTTTGAGTAACCAATGATATGGAGTGCGCTTTCATTTCAGGAACATTGACGTTACTTAAATCATAGTTTGGAATGGGATGAAAGCTAGGGTTATGAAAGAATGAAGGACCATGCCACCAAAGGTCATTTGAAATTAATTGCTGAGGATTGAGCCCTCGTGAAATGAGATCGGCAGGATTATCACTGGAAGAAATGTGATGCCAATTAGAGATTGTAGTGTTTTCTGTTATTTCGACAATTCTATTGGCAACGAACGTTTGGAGATAGCATGGCTGGGTTTTTATCCGCGCAAGAACTATCTTAGAGTCAGTATAGAGGTAGACATTGTTTATTTTATTAGATAAGGCAGTTTGAACTACTTTGAGCAGTCGAACAAGTAGTAGTGCTCCACATAACTCCAAGCGGGGCACGGTAAGTTTTTTGAGCGGAGCGACTCTGCTTTTGGCACAGAGAAGTCTCATACAATGATCTTGAGAATTGAAGGATCGTAAATAAATGCAACAACCATAGGCTGCTTCTGATGCGTCTGAGAAACCGTGAATTTCGATGGACTCGGAAGCGTGACAAACGACATGTCTTGAGATCAAAAAATTGTTAATCATTGAAATATTTTCTACGAATATTGTCCATTCTTCCTGAAGCCACAAGGGTACTGGTTCGTCCCAGTTGGAATTGCACTGCCAAAGTTCTTGCAACATTATTTTTGCTTTAATTGTTGTAGTGCCTATTAGACCCAAAGGGTCGAATATTTTGGATATGGTTGACAAGATATGGCGTTTAGTAACCTGAATGTTAATGGCTGATTGAAAATTGACTGAATATTGTAATGTGTCTTTGTTAGGGTTCCACACAAGTCCTAATGTTTTCGTTTCAGTCTTTTCACAAAAAACTTGATCTACTTGTTGATCGGAAATGATGTCCTTAACGTTGGAAGCCCACTTTCTAAGTTCAAAGCCTCCTGAGAGTAAAATGGAAGAGATTTCGCTTTTAAGTTTTAAAATCGTTTCTATAGAATCTGTTCCGGTAATGAGATCGTCAACATAGAAATCTTTAAGAATGACCTTACAAGTTTCTGGAAATTGTGATTCATTTTCAAATGCTAATTCATGCAATGCTCGTGTGGCTAAAAATGAGGAGCTGGCCAAACCGTATGCTAGTCTGGACATTTCATATGTTTCAATGGGTTGATCTGTAGATTCACGCCAGAGAATGCGCTGGAATCTGCGGTGTTCTGGATGAACAATCAACATCCTATACATTTTTTCAATGTCTGCAGTAATGATATAGGAATGAAGTCGAAAACGAAGGATAATGTTGAAAAGGTCATCTTGGATCTGTGGTCCCACACCCAAACAATGATTTAATGATATACCTGAATCTGTTGTTGTGCTGCCATCGTAAACAACACGAAGTTTGGTAGTGGTGGAGCTTTCCTTTTTTACTCCATGGTGTGGTAAATAAAAGGAAATATTATGATTTGAATCGGGATCAACTAGTGACATATGGTCAAGGGTTAAATATTCATTAATGAAATTTACATATAATCGTTGAAATTCTGGATCTCGTTGGAAGCGTTTTTCAACACTGGCTAGACGTTGTAATGCAACGTCCTTGGAACTGCCCAATTGATTTATGGATTCCTTTAACGGAAATTTGACAATAAATCTACCAGAGGGGTCTCGAGATACAGTTTCCTTGAAGTGGGTTTCACAAAAATCTTTTTCTAAAGATAAATGTTTTTTATATGCAATTTCTTCCACTTCCCAGAATTTACTCAATTGTTGATTTAATGAAAGAGCACAAAATGTTTTTTGTTGTTTTTGAGGAGGTGGGAGATGAATTGCTCCCGCCAGCAACCAGCCTAGTTTGGATGCTTGTAGTAGCGGTTTTCCTTTACCTAACGAAATTTTCTCATTGTCAAGAAGTTCGTAGAAAATAGATGCTCCTAGCAATACTTGAATTTCACTAGGGACGTTTAATGTTGGGTCTCCCAATTGAATATGTGACGGGATATTGAGATTGTTCAATGAAAATGGTAGATTTGGAATGTGATCTGTGATTTTTGGTAAAATGAGAAAAGTAAGTTTTCTTTTAAATGATGAATGCATGGATTTAATAATTGTTGATGATTGTGTAAAGACATTAATAGTTCCTTGTCCAACACCAGAAATAGAAATGTTAACCTTTTGCTCGGGCAATTGTAATTTTTCTGCTAATTCTTTGGTAATATAGTTGCTTTGGCTTCCTACATCCAAAAGAGCTCTAGCAGAGTGAAAGTTTCCAGCACTGTCCTGTATGTGGACAATAGCGGTGGATAGTAAAACGAAATTGTTATTGGAGGAATGAGCAAACAAGGAAGTGACAGTGGAGTTATTTGTTTCGGGGTTTTGTACATTTGTAGAAATGGATGTGGCAGATGAAGTTTGACTAACCTCAGTGGAATTGTTGGTTTCTGATGTATTAAAAGGATGAAGAATTGAATTGTGTCTTTTTTGACAGATTCGACATTGACTAGATTTACACTGCTGTTTTGAATGACCGCGTTTTAAGCAATTTTCGCAAAGTCCTAATCTTTTAATTGCAGCGTATTTATTATTCAGTGTAAGATCCTTAAATTTAGCACAATTGTAAATACCATGTGACTGATCACAATAGAAGCATTTCATGATAATATTGTTTGTAGATTGACTGCTTGACTGATTAGTAGTTGCAAATGTATGTGAACGTGAATGTTGTGAATTTTTTGTATAGTTTGACTGGCCCTTTGAATGTTGATAATTAGATGAGTTTGGTTGTAATTGTTTTTGAAGTGATTTGTTTTTATCCAAACTTTCTAAATATTCACATCGGCACACTAAAAAGTCTAAGAAAGTCTTAAGAGTAGGTAATGAGCTATCCGATTGCACAGAATTTATCAATGAGCAGTTTGGTTTAGAATGAGAGGCTTCTTGCCATTTATCTCTCGTGTTTTTGTCTAGTTTGATTTTCATTAGTTGTATTAAGAGTCGGTCCCAATGCTCAGTGGGCTCTCCGAGAGCAGTCAATGCTCGTAAATGTTGCTTGAAAGAATCAATAAGTTTTCTTAATTGCGTAGGACATTCACTATTTACTGAAGGAACATTAAATAAATCGTCAATGTGTTTGTCAATAATTACGCGTTTATTCTCATATCTGTCTGTCAGTATTTGTAATGCCGTTAAATAGTTTTCGTCAGTTAATTCTATGTCTTGAATAATTTCTGCCGCTTGACCCTGAAGCCTACCTTGTAAATAAAAGAATTTTTCTACGTTGGATAGCTGCGGATTATTATCCACTTACGCGGAAAAACGTTTGTAGAAGAAAAGCCATTTTTTGTAATCACCATCAAATTTTGGAAGATCAATGGGAGGAAGTGAGATTCTTGATGAGGAGTTTGCAGAATGAGTGCTGTTGAATGAATGTTGTCTGGCACTGTTAAATTCAGAAACCAAAGAACGTGCTTTTGACACCGTCTTATAAAAGCTGTTTTCGAAAGATTCGCGATTGTCTGATGCAAGTTCCTCTGAATTAAATGACTCTATTTGTGATTGGACGTATTGAAATTGTTTAAAAATATCAGAAGCATGGTCTAAACGAGTTTCTAAATCAATGGCTTGGGCATCTGTAGCTGATCTCACGAAATGAATAAAACGAGTTATTACGGTATTCTAGGGTTAAATTTCATTTTAAGGAAAGTATTTTTTTTTTGTTTAAAATGTGTTTTTATTTTATTAATATGTTTAATTTGAGTCTAAGAACAAAAGGTTTTTGTTGTTTAAATTTTGTTTAAAACATATGTTTTATTTTATTTTTTATGTTTAATTTTATTCTAAGCAAACAATTTCTATGCTGATTTATCGTTAAAGTGTTATTTTAAATTTTATTGTTAATAAATAATTTTTGACACCGATTCGTTGCTTTTACGTGTACTGTACGCATACGAATTGATTCGCTGCTCATATGATATGCGGCATCAGAAGTAACGAGTAACGTAACGATACGATAGTAACGAGTATTCCTTCTTATAGTAACGAATACATACGGGTACGCTTTTTTTCGTTACTTTTACAGCTCTAAAACTTATCCTTGCTTAATTTAGGTATTAACTCACCTGTTTGGATGCTGCTTCAAATGTTTTTTCATATTGGACGTATTTCCACTCGTTTTTATTATTTTAAAACATATCTTACATGATGCTTGATCGATTGAAATTTTTTTGAAATATTTCCATAAGTCGCTTTGTGGTGGGGCCATGCTTGTTAATAAATAACAAAATGGCTACTTGTATTGTACCTTGTACTACTCGTACTCGACAAGATAAGTGACATGACAAGACGTTTGACGTTTCACGTCGCGTTTCGCGTTCCGGCCATAATAGAGTGAGATTGACGAGAGACTGCGTTCCGACTTCCGCTTTTGTTTAGTTTGCTTGATTGAATCGATTCCATTCTCAATGTAAATTACTCATATTAGTACAGAGTATCGAATTAAAGTATCGATTATTCGAAATACTAGTATCGAATCAAAAGTAATGTTATGAGTAAAGTATCGTATTCGATATCGTGTCACTAGGAGTAGGTACTTTGTAACGTCAACACATTGATTTGAACAATATTTAACAATTTCAAAATTATAAATGAAAAGGGAAAGTTCAGTTGATATTGTTTGAGATATCAATATTTCGATTTTTAAAATCGGAGGAAATTGTATTTAACTTGATACTATTAACATTACCATGACAACGCAAGGTAGACGGTAGACTCACGAATTCAACCATTTTACATAGTCAGTTTCTATTTGCATTCTTTTCTTTCTAGTAGTAATAGATACCAGTATTTATAATTTCAAAGTGCACCAATGAAAAAAATAGCGTAAAGTATTCGTGAATAACTGGTCTTTAAAACACTTGCTCTATTTCGAGGACTCCGGCTTCGCCGTCTTGCTCGAAAGATCGCGTATGTTTTAAAGACCTTTATATCCACTTATACTTTAATACACTATTTGAGCTCGGATTAGTTCTAGAAATTTATAGTCTGTTTTTACTTAAAGAAATAATAATAAAACAAATTGTTATTTATGTAACTAGTGTGTTTACACACGAATTGCATACAAAATTTTTTCTACTATCGAAAACTATCAAAATACGTTTAGGTAACATGCCACTAGAACATTTTCGGAATATTTTATTATTTTATTCTCCCCACACTATTTGCGAAGTAATCTTCTGAGAGATCCATCTTTATAATTATAATAATCTAAAATAACATCATAGTTTCCTGAAAATATTCAATACCTCCATCAAAATACAATTGATTACCCTAGGTATAGTCGAAAGATCTCAATTAAAACTTTAATTGTCAGATTCAATTCACAATTGAGAAAATGTCAGTCACTCACCGCCAACTTATACCTATTCAGATACATATAATTGCATACATAATAATATTGAAACATTTTCTTTACGCACTAGGGCGTAAAATAAGGTTTTACGCACGCGAAAGTGTGTCTAAAGTACCTACTTTACACTCGGTAGTAGGAAAACATTATTTGTTCACTATTTATAAATATCACTGCACATATGCATCTGTCTCTGGGGGCATATTTTCGTCGCACCTGAGACTCAATGTTTGTTTCTCGAACCCACTGGATGTGATTCGATATAGATTCCTCGCAAATCAAAAAAATATTTTTGCATCAACAAAGGTTGCGTTTCATCTTTAGGAATACAATCAATATTACTTTCCGCCTTGATGTCTGTTTTACAGCTTTAAATCGCTTTGTTGAAAAAACAGAATCCCACTGTCTTCTCTTAGTCTGGGAGTAAGAAAAAATATTTTCCAATTGAGAAATTTTGGGAATATTTATACTTACATAAGTAAATAGGCTATGGGGATTCTGGCTCATGGCGGAGGCGCTAACATGGGAATCTCCATAAGAAAATCACTAAAAAAGCCAAGGTTTGAAAACGTCAAAATTTACGCTAAAAGTGGTGGGGGTGAACTATCATATATATGGTAGATAAAAAGTAACATGCCTGCTCGAAAGGCCTTAACGTCTAGTGTATTTGAAAAATAATAGAAAAATTCTACCCCCGTTCATCCCCCACGCATCATCCCTCCTACTAAAAGTTAACCAATCATTGCAAACGACGTGTCGTTGCCTGGAAAGGCTTTAACGTCTAGTGTTTATGAAAAATAATAGAAAAATTCTACCCCCGTTCATCCACCATCATCCCTTTTACCAAAAGTTAACCAGTCATAGACGTCTCGTTGGAGAGGCCTTAACGTCTAGTGTATTTGAAAAATAATAAAAAAATTCTATCCCCGTTCATCCCCCATCATCCCTCTTACTAAAAGTTAACCAATCATAGACGTCTCGTTGGAAAGGCCTTGACTATTATATACAGGGTGGTATATACAACGTCACGCTGTCACGTCAAAACACATATACAGGGCGCTCGAAAGGTCATAGCTATTATATATAGGGTGTGCCTGCACGAAAAGCATTATCTATTATATACAGGTGAGTAACGCATGCACGTACGTCGTCACGTCAAACGTCATGCTGTCACGTCACCTTGTCGCGTTGAAAAGACATTAACGTTCACTACTATTAAAACGTTGAAAAAACACCAAACATTCTTTTAGGGTGCAGCAAAAATTACGATGCAAAATCAAGTGTCCATTGGAGAGGACATCTAGATAGTATTAGAGTGTAAGGCTGTCAAAAGCACCTGACCTTCTACGAAACATATACAGGGTGTAGAGTACAAGTGACATCCTTCAAAATTACGATACACATAGCTACTCGGTTTTAACATAATAAGTACAGAGTGATGTAAAAATATTCAACTGACGTTGAAAAGACATTAACGTTCACTACTGTTATGACGTTGAAAAAACATCCAACATTCTATTAGGGTGCAGCAAAAATTACGAGGCAAAATCAAGTGACCATTGAGTGTCCGTTGTCACGTCTCGCTATCACGTCAAACGCCACGTTGTAACGTCAAGTGTCATGTTATCACGTCAAACGTCACATTGTCACGTCAAATGTAGCGTTGTCAAGTCAAATGTCACGTTGCCACGTCAAATGGAACATATTTGATGGCGATAAAAAGTTTAAGTTTGGATGAATCAAGTTCAGGCGATTGAACTAGTCTACTTGTGGTATTAATTCATAAAATTGGATATATACTAGGTATTGCTCACAGTGATCACTCCAAAATATATTTTCAATAAATACGTTAAATAAAAAAATGTTGAAGTCCTTCTGAGTTATTTAACACTCAGTGATGAATCCCATGTTTACCACCATGTAGAAATGCGTTGTGTGAAGTAGAGGAGACAAGCCCGCTCAAGGTTATTATACATCATATATGAAATGGATATATTTTCAATGGGATAGTCTATGTTGGTCCATCTTTGTTTCAATTCTCAAAATTTAAATGTTTTATGAATTTCCCTGATTATAAAAATAATTAATCTATTTACCTTGAAGACTTGGTAAGATTCAGCGCGTTATCTTTTTTTATGGTAATCTATTAGGTTAGTTGAATAAAATAACAAATAGTTTTTAAAATTTATTAAATTGTTATAATACGGTTCATTTCCACACCATCTTATATATCACAATAATTGATATAATGAGATAGAACCATGGCGCGTTATATTTAATATTTAAAGTGGCAAATACATCCCCTATAGGCCTACGGAATTGAGATGATATAGGTATTAAGAATTCATATTTTATTTAAAATAAAAAAGGTTTTATAGTGCAATGCTAACTATATTTATAAGTTGATCGACCCAAGTACCAGGTCATGCGGCTCAGGTTCATATCAGGAAATTGATTGCAATAAAATATAATTTTGTAATATGTATGTGTCAACACGTCTATGCTGAATATCGAGAAATGGATAATGCTGTGTAGCATCATGTGCCGATTATCAAAGAAAATTATCGTTATTCAAGTGACGTTGGAAAAACACATTCTTTCAACATATACAGGGTGTAGCAAAAAAGACCTTATAACCCTGGAGATGATAACTTTATGAAATTCTATGAGACTAACTGTATTGAAGATAATCTGAAGGTTATAAGTGCGAACGGCAGCTGTTTGTCGGAGAGCATTTTTTGGGGGTGAGTAAGGAATACATCACATAACCCGCGGCGCCATGCAATTTCAGTTTTATAGACAAAGCCGAGTTAGGTATTGAAAAGTATATAGATTTTACTAAATTGCAAAATATAAAAAAAACTTAATTGAAGAGGTGAGGTTAAACTTAAATAAAATTATTTGGATAATAGAGTAAACAGTTTACTTTTAACACGAGGTTTAGCACTCTGATGGATTTTATTAAAATATTTAAGTGAGAAATTAAATTAATTAATTCTTAATTAGTAAGATAATAAATCCTTAGAGATTTTCCAAATATGATGGGAATAGTGACTTTTCAACACTATAGTACTATAGTTTACATATTCACAAAATATTATTTTTTGTGTACCTATTATACGGTAGGATTGTAAATTTGTTTATGATGAAATTTTGGTTGATCTTAAGTAATATGGCTTAAACCGAAAATACAATTTCCCTCAGATTTTATAAAATTAATATAATGAGTGAATTGATTAAATAATCAAAATAGCAAACAATAAAGCAAATAACGAAAGTAAAAATAAAGAAAATTCTGGCCTGTACGTCGTTCTTTTAGGTACTTCTACTTCTGACCTCCCTCGGTCTCTAGGATACCCTCTTGTGTCTTTCCAATGCAATGCAGTTCTACTATAACGCATTATTTTCTGTTGTTTTGGGCGTGGAGTGTATATTCAATATTAAGCATACGTCTTACACAACAAAAAGAGTAATAGACCATGTTACTTAACGAAATCTATTCTAAAACTACCTTAGAACCCTAAAAAGAAAACTATTTTTAATAAACAAATAAAGCAAAAAAAACAATTGTTAATTTTGGAATGGATAAATCAATTTGAATAGATAAGATCTTAAGGAGGCTGCTCACCTTATACTCCACACAAATCACCAATTTGGGATTACTAAGGGTTTTTAACCAATATCAAAGAAATTACCACAAAGTATAGGTAAACCTACCTCGATTCTTGATTTCTATCAAATGCCGATTCCAAAAATTTCCAATTCAAAGTAATCAAGAAGATCACTTTGTCTTTCTCCCACAACCTAACAATATGTTAAACTAGACAAATTCGTGGTTGCCTAACTAGTAGGTACCAATAAATCAAAAATACCAAAAGCCAATGGCGTATCCCAAAATCAACATGTTACAACCTAATTCATTCAATAGGGGGTAAATTACAAGTAACATCGTTTAAAATTACGTTAAATACTCTTTTAACATATACAGAGTGTTATAAAATTTTCACACTCTCAAAAGGACCTAAATGTTGATCATCTACGAAGCACTTGTCACGTCAAATGTCACGTTGCCACGTCAAACGTTATGTTCTCACGTCAAGCGTCATGTTGTCACGTCAAATGTCGCGTTGACACGTCAAATGGTACTTTATATTTGATGGTGATGAAAAGTTTAGGTTTGGATGGATCAAGTTCAGGCGATCGTATTGCCCACAGTGATGTTGAAACAGCAATATTGTATCCATGATATCAATTCAACGAGGCTACAAAATTGGCTGAAGATGCTGAAAGGGCTCTTGATACTCTTTATGGGATAATAACTAAAGATGTGAATAATCCAGTCAAACCTGAGCTACCACCACAAACTACAAAGACACTTCATCAAAGACCTCAGCCCGTTATGAATTTATGTAACATAATACCGGATTATATGTTTATTGGGAGGCCAATCTAAAAATAATCATTTATATTGATTAAAATTCCCTATGAAAAATTGATTTGAACTCAAAACTTATTCCCACACAACCAGAGATACTTGATGATTATTTTCCCAAAGAAGTTGACTCCATAATTCAGATTTTTCAAAGTTCTTTTGGTAATTTGATTGTAGTCAATGTCCGTAAATAGTACGTAACAAATTTTCCTAGTTTGCAAATAATCAAGGAAGTTGATTTATTCGTACCCAAAAATTCTTGAATGAACACATGGTTTCAAAGCAATCATGTGAGAATATATGTATTTTATTATAATGATTATTATATTGAATATAACCAAAACTCGATCATCAATAGAGGACATATTTTCTCAGTGATACCAACATATGTGACAGGAGCATTCCAGTTCATTAGCAGTCATATATTTTTTTAAAAACACTACCTACTGCAAATATAATGAGTTTACTAAAAACTTCTTGCAGCTGGACCATTTAATTGGAACATCTTTGATATTCAATGCCCCAATAGAAACCTTTTAAATCATCTGAAGATTCAACAAAATTATTTCTTATTATTAATATTTTAAAAATAACCTCTACAATTAGCTTATCTATCACATAACCATAACACTTCCTTTAGTTACAACAGATAAGAAGTTTTAACCACAAGTATAATTTTACGCAAAACTACATAAACATGATAAGACGTATGGTCAGTGGTTCTCAAACGGTTATTGTCTTTTTAATACATATCGAACAATGAAACATAAATTTATTGAGGATTGTGACTGAAAAAGTTTGCGAACCACTGCTCTGTCATGAAGCATATTTGCACACATCCGCATACACACATAAGTCCATATAACTAATTTATTCAACAGTTCATCTGACCTTATTGAAAGTTGTTTTATACTGAATTAAGTGTGTATTTTTCCCTTCTCCGGTTTTTCGTACATTTACGCTATTAACGGTTATGATTTTAAGTGTAAACCAAGGTTAAGAGATTCTATAGTGGGTAAGTATTTTTTTAATTCCAATCCTGTAGAATAAACCGATTTTTTCATTTTTTTTTATTTTTATAGAGTGGAAAAATAATTTGAGAAAAAACAATAAAGCGAGGATGTTTTTATGGTAAAGTTTTGATTAATTTGATAACTTCTTTAAATAAAGCAAGTTACGTTTTTGGAAATATTTTCTCTGTAAAAGTTGAATATTATTCGATTTCAAAAAATAAATTGTTATCTAGCTCCATGTTAGTTCCTCATATATTTTTATTTTCCACTTAATTAGATTCTGATTAAGAAATATTTCAGATATTAATAGTATTCTAAAAATTCATTTTGTCTGCTTAGGAAAGATAGATACTGCATTTGAAAGATCGTCTTAAAACCTCTTCAATATCAATTAAACTGTTACAATACATGAATTTATAAGTCTAATTCTTTAAACTTTTGAAAATTATTCATTATCTAATTATCAATTTTTATAGTGTTGGGACCATAATCTAAAAAGCTCATTATTCTAACGGTAGCTGGAAAGTTGAAATAAAAATATTATGGTTTAATTATATAAAAACCATGAAAAAACTTTCAATTTCCACCACAATAGTAAAGCTGTTCAATCGACTTGTTGAGAGTGGTGTGATTTTCATAATTCTTATGTATAAAAGTAAAAAAATATATAAGGTATACCTATAACTACTAACTAAGAAAATGTTACTATCATTATGGTATCTAGGTATCTTTGAATTATTAAAAATATTGGTTATTTTACAATTAGATCCTTATTTTTTTCTGTATTTATTTATTTTCCAATATATTATCCTCTCTCTATTTCACACTACTACCACTAGCAATAAATAAATACAGAATATTTAAAATATTTTGGATCTTTCATATAATACTTGATACATCATTTTCTAGAATTCTGTTTCAGAACTTTGAAAAGCAATCAGAATAATTATCCTCAGCACCTATTTAGATTTTTATTATTTTTTAAGTCAGTTTTCAATTATCTCCATTTTTTTCAAACATGATATTTGGGGTTATGTATTCAAAAAATAATCAATCGTTTTGTTTTCAGTCCGTCTAAATAGTATATTACGTAACGTGTGCGGAAAGTGACATTTTTCACACGAGTGGGAAGTATTGTCTCACGAGCGCAAGGCGAGTGAGACAATCCCACGAGTGTGAAAAATCACTTTCGCACAAGTTATGTACACTATTTTTCCTACGACCACGCGATATACTTTACCGAATCAGGCATGTACAATCTTGCATTTTTATGTAGATGTGAGAGGTGTATTTGTAATTACAATAATTATAGTTTTGATTACTAACCTTTGGAAGTAGCCCAGAAAATTGTGATTTTAATTTTGCCTCTTTTTTATTGTGCCTTTATGAAAAATTTAGAATAAATATTGACACACAAAATATTACATTTATTTTGACAACTAACAACAATTAGAAATAGAATATCAGAAATAAAACTGTTTTTGCTGCATAAATATTGCGATTCAGAATTAATTATTTATTTAAATCACTGTAAAAATTAAAAGTAATAAATTATATCATGTGGAAAAATCAACTTAGAAAATACGCATTTGACATATAATAAATTTGCGGGGTAAATTGACAAGCATTTCAACAACACTCAATTTGACAGCTTTTTTATCCGTACACGTACGAATAAGTTTTTTTTCCGTACGCGTACGAATAAAGGCCACTTTCCATAGAGCTAGACAGTGCGATATATGTCACTTTCCTATGTGGTCGTAGGAAAAGTATATTTTATATCTATGAATAATTTTTTTTCATTCTATTGTAGAACTTTGAAAAGCATTCTGAATTGTCTTCAGCTGATATTGATTTGGATTTTTATCAATTTTTAAGTAAGTTATCAATTATTTCCATTTTTTAAACATAATATTTGAGGTTATTTATTTGAAAAAATAATTAGTCGTTCAGTTTCTTATCCGTGTAAAAGAGTACTTTTTACCTATTAATAATTATTTTTTCATTCTGTACGTCTTAGAACTTTAAAGCGTTCAGTATTGTCTTCAGCTCCTATTTAGATTTTTATCAATTTTTAAGTAAGCTATCAATTATTTCCATTTTTTAAACATAATATTTGAGGTTATTTTGAAAAAAAAAAATTAGCCGTTCAGTTTCTTATCCGTGTAAAAGAGTACTTTTTACCTATTAATAATTATTTTTTCATTCTGTACGTCTTAGAACTTTAAAGCGTTCAGAATTGTCTTCAGCTCCTATTTAGATTTTTATCAATTTTTAAGTAAGCTATCAATTATTTCCATTTTTTAAACATAATATTTGAGGTTATTTTGAAAAAAAATTAGCCGTTCAGTTTCTTATCCGTGTAAAAGAGTACTTTTTATCTATTAATAATTATTTTTTCATTCTGTACGTCTTAGAACTTTAAAGCGTTCAGAATTGTCTTCAGCTCCTATTTAGATTTTTATCAATTTTTAAGTAAGTTATCAATTATTTCCATTTCTTAAACATAATATTTGAGGTTATTTTGAAAAAAATAAATTAGCCGTTCAGTTCCTTATCTGTGTGAAAGAGTACTTTTTACCTATTAATAATCATTTCTTTCATTCTATTTTATAACTTTCAAGCGTTCAGAATTGTCCTCAGCTCCTATTAATTTGGATTTTTATTGATTTCAAAGTAAGTTATTAATTATACTGATTTTTACTGATTGTCTGACTACTCTGACTCATATACAATTTTAGCTGAAAAACAGCATTATTGATAGTGGTTTAAATGGTTTTTACACTCATTTTTCACACTAGTTTTATATTAACCTCCAATATTTTTGAAAATTGATTGAAAGCTTAATTTTTGAAACTTCAATATCTAACATGATATCCAATATTTAAGTCTAATTATTAAAAGTAATCAATTACTCCATCTGACTAAAAAGCGTTGTGCTTAATAATAATTATTCACTTCAGAACTTTGAAGCATTCCTCTTCATAATAATTTTTTATTAATTCATAAGTAAGTTATTACTTATCACCATTTTTGTCAAACATGATATTTAAGTTTATGTAATTAGAGGATAGCTTTTTCCATCCATCTATATCTTTTAGCTATGAATAATAATTTTTTGCATTTCAGAACTTTGAAAAGCATTCAGAATTGTCCTTAGCTCCTATTTAGATTTTTATAATTTTTTAAGTCAGTTCTCAATTATTACCACTTTTCTCAAAGATAATATTTGAGGTTATGTATTCAAAAAATAATCAACCGTTTATTTTCCGTCCGTCTAAAAGTATATTTTATATCTAACGAATCATTTTTTTATCATTATGTTCCAGAACTTTGAGAAGCATTCAGAGTTGTCCTCAGCTCCTATTTAGATTTTCATCAATTGTTAAGTAAGTTATCAATCACATCTATTTTCAAGCATAATATTTAAGGTTATTCTGAAAAAATAATTAGCCGTTCAGTTTTTTCCATCTAAAAGAGTACTTTTCGCTTATTAATAATTATTTTCATTCCGTTTCAGAACTTTGAAGCGTTCAGAATTATCCTCAGCTCCTATTTGGATTTCTATTAATTTTAATTATCAATTATAACCATTTTTCTCTAACATAATATTTGAGGTTATGTTTTATGTTTGTTATACCTTTCAATAATTATTTTTTTATTTTTTTAGGAACTTTTAGAATCATCCTACAGCCTATTTGTTTGGAAAGTTTTTAATTAATTCAAAAGTAAGTTTAAGGTCAATCACCAATTTTCTCCAACATGATATTTGAGGTTATATATTTGTAAAAATAATTAGCCGTTCAATTTTTTATCCATCTAAAAGAGTACTTTTCACTTATTAATAATTATTTTCATTCCGTTTCAGAACTTTGAAGCGTTCAGAATTATCCTCAGCTCTATTAATTTGGATTTCTATTAATTTTAGTTATCAATTATAACCATTTTTCTCCAACATTATATTTGAGGTTATGTTTTATGTTTGTTATACCTTTCAATGATTATTTTTTTATTCTTTTTAGGAACTTTTAGAATCATCCGACAGCCTATTTCTTTGGAAAGTTTTTAATTAATTTAAAAGTAAGTTTAAGGTCAATCACCAATTTTCTCCAACATGATATTTGAGGTTATTCTGAGACATCGTTCAATCATCCAGTTTTCCGTCCGACCAAAATTATATCTTATAGCTATGAATTATTATTTTTTTTTTTCATTCTGTTTCAGAACTTTGGAGCATTCAATTGTGTCCTCCGTTCTTATTTATTCGTGAAGTTTTTTATCAATTTAAAAGTAAGTTTGAGGTTATGATGTACTATCAATTACTAGTTATTACTAATTTTCTCCAACATGATATTTGAGGTTATTCGAAGACATTGATCAATCATCCAGTCTTCCGTCCGACTAAAATTATATCTTTTAGCTATAAATAATAATTTTCTTCATTCTGTTTCAGAACTTTGAAGCATTCAATTGTGTCCTCTGTTCCTATTTATTCGAAAGCTCTTCATATTTGTATAGAAATTTAAAAGTAAGTTTGAGGTTATGTTGTATTATAAATCACTAGATATTCTCATTTTTTTTAGTATGAGTCTTTTCACGGATTTGGTTCGCTACATTGCAACGTTGTTGGGATTGGTAGAAGCCAAGCATGATGATGTGAAGATTCGAGAAGGGCTGATTGAATGTCAGAAGGGGATAAAGAGAATATTGGATTCGATGAGGTATGCTAAAACTATGCGGGAGAAGCAGCATTTGGAGGCCTGCTTAAGAAACATCAAAAGTCTCAGAGCTCAATTCTCAATTCAAAGCGGCTCAGAAGAAGGGGGCAGGGCTTTCACCACGCACTGCACGATTGATTGAGCGAGTTCGTTGGGAAGATTCAGACTCTGCATTCAAGTCCCGCATCAGTTCAGGCGTGATATCGAACCTGAAGCATAAAGATCCTCAATCTTTCTTGATTGATGCTAGATCGATATTTACACGCCGCATTAGAAATGTCTTGAAGAAAGATGCAGCAGTCAAGGTGAATGTGGCGTTTTGTGGTGAATTTGAAATAGTGAAGGGAGACTCGGTTCAGAATGATTATAAGTACTTCACTACCTCGAACTCTGCAATCTATAGAGAGACTGATGTAAACGGATGGTTCGACTCCAAGGTTACAGCACCGATATTGAAAGAACTTGAGGAGTTTCAGGAACGAGACTCAGGCTGGGCGCTAAAGAAAGTGGTGAATCTTGGTGTTAACATTAACAAATACACACCTCAACTTGGCTCATCCTACACTGAACTACCAGCACAAATTAAGAAGAAGAAAGCATGCATCAACGTTAAAAATGATGATGACGCATGCTTTGCATGGGCTGTCACTTCTGCGCTGTATCCTTGTAGTAAAAATGCCGATCGATTATCATCATACCCCCAATACTCTACCGTTTTGAAGTTAAAAGGTATACAGCTACCAATGACTGTTGGACAAATCCCAAATTTTGAAAAACAGAATGATGTCTCCATTAATGTATACATCCTCCAGAAGAATAAGAAGAGCTTTGAAACGCTTCCCACATTCCTCACGAAAGATAAAAAGGATCGTCATGTTAATCTTCTACTTATCCAAGATAGATATGATGATCCAAAGGGTCCAGTCAAGTATCATTACGTCTGGATTAAAAATTTGTCACGCTTACTATCAAAACAGCTTAGCCTTCATAAATCAAAAAAGTTTTTCTGTGATCGTTGCCTTCATTATTTCTATTCCGAAGGAAAATTGTCTAAACACCTGGAAGACTGTCAAAAGATTAATAAAACCGCAGTAAAAATGCCTGAGCCGGGGAAAAATATATTAAAATTCAAGAATTGGAAAAACAAGGAGAAAGCTCCCTTCATAGTCTATGCTGATCTTGAAAGTGTACTGAAACCTACTAATGATCCACGAAAACCACAACATCACATACCCGCAGCTATTGGATACTATTTGAAATGCAGTTATGATGACTGTCTATCGTTTTATCGAGCTTACAGAGGTGAGGACTGCATGCAATGGTTTGCTGATGAGATGAATAGTCTTGCTGAGGATGTATGTGTGTGTGTGTGTATGTGTGTGTGTTTGGGGTAACATTCACTGAGACCTAAAAGATCTATTGCTTGCTGAGGATATGGCTACAGTGTTTTGGTCCCCCTTCGACATCAACATGACTTGGGTTGAGGAAGTTCAATTTAAACTTGCCACACACTGCCATATTTGTGAGCAGCCTTTCAAGCCTGAAGATAAGAAGGTTCGAGATCACAACCACTTGATTCCAGTCAACAACCATCGTGGTGCTGCTCATGACTCTTGTAATATTAACTATAAAGATAATCATACTATCCCCGTTGTCTTTCACAATCTTAGTGGCTATGATGCACACTTCATTATAACGGATATTGCTACGCGGATGAAGGGGTCCATTGACTTGCTACCAATTACTAAAGAAAAATATATATCATTCACTAAACACATTGATGATTACCCCATACAGTTCCGCTTCATTGATAGCTTTCGATTTATGGCTGGATCTCTCGATAAATTGGCATCTTATCTGCAAGAGTTTCCAAATTTGAATGCTCAGTTTCAAGACTTAACTGAAGAACAAATTAATTTACTAACCAGAAAAGGTGTTATGCCATATGATTATATTGATTCATTCAACCGATTTGATGAAACACAGCTGCCTTCGCAAGATAAATTCTTCAATAAATTGGAAAACAAGCCCTGCCCCCGAAGAATGTATCATCAAGCTCAGAATGTATGGAGCAGCTTTAAGTGTCAAAATCTTGGGGAGTATGTGGATTTATATATGAAAACGGATATTTTGCTTCTGGCTGACGTCTTTGAGCAATTTAGGGTAAGCTGCTTGAGGACATACAACTTAGATCCAGCACATTACTTTACATTGCCCGGTTTTACGTGGGATGCCATGCTCAAACATACAGGGATTAAGTTGGAGCTTCTGACAGACATGGATATGTTTTTATACGTTGAACGCGGTATTCGTGGCGGACTTAGTCAGGTGTGCTCGAAGAGGAGGGCAAAGGCTAACAATGAATATATTAACTACGACCCCTCCAAACCGAAGACGTTCCTCATATACTATGACGTGAATAACCAGGTAAGTTATCGTGATATTATCAAATTCAATCGCTAATCATTTTCTTTTTCAGTATGGCTGGGCAATGTCCCAATACCTTCCTTATGGAGGTTTCGAGTGGGTGGATACAAATATCGATGTTACCGCTACACCTGACGACGCCGATGAGGGATATATGCTAGAGGTAGATCTCGAATATCCTAGAGAATTGCATGATGGGCATAAAGACATCCCGTTCTGTCCTGAACACATAAATCCAAAGACTATGAAACCCCCAACCAAAACATCTCAACTTACTAAACTGATGTCAACTCTCACTTCAAAGAAGAAATATATAATCCATTACCGAGCTTTAAAACAGGCGTTAGCCAATGGTTTAGTGCTGACGAGAATACATCGAATCCTCAAATTTAAGCAGTCACCTTGGCTCAAGTCATACATCGACCTTAATACTGAGATGCGCAAGAAGGCAGCAAATGTGTTTGAGAAGAACTTGTTCAAACTAATGAACAACGCAGTATTTGGTAAGTCATCCATTCATATTGCTACAACATATTAATACTCATTTTTTATTGCAGGGAAAACTTTGGAAAATGTCCGTAAAAGGGTGGATATTAAGCTTTTGACAGAGTGGAATGGGCGTTACGGAGCAGAGTCATATATAGCCAAACCTGAATTTAAGAATTGTAGCATCTTCAGCGAAAACTTGGTGGCTGTGGAACTGAAAAAGTTGCAAATATTATTGAATAAGCCCATATACGTCGGACAGTCCATCCTAGATCTGGCCAAGATAACTATTTATGACTTCCACTATGGCTATATGATGAGAACATTTGAAAATTGCAGTGTCCTGTACACTGATACTGACTCCTTAATATATGAGCTTCATCAAGACCCCTATGATGTCATGAGACAGGACTGTCATCAACGTTTTGATACTGCAGATTATGCCTCCGACAACCAATATGGAATACCGCTTGTAAACAAGAAGGTGTTGGGGATGATGAAAGATGAGAATAATGGGGTGCCCATGACTGACTATGTTGGATTAAGGTCGAAACTGTATTCCATTAGAGTGCAAAAAACGGGGGAGGATGTCGTCAGAAAACGGAGAGAACTTCATGATGAGGGGTATGATGAAGATGAAATAGATGTAGAAATCAAGAACTTTGGTCTTGGAAAAAAGGCTAAAGGGGTTAAGTCGTCGGTTGTTAAGAATGATATCACATTCGAGGATTATGCTGAGTGTTTAGATAGCTGGAAACAGAAAATAGTTTCTCAGAATTTAATTCGATCTGAAACCATGTGGTGCATTCAATAGCTCAACAAAAAATCGCTCTCAGCCCTGATGATGATAAACGATACCTGATTCCTGGATCGGATGAAACTTTACCATGGGGGCATTTTTCCATTCCATCATCTACACCTATGGAGGAGGATGAGTAGGAGCCAGCATATTTTTCCAATCTTTTCATTATTAACGAAGCAATTGAATATAGCATAGAGTCGGCAAACGTTAAAGGATTGTTTGGGTAACAATTGAAAAAAAAACGCATAAAAGTCCCATTCTTGTGAATTATGTAAATCCAAACGAATTAATGAACCGTTTCTATTAGCTTAGAGACTAGTGTTCGTGCTGTTTGAAAAAAGAGCCATGAAATATTACCTCAAAGTGGTTTTCCGTAGGCCTCTAGGGGATGTATTTGCCACTTTAAATATCAAATACAACGCGCCATGGTTCTATCTCCTTATATCAATTATTGTGATATATAAGATGGTGTGGAAATGAACCGTATTATAACAATTTAATAAATTTTAAGAACTATTTGTTATTTTATTCAACTAACCTAATAGATTACCATAAAAAAAGATAACGCGCCGAATCTTACCAAGTCTTTAAGGTGGTGTGTGGATATACTAAATCTTTTTTATAATCATGGAAATTCATAAAACATTCAAATTTAGAAAATTAAAACAAAGATTGACCATTATAGACTATCTCATTGAAAATATATTCACTTCATATATGATGTATAATGACCTTGGGCGGGCTTGTTTCCTCTACTTCACACAACACAGTGTTAAATAACCCAGAAGGACATCAACCATTTTTTAATTAACGTATTTATTAAAAATATATTTTGGAGTGATTAGTTCTTATTTGACCTAACCTAACACTCTCAAGGATATTGGAAACGTGACAACGTATTTGACTGCTGTACCAACATCACTGTGGACAATACCTAGTATATGTCCAATTTCATGAATAAATACCATAGACTAGTTCGAACATCTGGAATCCAATTTTAGACTTCTCATCACCATTAAATATAAAGTTCTATTTTAACGTGACGTTTGAAGTGGCGATGTGACGTTTGAAGTGACAGCGTGACGTTTGACGTGATAGCGTGACGTTTGACGTGACAGCGTGACGTTTGACGTGACAGCATGACGTGACAGCGTGACGTTTAACGTGACAGCTTGATGTTTGACGTGAGAGCGTGACGTTTTACGTGATAGCATGACGCCGTAACGTTTGACGTGACAGCATGACATTTGACGTGACAGCGTGACATTTGACGTGACAACGTGACATTTGACGTAACAAGGTGCCGTTTGACGTGACAACGCTACATTTGACGTGACAGCGTGTAATGCCTTGCATGCATGTTACTTTTTATCCACCCTGTATATAATAGCTAAGACCTTTCGAGCGCCCTATATATGTGTTTTGACGTGACACCGTGACGTTGTATATACCACCCTGTATATAATAGTTAAGGCCTTTCCAACGAGTCGTCGTTTGATTGGTTAACTTTTAGTGAAAGGGATGATGGGGGGATGAACGGCGGAAAAATTTTTCTTTTATTTTTCAAATACACTAGACGTTAAGGCCTTTCCAACGAGACGTCTATGACTGGTTAACTTTTGGTAAAAGCGATGATGGGGGATGAACGGGGGTAGAATTTTTCTATTATTTTTCATATACACTAGACGTAAAAGCCTTTCCAACGACACGTCGTTTGCAATGATTGGTTAACTTTTAGTAGGAGGGATGATGCGTGGGGGATGAACGGGGGTAGAATTTTTTTATTATTTTTCAAATACACTAGACGTTAAGGCCTTTCGAGCAGGCATGTTACTTTTTATCTACCATATATATGATAGTTCACCCCCACCACTTTTAGCGTAAATTTTGACGTTTTCAAACCTTGGCTTTTTTAGTGATTTTCTTATGGAGATTCCCATGTTAGCGCCTCCGCCATGAGCCAGAATCCCCATAGCCTATTTACTTACATAAAGAGGCAATGCGTTTTGATTTATCCGCGTAAGATTGGAAAGCTTCGAAATTTGGAGGAGGACAGACTCTGATTAAAATCCAAGCGTTAAACAAGGCGAGAGTCAGTCAGTACATTCTGTGCAAAATATAAGTTTGAAGCGAAGATTTATGTAAAGCAATTAGCCAACTGTAATCTTCCATTTATTGTCGAAATAACCTTTAACAAAACTTGTTTGAATTATTATAAAATACAATGTAGAACGCAGTATGTACTATTCAGTAGACCACATCAATAGAGATATCGAACGTCGCTCATACGTCTTGATTGCTAAGATGGACAACTTATTTCAGATGTGTTTGACGAGTAGGCGATAACATTTGCATTTTCAGAAATAATGTTAAATGGATACTTCGCAAGCGACACTAGTTCGTCCAGTAGTACGGAGGCTAAGTGACTAAATTAATTGTTTACGGTAGCCATTATTATTATAATGTGTTCAAATTGAAAATCATAATAATATTGTTCAAGTGCCCACTTCTCATTTATTAACTTGTAATTTAAGAGCCAATTATGACTAAATAAAATAAAAAATAAAAGTAGAAAATATGATGGAGTTATAATAGTTTTTTTATTCATTAACACAAATACAAAAAAAGAATGTTATGAAAATTTTAAAGATATAAATACATAGATAACCAAGTTTACTAGAATATAAAAAAAATAAATGATACAATGATACTCGACAAGTGTTAAGACTTTTTTGTATTCAAAGACTTTTTAAACAAATCGGCAAAAGCGCAATCAAACCGATTTGATTAGCAACGGAGTTGTTTTTGAGATGAGATTATAATTTTTTATTAATGTCACAATATATTTATCATTCAACATAAATGTGCTTTTAATTAACATAATGGTCCTTCGAGAGCCGAATTATTGAGAATACATGTACCATAAAGAACACCGTTAGCATCCTGCGTCATTGGAAGTCCCGAGATTGGTGGAGAAGTACCCGAGAAGAGTAAATTGTGGAGAAAAAAGTGTGAGGCATCTACAAATATTTATCCTTTATTTTTCTAGTTTTTCCTTTTTTCATTGAAATTGAGAATTGCATCGAGGTTATTTTTGAGTTAGAAAAATAAAGATTTCTTTCAGTATTCCCACAAATCTTAGGTAAAATGACAGAAACACAGGAAGCTGTCAGGTTGAAGGGTTTAATTAAAGGAAGGGGTATTTTAAAATCCAGACAAACACATTTCAAAAAATACTTAGATAATATTTTACAGGAGAATAGAGATAGGGATGTTAAAATTTTCGAACGCCAGCTAATTCTAGAAATTGAGAGTAGAGTAGAAAGACATCGAACAGTTCTAAGCGACTTTGGTAATATACAGGGTGAAATAGAAAACTTATCAGATGAAGTAGACTTAGAAGTAGAAGCTAGAGAGGAATTTGAGAGTGTTTGTCACAATTTATTAGCCGTGGCCAAAGATATAATTACAGAATTCCATGAACAAAGGGAACAGATAAATTCTGACTCACATTCTAACATTTCCGTCAATTTGAATAATAACAGTAATAGTGGTGAAATAAAATTACCAGATATCGAATTACCTAAATTTGGGGAAGATTATGGTAACTTTTTGGAGTTTATAGACTTATTCGATAGTTTGATAAATTCAGATAGGAGTTCGGCGGAGATTCAGAAATTTCACTATTTGAGGGCATCATTGTTTGGCGGAGCTGCGCAGGTTATACGTAGTATAGAGTTCACAGCAGATAATTATGAACTTGCGTGGAATACTTTGTGTAACAGATTTTATAATCGGGCAATACTCGTCGATAATCACGTGAGAGCTTTGTTTGATTTACCATTATTAACACAGGAGTCTAGTATTGAGTTGAGAAAAATGCTTGATAACATTTCCAAACATTTGAGATCGTTAGAGAGCTTAAAGCAACCGGTGGTTCATTGGGATACTTTACTTCTTCATATATTCAGCTCTAAATTAGATGAGAAGACGACCAGAGAATGGGAGGAGAAACATGCGAAAGACCTAGTGAGTCATGCTGAAGCTGATGATGGAGAGCAAATGGATCAGGGTTTGTTGACTTTAAATAGTTTAAGATTTTCATAAAGAGAAAAGCAGATCTAATCGAGACTTTAGAGTTATCTAGGAATATCAAGCAGCAGGTTCAGATTAGAGAGGCAAGCGGAGGAAAATCACGAGTAAATGGTGTACGAGGTAGCTCTCATTCCCTCGTAGCGAATGAGAGTGTTTGTGTGGTATGCAAAGGGGTGCACACTATCCACAACTGTCTAGAGTTCCAAAGTTTGAGTGTGGGTGAACGAGTAAGTAGGGTCAAAGAGTTACGTCTGTGTTTCAATTGTTTGAGGAGTAGTCATTCTGTAAAAATCTGCAAGTCTAGCACGTGTAGAAAATGTCATGGTAAACACCATACATCAATTCATTTCGAGAAATCTGAGAGGGTGTTAATTTCAGAAAATGTTACGGGTGAACCGAGTCCAGAGAGTCAGCAGCAGGTGGCGTTGTCAGTTACTGAAAGTAGTGCGGTACTTTCTAGTGGCGCGAGTCTAAGCAATAATCCCGTAATCTTACAAACAGCTATGGTCCAAATTTTGGATTCCAATGGAGTTCCGAGGAGGTGTAGAGCTTTACTTGATGGAGCTAGTCAGAGTAACCTCATTACTTCTAAGTGTGCAGAAAAATTAGGTCTCCCAAAGCATGAGTTACCATTAACTATTTTAGGGGTTGGTGGAAATTCAGTTAACTTGAAACATCGTTGTGAGGTTAGGGTACAATCCTGTGTGAATGCATTCGAAGTTAATTTGTCCTGTATCATAATTCCATCCATTTGTGCCCATCAGCCTAGTCATCACATTGATATATCTGGATGGAAGGTGCCGAAACATCTTTTTTTGGCAGACGCAGACTTCCATAGAGCTGCTGAAATTGATTTGTTGATAGGAGCTGGAGTTTATCTGAGTTTACTATGCATTGGACAGGTATCATTAGGTCCTAACCATCCTACACTCCAAAAAACGAGATTTGGTTGGGTGTTGAGTGGTGAATATCCTTCCATAGGTAGTTCTTCTGTGAGTCGGTGTTATGTGAATACGAATTTGGATGTTCAGATTCAACTATTAAAATTCTGGGAAATTGAGGAGCCTTATCATTCTAAACCTTCCTGGTCGAGTGACGAAAAAGATTGCGAGGATATTTTCGTGAGAACCACTTGCCGAGACTCTGAAGGCAAGTTTATAGTGCGGATTCCCTTTAAGCAGCCTACGTCTTTGCTGGGCGATTCTAGAGCTCAAGCATTTAGGAGGTTTCGCTCCCTAGAATGGAAACTACAGAGAAATCCAAAGTTGAAGGAAATGTACTGTGATTTTATAAGGGAATACATCCAGTTAGGTCATATGTCTCTGGTGAATGACTCAAAGGAAGTGAAAGATGCGTACTATTTTCCTCATCACGGTGTGTTAAATGAGAAAAATCAGACTACCAAACTACGAATTCTGTTTGACGGCTCCGCGCAGTTGGATACCGGGAAATCTTTGAATGATCTTCAGTACGTTGGTCCAACAATTCAGGATGATTTGATATCGATACTTTTGAGATTTAGGCTGTACAACATCGTGATATGTGGAGATATTGTCAAAATGTATCGCCAAATTTGGATTCATCATGTGCAGAGATGTCTACAGAGAATATTGTGGAGATTTGATCCATCTGAGGCTATTATGGAGTACGAGCTTAATACGGTTACATATGGTAATGCGTCTTCCCTCTTTTTAGCAGTGCGTTGTCTTCAACAATTATCTAAAGAGTGTGTAATTTCATATCCAAGAGTTTCTAAAGTAATCGAGAGAGATTTTTACATGGATGACATAATTTCAGGTACATACACAGTCCAGGAGGCCATTTCACTGTGTGATGATTTGCAATCAGTTTTGAAATCGGGTGGATTTGAACTACAGAAATGGGCTTCGAATAGTGAGGAGGTATTGCATCATATCAAGCAGAGTAGTGATTCCGTTATCATAAAGATAGGTGAGAAGGATAAAACAAAAATGTTGGGTTTAGATTGGGTATGTTCTCGAGATGTCTTGATGTATCATATTTCAGAGCCAGATACTCAGAAATGTACTAAACGTGTGATTTTATCGGAGATATCTCTTATCTTTGATCCTTTAGGTCTTTTGGCACCTACCATTATTCTAGCGAAAATTATTCTCCAAAAACTGTGGATGTATAAGCTTTCTTAGGATGAGGGGGTCCCAATGGAAATTAATACTCGGTGGCGAGAATTTCGACAACAATTGGGACATCTCAATTCCCTCCAAATTCCGAGACAGATAATTTGTAGGGATGTCGTTTATACAGAAATTCATGGTTTTGCTGACGCTTCATTGGAAGCATACGGAGCTTGCATCTATGTTCGTAGTGTGAATGAGAGAGGTGAAAGTCAAGTGCAGCTTTTGCTGGCAAAGAGTAAAGTTGCTCCTTTGAAAACAATAACAATACCGAAATTAGAATTGTGCGGAGCTTTAGTCCTAGCTCAATTAATTCAAAAAATAAAGATTTCAATGTCAGTGAAAGTTGATAGCTATTTTCATTGGTGTGATTCAACAGTGTGTTTAAGTTGGATTAAAACCCAACCGAATCTTCTTCAAACTTTCGTCAGTAATCGAGTTTCCCAAATACAGAGTTTAACAAATCCCTCAGACTGGTACTATATTCGAACCAAGGAGAATCCAGCTGATTTGTTATCCCGAGGAGTTATGCCAGGTTTACTCCAGAATTCGAAGCTTTGGTGGGGAGGACCTACGTGGCTAACTAAGTCCCGTGAATTTAGGCCAGTTAGTGTGTTTCAATTTGAATCAAATCTTCCAGAGATGAGAAAAGCAGCTACGGTATTAAAGATGCAGTCTATAGAATATTTCCCATTTCATAGATTTTCTACTCTAATTAGACTTAAACGTGTTACAGCTTATTGCCTGAGATTCCTGAATAATTGCCGTAGTGGAGATAAAGTAAGGGGTTCATTGAGTGTGAGAGAGTTGAATAAGGCAATGGAACTTTTAGTCAGATTATCTCAGAGCGTTTGTTTCGCGAATGAGTTAGAATTCTTGAAAAAAGGTGAGGAGCTTCCTAAAAAGAATACTCTTCTGAAATTGAATCCGTTTCTTGACGATGAGGGAGTTCTGAGTGTTGGAGGTAGATTAGAACTATCAAACTTTAGTTTTGAGAAAAAACATCCTGCGTTACTCCATGGCAGTCATTATTTAACCATATTAATTTTTAGATCTGAACATTTGAGATTACTGCATGCCGGTCCTCAAATGTTGCTAGCTCGGGTCAGAGATGTGTATTGGCCGATTAGAGGTAGAGTTTTAGCACGAAAAATTGTGCACGAGTGCATTCGATGTTTTCGAAATAACCCTAGCCAAAAAATGCCAATTATGGGAATGTTACCTGAGGCTCGTGTAACCTGTGCCTCGCCATTCCAAACAACGGGGGTGGATTACGCAGGTCCGTATGTTATAAAAGATAGGAAGGGTAGAGGAAGTAAGACATCGAAATGTTACATTGTTGTGTTTGTATGGTTTGCTACAAAATGTGTTCATTTAGAGTTGGTTTCCGACTTAACCTCGGAAGCTTTTTTAGCAACATTCCAACGTTTTATTCCGAGGAGAGCTGCGCCGTCCCATATTCAGACAATGGGACGACCTTTGTGGGAGCCAGAAATGAGTTATCCGAATTGGGGAAATTTCTAATAAAAAATAAACAAACAGTGATTGAGTTCGGTACAAATAAAGGAGTACAATGGCATTTCATTTCGGCATATTCTCCACATATGGGAGGTTTGTGGGAAGCAGGAGTGAAATCTTGCAAAAAACATTTAAAGGGAGTTCTAGGCAATGCAATAGTTACTTTTGAGGAGATGTATACTGTTTTGACACAGATTGAGGCAATTCTCAATTCTCGCCCCCTCACCCCTCTTTCTTCTGATCCTAATGATCTTACCGCTCTTACTCCCTCACACTTTTTGATTGGTAAACCGCTGACCACCATACCAAGTATTGACGTTAAGTTGGTTCCGGAGAACAGGCTGTCCAATTTTCAACGACTTCAAAAAATGCAGCAGCAATTTTGGTCCCGGTGGTCCCGAGAGTATTTGTCACAACTTCAAATCAGGGTGAAGTGGACAACCCAAGGTGAAAACTGATGATTTAGTACTAATACGAGATGACTGTGCGCCGCCTCTTCGATGGGAACTAGGTAGAGTAACAGACCTTCACACTGGAGCAGATGGCATAGTGCGTGTTGTTTCCGTAAAAACTCAGAGGGGTAATATTCGACGTGCTTTGTCAAAAATTTGTGTCTTACCCCTAGTCAGTGACAATGTTCTAACTATGGAGAATGATTGAAAGGGTTACCCTTTCAAGGTGGGGGCTATGTTAAGACTTTTTTTTTATATGCCCGCACACATATATATGCATATTATATACGGGAATGTAAGTGCATGTGTACATATATGAATACTTGTGTATACCCATGTATATATGTGTAATTATCTTCTTATGCCTAAATATATGTATATATATATATAGTTGTATATATTTATATCTATATACAAAGAAAAGTATTTCTAATTTGCCTTTAATATGATCCTATCATCTATTTCTTGTTATTACCCTTACCTCTTATGCTGCCTATAATAGACTCCACCCCTTGATGAAATGATAAGTCTTGTTTTGTCACACCCAGTGAAGATCTAGATCTACCATCTCTAGATGCAGATCGCGATCTGTGAGTCACTCTAAATCCTCCTGTCTCTCGAGGACCGGATCTTTTTGATTGCATATCAGTAAGATTCTTTACTGAATTGTTACTTGAAGACTTAGGTTCTTGATCTGTTTTGATAAGTGGTTTAATGTAATTGAATGAGATTTTTGAGTTGCTATGATTCCATCTAGTCTCCTGGATGTAGTGTAGTCATTCTCCCATTCATAAGGGTGTGGGTAATCGCATCGAGATCCGAATCCACACCACCCCTGATTAACAATGCTACTACAATATTGAACTCTCACTTCTTCACACACAGAAATCGGAGAGATTATAGTTGTGATTGGGTTTAGAGTGTTTTTAAGAGAATCTTCTTGTTCTCTATCCTCCTGTAATATATAATCATATGGAAAATTTTTGATGGGAATTAGATTCATTATAATTTGTCTGCCATGCTCTTCATCTTGTGCTGGACAATGGAGGTTATCCGGCTCGAAGGACCATTATGTTAATTAAAAGCACATTTATGTTGAATGATAAATATATTGCGACATTAATCAAAAAATTATAATCTCATCTCAAAAACAACTCCGTTGCTAATCAAATCGGTTTGATTGCGCTTTTGCCGATTTGTTTAGAAAGTCTTTAGATACAAAAAAGTCTTAACATAGCCCCCACCTTAGCCTTAGCCCCAATTATTACCTATAGTTCCATCAGGACTAACACCCATGAAGAACTCATCATCATGTCCAACGAACAATCCACAATTCTCAACTTTTAAATTTGTTATTTTTTGGAATGTTTCAATAGCTACTGGTTCATGATCTAATCTGTATTTGGTGTTTTTATTTCCTGTGAAGGGGTCGTTGAACAATCTTTGGTGAATGCACACGGGTTCGCCGTTCTCCTTTTACAAATTTGACCGGAGGTAGAAGCGGTTAACCTGCACATCCTCTCCTCTAGCCACATGTGATTAGTGATTTGTCCTCTAGTAGTACGCTCTATATTTTTTATTTCTTCTGAATTCTTTGTCAGGGAAATTCTACTTCCTTCCTTCCTACTTTCTACTTTCTGTTAATTTAACTTGTCGATGACAAAAATAAAATCTTTCTCAACACAATTTTATTACAACCACCTCATGCATACATATACATCATCATCATGCGTATTGTGACAGTTGACATCTGTCTTAAAATTAAAGTAAGCAGGTTTTTAGCGATCACATACAACACCCCCCCCCCTCGCTGAAAACCTTAAGTCCAATAAGATTTTCAAATTTATTTAGTGTTACCACAGTCAAACCTTTTGTCAACATATCAGCTTGTTGATCCTTTGACTCTATGTATCTTAATTCCAATGTTTTATTTTCTAACTGTTCAGTAATAAAGAAGTACTTCAAATTCAAGTGTTTTTTTCTCGTCGGCTATTTCCAGGGTTTCTTACAATAGCTATGCATCCCTGATTATCTTCAAAAATAATCATCTTATCAATAGTGATATTAAAATCCACAAGTAACTTCTTAAAATACATAGTTTCGCTTACACAAGTACAAAGGGCTATCAACTCTGCCTCTGAACTTGATAGTGCTGTCCAATTTTGCTTCCTTGTTACCCATGAAACGATGTTTCCGAAAATCTTAATTAAAAACCCTGTCACTGATTTGCGATCATTCTGATCCCCTCCCCAATCTGAGTCTACATAACCTATAAGTGGGTTTCCAAAATCTCTGTGGTATTCAAGATCAACATTAATAATATATTTAATATATTTCAACACTCGTTTTAAATGATTATACGCTTTTTCAGTTGCGTTATCCTGGAAACGACTGAGGACATTTAAAGCAAACGCTATGTCAGGTCGGCTCCCCAGCATTAAATACATGAGGCTGCCCAATATTTGCCTAAAAGGTTTTGTGGTTACCTGATTGTGATTTCAATTTCAATTTTGGATCTATTGGGATATTTGTCCCTGAACATTTTTCCATATTGAATTTCTTTGAAATACTTTCAGCAAATTTAGATTGTGTAATTCTTAATATTTCATCCTTCCTATTATAGTCAATTTTTAGTCCAAGAAAATGTTCAACTAACCTAACCTAACCTTTTGTTGTTATATCAAATTTAGAGGATAATCTTTCGACAATTTCATTTAACACATTTAAATTCGGCCCTGCAAGAATGATGTCATCAACATAAATAAGTAAATATAGATTTTCATTGTCAACAGACATACAGGGTGGCGCACCGAAAACGAAACAGATGCATTTACTGGCAGATGATTCCTTTTTAAAAAAATCCCTCGGACCCGTCGATTTTGTTTCCGAGGGGGACACAAAATTGGCATAAAATCACTTTAACATTTGCAGCCCCTTAAGCGGGGGTGGCATCATCCCTAAAATCTTAAATGAAAAGGGGGGTCGAATGATCCATCATTTAAAAGGTCTTTCAAATTCATTAAATTTTACATCATTATAAAGGGAGTTGAAAGACCTTTTAAATGATGGATCATTCGACCCCCCTTTCCATTTAAGATTTTAGGGATAGTGCCACCCCCGCTTAGGGGGCTGCAAATGTTACTGTGATTTTATGCCAATTTTGTGTCCCCCTCGAAAACAAAATCGACGGGTCCGAGGGATTTTTTTAAAAAGGAATCATCTGCCAGTGAATGCATCTGTTTCGTTTTCGGTGCACCACCCTGTATAATACAGACAGAAATCATTATCAGAGAAAGAAACACCTAAGAGACCTCTAATTAAAACACCGGTATGAAAAAAAAATTATTATTATTTCATAGCAATTATAACACATACATTTTTTAGAAATAAAAAGAAATAATTTCAATTTTTCCGAAGCATCCTTCCAGGATATGCATATGTTTCGGAAACTGGAGGACGAAAGAATGCAACGGGAGCATGAGTTGCGCATGGAGCATATGTCGGAGCAACATGCACAGATTATGAAAACTTTAAAATTACATGAAGAAATTCGTATGAAAAATTTAAACAACAAATGAAATTAATAAGTAAAAATTTTTAAAGTAATTCAAGTTTATTTTGTTCTCAGTAATTTTATATTTTAGTTGAGATTAGATTTACTATAATTTTTTAGATTAGGTTTATCATTATTATTTTTTATTGTTCATATTATGTTAATATATTACATTCATTCATTAAATAGTAATTTTATAAATGTCTAGTTATTTTATCAAAAGTTTTCCTCTATAAATAAAGATCTTGCTACAGAACCACGAACTACATTTTGGCGATTGACTGGTGCTACTGGTGGTTGAGGTGGATGTTGCATACCATCATCAACAAAGGGTGGATCTTTCAATTCAATAGCAATGTTATGTAGCACTACCAAAGCTACTATATACATTTTGGTGTTATCCAAAGAAGTTCTAAAACCACTCAACAAACACCTAAATCTGTTTTTCCAAACACCAAAATATCTTTCAACAGTATTACGAGTTCTAATATGAGCATAGTTGTAGCGTTTTTCACTTCTGGTTGTTGGCTTGAGCACAGGTGTGAATAAATAGGGAGTGCAAGCATAACATGAGTCTCCTAGTAACAGCCCGTGAAATTCTTCATCTTCTAATCGTTGCTTTAGTGCCAATGGGCAACAATATTTCTTATTTTCAGGTTGCTGTCACAAACCACCTAATACAAAATTCTCATCACAAGATCCATAGCAATCACAGAATAAATCTATTTCACCTGAACATTCAAGGAACTATATCCTTTTCTATTGATATAATATTGTCCGTGAGGACCTTGTACTTTTGATATTTTGATATGGGTGCAGTCTATTGCACCAATAACTTTTTTAAAACCAGCTAAATTTTCAAACTGCTGCATGATATTAATTTCTTCATCCACAGAAGGCATTTTAATAAAATTAAACCTCCAATACTGCCATTGCAACACGACGACATACATTAGTTATTGACTGTTGTATTAGACCATGAATGGCTGCTGCATCATCTTGTATCTGACACCCAAGTATAATTAAAAACACTGCCATAATTTTTTTTTAATATTTGGTATACCTAACTATTGCATATATACATAATATCATTGATAGAAGGAATTTATACTCACTTGATTGCGACCCCAATATCTTAAGGCAACCAGAATTTGAAAAGTAGAAGAAAAGCCACCACCACGTTTGTCCATATTAAGAGAATTACCAATTAATTGCTCTACCATCTTTTGAAAAACGATATTTCATTCTGAACTCTTCATCATTGTACAGAGTAAACGGGCCTCCTCTTTCTTTGAAAGTTTTCCTTTTCCTGTTGTTTTCTATATTATTTATAATATTATTCACTTCCTCAACAGCTTCTGTAGCTCTCAAAAACATTTTTTGATGAATAATAAAAAAACAATGTTAGAATGCGCCAAATGATTTTTAGGTTATAATGTAGTAAAACTAGGGTAGGGGCTGGTATAAGTTTCGACCAAATATTTATATCCAGTATAACTTATATTTAGGTTATGCCAAATTTATTAGTAGTTACTTTGCTTATTCTTGATTTATTCTCGGTATAATAATTTATATCTTGTTTATTAGTTCGAGTGTTAAACAATAAATATCATTAACTACTCACACTTTTTCGAAAAATATCCACAAACTACACAAAAATTTTCTACACTCTTCCAATATCCAATACACACACACTATTCGAAAACAGAGGCTTTGTGTAATACCACAGTAGATATATTGTTTTTTCATTGGTGAACCCTTTTACCTATTTAAAGCACGCCCCAGCGTGTTTAAAACGAACTTTAAAACACGAGCGTGTTTTAAAGTTAACATGGCAACATCAATATTTCGAGAATCGAAGTGACAATTTTTCAAATATTAATCTGACAGGAGTACTTTGTGTAACGTTAATTTTATTCACTCTCCTTATATTTAAATATTTATTAAATTATCTTATGGGTGGCGAGTAGCCAGTCCTTTCTCATGCCCAGCGCTGAGAAATGTATCGAGTTTACCTTTATCTATAGTCGATGAAAGACAAAATTTTAAGTTTATTTGCGGGTCAAATCGATACCGTCTATAGGGAAAATAGTCACTTCGGTTTACTATAAATTATTTGGTTTTCAATTTTAACACAAATGAATGAAGAATCCACTTACGGAATTTATAATACTTTTTCATTTCCAAACCATGGAGTTTGATACAGATATGCGACGTATGTGCATTATCATTCACATGATTTCATGTTTTATATTTAAACAGAGGCAATCAGAGATTTTTTTTTCTGTGACAAAATGTTGAAATAAGAACGTGAAATTTATTTGGTGAGAGTTTCACCCAAAACTTTTTTTATCTAAGTTGTGATATACTTTGTTTAAAAATGTTCAAAGTATATCTTCAGGTTCTGTTGATTCTAATTACATACTTCCAATGAATAAAGCAACTTATTCGTTCAGCATAACTTTATTTAATAATCATTAAAATTGATGTCTACAAATCTATAACCTAACCAAAAATGCTTACACTACAATAAATAAATAAACACCTGGCAACAGTAGGGACGTGTACTAAATTCCTGTAGTTCATTCAACTACATAATTCGCGCATTTCTAAGTATTGACCAATTATCAATTAAAACAATATATTTTACGAAATATATTTTTGTCTATTCACTACACCTCCCTCGCTGACCAAAAAAAAAAATTTATAGTATATATATATATATATTTTTTTTTTTTTTATAATTACACAAAGACATATCAGGTTTTGTAAATTATCTAATTCATTTTCATATCCTATACATAGTACAACAAAATTATATTACATGATTTACTTAACATTAAAACAGAATTATGAATTATAAAGCTTAATATTGTTTTTATGAACTTCTACATCTTTATTTCCAATTTTCACAACTACGTTACTATTTTTATTTTCTATGACCTCATAAGGACCTTTGAACAGAGGATCATATTTTGTGGAACTACCCATGTTTTTAATTAGTACCTTATCTCCTACTTTAACATTAACAATATTTATTTTTGTATCGTATTTCGCTTTACGATGTATTTTTGATGCCAACAAATTATTTCTCGCGTCATTCCAAGCGACTTGCAATCGATATTTTAATTCTTTCGGATAATCATCGAAGTTATAGATCGGGTCTATATCATTTAACACGTTTGAAGGCAATCTACTAGCTTTTCCGAAAACTAACTCGTAAGGGGTATAACGCGTTTCTGTGTGAACCGTGTTATTATATGCAAAACACCAAAAAGAAACCCAAGAACTCCAATCACTAACATGATTTGACGCGTATATGCGTAAGTAGGCGCCGAGATTTTTATGTGAATTTTCCAAAGCTCCTACAGTTTCATGATGATAGGCTGTAGAGTTAAGTTTTTGAATTTTTAAGAATTTACAAGCTTCCTCGAGAGTGGAAGAAATAAATTCGGAACCCTTATCCGTCAAGATCTGTTCGGGTATGCCAAAACGAAGTATAAAATTTTCAACAAATGCTTTAGCAACTGTTACAGTTTCTTTATTCTGTATCGGATATGCCTCGACCAATTTAGTTAAATCACACTGTAACGTCAGGATGTATCGATTATTTTCTTTGTCTTGATCTAAGGGACCAACCAAGTCAAGGAAAACTTTCTGAAAAGCTGAGGTAGCAGTAGTTGTAATTTGTAATGGATGTTTTGTATTTTTAGAATACTTATGTCTTTGACAAGCATCGCAACGCTTAACAAAGTCTTCAATATCTTTTCGAAGTCCCGGCCAAAAATACAATTTCTTAATATTTTTGTACATCCGATTAACACCGGTATGACCTCCTGTTGGGAGCATGTGATAGTCGTTGATAATTAACTGTTGTGTTTCTTTATTATTAATATTTTGAGAACTATTAATTACAGTTATTTTTATACCTGCATTTCTTATATCATTGGGAACTTTTAAAAACTCATTTATTATTGATGCGCATCTTTTATTTTTTATTATAACTAATTCCGGAATTTTTTCAGTTTCGCAAATTTCTTTCAAGGCTCTCAAAGATGTGCCTAGGCTGTCCGTCTTTGATAGAGTTGCTTGATTTATATAAATAATATTTGATTTTTTATCAAATAAGGTATTAACCTTTTTGCAATCATTATTTTTTCTTTTACATGTTCCCTTGATAAGTTTCTCATTAAAATCATTAGCACACACAAATCTTAATTCGACACATTCTATCGGTGATTTCAATAATTCTACAACTCCAGGGTGATCAAGCCTTTCATTTAAAGAATTGTTAAAATCAATCTCAGAATTATCGGTTTTTTCCATTTCCTTTTTTCGGGATCTTGTTATTACTTTCATATTTTCATCTTTGGCTGACAAAAGCGTTTTCAAATCATCCGAACTAATTGTTACCCGTGATAATGCGTCCGCTACGACGTTTTCGCGGCCTTTAACATATTCAATAACAAAATCGTACTCTTCTAAAGTTAATCTAAATTTTGTAAGTCTACTAGACGGGTTTACCATTCCAAAAAGATACACTAAAGGCCTGTGGTCTGTCTGAATCAAAAAGGTTCTAGAAAAAAGGTAAGGCCTGAATTTTTTCACTGCCCAACAGATGGCTAACAGCTCCTTTTCTATTGTACAGTAATTTATTTCGGCTTTATTCAATTTCCGACTCGCAAAAGCTATAGGTTTATCATCACCATTTGATAAAACGGCGCCTAGAGCCAAATTTGAAGCATCCGTTTTTAAAATAAATTGATTTCTTTCGGAAAAATCTGGGTAGGCTAAAACAGGGGGTTGGATTAATGCTTGTCTTAACGTTTGAAATGCTTTTTCGCATTCCGGAGTCCACTGAAAAACTACTCCTTTTTTACTTAAATGGTTTAAAGGTGCTGCAATTTCAGCAAACTGCTTAATAAATTTTCTATAGTAATTAGCGAATGCTACAAAACGTTTAGTTTCGCTTGAATCTTTTGGTGTTGGATATAATTGCATCGCACTAATCTTCTGTGGATCTGGTGAAATTCCCTCAGAAGATATTACATGTCCTAAATATAATATTTCCTTTTTTAGAAATTCACACTTCAGTGGATTTAATTTTAAGTTAACTTTTCGTAAGCGGTGCAACACTTTTATTAAATTTTGATTATGAATTGTTAAATTGTTTCCAAAAACTACAAGGTCATCTAAGTATACAAAACATCTTTCGTAATTCAAACCCGCCATTGCTATCGTCATAGCTCTCGAAAAAGCACTAGGACTAATTTTTAGACCCATAGGTAACCTAGTCATTTGAAATTGTCCTCTGTCTGTCGTAAAAGCTGTGCAAGGTCGCGAAGCTTGCTCCAACTCTACTTGATAGTAACCCTGAGACAAATCCAAGTGAGAAAAGTATACTGCTCCTGATAAAGAATCTAAAATTTCGTCTATACATGGTAAAGGAAATTTATCATCGGTAATTTGTCTATTTAGTTGTCTGTAATCGATAACTACTCTATAGCGTTTTTGACCATTTATAGCTCGCTTTTCCACTAGTAATAATGGACTAGAAAATGGTGACTTTGCCGGTTCAATTATACCATCATTTAATAATTTATCTACTTGCTTATGAATTTCCGATTTTTGTGCATGAGGTAATCTATACGGTTTAATATAAACTGGATTTGAATCGTTGTTTAGATGTATTGTTTGTTTATAAACGTTAGTCACTGTAAATGGATCGTTCTCTAAATGAAAAACATCTGCATATTTTGCACATATTTTGTGAATAGATATCTTTTCTTCTTCACTTAATCCATTAACATTTATTATACCTAATAATTTATCTAAACGGTCAACTGAAAAGGGAATATCTCCAAATTCATGAATGTTAAAATTCGAAACATCTTCTAATTTAGGTTTAAAATTTTTAAGTGTAATTTCTCTATCATTAATATTTAAGATTTTAACCGGTACTTTGTTATTGCAAGCTCTAGTAATAATACCTGCTATAAAAACACCTTGTGAAATTTCTTCTGGAACTACTAAGCTATCATTTTTATGTTTGACTTCAAAATATTTAATTATTTCGCAACGAGGTGGAATTATTGTAAAATTATTGTGTTCGGATTCTAAAGGAATAGCTATTTTCTTATCGTTCACGTGAAAATAGAACATGAATGTTTCGTAATCTAATACTGCATAGTGTTTAACAAAGAAGTCCGATCCAATTACACCATTTATATTACCTTCAAAGTCTTTTACTACATGGAACTTATGACCTATCTTAATATTATCATACTGTAATAAAATATTTGCTGACCCCATTGTAACTGTTGACCCAGATATACCTTTTATTTTAATCCGGTTTGATGTGTCAACAAACTGATTCTCGCTAATACTAGATGGAAAAATAACACTAATAGAAGCGCCAGAATCCAGCAAAAAAACTAAATCTCTATTTTGATATCTCATTCGAATGTAATTTAAACCGTTTACATTCAGTACTACATGACTATCTTGATCATTACCTTTAGGGACGAAAAAAAACGTTTTCACTGTTATTTTCGCTCCTCTGGTCTTCATTATGCAAGAAAAAATTGCGTGGAGCACGATAAGGATTTCCACGAGATCTCATCCCGCGATTATTACCTCGATTTTGATGTCTAGGAAAATTTTGATATCTGGACGAATTTTGGTATCTCGAAGCATTTTGATTTCTGAAATAATTTTGGTTTTGGGAAAAATTTCTATTTTGAGAGTAATTATTAACTCCTCGGCCAAATCCTCTATCTCTATTATTAATTGCCCTAGATTTGGATCGACCGCGCATACTAAAAATGTGGGAATTTGAATTATTCGTTATTTCTTCGTCTTTAGCTCCTCTTATCGCCTCGTTTAACGAATTATAATTTCGTGCTTTAACTATTGTTTTTAAATCGTGGTTACGTAAACCATTTGCAAAAGCATTAATAGCCAATTTTTCATTCGTAATTTTCAAAATTTTTGTCGCGCTTGCATCCCCATCAGCTTGCGCTAGTGTTAAATTTACCATTAACTCTCCGATAGATTTACCGAAGTCGTCGATTGATTTGTCTTTTTGTTTCATATTATGTAAACCTAACGATAAAGAAGCTGCTGATTGCCTTGTTAGCAAATTACTTTTAATATCTGTAATTAAATCTGCATTAGAGTTGTAAGTTGAATTCAATTTTAATTTTGCACATTGTGTCAACCTAGTTTTTAACACATATTTAATCAAAAACTTTTTACCATCATTATCTAAAATGCTATCGTATAATTCTATGGCATCAATTAGTTGTTTTACCGATTCCTCCGTATCGTCAATTACAGGGACTAAACTAGAAGCTGTTTTTAAATCAAATTTCTCTCCCATATTGATTAAGTTCTCCTTTGAATTTATGATAATCGCCAATCTCTCCTCTAAACTTTTACTTACTTCGTCAATTGTTTTCTCAATTGACTCCACAATTGATTTAACAGTATCAGTAGTTTCTGTACTATGAGATTTTAAATTAAATGCCCTTTTTAAAGCTACAAATTCTCTTTGAAACTGACTTAATTCACTACTTTGCTGCTTATTAACTCCTAAATTAAAACGCCTTTGTTGATTATCTTTACCTAAGGTCCGTTTAAATCCCTTAATACTTTCATTTAAATCATTAAATAAGTCTATACTACTCATTTGTACAAATAAAAGAATACAATATAATTAAAAATTAGAGTTAAAAATACCTTCTTCCATTAATGTTTCACTCACTAGCACTGTTTTACTATACTAGCTCTTGACTCATCCTTATTTCTCTTCTTATCTTATTTTCCAAATGCCTTTTGAATGTCTTCATCACGAAGTAGATCACTGTCACCAACGACCCAGCAAATGCAATAATTCCCAGAATCTCCGCTGTCGAAAAAGAGTTCCCTCCGTTTAATTTGGGAGTATTCGTAAGACCACCACTATTACCAGCCTGGGCTATGATAATTTCTTCCTTAGAATGCTCTTGTCCCATATTATTGATAATATTTCACAATCCAAACTGTCACTTACACATAACTACAAACTATTATACAATTTGTAGAACTGGCAGGATCGCCATGTGATATACTTTGTTTAAAAATGTTCAAAGTATATCTTCAGGTTCTGTTGATTCTAATTACATACTTCCAATGAATAAAGCAACTTATTCGTTCAGCATAACTTTATTTAATAATCATTAAAATTGATGTCTACAAATCTATAACCTAACCAAAAATGCTTACACTACAATAAATAAATAAACACCTGGCAACAGTAGGGACGTGTACTAAATTCCTGTAGTTCATTCAACTACATAATTCGCGCATTTCTAAGTATTGACCAATTATCAATTAAAACAATATATTTTACGAAATATATTTTTGTCTATTCACTACAAAGTGCATTCATGTGAATGGTAAGTAGTTTCGCTTAAATTCATATGTTACATACTTAACTTTGCTTTCCTCAATATATAGTAGCTTTTCTTATTATTTTCTCTAGCGTTCCAGTACCAGATATATCGATAACGTTTTTTTATATCTTTTTTGTGTTTTTTTATCTTGTTGAAGACACTTGATATACCTTTCAATATATTTACCGGCATTAATAATAAATTTTTATTGCTTTCCTTCATTATTTTTTTTATAGTAAAATACAGGATGTTGCTTCTTTTTTGTTTTATGAACCACGTTTTTAAATATTCATTTTTCAATCTGTATATCATATAACAACCAGCACCATTTTCATTTCAATCTCCAGATATCCTGCATTTTACTATGTTCATTTAACATAACATATATCTGAATCAAGTGTTCTTTCTAGCACTTTCTTCGTACCTAAAGTATCTTCGTATCTAAGTTATATATATCGTTATATATATAACCACTACTACTACAACTACTACTACTACAATAACTACTAATAATAAGTTCTGGCAATAAACCTCCATAAGACACCGGACCTCCATAAGACACCGGACCTCCATAAGACACCGGATCTCAATGCAGAAGAAACCAGGAAAGTACCGTCACTAAAAAAAAATATTGTTGCAACAAGAATACTAAATACTAATTTTTCTTCAACTGTGATATTTATATATTTTTTTTAAAGTCATTATACAACTTGTAAATTTAACAACGTAGTTCATATTCCTTCCCTTCCAACATTTCCAGGTTTGTTGATAGAGAGTGTTGAAACAAGTCAACTAATATTATTCAGGGTGGCGCCCATTTACCTTAACTTTACTTAAATTCCTTAACGTAATTTATTGATTGTTTTGTTAACTTATTAAATTCATTTATTTCAATATAACTTCAATAATTTAAATAAGTAGTATTACCCGCGAACCGGTAAGACTACTCCCTGAATTTTTATTAGTTTGGTATCCGAATTCACGCCTGAGCAGCTCTTTATCTGAGTAGCCGTTACAAATTGGCACCCGAACGTGTGTGGCCTGTTTTACACATCATCTCTCTCATCAATAGATCTTGAAACTTGGAAGTTTGGACAGTAGTAGTTATCTTTTTATTATCGTAAATATCTTTCACTTATTACAGTATTTATCTTTCTATTTTCTATAGTTCACTTATCGTATCATATCGTCACAGTTGAGTTGCAATATTTTATTTTATTATCATATTGACAATATCTATAACTATATATTTTTTTTTTATCTTATATCTTCACGTATCGTATATATAAATATCTTCTCAATCGTCAATATCAACAGTACTCAATTTTTTTAAATTTTCGTATCTTATTTAATTTCGTCAAATACCGTATACTAAAATGGCAAAAATGTTTAAGCTAAATGTTGATTATCTTTTAACTCATGAACTAGATCATGAAATTTCTTATCGTGGCTTAGAAATACCTTCACTGGTTACAGAGAAGAGGAAATTGTTACGGGGTGTTTTAACTCAAGAGGTATCCATGCGGAGTTCGATAGTATATGTCGATCTTCCATTTCCTACGGAAATTACAGGAATTAAGCTTTCTTTTGCCGACTTGAAGAAGAAGGTTCAAGATTTTGTTGGAACTTCTTCTGACGTAGAGTATAAAAGATTGATTTGTCGGCTAACTCACCTTACGCAACGCATTTCTCGTTTGAATTGCGAGGAAGACGAGCATGAAAAAGTAAAAAAACATCTAACATCAGAAATATTGTTTTTAGAAGGTGAATTAGATGGCAAACTTAATGTTATTGATGCAGATAGACAATCTACTCCGGTAAATGCAAATCAAAGTTTTTCTTTTTCTAAACCTGTACCTGTACACAAATGGGGAATAAGATTCTCAGGAATTGATTCCAAAGAATCAGTACTTGGCTTCCTAGAACGCGTGAATTGTCTTAAAATTTCGAGAGGTATCACAGATGCTGAATTGTTTTCTAGCTCAGCTGATTTGTTTAGTGATCAAGCTTTTAATTGGTATCTAATTAACAGATGCAAAGTTCAAAATTGGGAACAATTAGTGACCAAATTGAAATCAGATTTCTTACCTTATAACTATCAAGATGATTTACTAGAGGAAATCAAGGCTAGAAAACAAGGTCAACATGAAAGAGTTACCCTCTATATTAACGCCATGTGTGGTTTGTTCAATCGTCTTGACGACAAGCCAAGCGAAAGTGCCATGATCCGTATTATTCGTAAAAATCTCTTACCTAATTATGCACAACCATTAGCTTTAATCGATATTGATACTGTTGATATTTTGACGGAAAAATGTAAACGACTTGAGGAAACATTAACTTGGGATCAACAATTCACATCAAATCATAAGAATAGTCAATATTTACTTGAACCAGATTTGAGCATACCTAGTACCTCTTTTAAGGATAATTCTTGTTTTAAACAAAGACAAAAAAATATATCGGTAGTATCTTCTACTTGGACTTGCTGGAATTGCAAACAAGCAGGTCATATGTATTATAACTGTCAAATTCCTAGGAAATTGTTTTGTTTTGGTTGTGGACATCCTGATACTGTAAAAACTAAATGTCCAAAGTGTTCAAAAAACGAACCAAGCAGTGGTCGAACTTCCCACTCTACCACACTTGCTCAAAAACCGGGAACATCAGGAAAATCCAAAAACATCAAAACAAAAGCAAAGTCCCAGCAAAAACCAGCAAAAGACGAAAATTAAGGTTACCTGAAATAAATCCTATAAATTCCAGTTCTGTAAAAAATTTTTCTCGTTCTATCTTAAAAAAGGTTCCTACTGTAAGTCGCTCCGACTGGAATTCATGGCTTTTATTTGTTAAAGATTTCTATAAAACTAATTCAAGATCAAATTCAATTGTTTCAAACTCAAAGCCTTTAGCAAATGTGGGATCACTGCTTTATAATGTTAAAGATGATAATCGACCTTATGTCGATATCATAATATTTGATAAAACAATTTCTTGTCTTGTTGATACTGGTTCAAATATCTCATTGATTGGTTCTCGTGCATTAGATTTTATTCATAACTTATCAGTACCTATAACTGGGATAGGAGTGTTCGGGCCAGGAACCAAACACTCCGAAAGCTTGGGAAAAACCCCAAGTATCTTTCAAGCGGAAATCCACGCTATAAGAAAGTGCGCCCAGTTCAATCTTAATAAAGGATATAGAGGACAAAGGATTATCATAATGACAGATAGTCAAGCAGCCATCAAAGCACTGAGCTCTTGCGTAATCAGTTCTAAGATGGTTTGGGAATGCCTAGACAAACTAAATGAATTAGGCGAGAACAATATAGTTACTCTACTATGGATTCCAGGACACACTGGAATAGAAGGAAATGAAATAGCAGATGAACTAGCAAAGAGGGGGTCGGAAATACCCTTCTGGGGGCCTGAACCTTTTTGCGGAATCAGCCCCAATGTAATATTGGAAGAAATAGGCGAAGCCGAAAGAAAGAGAAGATCTGAACATTGGAAAGATCTAGTAGGGCTTAGACAATCAAAGATTCTCCTGGGTGACTACAACCAAAGGAGATCAAATGAATGCATAAGTCAAAGCAAGACCGCACTAAGAGTTTTAACAGGGATCCTAACGGGACATTGTCGCCTGAATGGGCACCTGAAAAAGCTCAAATTAGTGGAGGAAGAAGAATGCAGATACTGTGGCATGGAAGAAGAAACCTCCATCCATCTACTCTCCAACTGCACAGCACTCCAGAATCCTAGAGCACAGTACCTGGGAGATTACTGGATAGAAGAGGAACATTTACCTAAGCTGAAGCCTGCAGATATCCTAAAATTCCTCCGGGAAATAGGACTAAAGGAACTACTAGTTTCAGAGACTCTCCTCAGAAACTAAGTAGAAGTAAGGGGGCACAATAGACCTTTTAGGTCTCAGTGAATGTTACCCCAAACAAACATACATACATACATACATCAGTACCTATATTGAACGATGATAACTTAAAAATATCTACGGCGGATGGTAAATTGCAGGACGTTCTTGGTTATATCGAAACATATGTCATCACAGACAAGATATCTAGGCTTATGAAATTTTATTTAATACCTTCAGTCAAACATGATATTATTCTCGGTATGGATTTTCTCAAAATTTTTAACGTGAAAATTAATTTCTCTAAATTATCTTTAACTGTAATTTCACTCTCGTTAGCTGTAGTAAATACAATTCGGGATATATCTCATTTAACTCCTAATCAAACAAGTAGGTTGAATCAAACTATTGATCTCTTTAAGACTATTAGTCCGTCAGATAAAATAGGTAAAACTCATTTGATAGAGCATTTTATTGATACCGGAAATTCTCCTCCTTTTAAACAAACCCAATATCCCTTACCTCAAGCTATGCAAGCTTACCTGGAAAAGGAAGTAGATACTTTGCTAGAATTAGGTGTAATTCAAAAAAGTAAATCTTCATATTGTAGTCCTATCTGGTTGGTTCAAAAGGGAGATGGTAAATATAGAATGTGTTTTGATGGACGTAAACTAAATAGTGTGACTTTAAATAAAGACGCTTATCCCTTACCTTCAATCGAAGTTATACTGAGTCAACTTCGAGATACTCGTTATATATCTAGTATAGACCTAAAGCAAGCATTTTATCAAATTCCGTTGGAGAAATCATCTCGGGAGAAAACAGCTTTTGCAGTAAAAGGTAAAGGTTTATTCGAGTATGTCACTACTCCTTTTGGGTTAGTCTCTGCTCCTGCTAGCATGTGTCGTTTAATCGATTTGGTCATTGGTCCTTCTTTGGAACCATATTGTTTTTATTACCTGGATGACATCATCATTTGTACTCCTGATTTTGATAAACACATGGAAATTCTTCAGTGTTTTCGAGAAACTACGAGATGCCGGCTTGACGGTAAATTTAGATAAATGTCAGTTTTGTCGTTCTTCCCTTAGATATTTAGGTTATGTGGTGGATGAAAATGGTCTCCGTACCGATCCTGAAAAGGTTTCTGCTATTTGTGAGTACCCTGTTCCGAAAACTGCCACTCAGGTGCGTAGATTCTTGGGAATGGTTTCGTATTATCGTCGGTTTCTTAAAGATTTTTCTTCCTTATCTGCTCCAATTTCTGATCTTCTTAGTGAGCGAAAGAAACATCAATCTATTACTTGGACATCCCAGGCAAATCAGGCTTTTGAAAAGGTGAAAACTGTCTTAACTACCGCTCCTATCTTGAGTAGTCCCGATTTCACCAAACCTTTCTTTCTTATGACAGACGCTAGTGATGTTGGGGTAGGAAGTGTTCTTTTTCAATTGGAAGATGGACTCGAACATCCCATAGCTTATATGAGTAAGAAACTCACAAAGGGTCAAAAGAAGTTTAGTACTACTGAAAAGGAACTGTTAGCAGTTTTGTTAGGAATTGATCATTTCAGATATTATCTTGTAGGTCGTCATTTTACCGTAATTACTGATCATTCTTCTCTTGTGTGGTTGAATAATATGAAAAAACCTTCTCCTCGCTTAGCTAGATGGATATTGCAACTGTCGCAATACAATTTCTCTATCGTTCACCGTAGATCTACCGGAACTGTGGTAGCAGATGCATTATCTCGTATACCTGAAGTTAGTATCTTAGACTTATCTACATTACATCCCGATAAATGGTATAATGACATGATTTCTCATGTTCAAGATTTTCCAGAAAAATACCCAAGTTTTAGAGTTGAAAATAACATATTATATAAACATGTCTTCAATAAATTTGGACCAATTAGCAATGTTTCCGATTGGAAAATTGTCGTTCCTACTAAAAATCGAAGTGAAATTTTACATCATTTTCATGATAGTCCAACTTCTTCTCACTTCGGTGTTTTTAAAACATTAGAGAGAATTTCTGAAATTTATTATTGGCCTAATCTCAGAAAATCAGTTTATAAATATGTTACTCGTTGTAAAATATGTGCATCTTGCAAACCATCCAACTTGCCACAAGCAGGATTAATGGGAAATTATCGTAACATTAACTTCCCTTTTCAATTGATATCGTGTGATCTTTTAGGGCCATATCCCCGATCTCGTAAAGGTAATCAATTTGCACTTGTTGTAGTTGACTGGTTCACGAAATTTGTATTAGTTCATCCCTTACGACAGGCTACCGCTCGTTCTATAGTTGATTTCTTAGAAAATCATGTCTTTCTTATTTTTGGAATCCCTCAAATTGTATCTTGCGATAATGGTAAACAGTTCACGAGTCATTTGTTCAAAAACCTCATGGACAAATATTCAGTACAAAAGATTTGGTATAATGCTAACTTTCATCCGCAAATTAATCACACTGAACGCGTAAACAAATCCATTGTCACAGCTATACGATCTTATAGTTATGAAGATCATAGAACGTGGGATGTAGAGATCTATAAAATTGCTCAAGCAATTCGGCTGTCGAAACATGAAGTAACCGATTTCACCCCTTCCTTCCTTACCTTTGCTCGAAATGTTCCTGTCTCGGGAAATTTTTATGGTATAATTGCAGAAAATGCAAATAATCAGGTTACCATTTCCGATAAAGTCCACCGAATTCAGGATACACAAGAAATGCCTAAAATTTTCGAAGTGGTGAGAAAAAATTTGCAAACAGCATATCGGCAGAGTAGTCAACGTTATAATTTGCGCAAACGAGATCATAGGTTCTATGTAGGTGATCGGGTTTGGAAGAAGAACTACCCTAAATCGGACAAAGCCAGATATATCTCCGCTAAATTTTTACCAAAATATACACAATGTACCGTATATCGCGTTATTTCTCCCTTAGTATATGAATTAAAGGATGAAGCGGGAAAAAACATTGGTCGATGGCATATAAAAGACATTAAAGCTGGTATCTTGTCTGATGATGAGTGTTCTGATATCGATGAATCCGATTCAATCACAACGTAATCATTTATACTTATATCTTCCCTATTTTGTAATTTTTTTTTGTGATGTGTGTTGGTGTCTCGAATATTCTTTTTTATCTCTCTTATCGTAGAGATTTTCTTTGACTATAAATGTGATAATGACTTCACTTTCTTTCCCTATTGATTATCAAAATAGCATTCATTTTAATCTGAGAATTATAATACAAAATTCGTTGAGAATTTTTTCTTAGAAAATTTTTAAATATCCATAAATATTATAATTTTAGAAAACACATAGCCAAATTAATTTGAGTTTAATAAACATGTTGGTGCACAAGCATTGAGGTTATTAAACATTGGGTCTTCTTGATTTGAAGAAACCTTAAGTATTAAGGGTGATATTGTATCTTCATTATCTTATCTTCATTATCTTATCTTATTTATCGTATCTTAAGTGGACAAGGGATGTAACTTGTCTACTGTACTATATTTTATAGTACTTATCTTTATCTTATCTTTGCAGGCAGATAATGTCTTGTCTGTATTTATTTACCGAAAGGGTATATAAATTTTTTTTTGAAGACCATTGGAAATTTGACTTTGCAATTAGTTTGAATATTAGCTGATATATCATGGGATATCTAAAGTTATTACCTTTTATATTATCTCAACTATCTTAAAATTTTATTATCTTGAAAGTTTGAAATTTCAATTATCTTAATTATCTTAAAATTTTCATTACCTTTCTGTTGAAAATTTTATAGTATTTTAATTGTTTTAAACCTTTTTATCTACATGCTCGAGATATCAACTTACATTACAAAAAGAATTCTTTTTGCTTAACTACTTTCAATACCTTACCTAATATCTTGTCTACCTAATTTTTTTTATCTACTTTTTCATTATCTCTATCTATGATCATTCCGGAAGATTGATCTAGATATTTCACTTATAGACATACCTTCATTTTGTCTATATTTTATTGTATACCTTTCCTTTTGAATTTTTTTTTTTGTTGGATTTCTCAATAGTGGGTGTTGGAGGAACTCAGAGTGGTCTGGAATGTGTTTCAGGGTTCAGCGTCGGGGGGTTAATCAGCCTGGGAGGCAGAGGTGGCTGAGGTCTGCTGTCATTAGTTAAATCTACTTGGGGGGTTAACTACTGCGTCTGTGCCAACATGGCTCGCATATCGCTCTGAGGATTTTCCAACAGTACTGTTGTGGGATACCGTTGTAAATTTCTTTCCTCCCTCAAATTTCAGCCTGACAGGGGCTATACTCTGTTAGGGGGTATATCGAGCCTCCTTGGACTAGTTATAGTAACTAGCTCCAAAAAACATTTTTTTCTCTTTTCGTTTTCTCTTATCGATAAATTCTTCATTTTGGGTGATTCATGTGTGTTGTCATGGTATTTTGGGTTGAGATTTCTGCTGAAGCTGAGATTGTAGACCACGACGCGACTTAACATCTCTCGCGAGGTCCTTCTCGTTAGGTGGAGGTTGATCTCTTGACCTGGGATGCTGTGATAGGGCACATGATTAGCCTGGAATATTGGTAGTTTTTTGTTTATCATATTATATTATGTAGTATAATATAATGGAAAATTTTTTTTGGTTGACAGTTTATTCTGTTAGGGAGTCATATAAAGCTTCCTTGGTTTTGCTCTTAAATTATATCTGTAACTATTTCTTTTGTTTTGCTTTGTTTCCTTCTCATCTGAGAACTATTTTTTTTATATCGTTAAGAGGTTTAACATCTTAGGCTATGGTTATTAATTGTTAGTCTAATTGTCTGCTGCTTTGTGTGATGTTTTTTTTTCGAATGCTATACCTGCGCGATGACCAATGGCTACTGCGGACGCTAACTGGCAACCTCCCTGGTATGAGCTCGGAAAAAAATCATCATGTAGCATTACGTTATTTTCTAATTTTCTTCTTGGACCAAAGATACTTGGAAGTTTTTTTATTTTTGTTTCCTTTCATTTTCTCATATTTTTTTTTTGGGCCAAGATATTTTTAGTAAGTTAGTTATATTGCTTATATTATTATTAGTACTTACTTCCTTATAATATTGTTTAAATTATTATTACCTATCGACTGATATCAGGTGAAAATTTATTTGTTGTATTGGATCTATGGTCATGCCACTATTTGCCATAATGGTAGCGGACGTCCGTCGAAAAGCATGTCCCGTGTATTTCTCAGGATCATCCAATTTAAGGTAACGTGCAATTTTCAAATGACATGATCCAAATGTATTAATACCATATCGTGAGAATACTCTGTCTGTACTCACATTTTTGGGGCGCAATGATAAATACTGCTTCACCAAACGCACATAACTAATTGCTTCAATGTCGACTACAGTAAAACGTCGAGCCTTTATTGTCTTGGACGGTCTAATAGTAATAATTAAAATTCTTCTTTGATTTCATATAAGCGCAAATCGCATAATTCACATCTTCTACAAGACCCAAAGATACCGCAAATGGCTACCACCTTCAAAAATAAATACGTAATATCCGGTGATTCTATGAAAAACTTCCGCAAATCATCTTCATTGAATACATATTATGCTTTCTTAGCTACGTCATTCTTACTAATTGTCTTCATGAATGCATACACTTTTACAAATGATTTTATATCGACTCCTTTGTTTAACCTCAACAAACATTGCATTTGGAATGGATAGCCCACATAGTCGACGCCTTGTACTGCTCCGACATTTTCTGAAGGTAAGCAAGCACAACTCATTCATCTATATCTGTGACGTTTTGCTCTTCCATCCATTTGATAAACTTGTCATATCCTTTTTTATACACACCACAAGATTTTTGCGGTATCAACCGCAATTCTGCCTTACTACTTGAAAAATCGATATTACTAGTAGAATTCATTCTCATGCACTGCGGTGACAACCATGTGACAACAATGAATCTTACAGACAAAATTCAAATTAGTTTACGTTTCTCCCCTTTCCATGACAACGCAAGGTATACTCATGTAGCACCATTTTACATTGTTTGGTCTTCTTTCCATTTCCGGTTTTTGTAGTAGTAATATAATGTTACGCGAGTGTCCCAGTGAAATTCCCACGTGAGACGACTATGATTGTAATCGAGAATTTCCGAGACTGCCTACCTCTCGCCTATCCCACTCCTCCAGAGAGATCTAGTCTATGTAGCGCCACCGCCAGAACGACGAGAACATTCCAGGAATTCGTGACTAGAGCGACGAGAGAACATCGAGAGTATTCCAGAGATCTACCTTTGCCATATAAATATGAGCATCGCCGCACAGGAATCAGTTAACAGTTAACAGTCATCAGATAGTTGAGACATATTCACATAGATGGACAGCTTAGTGCTTATACTGAAGGAAACCGATCGATAAAGTGTTATTCAGTGACGTTCATATAAATTAGTGTAGTTAGTTAGCTAAGTGTTTAATATAAATTAGTAAATTAAGGACCGTACATCTAAATCTGTAAATATAAATTAATTAGTTGTAAATATAAATTAAAATAAACGTTACAATATATTAGTATATATATATAGTTGTATATATTTATATCTATATACAAAGAAAAGTATTTCTAATTTGCCTTTAATATGATCCTATCATCTATTTCTTGTTATTACCCTTACCTCTTATGCTGCCTATAATAGACTCCACCCCTTGATGAAATGATAAGTCTTGTTTTGTCACACCCAGTGAAGATCTAGATCTACCATCCCTAGATGCAGATCGCGATCTGTGAGTCACTCTAAATCCTCCTGTCTCTCGAGGACCGGATCTTTTTGATTGCATATCAGTAAGATTCTTTACTGAATTGTTAAGCTCTGTTACTTGAAGACTTAGTTTCTTGATCTGTTTTGATAAGTGGTTTAATGTAATTGAATGAGATTTTTGAGTTGCTATGATTCCATCTAGTCTCCTGGATGTAGTGTAGTCATTCTCCCATTCATAAGGGTGTGGGTAATCGCATCGAGATCCGAATCCACACCACCCCTGATTAACAATGCTACTACAATATTGAACTCTCACTTCTTCACACACAGAAATCGGAGAGATTATAGTTGTGATTGGGTTTGGAGTGTTTTTAAGAGAATCTTCTTGTTCTCTATCCTCCTGTAATATATAATCATATGGAAAATTTTTGATGGGATTTAGATTCATTATAATTTGTCTGCCATGCTCTTCATCTTGTGCTGGACAATGGAGGTTATTCGGCTCGAAGGACCATTATGTTAATTAAAAGCACATTTATGTTGAATGATAAATATATTGCGACATTAATCAAAAAATTGTAATCTCATCTCAAAAACAACTCCGTTGCTAATCAAATCGGTTTGATTGCGCTTTTGCCGATTTGTTTAAAAAGTCTTTAAATACAAAAAAGTCTTAACATAGCCCCCACCTTAGCCTTAGCCTTAGCCCCAATTATTACCTATAGTTCCATCAGGACTAACACCCATGAAGAACTCATCATCATGTCCAACGAACAATCCACAATTCTCAACTTTTAAATTTGTTATTTTTTGGAATGTTTCAATAGCTACTGGTTCATGATCTAATCTGTATTTGGTGTTTTTATTCCCTGTGAAGGGGTCGTTGAACAATCTTTGGTGAATGCACACGGGTTCACCGTTCTCCTTTTACAAATTTGACCGGAGGTAGAAGCGGTTAACCTGCACATCCTCTCCTCTAGCCACATGTGATTAGTGCTTTGTCCTCTAGTAGTACGCTCTATATTTTTTATTTCTTCTGAATTCTTTGTCAGGGAAATTCTACTTCCTTCCTTCCTACTTTCTACTTTCTGTTAATTTAACTTGTCGATGACAAAAATAAAATCTTTCTCAACACAATTTTATTACAACCACCTCATGCATACATATACATCATCATCATGCGTATTGTGACAGTTGACATCTGTCTTAAAATTAAAGTAAGCAGGTTTTTAGCGATCACATACAACACCCCCCCTCGCTGAAAACCTTAAGTCCAATAAGATTTTTAAATTTATTTAGTGTTACCACAGTCAAACCTTTTGTCAACATATCAGCTTGTTGATTCTTTGACTCTATGTATCTTAATTCCAATGTTTTATTTTCTAACTGTTCAGTAATAAAGAAGTACTTCAAATTCAAGTGTTTTTTTCTCGTCGGCTATTTCCAGGGTTTCTTACAATAGCTATGCATCCCTGATTATCTTCAAAAATAATCATCTTATCAATAGTGATATTAAAATCCACAAGTAACTTCTTAAAATACATAGTTTCGCTTACACAAGTACAAAGGGCTATCAACTCTGCCTCTGAACTTGATAGTGCTGTCCAATTTTGCTTCCTTGTTACCCATGAAACGATGTTTCCGAAAATCTTAATTAAAAACCCTGTCACTGATTTGCGATCATTCTGATCCCCTCCCCAATCTGAGTCTACATAACCTATAAGTGGGTTTCCAAAATCTCTGTGGTATTCAAGATCAACATTAATAATATATTTAATATATTTCAACACTCGTTTTAAATGATTATACGCTTTTTCAGTTGCGTTATCCTGGAAACGACTGAGGACATTTAAAGCAAACGCTATGTCAGGTCGGCTCCCCAGCATTAAATACATGAGGCTGCCCAATATTTGCCTAAAAGGTTTTGTGGTTACCTGATTGTGATTTCAATTTCAATTTTGGATCTATTGGGATATTTGTCCCTGAACATTTTTCCATATTGAATTTCTTTGAAATACTTTCAGCAAATTTAGATTGTGTGATTCTTAATATTTCATCCTTCCTATTATAGTCAATTTTTAGTCCAAGAAAATGTTCAACTAACCTAACCTAACCTTTTGTTGTTATATCAAATTTAGAGGATAATCTTTCGACAATTTCATTTAACACATTTAAATTCGGCCCTGCAAGAATGATGTCATCAACATAAATAAGTAAATATAGATTTTCATTGTCAACAGACATACAGGGTGGCGCACCGAAAACGAAACAGATGCATTTACTGGCAGATGATTCCTTTTTAAAAAAATCCCTCGGACCCGTCGATTTTGTTTCCGAGGGGGACACAAAATTGGCATAAAATCACTTTAACATTTGCAGCCCCTTAAGCGGGGGTGGCATCATTCCTAAAATCTTAAATGAAAAGGGGGGTCGAATGATCCATCATTTAAAAGGTCTTTCAAATTCATTGAATTTTACATCATTATAAAGGGAGTTGAAAGACCTTTTAAATGATGGATCATTCGACCCCCCTTTCCATTTAAGATTTTAGGGATAGTGCCACCCCCGCTTAGGGGGCTGCAAATGTTACTGTGATTTTATGCCAATTTTGTGTCCCCCTCGAAAACAAAATCGACGGGTCCGAGGAATTTTTTTAAAAAGGAATCATCTGCCAGTAAATGCATCTGTTTCGTTTTCGGTGCGCCACCCTGTATAATACAGACAGAAATCATTATCAGAGAAAGAAACACCTAAGAGACCTCTAATTGAAACACCGGTATGAAAAAAAATTATTATTATTTCATAGCAATTATAACACATACATTTTTTAGAAATAAAAAAAAATAATTTCAATTTTTCCGAAGCATCCTTCCAGGATATGCATATGTTTCGGAAACTGGAGGACGAAAGAATGCAACGGGAGCATGAGTTGCGCATGGAGCATATGTCGGAGCAACATGCACAGATTATGAAAACTTTAAAATTACATGAAGAAATTCTTATGAAAAATTTAAACAACAAATGAAATTAATAAGTAAAAATTTTTAAAGTAATTCAAGTTTATTTTGTTCTCAGTAATTTTATATTTTAGTTGAGATTAGATTTACTATAATTTTTTAGATTAGGTTTATCATTATTATTTTGTATTGTTCATATTATGTTAATATATTACATTCATTCATTAAATAGTAATTTCATAAATGTCTAGTTATCTTATCAAAAGTTTTCCTCTATAAATAAAGATCTTGCTACAGAACCACGAACTACATTTTGGCGATTGACTGGTGCTACTGGTGGTTCCCACACAGCCAAAACACGTTTCGCAGATGTATCGAAGATATCTTTTGCGAGATATTGTATATCGCATAGACATCTACAAATATATATGAGACATGAATGAGATATCTCTTAGATATCTTTATGTCCGCATTGTATACGTCTCAAAGATATTATGCTGAGATATCTCAGAGATTTCTCCAGATATTCCTGATATATCTCGGAGATTTTCCATATCTTTCACAAAAACACATCTCAACTTGATGAAATTATATTAATTTTTTTTTTAATTTGGTTTTTACTGTCGCATCAACCATGTTGGTCATTAGCGACAAAGATATGTTTTACAAACCTTTTTAGGATATTAATTTCGGTTAGATAGTCTACCAATTTATGTATGTCACAATTTTGTCCAAATGCTAATTTTAAAGTTTTTTTTATATTATATTGCCAACGTCGTTTGGACCGCGGTTAGTCTTTATCAGAACTTAAAATGTAAAAGAGGTAACATTTTAAAGCTATTTTGACGAGTTGTTTAAATATCAAGGAACGGTGGACATCACTTATTTGATAAAGACTGTAACATAATCGAAACGTTGGCAGTTAATAACATCACCTAGTCGAAAATGTGTTTTGTATTGAAGATGCATTTCTCTTTATATATTAAAAAAATTAACTCTCTCATAATAAACAAATAACTTACAGCTCAACAATCAATTTATTGCAAGAAAATTATTAATAGGGCATTGTTGCGTAAATAGAATCTGAGGTTCAATCTAAAAATTTTTTTTCGATTCAACATAAACTCACTTCAAAACTATTATTATGAATGTAAGTATAATAATTGGTTTAAGTGGTTTCAAATGAAACATTAAATTCTGAATTAAAAAAAAAACACACATATGAACCTATAATTAAAGCTAATCAGTACTATTATCTTTTTTCTCTCTATCTCTTCTTAATGTTCCTAATCTCAACCAATTTTTAATAGCTTCTGAGATTTCAGAGTCGGTTGCCATTTCTTGGTCCTTTTTACTGCGAACGGCAACTACAAACGAATAAATATTAGTTATTATCTAAGGTCTAAGGGTTTTGACAAAAAATTATTCTTTTAGAGTGTATGTGCGTGCCTATAATTATTTGATTTGGCATTTTTATCAAAATATCTTTAACTTATGGAAAACAAAGCACACAAACTGATTATTTTTTACTTTTCTCATTTATTCACACCTAGGTACAACAATGACACAATCTAAAATAACTTTTGAATACCAATTTTAAAATATTACTAATTGTTATATGTGGGTGAAACATTAGTGTATACTGTGTAGTCAGAATCCTTACCTTGTATTACTTTAACTATCTCTAGTTCGAAGAATGCTCTCTTTTTCTTTGCTCCGACCCAGCTGTATTGAGCAGCAACTGAATTAGTGATTAACCCGTTGACTGCTAACTTAAATTTAACACTTCGGCTATACGCTAAACAAGTATTTTTGTTCAATCAACTAAAAATACGTCTAAATTGCTTTCAATGCATCAACCCTGTGTTTTTCTCTTTTTTTTCCAAAAAAAAAACCAAAAAGCGAGTATACACGTCTTGAGCACCCAGTATGTATTTTCCTACCTTATGCTTTATAAAATAATGACGAAAAAAACATCCTCAAAACACAGTTGGTGATATATTACACTAACTTTTACAATAAAAAGATGATATTGAGGACAAAGAACTATTATTCATGAATCAGTGCAGGACCATCGTGGGTCTGATGGCCCTACACCACTGTCCGTCATTGAAATTCAAAACTGATGCACAATTTTTAACGCTTTTACACTTCTAGCAACGCTCACTTAAATTCAACTACAATCCACAGACGCTCACCTAAAAAATAATTAATTAAAGCGGACCATGTACAAGCGTGTATACACGTCCGGCGCACTGGGTATGATATGCTAAAGACGTGTATACACGTCTTGAGCAGTGAAAGGGTTAAACTCACTAAAATATTCACAATGGAAGTCTTGAGATTTTTCCCTAGCATAAGCCGACTTCTCCGAATCTAAAACAAATAATCAAATTCAGCACAGTTTAGCAACCATTCAATTTTTATGAACGTGATGGAACAAAGTGATTTATTACCACACATTTCCGGAAATTATCATTAGTTTTGATCAGGGTGTCAACATTGTCCATATCTTCACAGTTCTTGATGGGAAATTTCGTATCAAACAATTCATTAAGAGGGTCCTCATTTTCCACCACATCTATCTGCTTAATATTAATAAGTTGTTCAATATTATTGATTCTATCAAGTAATTCTTGTTGAAGAAGTGATAGTGCCACAACTTTTCTTTGAATATTTTTCAGAAGGTCTAAACTTTGCTGCTGAAAATCTGGAAAGTAAACTTAATTAAATTTTACCAATATACTGATTACAAAACATTTACTAACTCAGTGATTCTGCTGAATCTTGCTGATCCTGTAGCACAAATTTATTTGATCCTGGGGTTCCAGCCACACGTTTATCTAAAACAAGTGGAATTTAGCATAGTTTCACAGAATTGTCACTATAAAGAAAATATTAAAATTAAGAAGCAGCCCAAATGACTGGTCTTGGACATACTGGTCTTGTCTGCTAAACATTTTGTGGATTCAATAGCTTCTTCAATTATTTCATGGCTATTTTTGTTGGTACTTCCATGCTTAATAAATTTGTTTTCTGTAGTTGCCTTTGACAATCCAGTACCTGAAACAGTCATAAAAATCAATTTAGGTTAAACACACAATTAGGCATTCCAACGACCTGTCAAATTAATCCAATATGGCGGTTGTTGGAATACAGTAGAGGACGTACCGTAGTAATCTTATATATCTTATTTAAAAATTCTTTTTTCTTCGCTGAGAGGCAATTTTTTTTCTTTACTAAATAATATGCCTGTAACTATCCCAAACAATGACTTACATGTGTTTTTTAGAAATTTTGGGTATTTAATTTCTTCGGCCAACAATGTTTGGTCTAATTCATCATCTGATGAGCTGATTACTCTTGACGCTCTAACCCTTCTTTGTTTTCTCTCTTGCTCTTCATCTGTTGTACCAACTTCAGTTTCTTCCTCAGCTTCTTTAGCTTTTTTTAAACCATATTCATAGTCATCTAGAAGAACAGAGTATTGTATTAGACAGGTTTCTTTCTGTAGTTAATCTCTAAAGTATCACCGACATAGTATTTTAATGTGGTCTCACCTGTAGTATATAAAACTCTTAAAATTTTACATTTCTCCCAATCTGGTTTCGGCGGTAATTTATTTTTGACGGAGGAATAATATTAAGCCATGGTTTTAAAATTTGGCCAAAAGGCTTCATTGCCCTGAATCCATACATTAGGGATCAGCTGCACTCCATCATCAAATTCTACTACAGTGTATTGTTTGTTCATTTTTAAATCTACAACACAAAAATCAGTATAAAGCTGTACATTTTTTTCCATTTTTTAAATATACCTAGTTGTAACTGTAAATTATCAAAAATACATACCTCACTATGTAGCAAAGGGATAACAACAAAATTGTTATTGAATGGCAATTTCATAAGCTTCTGCTTAACAGTATTTAAAGGCCAAGTTTTAAGTACCGATAATTGTGAAACTATAAAAATATTAAGAATAGAAGAAGCACATGGTTTTTCATACAAGTTTTCTTTCTTCTCAAATTCCCTCCCTATTAACAAAATGCAGTGATTTTCATCAGAATATGCAATATTTTCTAGAAGAATGACACTTCCATTTTTACTTAAAAAACAATTATCTGCAGCCGAAGAACATTTTAAAATAAACAGATCATTTTGTATTACATCATACTGAGGATCTGAACATCCATTTATAAGAGGTCCATGAGTATGTGAAGTTTTATGTAATACTGAAAAATCAGAAGTTTCCTGACTAGGTGGAATTTTATTTTGAATTCCAACTGCTTCTAATTCAGTAGTACGAAAAAATAACTGTTGAAGAGGACGGTCTGATTTTTCTGAATTAATTTTTTGATTGAGAACATGAAATTTTCAAACTTGAAAGCACTGAAAAAATCTAAATTACCAAAATGTTTTACATCCTCAGCCAGGTGCAATACATTATGAACATTATGTGACACATTGTATTTTTTATAAATTTTTTCATATGTAGACACGAAAATACGCAATAATTTATTTGCATATTCAACTGTTTCATCATCTGCATTTTGAATGCAAAGTATTCTTATTGCCACATGTAGCACAACAAAATTTTCAAAAATTTGATTTCTCAAGATTCCTGAGAAACAAACTGGACCTATATAAAGCAACAACAAACGAAATTCTGTTGCTTTATATAACTTGATATATTCTAAGGAACGGGGCTTTCTAACAAATTCTCTCGGTATATGATGCTTTAACAATTCAATTTTCTGTGATATAGCTTTAACATGAGAACTTCTTAATCGGAATGATAAATCACCCCCTAACCACAACAACAAAAGTCTTTTAGTAACTCCAAGGCACAAAAGGTGCATATAATCTAATGGAACACCTTTCACTATATCAAAATTGGGAATATTTTTTATAATTGTTTCATGAATATGGTAATCCTCATCACTATTAGCCCTAAACGCTGTATCTGTTCTTTTATGAAATTTATTGCCAGGTAAGCAAACTCGATTATTCAAGAAAACACCATTTATTAAACATTTTGTACAGCTTGAGTATCCACTATGCCCTTTTATGCCTAACACAAATGACTTAGCTGGAACATCACAAATTATACCCTTAAGAGAAAAAGGAATGTTCTTGTTATTTATATATAAGCCATTATTTACTAATTCAACACATTCGGCAACAAAATCAGATAAAAATAGGTTAGAATCTTGTGGTTTTTGAGGACCAAAATAAGCCCCTATAATAAAAACATTTGATGAACCATATATATTTCCTAAAATTGGCCATAAAGCATTAGTAGATGATCTACTTAGAGGTAAACCATCAATGTTTATGAATAATTCAATCTGTTCAAAATTCATATTTACAATCTTTTCCAAATTTTTCTTTAAACCAAAATGACAATAATGCCCTGGATACACTGTTTTGAGTGAACATTTTCTAGCTGTATGTAATAATGTTCTACTATCACGTGGTAGCTCAGAAAAGCACTCATGATTCTGCAAAATTTTCAACAAACCATTTAGGGCCATATGAGATATGTTGTTTGTGACTGCCCAGTTAACTAAACCTAATCTTACATTGTCAGCTTCTGTGTTATTTTGTGTAGTACTATCAGTAGCCACATTTAAAATATGTGTACAATCATTTATTGCCTCTGAGTTAATAATTAATGGGGTTTCTTCACTTCCATGATTTTGATTTATATTACATTCATCATTACTCAATTCATCCCTCGATTCATCCATATTAATTTCGGATTCTAATGTATCCAGATTATTATTAAGAGAACGAGGCATTTTTATTGCCTGGTTTTCAGGTTGTGTTACATTAATTTTTCTTTGCACTAGACGACGAAAATGCCTTTTACTTACAGTACTGTAACGTTTATTTTAATTTATATTTACAACTAATTAATTTATATTTACAAATTTATATGTACGGTCCTTAATTTACTAATTTATATTAAACACTTAACTAACTAACTACACTAATTTATATGAACGTCACTGATTAACACTTTATTGATCGATTTGTCTTTAGTATAAGCACTACAGTGTCCATCTATGCGACTACGTCTCAACTAACTGTTCACTGTTAACTGTTCTGTGTGCGGCGATACCCATATTTATATGGCAGAGGTAGATTTCTAGAACACTCCCGATCTTCTCTGGAGGAGTGGGAGAGGCGAGAGGTCGGCATCTCGAAAATTCTCGATTTCGCTGAGCTCACACGGTCAATAGTCCATAGTCGTCTCGTACGGGAATTTCGCTGTGGCACTCGCGTAACATTGCCATTCCTTAAGAGACAGTTCCTCCTGGAACTAACTGAGAAACTGAGTCGAGATGACTGTATCGGCAACTGGTTCCCTTGTTACATTTTCCAGTTGCATGGAAGTAACATGCGACCGTCTTCTCCGTTGACTGTGCCTCCTGAGAATGTCCGCAGACAAGTACCTGCACTTCGGTGTCTCGGAAGATTACTTCTACCATGTTACGGATTATTCGCCAATCTAAATGCCTACATTCAATCTTAGGCATGGCTAGCTTATGCACGTACAGTTCAAGCACATGCTCTCTCAAGTTTAGTAAAGCTTCCCAGACATTCTCGTACGTTGGTCTTTCGTCGAAGGTGTCTCTCGTCACTAGGTGGAAATTGTTACGGGTGCCATATTGTACCTTCAAAGCTTTACCTGGTACCGGTAACTGGTTCTCCAAATTTCGTGCGCCACTCTTCTTTATTAACAGAGATGGCAATCCACGCGCATCGGTTATGCTGGCAGGGATGTTTATTGCCAGTGAGTATTCCTCCGGCACGGTGAGCAGATCTTGTCGTTTCTCCGTGGTGACGCCGTATCTTGCTTTTCCGGTACCACCATAAGCACCCATGAACTCTACAAAAGCAGGATCGGCTACTTCTTGGAGTTGTCTTATTTCCTCATCGTGGTCACCCTCGAATGGCGCTAATCGATTACGGTGTACCACCTTTGGCTTTCCGTTTGGGATCTTGGTGATGCGATAAATGACGTCGTTGATTCTTTTATTTACAAGGTACGGACCGTCCCAAGCTTTCTGCAACTTTGGAGAAAAACCCTTTTGTCTTCTTGGGTTATGCAGCCAGACTTTGTCTCCTTCGTGGAAACCTCCTTCTGTAGCTTGCGTATCGTACCTTTTCTTTATCCTATCGCTAGCGATCTGGAGATTCGATCTAACCAACTCGTGTATGTCGTCCATTCGTTTTCTAAGCTGGGTTACGTAATCTTCACCAGCTATGTCTTCTCCGGGTCGGCATCCAAATTCAAGGTCGCAGGGTAATCTCATTTCGCGTCCGAACAGAACTTTTGTTGGTGTTTGGCCGGTAGACTCATTGATGGCAGATCTGTAGGCCATCGCAAAGAGCGAGAGATACTGGTCCCAATCTCGCTGATGGTTAGATACTACTTTGGACAAGTATTTGCCAAGAGTTCTGTTCATTCGCTCAACCATTCCGTCCGACTGTGGATGTAGAGCAGTAGTTCTCGTTTTCTTCATGCCGAGCTTATCACAAACTTCCTGAAACAGCTGGCTTTCGAAGTTTCTGCCCTGGTCGCTGTGTATTTATCGGCAAATGAACTCCTTAACAAGCACATCGGCAACAGTTGCGGCTTCTTGGTTTGGAATGGCATACGCTTCCACCCATTTTGTGAAATAGTCCATCACCACCAAAATGTACCTGCTGCCATCTGCTGTCGGTGGAAACGGTCCGGCAATATCCAGGGCAATGCGTTCAAAAGGGCTTCCGACATTGTACTGCTTCATAGGAGCCTTTCTTCTCCCGTGCGGTCCATTGGCCGAGGCACAGGTAGTGCATTTCTTACACCAGTCTTTAACATCTTCGGAACTGTGCATCCAGTAAAACCGTTCTCGCACCCTCTGGAGGGTCTTCTTCACACCTAGATGTCCTCCTGATAGACTGTCGTGTAATTTCTGCAGTACTGTTACTACCCTTGATTTTGGAATCACCAACTGTCTGTTTGGCCGGTAGACTCATTGATGGCGGATCTGTAGGCCATCGCAAAGAGCGAGAGATACTGGTCTCAATCTCGCTGATGGTTAGATACTACTTTGGACAAGTATTTGCCAAGAGTTCTGTTCATTCGCTCAACCATTCCGTCCGACTGTGGATGTAGAGCAGTAGTTCTCGTTTTCTTCATGCCGAGCTTATCACAAACTTCCTGAAACAGCTGGCTTTCGAAGTTTCTGCCCTGGTCGCTGTGTATTTATCGGCAAATGAACTCCTTAACAAGCACATCGGCAACAGTTGCGGCTTCTTGGTTTGGAATGGCATACGCTTCCACCCATTTTGTGAAATAGTCCATCACCACCAAAATGTACCTGCTGCCATCTGCTGTCGGTGGAAACGGTCCGGCAATATCCAGGGCAATGCGTTCAAAAGGGCTTCCGACATTGTACTGCTTCATAGGAGCCTTTCTTCCCCCGTGCGGTCCATTGGCCGAGGCACAGGTAGTGCATTTCTTACACCAGTCTTTAACATCTTCGGAACTGTGCATCCAGTAAAACCGTTCTCGCACCCTCTGGAGGGTCTTCTTCACACCTAGATGTCCTCCTGATGGACTGTCGTGTAATTTCTGCAGTACTGTTACTACCCTTGATTTTGGAATCACCAACTGTCTTCTACTTCCGGAACCATCATCGTTCTCGACTACTCGCTGTAGCAAACCGTTTCCCAGAACCAGCGAGTCCCACTGGGCCCAATATGATTTCATCGTTTGCGAGTATCTTGAAATCTCCTGCCAAGTAGGTCGACAGTTTTCCTCTTTCCAATGTCGGATTTTCTTCAAGTCGGGATCGTTCTCTTGTGCCTCTTCCAGCTTTTCTGGTGTCCATTCGTCGCTGGTCACCGTGGTTCTCCGAATCGCAGCTTCCTTAGCTTCTGTTTTACTGCAATGGGAGCATTCGACAGGACATGGTCTTCTTGATAGGGTGTCTGCATTTCGGTGGCTTATTCCGGCTCTATGCTCAATAGTGAAATTATATTCTTGGAGCCGCTCTATCCATCTGGCGATTTGTCCTTCAGGGTTCTTAAATTGCATAAGCCACTTAAGTGCTGCATGATCGGTTCTAATCACAAATTTCTTCCCATACAGATACTGATAGAAGTGCTCCACGGACTTCACTACTGCCAGGAGCTCTCTTCTTGTGACGCAGTAGTTTTGTTCCGGTTTGGAAAGGACTTTGCTAAAATATCCCAGAACTTTCTCTTGTCCTCCTTGAACTTGTAATAGCACTCCTCCAATTCCAACATTGCTAGCATCAGTATCTAATATGAATTCTCCATCTGGTAGTGGATAGCCGAGTATGGGTGCAGTAGTCAAATGTTTCTTTAAGGTTTCGAACGAAGTTTGGCAATCTTCGTCCCAGCGAAACTCCCTTGCTTCCTCTGTAAGTCGTGTCAAAGGCTTAGCGATATCTGCAAACTTCTTTATAAATCGCCTGTAGTATGTACAGAGTCCAAGGAAGCTTCTAACTTGGTGCTTGTCGGTAGGTGTTGGCCATTTTCGTACAGCAGCAACTTTTTCTTCGTCTACAGCTACACCATCCTTGCTGACTACATGGCCTAGGTAATTGACTTTGTTTTGAAATAGTTGACATTTCTTGGGGTTGAGCATCAGTTGGGCAGCTTGCAGCCTTTTGAAGACATCTTCCAAATTCCTTCGATGTTCTTCGAATGTCCTTCCCAAGACAATGATGTCATCAAGGTACACTAAGCAGGTTTTCCAGGACAACCCTCGCAATACGTTTTCCATCAGTCTTTCGAACGTTGCGGGGGCATCGTACAGCCCAAATGGCATAACGGTGAAATGCCATAGTCCAGATCCGGTGGTAAACGCTGTCTTTTCTTCATCGGCTGGATCCATTTCTACCTGCCAATATCCAGACTTCAAGTCCAAGGTAGAAAACAACTTGCTACCGACCAGCGTATCCAGAGTGTCGTCGATTCTTGGCAGCGGATAACTATATTTCTTGGTAACATTGTTCAACTGCCGGTAGTCCACGCAGAACCTCGTGGTTCCATCCTTCTTCTTTACCAGAACTACCGGAGAGACCCAAGGACTGGTAGAAGGTTCTATTACCTTTTCCTCTTCCATCTCGCGAACAATTCTCTCCGCTTCCTCTCTTTTCGCCTGTGGTAGCCGTCGTGCCGATTGTCTTATCGGTTTAGCGTCGCCGGTGTTAATTTTATGTTTGACAGCAGATGTTCTTCCTGTCTTCCCTCCCTCTGGTACAAAAAGAGAACGATATTGCAGCAGAAGTTCCCTGATTTTCTTCTTCTCTTGTCGGCTAAGGGATTGTCCAGCCACTGCTATCATTTGTTCAAATTTATTATTGGCGTCGTTAGAGGTTGTAGTTTGATGAATTACTGACGCCACTGGTACGCAAGTTCCAATTTTGGTCTCTTTTTTTATAGTTACGGGATGGTCATTAACATTTATAATGCGTACAGGTATCTCTTCGGCAGCCATGATTAACCCTTTTCCAACCAGGATTCCTCGACCGACCTCTTTATCGTGATTCCATGGTTCCATCATGACCGGTGTTCCTTCTTCGACAGTTCCTTGTAGCCTTGCCACAGTGAAAAATTCACTCCTTGCGGGTACAACCGTATCCTCCTGTACGGCTACCTGAACACTCTTATCCTCGTGTGGGTGAAGGAATACTTCTTCAGAACCTACTCTAATCACTCGGTTCTTAAAATCTAGCTGGAAGCCATGTAGGTTCATAACGTCCGTTCCGAGTATTATGTCCTCTTCGATATCAGCGACAACGACAGTGTGGGTGAACTTCTCTGTGCCAATTCCCAATTGAACTGGTAGTTCTCCATGGACGTTGGCGCTTTCATCTGTAGCAGTCTTGAGTCGCAGTCTGGTCGGTAACAGTCGTTTTCGGGAGTTGACAGTCTCGGGACGAATAATAGTCCTCGTTGCTCCAGTGTCCACCAATAGTGTATACTTCTTTCCATTAATTTCACCATCCACGTATACACTATCATCGCGACATTTCAGAGAGGCTATTAGGATGAGAGGGTCTTTGGAAGGTCTTCGGGTCGAAGCTGCCCTCTGATGGCCGACCCTTTCTAGTTTTCCTGCTGGTCGTCTTTGTTTGTAGCAGTTCTTGGTCGCTTGCACGAACTGCGTACGTGTCCCATTTCTCCACAATTCCAGCATCTCACAGTTTTCGGCTTTCCATTCGAGATGCTTTTCATCATATTGACAAGCTGGTTGAGCTTGTTCTCCACTTCCTCGTCTGCTACAGCCCTCACCTTACCGTACACTCCGGAAGCCTGTGTAGCAGCTTCGTACTCCAGGGCTGCAGAGAGTACGTCGACCAGTGTCGAGTTCTCTGCATTTTGTTGTCACGAACTCCGTCGATAAATGCCTGTACCCCTTAACATTCCATGACATTTTCCGGTGCCGATGGATAGGCAAACCGCACCAACCTAGCAATATCCGCTTCGAATTCTTGCAGAGTTTCGTCGCGTTTTTGTTTGTGGTTTTTCAGCTGTGACTGGTGCAGATGCTCCAGGTGTTCCAGGCCATATCTCATATTCAGTCGTTTTTTCAGTTGTTCAAAATCATCAGTCTCTTCTACTGGAATAGTCTGAAGGATATCCATGGCGTCTCCCCTCAAGGCAAGAGTTAAATTTAACGCTTTTTCCTTCTCACTCCAGTTATTCGCCTTTGATGCCGCCTCGAATTGCTTAAGATAGTTTGGCCATGACGTTTTTCCATCGAAAGTTGGCAGTTTCACTCGGCTGTTAATATCATTTTCTATTTTCGGTTTTAATTCCACTTTTTCTGCCAGTTCGCCGTTGTTCGGGGCTTGACTACTTTTGAATCTTGTGATATCTGGGTTATAACTAGTCTTACTTTCGATTTCTTCGATTTTTTGTTTCACTTCTTGCTCCATTCTTTTAATTTTTTCTTCTACGGTAGAAATATCAGTTTTCATGGCCGTCATTTTATTTTCTATGTCTTCCGAAAGTTTACTTTCCATGTCCGACATTTTATTTTCTATATATGCCATTTTATTTTCTATATCCGCCGAAAGTTTACTTTCCATGCATGAAATTTCGTTTTTCATATCCGTCATTTCGTTTTTTATATCTTTCGAAATTTTATTTTCCATGTTCGATATTTTATTTTCCATGTCCGCTGAAAGTTTACTTTCCATCGAAGACATCTTTTTTTCCATCGACGAAAACTCGTTTTTTATGGAGGAGGTTATAGAGACGGACGCTTCGTCGGTGAATTCGAACGTTTCTGAGTCCAATCCATTGTTAATCATAGCATTTTTCAGTCTATCCACTAACACCGACTTGGTCCCGCTTGTGTCCAACTCGTAATCCTCCAACTCTCTTCGAAGTTCTGAAACTTTCAATTCACTAAGTTTCTTCGCCATCTTCCTGTATATTTATTTCTTAACCCCACACCTGACACCAATGTAACGTTTATTTTAATATATATTTACAACTAATTAATTTATATTTACAAATTTATATGTACGGTCCTTAATTTACTCATTTATATTAAACACTTAACTAACTAACTACACTAATTTATATGAACGTCACTGATTAACACTTTATTGATCGATTTGTCTTTAGTATAAGCACTACAGTGTCCATCTATGCGACTACGTCTCAACTAACTGTTCACTGTTAACTGTTCTGTGTGCGGCGATACCCATATTTATATGGCAGAGGTAGATTTCTAGAACACTCCCGATCTTCTCTGGAGGAGTGGGAGAGGCGAGAGGTCGGCATCTCGAAAATTCTCGATTTCGCTGAGCTCACACGGTCAATAGTCCATAGTCGTCTCGTACGGGAATTTCGCTGGGGCACTCGCGTAACAGTACTAACCGTTTTATGTTTAGGCATTATTGAATTTTAGAAGAAAGAAAACTAATACCTAGATGTAAAAACTTCGATAAAAACAAACCTTCCGAATATCACACTATAGGCAACTTAATCACTTAGCACTTTATCACTGTAAATTATCCTAATTTGTTTGATTCACAGATATTTGATTGTTTGCCGTTTGCATCTATTCACACATGTTAAGTCACAAAAAGAGAGGTTATGTTTCAATTCCCGATTCCCGCCCGCGGCGTCTGTATCGTTACACTAGTTCTTCGTTACACAGCCGTTTCAGGGCTGCATGGGTCATGCGTAGTAACTGTATGTATGTTTTATGATCAATATAAATAAGATGTAGAAGTAAAGTCTGTGATACGTCTCAGAGATATGGAAATATAATAATTATAATCCTCTTAAAAAATGTAGATATATTTTCAATATGAATTAATAATGACCCCACATTTGTCACTCATAGACTTGTGAATGAAACACCCTATAACTGTAATAATCTTCAAACATTTCATAAAATACTTGAACGACTCAGAGATATCTCGTAAATGTCTCAAAATATGAATAAGCTTTTAGACAATTTCTCAATATCTCCGAAATATCTCAGCAATATCGCAAAATATCTGAGATATTGTGATTTAAATGAGATCTTTTTGAAATATCCCCGAGATATTTGGTGCTGTGTGGGTTGAGGTGGATGTTGCATACCATCATCAACAAAGGGTGGATCTTTCAATTCAATAGCAATGTTATGTAGCACTACCAAAGCTACTATATACATTTTGGTGTTATCCAAAGAAGTTCTAAAACCACTCAACAAACACCTAAATCTGTTTTTCCAAACACCAAAATATCTTTCAACAGTATTACGAGTTCTAATATGAGCATAGTTGTAGCGTTCTTCACTTCTGGTTGTTGGCTTGAGCACAGGTGTGAATAAATAGGGAGTGCAAGCATAACATGAGTCTCCTAGTAACAGCCCGTGAAATTCTTCATCTTCTAATCGTTGCTTTAGTGCCAATGGGCAACAATATTTCTTATTTTCAGGTTGCTGTCACAAACCACCTAATACAAAATTCTCATCACAAGATCCATAGCAATCACAAAAAAAATCTATTTCACCTGAACATTCAAGGAACTATATCCTTTTCTATTGATATAATATTGTCCGTGAGGACCTTGTACTTTTGGTATTTTAATATGGGTGCAGTCTATTGCACCAATAACTTTTTTAAAACCAGCTAAATTTTCAAACTGCTGCATGATATTAATTCCTTCATCCACAGAAGGCATTTTAATAAAATTAAACCTCCAATACTGCCATTGCAACACGACGACATACATTAGTTATTGACTGTTGTATTAGACCATGAATGGCTGCTGCATCATCTTGTATCTGACACCCAAGTATAATTAAAAACACTGCCATAATTTTTTTTAATATTTGGTATACCTAACTGTTGCATATATACATAATATCATTGATAGAAGGAATTTATACTCACTTGATTGCGACCCCAATATCTTAAGGCAACCAGAATTTGAAAAGTAGAAGAAAAGCCACCACCACGTTTGTCCATATTAAGAGAATTACCAATTAATTGCTCTACCATCTTTTGAAAAACGATATTTCATTCTGAACTCTTCATCATTGTACAGAGTAAACGGGTCTCCTCTTTCTTTGAAAGTTTTCCTTTTTCTGTTGTTTTCTATATTATTTATAATATTATTCACTTCCTCAACAGCTTCTGTAGCTCTCAAAAACATTTTTTGATGAATAATAAAAAAACAATGTTAGAATGCGCCAAATGATTTTTAGGTTATAATGTAGTAAAACTGGGGTAGGGGCTGGTATAAGTTTCGACCAAATATTTATACCCAGTATAACTTATATTTAGGTTATGCCAAATTTATTAGTAGTTACTTTGCTTATTCTTGATTTATTCTCGGTATAATAATTTATATCTTGTTTATTAGTTAGAGTGTTAAACAATAAATATCATTAACTACTCACACTTTTTCGAAAAATATCCACAAACTACACAAAAATCTTCTACACTCTTCCAATATCCAATACACACATACTATTCGAAAACAGAGGCTTTGTGTAATACCACAGTAGATATATTGTTTTTTTTATTGGTGAACCCTTTTACCTATTTAAAGCACGCCCCAGCGTGTTTAAAACGAACTTTAAAACACGAGCGTGTTTCAAAGTTACCATGGCAACATCAATATTTCGAGAATCGGAGTGACAATTTTTCAAATATTAATCTGACAGGAGTACTTTGTAACGTCAAAACCTTTATTCGAACAATATTTTTTTACGATTTTACATATGAAAATGGAAATTACAACTAATACAATACAACTAATAAATTAATACCATTACCATTCTCAGAACTCAATAAGGTTGAACTTCCATCAATGGCGCTCCCAATAATGTTGAAAACATTATTCTTATTACTAATGCTCTCTTCAACATAACCAGTCGCCACAGCATCCTACTTGTCGTTGTATTGGATCTATGGTCATGCCACTATTTGCCATAATGGTAGCGGACGTCCGTCGAAAAGCATGTCCCGTGTATTTCTCAGGATCATCCAATTTAAGGTAACGTGCAATTTTCAAATGACATGATCCAAATGTATTAATACCATATCGTGAGAATACTCTGTCTGTACTCACATTTTTGGGGTGCAATGATAAATACTGCTTCACCAAACGCACATAACTAATTGCTTCACTGTCGACTACAGTAAAACGTCGAGCCTTTATTGTCTTGGACGGTCTGATAGTAATAATTAAAATTCTTCTTTGATATCATATAAGCGCAAATCGCATAATTCACATCTTCTACAAGACCCAAAGATACCGCAAATGGCTACCACCTTCAAAAATAAATACGTAATATCCGGTGATTCTATGAAAAACTTCCGCAAATCATCTTCATTGAATACATATTATGCTTTCTTAGCTACGTCATTCTTACTAATTGTCTTCATGAATGCATACACTTTTACAAATGATTTTATATCGACTCCTTTGTTAAACCTCAACAAACATTGCATTTGGAATGGATAGCCCACATAGTCGACGCTTTGTACTGCTCCGACATTTTCTGAAGGTAAGCAAGCACAACTCATTCATCTATATCTGTGACGTTTTGCTCTTCCATCCATTTGATAAACTTGTCATATCCTTTTTTATACACACCACAAGATTTTCGCGGTATCAACCGCAATTCTGCCTTACTACTTGAAAAATCGATATTACTAGTAGAATTCATTCTCATGCACTGCGGTGACAACCATGTGACAACAATAAATCTTACAGACAAAATTCAAATTGGTTTACGTTTTTCCCCTTTCCATGACAACGCAAGGTATACTCATGTAGCACCATTTTACATTGTTTGGTCTTCTTTCCATTTCTGGTTGTTGTAGTAGTAATATAATGTTACGCGAGTGTCCCAGTGAAATTCCCACGTGAGACGACTATGATTGTAGTCGAGAATTTCCGAGACTGCCTACCTCTCGCCTATCCCACTCCTCCAGAGAGATCTAGTCTATGTAGCCCCTCCGCCAGAACGACGAGAACATTCCAGGAACTCGTGACTAGAGCGACGAGAGAACATCGAGAGTATTCCAGAGATCTACCTTTGCCATATAAATATGAGCATCGCCGCACAGGAATCAGTTAACAGTTAACAGTCATCAGATAGTTGAGACATATTCACATAGATGGACAGCTTAGTGCTTATACTGAAGGAAACCGATCGATAAAGTGTTATTCAGTGACGTTCATATAAATTAGTGTAGTTAGTTAGTTAAGTGTTCGTCCTTTCTGTCGCTACTCGTATATTTGACGCCTAAACTCTGGTAACGGATGCCTCGGGCGCCAGTTTTTTAGAGTGGTATGCTCCACTTGCTCCGGGCAGCGTCAGTGAAGAAGGAAAATACTCCAGGGGTCAATATGGTGTTGACGGATGCACTGTAGCCGGTGAAACAGATTTTACCTGTCCTCCTGGATTGCCAACCTGGGTATTCGCTGCTGTATTTTTCCTCGGAGTTGCAAGAAGTTGAAGGAAAACAATGCTTATTCTCAATCTATATATTAAATTCTCTAGATTTAGATTTTATTATTACATCGTTGAAATTTACATATTAAAAAACACAATATATAAACTTATAAGACTAGTCACATAATACAAAAAATAAAATACAGATAATATAAAATACAAATACAGATTATACAAAATACAATTTTAAATAAAAAACTCGTAGAATATAAATGTGTGATTTCCAAAAGAAAATTCTTCAAGACTCTTTATGATAATTAAGAAACTCAGTCACTGAGTAAAATGCCTGGTCAATTAAGAACTTTTTTACATTGGATGTAAATGTCAATGTTGATGTCGAGCTATCCTTTCCTGTTATTGTTTTAATTTTATTATATAACTTAATGCCTATGTAATCAGGTGAATTCTGCCCAATTTGTAGCCTTGAGAAGGTATGGTGCAGATCCATTTTTAACCTAGTATTATGAGAATGTATCTCCTCATTCCTCTCAAACTCATTTAAATTGTTATGAATGTAAAGAATTACTCTAAATATGTATAGACTGGGCAATGTCAAAATTTGTGAGTTGACAAATAATTGTTTGCAACTAGTAGATGGATGAACATTAAACATAGTTCTTATGACTTTCTTTTGTGTTACAAAAGCTTTATCTAAATGAGCAGATGAACCCCAAAATATTAGTCCATATTGCAATACTGACTGCACTAGACCAAAATATAATATCTTCAATACACTAAATGAAACTGTATGTCTCAGATTTCTCATTATGTAACAGCATGTGCTTAATTTAGAACAAACTACCTTTATGTGTGATTCCCAAGTCAATTTGGGATCCAGTGTCATACCTAAAAATTTAAGTGTGTCTGAAGTTTGAATAGAATTACCATTGATGTTTAAATAAAGGTCATAATTAGGTGACACATTTCTTGGCAAAAATCTCATGAAATATGTTTTTGTTGAATTTAGCTGAAGTCCATTACTAACACAGTAAGTATTAAACTCCCTAGAAGATAGATTACCATTTGCTATCAGTCTGTCTAGGTTTGTATCAGATATAAAGAAATTTGTGTCATCTGCATACAAAATTATTTGATCTGGGGATTTACAAATTTCCTTGATGTCAGATGTAAAAATAATAAAAAATAAAGGACCCAATATGGACCCTTGCGGAACTCCTACATTTGATTCTCTTGGGAGAGACTTAGTACTACCAAACATTGATATTTGTGTACGATTGGACAGGTACGATTTTGCCCACTCAAATGGTAATCCTCTTACACCTAGGGCTTCCAGCTTCATCAGCAGTAAACCTCGGTCTATTGTATCAAAAGCACGACTTAAATCATAAAACAGGCACAATGAGTGTTGTTTATTATTTAATGAGTTATATATATGTACTAATGTATCTTGAATCGCAGTTTCAGTTGATTTTGTTTTTCTAAATCCATGTTGTATATCAGGGAGTAGATTGAATGATTCTAAATATCTAGTTAATCTGTTGGAATATGCTAATTCAAAGATTTTTGAGAATTGACACTGAATACATATTAGTCTATAATTCCTAATTTCATTAGGGGATCCCTTATGTTTAAAAACAGGTATACCCTTTGACTCCTTTATATCAGGAAAAATTCCACTTGAAAATGACTCATTGACCAGATGACACAATGGTTCAGAAATCAGTGGAGCAACAGCCTTAATCACTTTACCGTTGATGTCATCCACTCCAGGGGAGAATTTATCAGAAGTTTTTTGTATTATTGACATGATCTCTTCAGGTGTTGTAGGAATTAAAAAGAAACTTAAATGATAACCTTGCATTTGCCTATTGTCATTTGGTATCTGATGACTCTTATTACATTCTATGAAATACTCATTTATGGAATTTGCTATTTCTAAAGGAGTATCTTCCTCCTGAAAACCAGCAAATGCACCATTAGTTTTAGCAGCTTTACTTTCTTTAATGATTTTCCAGCTTTCACGTATTTTGTTTTGTGAATTTAAAATTCTTTGGTTGTTAGTAGTCCTCTGTTCTCTTTTTACTAGTGCTTTATATTCCTTTTTATATTGTTTGTACCTTTCTGTATACCAAGGATTATTTATTGATTTTCGTAATTTATTCATTTCACAAAGATGAGAATGCATTTGCTGGATTTCAGGAGAAAACCACTTCCCTCTGGTTTGTTTTATACATCTATTCTTTACAGGAAATGCAAGGTTGTAATAATAAAGAAAATCTTCATAGAATATAGAGAATTTATCCTTAAAATAAATTGCTTGATACATTTTACCCCAGCTCTCTTTAAGTAAGTGATTTTGAAAAACTTGTATATTAGAATCATTGCACTGTCTCATTTGAACAAAATTGTTATTATTCGTCATGTTACGATAAATATTATTAAAGGAACCTACTTGATACGTATGGTCTGAGAAAAATGATTCGTTTACACTTACCTCACACTCATCAATATTTGAAAATATATTATCAATACAAGTAGCAGTAGTAGATGTTACTCTTGTAGCTTCATTTATGTGGTGTCTTATACCATATTCGTCTAGCAAATTAACAATGCTGATCTTCTCATTACTATCTCTTAAAAAATCCACATTTATATCCCCACATATTACATACAAGTTACCATTTTTAAAAATACTATACAACAATAATTCAAGATGTTTCATAAAATTTTTAAAATTTTTATAATTTGGCTGCCTATATATCACTATGATGTATATGTTACCATTCTTTTCCGGTAGTTTCATTTTTGCACCACATGCTTCAAATTCTTCCTCAAGAGTATTTGATATCACTAATGGTTCAATCAGTATATTTTGTTCGGAATGGATAGACACACCTCCTCCTTGTCTATTTGCTCTGGAAAATTGTGCCACTAACCGTAGTCCCTTGATTGGTGTAATCTTAATTTCTTCATCCGTGCTCCAGTGTTCACTTGTACATAGAATATTTGCCTTCTTTTGGTTCATTATAATGTTTAAGTCATCTACTTTATTAGAAAAGCCACCTTGGATATTTGAGTGAATAATTGTGAGACCTTTCGTACTATTGATTAAGGTTTTATTGCATGACCTGTTGCATCCTGAAAAGAACTTGGTTGATTAGTATTTTCAGCTTGTTCATTGTTTTGCAAGAATCTTCTGCCTCGTTGAAAGTTAAACCTTTCAAAACCAATATTCTTGGGCCAAAAACTATTACTATAGATTGTTTCTTTAAACTTAGGATCTACACCTATCATAAACGATTGGTTATCTACACGTTGGTTCATTACATCAAGCTTTTTGACATCTACTTCTTGTGAATTCAGTTTGGATTTTAGGAAATTATGAATATTTTCACTAGTTGTGTCATCAGGTACTTTAGTTACAAATAGCCAGATTTTCTTTCCAGAAACTTTTCCTTTTAAATTATTATCTCCCTCGCCTGTTCCGTATTTGGTTTTACGGCGTTTTCTTGATTGTACTGGTACAAAACCTTTCGTTTCCTCTTGCTCGCGATGTGAATTTTCTCCATCGCCTAGACCAATTATTTTTGTCATAACATTTTTCTGATATTTTTCAGTTTCCAGTAAATCGGTAGTTTTACTGGTACTTGGGTTATTTACCTGGTTCTTATCAATCTCATACTCAGACGAAGTCTTCTTGCCTCCATTGTTGTTGTTTACATTCTTTGACGTTGATTTTTGTTCTGATGTTTTTGACAGATAGTCAAGGTTACGTGCATTCTCACTACTGGTAGAGGTGGAATCGGTATTCAAAAGTTCACCTGGTTTTTGTTGCCTGTTATGATTTCTTATTTGATTTTTTCCTACGGTTTTTAACTCCTTGGATTCTACGCATTCTTTTTTTTTTAATTGTTCGTATTTCACATCTAGTTCATTAAACTTCTCTTGCAGATTTTTTAGAATGAAACTTGTTGATATTTGTTCATTTACTAAAAGTTTTAAATATTTTAAAACTTCCTCATTGGAATCTGCTTGAGAAAGTTTAGAGTTGTCACTATTTATATTATTTATTACCTCGCAGCACATAAATTTCACAGCAATTCGTTGTCCACATGATGGATGGTAACAACATTCGCAGTTTATGCACTTTAAACTATTTTGCACTGTTTTCTTACAGTATTTGCATTCACACGCACTATTCACGTCCGTCTCAGTCGGCGCCATTTTGAAATTTTTAATAACAAAATTAGCACAAAATTACTACCCTAAAAGCAACGGTATCAAAAAGCAACAAACTACTGGTTATTACTACGAGCAACGGGATGTGCAAGCGAAAGCGGGTACGTGCTAAAGCGAAAAGTTAAGCGTGCGCAAACAAAGCTCTCGGCCAGTCAAAGTTCTACGGCAGGGGGGGTACGGTTCTCAGGCCACGCGTTATGAAATTCCCGCCCTGTGTTTCTTGTAACACTTTTCCAATATTCTACTCTGACTCGGTTAGCTGAAGGCCCAAACACGACTACCACTGAGATGTGAAAACTCAGCGCCCTCAATGGCAGTTTCGCGACTACTACTGAGATGTGAAAACTCAGCGCCCCCAGTAGCAGTTTCCTTTCCCTCGGTATATTAACGGGTGGCTGAAGGCCCAAACACGACTACCACTGAGATGTGAAAACTCAGCGCCCTCAATGGCAGTTTCGCGACTACTACTGAGATGTGAAAACTCAGCGCCCCCAGTAGCAGTTTCCTTTCCCTCGGTTTATCAACGGGTGGCTGAAGGCCCAAACACGACTACCACTGAGATGTGAAAACTCAGCGCCCTCAATGGCAGTTTCGCGACTACTACTGAGATGTGAAAACTCAGCGCCCCCAGTAGCAGTTTCCTTTCCCTCGGTATATTAACGGGTGGCTGAAGGCCCAAACACGACTACCACTGAGATGTGAAAACTCAGCGCCCTCAATGGCAGTTTCGCGACTACTACTGAGATGTGAAAACTCAGCGCCCCCAGTAGCAGTTTCCTTTCCCTCGGTTTATCAACGGGTGGCTGAAGGCCCAAACTTAGAAATGCGACGGTTGAGAACAGTACCCAAGTTCTAAGCAAAACTCACCTCGGAATATGGATTGCGGTCTTCGGATCTCGGACACAACTGACTTACAGCTCTCTGGTTCGGTTCTCGGCGTGGTGTTCTCCTTGCTATGTCGGCGGACTAACTCTGCCTTTCGTTTCGGTGGTATGCCTTTTTAGTGCTACCAGTGAAGTATACGTCGGTGTATTATTCGGCGTGGGGGGCTGGCCTACTACAGAGCTTTCAGAGTTTTAACGGCGCGCGGAGGTGATACAACACTTGTAAAAACTAATATCGCGGAAGAATTAAATATTACATTAAAACCGGGCTATTTTTCTGATCTCGTACGGACAAGAATTATATTTTTACGTTGAGAAATAACCGAAATACCAATTTATATATAAAACCGGAATAATTGTTGCTTTTGCAAATCTGAAAATTAGTAACTTCGTTACAAATATAAATTAGTAAATTAAGGACCGTACATCTAAATCTGTAAATATAAATTAATTAGTTGTAAATATAAATTAAAATAAACGTTACAATATATTAGTATATATATATAGTTGTATATATTTATATCTATATACAAAGAAAAGTATTTCTAATTTGCCTTTAATATGATCCTATCATCTATTTCTTGTTATTACCCTTACCTCTTATGCTGCCTATAATAGACTCCACCCCTTGATGAAATGATAAGTCTTGTTTTGTCACACCCAGTGAAGATCTAGATCTACCATCCCTAGATGCAGATCGCGATCTGTGAGTCACTCTAAATCCTCCTGTCTCTCGAGGACCGGATCTTTTTGATTGCATATCAGTAAGATTCTTTACTGAATTGTTAAGCTCTGTTACTTGAAGACTTAGTTTCTTGATCTGTTTTGATAAGTGGTTTAATGTAATTGAATGAGATTTTTGAGTTGCTATGATTCCATCTAGTCTCCTGGATGTAGTGTAGTCATTCTCCCATTCATAAGGGTGTGGGTAATCGCATCGAGATCCGAATCCACACCACCCCTGATTAACAATGCTACTACAATATTGAACTCTCACTTCTTCACACACAGAAATCGGAGAGATTATAGTTGTGATTGGGTTTGGAGTGTTTTTAAGAGAATCTTCTTGTTCTCTATCCTCCTGTAATATATAATCATATGGAAAATTTTTGATGGGATTTAGATTCATTATAATTTGTCTGCCATGCTCTTCATCTTGTGCTGGACAATGGAGGTTATTCGGCTCGAAGGACCATTATGTTAATTAAAAGCACATTTATGTTGAATGATAAATATATTGCGACATTAATCAAAAAATTGTAATCTCATCTCAAAAACAACTCCGTTGCTAATCAAATCGGTTTGATTGCGCTTTTGCCGATTTGTTTAAAAAGTCTTTAAATACAAAAAAGTCTTAACATAGCCCCCACCTTAGCCTTAGCCTTAGCCCCAATTATTACCTATAGTTCCATCAGGACTAACACCCATGAAGAACTCATCATCATGTCCAACGAACAATCCACAATTCTCAACTTTTAAATTTGTTATTTTTTGGAATGTTTCAATAGCTACTGGTTCATGATCTAATCTGTATTTGGTGTTTTTATTCCCTGTGAAGGGGTCGTTGAACAATCTTTGGTGAATGCACACGGGTTCACCGTTCTCCTTTTACAAATTTGACCGGAGGTAGAAGCGGTTAACCTGCACATCCTCTCCTCTAGCCACATGTGATTAGTGCTTTGTCCTCTAGTAGTACGCTCTATATTTTTTATTTCTTCTGAATTCTTTGTCAGGGAAATTCTACTTCCTTCCTTCCTACTTTCTACTTTCTGTTAATTTAACTTGTCGATGACAAAAATAAAATCTTTCTCAACACAATTTTATTACAACCACCTCATGCATACATATACATCATCATCATGCGTATTGTGACAGTTGACATCTGTCTTGAAATTAAAGTAAGCAGGTTTTTAGCGATCACATACAACACCCCCCCCTCGCTGAAAACCTTAAGTCCAATAAGATTTTTAAATTTATTTAGTGTTACCACAGTCAAACCTTTTGTCAACATATCAGCTTGTTGATCCTTTGACTCTATGTATCTTAATTCCAATGTTTTATTTTCTAACCGTTCAGTAATAAAGAAATACTTCAAATTCAAGTGTTTTTTTCTCTTCGGCTATTTCCAGGGTTTCTTACACTAGCTATGCATCCCTGATTATCTTCAAAAATAATCATCTTATCAATAGTGATATTAAAATCCACAAGTAACTTCTTAAAATACATAGTTTCGCTTACACAAGTACAAAGGGCTATCAACTCTGCCTCTGAACTTGATAGTGCTGTCCAATTTTGCTTCCTTGTTACCCATGAAACGATGTTTCCGAAAATCTTAATTAAAAACCCTGTCACTGATTTGCGATCATTCTGATCCCCTCCCCAATCTGAGTCTACATAACCTATAAGTGGGTTTCCAAAATCTCTGTGGTATTCAAGATCAACATTAATAATATATTTAATATATTTCAACACTCGTTTTAAATGATTATACGCTTTTTCAGTTGCGTTATCCTGGAAACGACTGAGGACATTTAAAGCAAACGCTATGTCAGGTCGGCTCCCCAGCATTAAATACATGAGGCTGCCCAATATTTGCCTAAAAGGTTTTGTGGTTACCTGATTGTGATTTCAATTTCAATTTTGGATCTATTGGGATATTTGTCCCTGAACATTTTTCCATATTGAATTTCTTTGAAATACTTTCAACATGCACAGATTATGAAAACTTTAAAATTACATGAAGAAATTCTTATGAAAAATTTAAACAACAAATGAAATTAATAAGTAAAAATTTTTAAAGTAATTCAAGTTTATTTTGTTCTCAGTAATTTTATATTTTAGTTGAGATTAGATTTACTATAATTTTTTAGATTAGGTTTATCATTATTATTTTTTATTGTTCATATTATGTTAATATATTACATTCATTCATTAAATAGTAATTTTATAAATGTCTAGTTATTTTATCAAAAGTTTTCCTCTATAAATAAAGATCTTGCTACAGAACCACGAACTACATTTTGGCGATTGACTGGTGCTACTGGTGGTTGAGGTGAATGTTGCATACCATCATCAACAAAGGGTGGATCTTTCAATTCAATAGCAATGTTATGTAGCACTACCAAAGCTACTATATACATTTTGGTGTTATCCAAAGAAGTTCTAAAACCACTCAACAAACACCTAAATCTGTTTTTCCAAACACCAAAATATATTTCAACAGTATTACGAGTTCTAATATGAGCATAGTTGTAGCGTTCTTCACTTCTGGTTGTTGGCTTGAGCACAGGTGTGAATAAATAGGGAGTGCAAGCATAACATGAGTCTCCTAGTAACAGCCCGTGAAATTCTTCATCTTCTAATCGTTGCTTTAGTGCCAATGGGCAACAATATTTCTTATTTTCAGGTTGCTGTCACAAACCACCTAATACAAAATTCTCATCACAAGATCCATAGCAATCACAAAATAAATCTATTTCACCTGAACATTCAAGGAACTATATCCTTTTCTATTGATATAATATTGTTCGTGAGGACCTTGTACTTTTGGTATTTTAATAAGGGTGCAGTCTATTGCACCAATAACTTTTTTAAAACCAGCTAAATTTTCAAACTGCTGCATGATATTAATTTCTTCATCCACAGAAGGCATTTTAATAAAATTAAACCTCCAATACTGCCATTGCAACACGACGACATACATTAGTTATTGACTGTTGTATTAGACCATGAATGGCTGCTGCATCATCTTGTATCTGACACCCAAGTATAATTAAAAACACTGCCATAATTTTTTTTTAATATTTGGTATGCCTAACTGTTGCATATATACATAATATCATTGATAGAAGGAATTTATACTCACTTGATTGCGACCCCAATATCTTAAGGCAACCAGAATTTGAAAAGTAGAAGAAAAGCCACCACCACGTTTGTCCATATTAAGAGAATTACCAATTAATTGCTCTACCATCTTTTGAAAAACGATATTTCATTCTGAACTCTTCATCATTGTACAGAGTAAACGGGTCTCCTCTTTCTTTGAAAGTTTTCCTTTTTCTGTTGTTTTCTATATTATTTATAATATTATTCACTTCCTCAACAGCTTCTGTAGCTCTCAAAAACATTTTTTGATGAATAATAAAAAAACAATGTTAGAATGCGCCAAATGATTTTTAGGTTATAATGTAGTAAAACTACGGTAGGGGCTGGTATAAGTTTCGACCAAATATTTATACCCAGTATAACTTATATTTAGGTTATGCCAAATTTATTAGTAGTTACTTTGCTTATTCTTGATTTATTCTCGGTATAATAATTTATATCTTGTTTATTAGTTAGAGTGTTAAACAATAAATATCATTAACTACTCACACTTTTTCGAAAAATATCCACAAACTACACAAAAATCTTCTACACTCTTCCAATATCCAATACACACACACTATTTGAAAACAGAGGCTTTGTGTAATACCACAGTAGATATATTGTTTTTTTATTGGTGAACCCTTTTACCTATTTAAAGCACGCCCCAGCGTGTTTAAAACGAACTTTAAAACACGAGCGTGTTTTAAAGTTACCATGGCAACATCAGTATTTCGAGAATCGAAGTGACAATTTTTCAAATATTAATCTGACAGGAGTACTTTGTAACGTCGAAACCTTTATTCGAACAATATTTTTTTACAATTTTACATATGAAAATGGAAATTACAACTAATATAATACAACTAATAAATTAATACCATTACCATTCTCAGAACTCAATAAGGTTGAACTTCCATCAATGGCGCTCCCAATAATGTTGAAAACATTATTCTTATTACTAATGCTCTCTTCAACATAACCAGTCGCCACAGCATCCTACTTGCCGTTGTATTGGATCTATGGTCATGCCACTATTTGCCATAATGGTAGCGGACGTCCGTCGAAAAGCATGTCCCGTGTATTTCTCAGGATCATCCAATTTAAGGTAACGTGCAATTTTCAAATGACATGATCCAAATGTATTAATACCATATCGTGAGAATACTCTGTCTGTACTCACATTTTTGGGGCGCAATGATAAATACTGCTTCACCAAACGCACATAACTAATTGCTTCAATGTCGACTACAGTAAAACGTCGAGCCTTTATTGTCTTGGACGGTCTGATAGTAATAATTAAAATTCTTCTTTGATATCATATAAGCGCAAATCGCATAATTCACATCTTCTACAAGACCCAAAGATACCGCAAATGGCTACCACCTTCAAAAATAAATACGTAATATCCGGTGATTCTATGAAAAACTTCCGCAAATCATCTTCATTGAATACATATTATGCTTTCTTAGCTACGTCATTCTTACTAATTGTCTTCATGAATGCATACACTTTTACAAATGATTTTATATCGACTTCTTTGTTTAACCTCAACAAACATTGCATTTGGAATGGATAGCCCACATAGTCGACGCCTTGTACTGCTCCGACATTTTCTGAAGGTAAGCAAGCACAACTCATTCATCTATATCTGTGACGTTTTGCTCTTCCATCCATTTGATAAACTTGTCATATTTTTTTTTATACACACCACAAGATTTTTGCGGTATCAACCGCAATTCTGCCTCACTACTTGAAAAATCGATATTACTAGTAGAATTCATTCTCATGCACTGCGGTGACAACCATGTGACAACAATGAATCTTACAGACAAAATTCAAATTAGTTTACGTTTTTCCCCTTTCCATGACAACGCAAGGTATACTGATGTAGCACCATTTTACATTGTTTGGTCTTCTTTCCATTTCTGGTTGTTGTAGTAGTAATATAATGTTACGCGAGTGTCCCAGTGAAATTCCCACGTGAGACGACTATGATTGTAATCGAGAATTTCCGAGACTGCCTACCTCTCGCCTATCCCACTCCTCCAGAGAGATCTAGTCTATGTAGCGCCACCGCCAGAACGACGAGAACATTCCAGGATTTCGTGACTAGAGCGACGAGAGAACATCGAGAGTATTCCAGAGATCTACCTTTGCCATATAAATATGAGCATCGCCGCACAGGGCTCAGTTAACAGTCATCAGATAGTTGAGACATATTCACATAGATGGACAGCTTAGTGCTTATACTGAAGGAAACCGATCGATAAAGTGTTATTCAGTGACGTTCATATAAATTAGTGTAGTTAGTTAGTTAAGTGTTCATTATAAATTAGTAAATTAAGGACCGTACATCTAAATCTGTAAATATAAATTAATTAGTTGTAAATATAAATTGAAATAAACGTTACAATATATTAGTATTTATGATTTCAAAGTGCACCAATAAAAAAAATGTCGTAAAGTATTCGTGGATAACTGGTCTTTAAAACACTTGCTCGCGCGTGTTTTTTAGACCTTTATATCCACTTATATTTTAATATACTATTTCGTTTAACAAAATATGGATTTAGTATATAAAAGACCTTCCAGCTAGTTCTCCTTTTACGTACTATACGGCATGAATCATACAAGCTTGTTGATTTACATCTGGTCCACTATTTCGTGCAACATAGTAATGATTCACAACGTAAGTAATGATTCAGAACGTAAGTAATGATAACTCCAGTAACTCTGTACAAACGGTCAGTGATTTGCAACAGACTGTACTCCGTAAGAAGTCGCTTCAGACCGTAGCATTAAAATTCAAATTCTTACGCACCTTCAATCACATTTTTCTCATTAATTAATAAACATAATGATTTCAAAGTATATTACCAGTGTGTAGCTTCGGAGACGATGTATATTTATTACAGCACTGATAAAATTTTAACAAAATTTATTCCAAATTTCACAGCACAGAAATTTTTTTTCCAAAAAATAATATGCTACATCTATTCACTGTAATGGTTCATATAAACCCTGAAATTTTGAACGTATTATCTTAACTAATAAGAGAGGAAAATGTGTTTGAAGGAAAAATCACTTATTTTTCAAATTTAAAGCAAATCTTAAAATAATTTCTATTTCTGTTCATACAAGTTTATGTATTGGGTAAATACCTATCAAGTTTCAATCAACAAAAAAAAACACATTCTACAGGGTCTTTAAGTACATTTTAGCTTTTTTGGCGAGAGAGATTTGTCATTCGATTTTTTTCAGTAACTATAGATTAGTTGGAATCAAATCAAGTATCGATAAATCACCAAGGCAGAGTATCTGAATTTATATAATTAACCACTCGTTAATCATCAAAGAGACTAAGCCCTATTTTTCTTTGTGAGAAAGTATAAACATTGTGTTTCCAAAAGCTATGAAATTTTGTGGAATCTTCACTTGAGTTTTATCAAATACCTAAACATTTCCGATAATCATTTAATGTTATTTCCTTCAAGGCTGATTTTTTGATCTCTTTTGCTTTTTCAACTACAATACAATCACTATAAACAAGACAAAAACGCGATACGCCCTTTACAGTCTTATTTTGAAACCTTCCAGTGGGCCATTAAGTTTTTTTTATATATTATTAAGTTGATTTTACGGCTTCTGCTTTCACGTGATATTTTAAAGTCGTATATTGATAAAAAATTGTTTAATTTATCGAAATGAACCATCACTTTTGCGTTTCCATGTGTTCCTCTTGGGTAAAAGTGAATAAAGAATTCAGTTTCCATACATTTTCCTAAAAGTGACAACGTGTTTTGGTGGAAACTAAATTAAGGAGACTGGAAGTTGTTGATAAGAAAATAAAAAATTGAATAGCCTGTGAGTCCGCACAGATTAGTACTCCCTTCCTGCAAAAAGACATGACACTACAGTTACTAACATTTTTTGAAGTTTTATTATTATTGTATTAACTGTCATTTGGTTAATTCACAATTGGGTGAATTCCACCTTCTCCCTGTTTCTTGATAAATGATTTGAGATTGTCTAGTAGCCCTTCCGATTCATCCCCCTCACAATAAGCACCCACAGAGTATGGTGAGGTAAAATTGTTGACAAATGGTGATTTAGTAGTGGATATAAAAGAGGAACAGGTTGGATTTCTTGATCCTTAGCTTCTTACACAAGAAACGAAATTTTCTACTCCGTCCTAGTTAAATGCCCTCGGGGCCATATATTTGAAACCTTTTCGTTGAAGTACTTTCCAGATGTATAAGAAGCTACTGATCAAGAGAATCCAACTTTTCATGGAAAGGATTGTTGTTGGCTTAGGATTATCAGGTGTAGTGTAGTAAAGGGATTGTTGGAAAGGAATAAAGGAATTCCAAAAGGCAATGTGGGGGGACTTTCTACTTACCACACTCTGGTTTGCTTTCCATCAGGAGGTGACAATGAGCTACCATGAAACTGTCAAATTATTTATCGAATTTCAACAGGTCGGCAGTCTCGGAAGATTTGGGATCAATATAAAATGAAGATGAAGTAGCAATCTTTGCACGGGCATACATTGCAGTTGCTGCTGTGTGACTGAACACTTGTGTACAATTCTTCACCTACATTTTTTCAATTTTCTCCGATAAGACATGCTCATCAGCTAGTATGGTCCCTGTTTCTGACACGGAATCTCAGCCCTGATCCATCTTATAAAGGCCCACTATATCAGGAGGCTTTTTTGATAATGCCATGTTGGGTAAAGTGTAGAGTGTAGATCTTTGGTCAACAAATTATTTCTTATATTTTTTAATAAGTGTGGGCAATCATAAATGTGAATAACTCCCAAATTATCTACAAAATACCCTTGATAGCGATTATCAACATTATTTCTTAAGCAATACTCTTTCGTTTCATGCAATAAGGCATTAATGCTAGCCTGATTGGTACTTACCTGGTCACATATAGTAAGCAACTACAAAAAGGCCTACACTACAACCTGCTTCCATTTTCATTTTATACCCTTTATCATGAAAACAAGGGCATGATCTGCAAATGCAGCACGTCTGTCCGAGCCACCAAAATCTACAAAGCCATCAATACAGTCTTTACTTACATTATATTGTATCCAGGTTGAATTGATATTTCGTCAAACATAAGAACACAATTTTTATCTAGTCACCTAGTTTACTTACGGCTTTTTTCAAATTACTTAAAATTTGCCTGTTAATTCCACAGGAAAAGGGAATTTGTTTAAGTAATTCGGAAAGATATTTCCTTGAAGGTAAACTGAATAAACTAGATAGGTACCTATAACTTCTTACACTTTTTTTAGCTAATGAAGGTGCTAAAATTTTATCATTTGTTGTGTATCTTCTCCCTCTTGTTTATTTTTATTTGATTATTCATATACAGGATGTCCCACGACGAGTGAAAACTATCTGTATGTGGCAAAATACTTACAGTAAAATCATGAAAATTTCTACGTTTGGGTTTTCGGATACGATCTTTCCAACTAAAATATTTTCAAACATAGGCGACTTTTCGAAAAATGCACACTTTTTGAGTTATTGATTTTTTTATAGAAAATTTGACCGTTGAAGACCCTTATAAATTATTTTTTTACGAGGAGACCCTTGGAAATATGGAAATGGTTTCTCTTCGGTTGCCTTAAACAAGGTCAAACGTAATCGAATCTATGTTGAAAAATTTTTCATTTTATACAGGGTGTGAATAAAAAGTGTTCAAAGTTTAACTTCATAAATATCAAATTTCTTCATTTTTTTAAATACAACCACCCTGTTTTTCCTATTTTAATGCATTCAGGAGAAAAAAATAAGAGAAGTTCATGTATACTTTCCTATACCTAAACCTTACTGTTATCCAGATATTAAATGTTTTCTGTAAATTAGAGATGCAGGTGTCGTCTAAATTTTGATACTAAGAAATAAAAAAGTCTTTTTCTTCTTACTTATTCTTTATTAAACATAAAACGTCATTTATTAATAATAATACATTTTTTCTTCAAACGTGTTAAAAATTCTATTCTTAGCACTCCATAGAAGCCCTAAAGTGAATTGTCAAATTTTGAAAGCGAACGTCAAAATATTCAGATTTTATTTATTAACATTAATATTAATAGTACAATTTGTGCAATTTGTCAAATTAATTTCCTTGCTAAGGTTGTTCACAAATAAATACTATAAAACAACTAGAATCTACCAGGATGTTGTGTATCTCAAAGATTCTATTTGACTTGTCAAGGCAGTATGATTTTTTAGGTGACCGAGTATTAATGGTAAAAAAAGTTTTCAAAACTAATTTTCTCATATTGTTTATACTTGGTGTATGTTAACATTGGACCAGGATTATGCTCCCATCTTGTCTTTAAAGAATCAGTAATAACTGTTGCCATATTTTTTTTCGTTTAATTCGTTCAAACGGCCATATAGTTGCTGCAAAGGTTTGTTAGGAGAACGTATCAATTTTTTTATCGCCCTCTAATGGTTTTTAAAAGGAAATGCAGAGATATTATCTAAAAATCCATATTTTTGTGCATCATCTGCAATGTGAATTAAAGCGTCTATATTATGGACCAGAAAATCCACACCATATATTTTTTTACAATGTAAAAAAAATTCGTAATAATCTGTCAGCTAAATCACACCCTAGTTTTTCCAAATTTCTCTGATACAATAAAAATGATATTCCAGAATGCAACAACATAAAATGTTCATGAACTGCAATATCAAGAAGAAATTTTTCCTAATAAACTCATCAGGAAGAAAAACACTTAGATTGGTTATATGATCAAAAATAAGATTAATATTCCTCGCTGATAAGCGCACTCTATAGTATGGACCTCCACTCCAAGAGTTAATTAATTAGTTAAATGAGTTAATGGTGATATAGAAATATGGTGATCTCCATCAACCATCTAAAAATGACTGATTTGTGGTTTTTTGAGATGAAACGCTATCAAAGATCATACGCCCATTCACATAGTCACCAGAAACAGTACATCGATCACAAGATGAATAACCATTATTACCTTTAATGCACTTTATATATGCCTTGGCTGGGGCATCGCAGATAAAGCTATGAATTTGAATAGAATAAATTTTATTATTAAAATAGAAACCATTATTCAAATGTTCTGAAAGTTCTTTTATAAAGTTATTTAAATAGGAGTCTAAAGGCTGTGGTTTGCTCTTCCCACAAAAAACACCTACGACAAAACATTTTGGTTTAACAGATAAATTATTTTTAATAAGTCCCAGAATTGGCCAAAACTGAAGCGGTGAATTGTTATTAGTAAAAACCGGCACCCCATGCAACTTTAATACATTCTGAGTCAAAAGACGTATTGTTGAGAAGAAACCGTTTTAAATTATTTGATAAACCGAAGTGAATATATTCGCAACTGCTTCTGATCTGTTACAGCTACTGGAGTTCGTGCATCTAAGGGCAATGTCGGATGATGTGGAGATAACATATGTAATAATTCCGTAACACTCACATGAGTCGGGTTATTACGAAGTGCCCACTATTTTAAATCATTTTTCAAAATATCATCTTTATTATAATTATTAGTAGATTCTGCTGAAGAACTAAAGGTATTACCATCGTTATCAGTAATTAAGTAAGGATCATCATCAAAATAATAATCTAATTCTAATTGGTTGCTGTCAAGAGATAGATTTAAATTTAATAATGCATTATGTTTAATGTTAAAATCATTAACTTCTTTAATAGGAGATAAACTTTGTGAAACATTCTCGTTGTGTTTACGACTAGAGTAATATGTACTATTTTCAGGATATTGGTTGTCCCAATCTTTTAATGTAGTTTTAAGTTCTTTAGCAACTCTCCTGTACATTTGGCGATTGCCAACTACTTTTTTATAAAAATTTTTAGACATAGTAAAATAATAGGAATCTCTTTCAAAAATATCAAGTTCAAAGAGCTCAAAAAAGAAAGTAATTTTTTTTAAAGTCTATAGTCCACAAACATAAAAAACTTACATTAACTCATTATAATTGTTTTGCTTCTTTTTCTTCCTTTCTAGTCGTTCAGGGACATGCTTTAACCACGTCTTAATGACGTCTTCTATCTCTCTCGTAGAACACCTGTTACAAGTTAATTTAACAGCTCCTATAATCAAAAGAAATCAAAAATTTGATGAATTTAAATATGCAATCAGTTTTATAGCTTTAAAAACTATGGGCCCTCACTAGGATACCAAATATAGAAAAGTTAAAAAATAAAGCAATATATCAGTAAAGTCCGTTTCAATACAGAATCGTCATAACTGAAGCCATGTTTGAAATTTGACGTTGGACCTTTAAATCATAGGTGTAACGATTTCAATGTCATTGGGGATATGAGTAAAATTTTAAAAAAATCTTAAGAAAATGTCTGAAAATCTTGACAAGCAGCAGCTTGGTTATATTAAACCATTATCTAATATAAAATAGTGCGTGTAAGAGGAAAATATAAATCTTAATATAATATATTGAATTTTTTACCAAGTTAATGATTGAATATTTAAAAAAAATAGCTTAGTTATTAACACAATTACATTGTGTGATGTGTTATAGTTTATAGTGGTGCTGTTTTAAAAGAAAAATTCGAACGTATAGCCAAAGAACCCATAACATTCTGCCGTTCACTGCCAATAATAATTATATGTAAATATGTCTTGTATTTAGAGCAATAAAAGTAGGATAAAAAAGATATTAAAACAAATTTTATAATAAATATTTTTATTTAGTTTACCACTTTTAGTTTACACTTTCATCATTACCTACTTAGGGAAACAAAATAAAAAAATACAGAACAATCGAGAATAGATATTTAGTACACAAAATTCTTTTTTCGGAGATTATAGAAATGAATCGAGAGGTATCTGTGGTAACATTCACTGAGACTTACAAGATCTATTGTGCCCCCTTACTTCTACTTAGTTTCTGAGGAGAGTATATGGGTATTGTCATGATATATATTATTCAAGAAAAAAATATGTAGAATTAATTATATATATAATATGTAGTGAATTGGCAAATGAATAATTTTTACATCTATCATATTTTTTAAACATAAACAAAACATTGAAATTTTCCCCATTATAATTCAAAATGAAATTTTATTAATTGTTGTCACATTGTCTGTGTCTGTGTCAAAATGATATAAGTATCATTTTAAGTATAAATTATCAAATATAAAATACTTGAAAACTTCAATGTATTTTACACTACATTTTTCTATAAATTATATAAAACAATCGTAACAATTTTAATTTTCAAACTCAAACATTTAACAAACCATTAATTGAAAATTTTAAATAATAAAAATTAATACTATATTTTTTTTCTTGAATAATATTATATCATGACAGTATATAATCATCCCTTAATTGCTATCAGACTCGCTAAATAATTCAATCCCACTCAATTCATCATCTCCACTACTATCTGAAATATCTTCATCAGATGAACCTGTATTTACCAGAAATGCAAGGGAATCTTCAGCCTCATCAAATAAATGTTCTTTTTCCAACCACATATCCTCACTTTTTTTAACATGTTGACAAATAGAACACCACACATCAGCTGAAACTTCGTCAAATTTTTGCCTGGCTAAACTTTCCACATCAGATAGTTTAAAAGAGGTGTTATGGGCTGCCACCCAGTTTTTTACCAAGGCCCAAATTTTTTCTATCGGGTTATATTCTGGATGGTATGGAGGCAACCGTAATACTTTATGACCATGTTCTTCCATCAATTTATCCAATTTATATGTAACTGCTATACCTAACTGTAACCTAGAATTTTTTATAAGTTCATACAGGACTGGTTTTGTTTGCAATTTATCATGTGCAATATTATTTGCTACAAGCCACTGTATCATTTCAGCCTTAAGAAATGCTGAAGTAATACTTTTTTACAGTCTGATACAGTTATGATATGATGCATTATCAACTACCAAAACTGATTTTGGAGGCATATTAGGTAGAAGCTGTTCCCGAACCCACTTCATAAAATTAATATGATTCATATCGTCATGGTAGTCACCACTTTTAGAACCTGAAATAGAAAACTTTGTTGATTTATATTGAAGTTTAACTAGATAATGATACATACTATGGGAATATACAAGCTAGGTAGCTTTTCTTTAAAGTGTATTAATACAAACAGTAATCTATAATTTCTTATACTCAAACCTATGAGAAGATCTTGAAAATGTTAAGATTCGAGGAATGATTTGCATGAAATAATTGACACTTACCTGAATTAAAAATCAATAATGCATTAGGAATGAATCCTTTTTCTCCACCTGCATGGACAATTACCAGTCTCTTGCCTTTTGAGATTGGTTTATTTAAACCTTTCTCTGTCTCATCATACCATCCTTTTGATTGCACATGAGAACTGTGAATATATGTCTCATCCGTATATATAATATTCCAGCCTTCTTTTCTAAGTTTTGTAATCTCAGTCAAAAAATTTATTCTCTTCACTCGAATGTCATGAGATTCTATCAGTACCTTCCTCTTATCTGGAGTGCTTCTCCATCTTAAAATAAAGCAATATATGTTTGTAATTATGAAGGCCTTTTCTGAGAAAATGTAGAAAACAACTTGTAATTTCATCAAAATACATATATAAAAGTATTTAAGTAAAGTCATGCTAAACACTTTCCATTTTATTGTACTTGCATTTATTCAGAGTCTGCCATAACAGCACAGGTTGTATCAGAAAATATCTGTTCTATAAAACTATATTAAAACTACTTACTTGAAACCCATACTTTTCAGTATACGCCATAAAGTAGTTCTGCTTTTGGTGAAGTCAGGGATGATGTTTAGAACTTTTTGTAGAATACCTATACAAAAATTACCATAAATATAAGTTATTTTCTATTCTATTATGAAAACTTACACTTCAAAGTAGGAGCTCTCTTTTCCACAATGTAAAAATCATAAATCAATTCTCTGATTCTTTCCAGTTCTCTCTCAATTCTCTCAATTTATCTTGAACATGCTTTCTGCGTGGTCTAATCTTATGAGGAGTTCCAAAAGATGTTGATGCTCCTCTCTCAATGTTCAAGCCCTCCTTTCTTATTTTACAATATGTACCCTTGGACACACCAGTGGCTTTTAGTGTTCGTTGCCTAAAATATGCATATATATTGGAGTTTTTAAACATATTAAGAACAATTATGAACAAAAAAAATAACTGCGATTGTCTAATAACACAAATTTGCATGTTGTAGCGTAATATACATGAAGCAACTGTGTTTAGTATTAGGCATCTTAATTTTTTATTAGTAGTAGAATAAAATACAGTTTTATGCAAAAATATCTTACCGGTGATTTTGTAAAGGAATTTGAACCCCACTTTCAGCTTCCATTTCCATAAATCTTGCAACATTTTGCACAATTTGTCTTCCTTGGCTATGAATCACTTTTCCTTTAACACCGATCAATTTTTTAGGAGGCATGTTAGATTTAAATAGTTAATACACTTAAAATAAAAGTCAGATCACACTATTAAATAAAGTATTTATAACAAACTAACACTTACACACGCACTAATGAAAAAATCAATCAATTGAAAACTCAAACGAAACTTAGAGGTTAGGTTCAAATATAAATACCTAGACCCCTTCAATTGTCAATTTATATCAGTGGCACTGATCATGGCGTACCGGAAGCGTAGCTATGGCAACGACGATTTTGCACTTCTGTGACTGCCGTCACCTATGACGCAAATGGGTCATTCTCTATTGAAACGGACTCTACTTACGTATAATTTCCGAATTAAATTTTAATTCTGAAAATAACTTCTTCGTATCACGCCCATGAAAATTATAATCCTAGGCAATCCGGCACTTGGTATTTCTTTTAAAATTCTACTTGTTTTGGAAGATACATCCTCACCTCATTCACCAAAACCAGACATGTTTTACATAAAAATATTTATATACTATTTGTCTGTTGAACAATGAATAAAATACTCACAATGACATGTGCACCTTCAAATTTTGATGTTAGGTAGCCTTCAAAAGGAGCAAGATCATCCAAAATTTTCAGAGAAAATGTAACTGGAAGATCATCTGGTATTGCTGATTTGACTAAGCTCTCTTTTTGATCCAATAAGTTAAAAATTTTCTTGTTTTGTTGTTTTATTTCCAACAGGTTCGTCAAAAGAATTTTAAATCAATATTATGCTCGCCCATAAATTATAAAACAGAATCTTGCAAAAATAGAAGTAATAAGTAGTTACTTTTTATTATATAACATTTTATTTATTATTAAAATACGTAAGTATAGATTTTTAAACTTCAGGTACCTGATTTTGAAATTGCTTCTGAACAAGCTTCTGGATCATTAATTCTTAGCTAGTCGTATGGAATCGTGAGTGAGCTCTCTCACTTTACCAATGTTGACAGCCTTTAAGTTTGATGAATTATAATTACTACTAGTGCCAGCACTAGCACTACCTGCTTCATATCGATGATCATTTCCTGCTAGAAAGAAATGAGTTGAAACGTTATATCATAATAATAATAATAAAAATAATAAAAATAAAAATAAAAATAAAAATAATAATAATAATAATAATAATCCTACTGGAAAAAAATAATAATAATAATAATATGATTTATTGACCAAGATGAACAGAAAATTATAATCTAATTATTACAATAACCCAGGTAGCATTGTGACGTCCAGTTGACGTCTATTTCTGGTCAGAAAATGTCTAAGTGGACGTCATCAAATGACGTCCGAAATGACCCGAAAAAGACGTCTATATGTCACATCCATAAGACGTCATACTTAGGCGTCTAATAGACGTCATATTTCTACTTCCAAAAGACGTCCATATTTATACGTACAAAAGACGTCCATATTGCAGGGTGGAATTTTGGACATCCATTGCCTCTACTATTTGTTATTTTTATTATAGGAAAGTGTTTTATGTAATAAGACATCATAAATTGAAATAGTTTTTTATTTGGCCAAGATGGAAAGACAAATACCTGTTTGATTTCAACATTACTCACATAAGTCAAAAAATTTTAAAACGTATTTATCAAAGGAACAGAAACCGAAAAATTATTTTCGATTGGAATTACAATGCATTTTGCCAGTATATCATCTAATGAAAATGTCATCAAATCATCAGACAAGTCTTTCACAACAAAAATATCTGTAGCCTCGGAATTATAAGGATAAGTATAATATGAATTATAAGTTAAAAATTGTTTGCCATATAATAATATAGAGTTATCATTACACCTTAATAAAATATTATGAATCTGAACTAATTTTTTCCCTTTTATATAACAATAACAATCTGCGTTACGGTGCAATAACACCATGAAAATTATGTTTCTATATTGTATCTTTTTGAACATTTTGTATGTACAGCCATCAGAAGGAACTGGCCCCAAATGATATTCCATGGAAAAAGGAATATTTTCAAAATTAATATTTTGAATGGATACTTCATCAATTTCCTTCAAACGTCTAAATAATTGTTGCAAAGGTTTATGGGGTGATCTGACCAAATCTTTGAGACTTTTCAGGTAATTTTCGAAAGGAAATGCTGAGAAATTATCAAGCGGTCCATATTTCTGAACATCATCGCTCAAATGGCAAAGTATATGTACGTTGTATATAAGAAATTGACGTCCATAAATTTTTTTAGAATGTTCAATAAACATGTTCAAGAGTTCACCAGCAAATTCACATCCAAGTCGATCAATGTGTTTTTTTGAACAAAGTACAACAATTGCACAGTGAAATAATAGAAAGTGTTCATAAATTCCTTTAGGTAAAATACCGTTTAATGCCATAGGACCCAAATATAAGAGAAATGTTCTGAATTCAGTAGCTTTCCAACGTGCCAATTCCTTTAAGCTGCGAGATCGTCTATTGAATTCTACAGGAATAAATTTGCTAAATTTAACTAGCCTTTCAGATATAAGATCAACTGAATGGCAAGATAAACGTACTGATAAGCTACCACTTACCCATAAATTGAGTAATTTCCGCATGACACCTAGGCATACAGCATGCATGTAGTCGATTGGAAATTGAGTTACCAAACCCACTGGCAATTTTGAAAGAGGCGAAACACTAAGATGATGATCTTCATCAGTAAGTAATTGAAACTGCAAGTCAGTTCTTCTAGGAGCGTGTATGTTTTCTAAAACAACCCTACCTTGAATGTATTCCCCACTTTCAGTGCATTTTTCACAAGAAGAGTATCCTCCATGTGACTTTATTCCTTTTAAATACGCTCTAGCTGGGGCATCACAAATGAAGCTATCAACATTTACAGTAAAGTGTTGATTTTCCAAAACAAATCCTTCATGGAGTAATTGAAGCAGTTCATTTATAAAATCTTCTAGAAAAACAGAAAGTGGAGATGGTTTAGAATTACCACAATACATAGATACAACAAATGGCTTCTCACCAGAACGATTTTTCACTAATCCTAAAATTGGCCATAATTGGGTATTGGTACTTTTAAAGAGGGGAAGTCCATCTACATTGAAACAGACATTAATTTCATTATTTAATAATTCTGATGCAGAACATCTTAACACAGCTTCATTGAGATGCTGCAATAAACCCATATAACACAGCTCTCCATTATCCAATTCTTTAGTTTGCGTAGATGAAGGAGTTCGCAACAGAGTTCGGCTATCTAATGGTAATTCTGGGTGCAGAGGGGAGAGAATTTTCAAAAGATCATCAACGGCAGCTCGGGAGACTTTGTGTTGAATAGTAGCCCAATGTCTCAACTGACAGGCCAAATTATTACTGTCTTGAGATTTGGTCTCATGATTATTCTCAGTATTAATATTTTCTTCGCCAGGGGAAAAATTATATTCATAATCAGATTGCACAATTACAGGGATTTCATTGGAATTGGGAATCACATTTTGATGTATACTGTTCTGAACACTTTCATAATCATTGGAGATATCCTCCGACATATTATTATCATTGATAACAATGTTTGTGTTATAACTGTCTGAACTCATATTGCCTGTCTGGCATATTTCTTGTAATATATCTTGTTTAACTGTAGCTACCCTCCGATACATTTGCCGAAGACCTACAATGGACTTTCTCTGGTGTTTGAATTTTTCAGTCATTTTAAAAAATTGTATTGTCAAACTAAAGCGTAGAAAGTATTTGTTGAATCAAACAGATATATATATATATATATGGACTATTCTTACTGACTAATTAAGAACTATCAATTTATATTGAAATTAGTTATTAAAAAAGGTGGCCAATTGACCCTTCAGTTATCTTCAACAACAGTGGCTCTTTTTAGTTTATTTTTTTCTCTATCAGGAGCGTGCTTCAACCATATTTTAATACAGTCCTCAATATCTTTCTCAGTTGATTTGGGACAACTCTTCTTAACAGAATCTGAAAAATATATTTCATGATTAATAAGCTTGATACTACAAAATTCACACTATTTACAATATATGATTGATGGGCCCATGAGAGACAAGTGAATATACTCAATCACCACAAAACTATTCAAAAAAGTCTGATGAACAAAAAAAAATGCAGTTACAAGACTCAGATCAAAATATGTACTGGGACATTCTGTTTAATTTTTTTACATATTTTTTGAATTTTACTATGTACCTATAAGAATGGGAAGATCAGGTTATTTTGGATCAAACAACTACTTATAGTAACTGAAATAAACACAATGGTAAAAAATTATTATACTTACTCAATACTGCAGTTTTAAGATGTAGCTCTGAGAATGGTCTCTTGTTGGAACGTTTCCCATAAAAGCTATATTTGGCTGCTAGTGTATTCAAAAACAGATGTTTCAATATTCTAGATACTTTACCGGAAAGATCTCGTCCACCAATTGTAGACAAATAGGAAATCTAAAATAACACACATTGCTAAAACCTTAATTGAAGAATTAAAGTTGAGCATTCCAATTAAAATATGAAGTACAAATCACTTACAAGTGCATCAACTTGTTTTTGATCTTCAAGGAGTTTTTCAAGATCTTGAATGTCATCAATAGATTTCATTGGAAATGTGAAGGGAAAGTCTTTTATTTTTGCTTCTTCCTTGTTTTGTAAGAGTGCTAGTATCTGGGCATTCTGGATTTTTATATGGGACAAAAGATTTATAACAGTTTCTTGAAAACCTGTAAAATCAGTAGTTATCAAATATTGAATATTATATTATAGTGCCAGTTGCATAAAGCATTGTTATGTTAACGAGCACTTAATTATAATAGCCCTATAATGATAATGTGAAATGCGATATACTGACCTGTTGACTCAGGTAAAGTGTTACCAGCAATATCTGGTCTTTGTACTTTCAAAAAATTCTGGAGACCACTTCCATGGGCATTATTCTGTGCAACCACAGGAAGATCTGAAAGTATTCCTATTATCCTCTAATTATTAATGTGTTCATAAAAGTAAATTAAAGTCACCTGTTACATGTACAATTTCTTGTGGTGATGTTTCAGGATGGTTTTCTGTTGTATTTATCTCTCGGGATATTTCCACAGTAGTTTCTAAAAAACATGACAATAAATTGAAATGGAAGGTGCCAATCAGTAACAGTAATTCTAAAAAGTTATGAAACTGCAAATATCTATATTGACATCTATATGCACTATATTCACCTTGAAGCTGCGATTCCTTCAATATATTCTTAAACCTCTTACTTAGTTGGGGAGGACGATTGATATGTGATTCCTCCTCATCATCATCACTGGAAATGTATCGACGTGGTGTAACTACTTTCCTTTTTTTATTAATATTCCGGATAGCAATCTCATCATCTGTTAGATCAGATGTAACTTCTGATAATTTTAGTTTATGCTTAGCTTTTTCTAAATCATCTAAAAATAGGTCATACATACTGATATATAAAAATAAGGCATCTACGTTTTGTTGAAGAACGAAGCAAGATGATATGAGGATACTTACAAAATAAATAGGTATATGGTGGAATTATATAATTAATAAAACAGTACTTATATAAGCATTTACTCACCAGTTTCATACAAGCACCTTGATACAGGATACAATTTCCATTTTTCAATATCCTCATTAGTTTTACTTTGGAGGGTTTTATCAAAAACTTTCTGATTTTTTATTGGTGGCCAAAAGACATCTTGTTTCCGTGGTGAAAGCCAGCTTTTCCGTACAATCGCTACACTGTTAGCCCCGGCTTCATTTATTTCTTTAAATTCTATCACGACGTACATATTTTCCATATCAAGATTTGATCTCAAAACTCACTACAACTCACTTACCTAATTGTCTACTTTATCTCTAGTCTCTACTCTACTGATATCACCACCTAACAACTAACATTAGATAATATTTTAACTAAAAACTAAAACTAACAACAAATTCACAGCACGCTACCGCTACCATGCTTGATTTGGCGGGAATGTATGTAGTGAAGTGACGCATGACATGACGCCTAGCTCGTGACATAGAACACAGAATACGGACAAGAAACGGTGAGCACTCATGGGACGTAAAGTTGAGAACATCACATCGTAAAACGAATCTGTATTTTTTGAGGACAAGCATTATATTTATTATCTTTTTCTAATGTGTAATTTATATATAAATATTGATGTTTCTCATCATAGTACGATCAGTGGGGTTTTTTCATGAGTTGTACTTTTTGTATAAAATATAGTTTATGAAAAATGTAGAAGCAGTGTAGATAACATTTGAAATTTGGGTAAACCAAACTTTATCGGACCATTTGACGTCTAATAGACGTGAAAAATATTGACGTCTTTTATAAGTCATATATTGTGACGTACTTTATAGGTCATATATTGGTCCGAGACGTCGGGGACCAAATATGACGGAAAATTCACGTCAATATGTCGTCATCCTAGGTCACTTTGCTACCTGGGAAGTACAGAATAATTTTGGTCAAAAGGACTACTGATCAGTAAAACTGTTCTTCCTCAGAAGCCTTCACAAACAAAACAAAAAAAGGAAAAAAGGAATATACTTACTATCTAAATGGACAATACACTTTAATTCCTACGTTATAACATATAACAAGAGCATGGTTTTAGGGTAGATTTGTACATTGGTCATTAACAATAAGTTAAGTTACTCCTTTTTTGGATAATGAGATATAGAGTTTAAGAACTCACTTACCTGTGATATTTCAAGAGCAAATGACCATAGCAGTCGACGCTCTAGGGGAGGGGTTTTAGCTGGTATTATATCGTCAAGATAGGAGTCCAGCACTCTGTCCGTAAAGTGGATTTCCCCTTCCTACTAAAAAAAAATAATAATAATAAAATATTCCAAGGAAAAGCTATCTAGATTTATAAATACTAAGAAATTGGGCAATTTTCTATTTAAATATAAAAAATATATATTTATAAAGACGATTTTTTTTAATATTAGTGGAAAAATATCATCAATATTTGGCTTTATATTGGTGAGGCTTGGCGGCCGAGAAATGTAATTTTCTGAATATTCTTCATCGCTATCAAATCGAATTGGTCGAGTAACTTTTTTTCTAGATTTCAAAGTGATGGATTCGCTCTCTTCACTGTCTGTCTGTAAATCTGAAGTAAGTTCAACAAGTTTCAATTTTTTCATACTACTTCAAAATTGTCTGAAAAATAAATACATTATGTGAGTACAGGGCTTTCCAAGTTTTTTAACACAGTACTTATACATAATACAATGCATTCTAGCAGCTGATAATCGGAAACTTCCTCTCCTCTCAAAACCGCTTTATTGAAGACTTTTGTGTCCTTATAAGAAGGCCAAAACACTTCCTTTTTCAAAGGTGACAGCCATTTTGAATGGACAACTGGCAATTAACTCTGATATAGGACATAGGTATAGTGGCGAAAATTTTAAAGGAAAAAAAATAAAAAATGTATTGATAGTGACGTTCTAAGAGACGTCATTTTATGGTCACTGACGTCTAACGTCAGAAATGACCTGAAAAGTACGTCATTTTGACGTACCTTTGCTACCTGGGAGTTCTCTTGCTTTTTAATTGTTATTTGTTTTATGATTTCTATCAATCATTTGTGTATATTATTGTTATTGTAAAAATGGATGCCTTTTTTATTGAGAGTGAATCAGGAGTCGAATTTTCGGGCATGTCCGCAGATGATAGTGAGTTGTCAGAGTTTGAAGAGGAATTCTTACAGGATCGACAGCAGAACTACATTGAAGAAAAGATACAGCAATATAATGACACCGAATTTATTGAACAATTTAGAATCAATAAAGAGTGTGTAAATAGCATTTCAAGAAAGTTTGAAAACAGCGATCTATTTCATCCCCAAACAGGTGGAAATGACAAAATAAGCGCAAAAGATCATATTATTATTTTCTTGTGGTTTGCTAGTCACCAAACCACTTCATTTCGAGATGTAGCTGACCGGTTGCACATTTCAATTAGTAGTTTGTTCCGAGTGATCCGTCGAGTTACATACTTTTTAAGTAACATGTCTCCTCAAGTAATAAAATGGCCAACACAAGAAGAAATGCAAGAAAGTGAGCAGTTTTTCAGAATTGAAGGAATTCCTGGGGCTATAGGAGCAATTGATGGTTCTCATATACGAATTGAAAAGTCTGATAGAGACCCTGGCTCCTACTGTTAAGCCCCAAAGAAAAATTGAAATTTATATAAAGTATGTAGCGCCCAATCATTTTATGAAATATGGCATCAGCGCCTTTTGTTCTATGAAACTCATGAATGTTGACATGGCTGCATGTGTGCTATTTCCTTATTGTTGAATGTACAAATAAATCAAGATAATATACAGTCCACTATCTAATTATTACAATCCAAAACATTGGTCCATCGATCCTGATGAGGAATAAGTGAAATTTATTTAGTAATCTTCAACAATCAAGTAGTAAATTGTTGATAAATGTAACCGGCAAAAAGCGCGGTAAAAAAGAAAAATCAATAATCGTCAAGACAGTGCATGCAGCGGGAAGTCCAATATAGTGCAAGCCAAACAGAGGACAGAGAGAGAGAGAGAACAGGGAGGCAGTGAAAATAAAATTGTCGTGTTCCACAAAGGGTTCCTTTCGAAAAAATCTGAGTGAGTCCGTTCCATAATTATATTAATTTGGTAATAGTTTGGATTTGTGTCAATACCATGGCTGAACTCGCGACATTAAAATCTCAAAGAACGACTATAAAAAGTAAGTTAACTCGATTTAAAAATTATTTTGAGTCAATTAATCGAGAAACATTAAATGATGAAATTATTAATGAGTTGCAAGTGCGGTTAGAATGCGTACAGCCAATTTGTAATGAGTTTGAAGAACTTCAATTTCAAATAGAACAATTGAGTATTAAAGAAAATGAGTCAGAATCTCGTCCCGACGAAACTGAGAGAAATGAGTTTGAAACAAAATATTATAAATTGATTAGCAATGTGAATAACTTGATAAGTAAATATAATAAAGAAAGTTCGAATGACAGTAGTAATGGTTCCGTGGTCAGTTCAAAAACCGGTGTAGCTGATTTAAACTCGGTACAGTCATTAGTAAAGTTACCACCTATCAAATTGCCAACTTTTGATGGTCAGTATGGCAACTGGTTGGAATTTAAAGATTCCTTCATAGCTTTAGTAGATGGCAATTCTGCATTAAATAATATTCAAAAATTTTATTATTTAAGGTCCTCGTTAAGTAAAGAGGTTCATGACATAATCAAGTCGATAGAAGTTTCCGATGCGAATTATAGGATTGCATGGCAGTTTTTGACAGATAGATTTGAAAACAAAAAGCTAATAATTTATAATCACATACGTGCAATATTTGAGCATCCTTGTTTAGTAAACGAATCATATAATGATCTGCGCAATTTGTATGATTGTGTGACAAAGCATTTACGTTCTCTCAATTCTTTAGGTGAAAATACAGATGCGTGGGATCGTCTGATTATATATATAATGTCTAGTAAATTTGACCCTACTACACAACGTGATTGGGAAACGTATAAATATGCAAATGAATTACCAGCAATGAGTGATTTAAATATTTTTTCGAAAAATAAGTGTGAGATATTGGAAAAATTGGAAGTCTCGAACAATGGCCCCGAGGCAAGTAAATATAAGCAATCATTTAAAAAGATACATAAACATGGACATAGTAGTAGTTACTAATCTACTGATAAAAAATCAGAGAGTAATTTTAAGTGTTATTTTTGTAACCAACAGTCTCACAGCATTTTCAAATGTGAATCCTTTTCAAATCTATCAATTAATGATCGAATAAATGCAGCTAAACAACTTAAATTGTGTTTAAACTGTCTCAGAGATTCACATCACTCATGGAAATGTCCAAAAACAAAATGTTTTAAATGTAGAAAGGCTCATAATACGCTACTCCATAGGGAAGATTACAATAAAAATGATCAAAGATTAGGAAGCACCAACAGTGGAAATAATTCGCGCCAAAAACAAGAATTCCAACAAGCTCCTCCCACTCAGGGAAACAACAACACAAGCCAAATTCAAGGTTCTTCGTTGAACTCACATGCGACAGCTTGCGGAGTTGCCGGCTCTAGCCAAGAGACACTTTCTGGAGAAATTACGGCAAGTCATTCGCAAGTATTACTTTCAACTGCAATTATTCAATTGACGAATGGAGAAAGAACAATTACTGCTCGGGCCCTAATGGACAGTGGCTCCCAAAGCAATTTTATTTCGCAGGATATTTGTAACAAATTGGGTATAAAACCAATTAAAATAAATCATGCAGTGAAGGGTGTAGGCCAAACATTAACTAACATAAACAAACAAGTGAATTTGACAATAAAATCACGCGTTAATAATTACAAAGCTAATATTAGTTGTTTAGTTCTTCCTAGAGTTACCGATAAATTACCAATCATGTCTTTTAATAAAGATAACCTTAAAATCCCTTCCAATTTACAACTGGCTGATCCTAATTTTAATGTATCAGCAGAAATTGAATATGGGAATACATTATGGGATCTGATCAGGTCCGGCTTGGACCCAAATTACCAATTTTACAAAATACCAAGTTTGGTTATATAATAGCGGGTAATTTAAATTTATATCTCACATCTTTAAATAAATCGTTTAGTTATTTAAATATTTCGGATTCAAACGCTATATTTGAAAATAAAATCGAAAAATTTTGGGAGATCGAAGAGATTAATAATAAGAAAAGTATGTCCGTATCTGAAATATACTGCGAGAACTACTTTCGTGATACTACAACAAGGGACTCAACAGGGAGATTTGTAGTTAGGATTCCTTTTAATAGTAATCTAGATTCCTTGGGTGATAACATTAAATCGATTTCATTTGCTTAAGCGAAAACTGGAGAAAAATCCAAATTTAAAGGCAGAATATTGCACATTTATGAATGAATATCATAGTCTGGGTCATATGTCGGAAATTGACGATATAAAGGATGAGGGATATTACCTACCGCATCATGCTTTATTAAAAAATAGTAGTCTCACTACCAAATGTCGCGTAGTATTCGATGCGTCGGCAAAAACATCTAGTGGACTTTCACTTAATGACGTACAATTTAGTGGCCCAACGCTACAACAGGATGTTTTCTCTATTTTAGCTAGGTTTCGCATTCACCAATTTGTTATGACGGGTGATATATCCAAAATGTATCGTCAGATACTTATTAATCCAGATGAATTAAAATATCAAAAAATCTTTTGGCGAACACAATCAGATGATAAAATTAAGTGCTTTAAATTAAATACCGTAACCTATGGCACGGCGTCCGCACCCTATTTAGCGGTCAAATGTTTATTTCAGATTGCCTCTGAAAATAAAACAAATTTTCCTAAAATTAGTAAAATAATTGAAAGAGATTTTTATATGGACGATCTGTTGACAGGCTCCAATTCAATGTCAGAATTATTAGAAATTCAGAATAATATCGTTAAGTTGCTGGCCAATTATGGGTTTGAACTTAGGAAGTTTTTATGTAACAATAAAGAGTTGCTAAATAAATTCGAAACAAACAAGAATCTAGACGTTAGTATACTCAGTATAGGGCAAAATGAACAAAATAAAACCTTGGGGATATACTGGGACGCTAGTGATGATTCTATTAGATATAATATCAATGTGAATAATAATTTGTGTAACGATAAAATAACAAAACGCGCGATTTTATCATTAATATGTCAATTATTTGATCCTTTAGGTTTACTGGGTCCAATTATAATAACGGCAAAACTTATAATTCAACAACTTTCGCAATTGAAGGTAGACTGCCATGACAATATCCCTCAAAATGTTATGAATATATGGTTTTCATTTTACAATAATCTTTGCGTTATTAAAGAAATAAAAATTCCAAGGTGCATAATAATTCCGCAATACATAAGTATTGAATTGCACGGATTTTGCGATGCTTCGATTAAGGCTTATGGGGCGTGCATATATATATATACGTTGTTTAAATGCTGAAGGGAAATATAACTCTCATTTGTTGTGTGCAAAATCACGCGTGGCTCCATTGAAGCAAATAAGCCTACCTCGTCTTGAATTGTGTGGTGCGCAATTACTTGCAAATTTAACAAGTAAAATATTGGCGGTATTAAAAATCGATTTTAATAAATTATATTTTTGGACAGACTCAACAATAAATTTGTGTTGGATACGAAATGAATCTAACAAATGGAAATCCTTTGTGGCAAACAGGGTAAGCGAGATTAGGTCACTTACCAAACCCCAAAATTGGTTTTATGTAAAGTCCAGCGATAACCCAGCTGATTTGTTATCAAGAGGAACAACAGTTGAAGTTTTTAAAAATTCAAAATTATGGTGGCACGGACCTGAGTGGCTTTTGGTGAATAATGAAGGCTGGAATGTAACTGAACCTGTCCATGAATTCACCAATACGCCCGAACAAAGGAGCGTCTCTTGTGCTATAATCAAACCTAATAATGAAATAATGTCTATACTACATAAGTTCTCTTCATTTCCAAAAACTTTACGAATACTGGCTTATATTTTACGTTTTGTGAATATACAGTCCAGTATCTAATTATTACAATCCAAAACACCTACTATAACAGAAAATAGTATTTTTCCATTCAAGTAAGTGCACATTCTAAACAATAAAATTATAATATTACGGTAGAGGAGATTTATACATAATTGAATGTTTTCTTTTCAAAAGTTGCCAGGTTTATTCTAAATTTCAAACCAAAGCATTGGACAATAAAATGAACTCAAAACTAAACATGGATATTATTTTAGCTTCAAGCAGTATGTGATCATCAGATGGCAATAAGGAGTCTCTTCGTGGGATTTCCAGGATCTGTGCATGATGCAAGAGTTTTTACAAGAAGTCCTTTCTCTCATAATTTAGCACAAAAGTGTGGATTTTTTTTCATTTCAGATCATAGTGCATATGGTTGTACTAGACACTTGATTACTCCATTCAAAAATACTGGGAACTTAATTTGTCAGCAAAGGCTTTTCAATACAAATTTATCTGGTTGTCGAGTTAATATTAACCTTTATAAAGTCCAGTTTAAGTACTTCAAAGTAAATAATAAATCAACTTTTATAAAAAATGTATCAAAATAAAAATATTCCAGAACAGTTTAAACAACACTTTATTCAAGTATTCCTTTATTAATTGGGTTCTTTCTTTCATCAAAATGTTCCTCCTTTTTTGTTCATTTAGTTTTTCTCTTTCCATGTCTAGTCTTTCCCGCTTTAATGCAAGTTGTTCTTCATTATATTTTAATCTATCTTGCCGTATTTGTTTCAGTGCATCATTTCTATTTTTTTCTGATACTATGCCTGGAAGGTTTATCTTTCATTTTTTATTCATTATTATTTTCTGTATTGGAATTAGTATTTTCCTTTTCAGGTTATTACCCTCTTCCTTCTATTAACTATTTATTTTTATCAAAATCCAGTATCCAAAAGAGAAACAACTCTGTCGAACTTAACACTTTATTGTAAAATACTTAAAAATGGCATACATTAAGCACGAACATACATGAGTAACACCTAAGACAACTTACATAAAAACAGAGAACGTATATAAATTGACATTTGACATATTGCCAACTAGGTGAGTTTTTCCTGCAACACCTTCAAGCCTCCAGAATTTTTCTAATTGCTGACTTAGATCTGTATTATTCAAAGTATTCAAGTTACATAAAGTATTAGAGTTTATTGAATTGAGAAGCACCAAAGGACCGGATACTACCCAACCGAAACCGTGTCTTTCGTAAATATGGGCCATTGAGACCCATTTTATGCTGACCCACACACAATAACTCCCAAAATGTTTCCACTCCAATCAACAAATCGATTGAAGAGGTAACGTCGAAACCAGGATCATGGTTTTACATGGCACCAATCCGGTGATCCTGTCTAGAACTAGGCAATCTAAATTAACAGAAAAGGAATTTAAGCGCGATTGAAGTGTGGCCCTAGTTCTTGAGCGAATTTTAGAATTTGATTTGTGATACCTGTTAAAGAAACTTGAATTTTTGTTTGTTTTAGGCTTAGTTCATCGCATAAACTAGTCGTTATCAGATTACATTGCGAACCATTATCTAAAAGAACTCTACAAGTGTATGTTTTTCCTGAGAAATCTAAAATATTTACAACCGCAGTTGATAATAGCATACAAGTTTCTGAGAATAAGGAACAATGCGATTTTGTTTGCAAACCGGCAACGCCGCTCAAATCGGGTTTCGGAGAAATGTTATCGGTACCTCCTACCAGGATTTCTTATAGTTGGAAGGAGCCAGCTTACCACGGTTTGCTTTTGACTGGAGTTTTTCGATGATATCTACTATAATATGTATGCTATAAAACGTTTCAGGCAGTGTTGTTTATCAAAACAGGATATAATCATATGAAAACACATTTTTGTCAACTAGCCTTTTTGCAACGCTCTGGAGATGTAGTATATTTCATAACACAGACACAATCATATGAAACACATTTTATGTTCTTTCATATCTATAGGCACTTACTTTTCAGCATTCCTTGGAAAGCAACGCATCTTGGGCACCTCATTTTCATCACAAGCACACACTAAACAATACATTGTTTTTTAATATCTCTACTTGTCGATAATCCTGTTATCTAAATCCACTTTAGTAACAACGTTCAATTCTAAATACATACACAGCGAAAATGGTCGTTTTGGATTTATAGGTTAGGTCAGGTTAGGTAAAGTACACTGTTGCCATGTTTAATATCGAATTTTATGGTAATAATTTCGTATTTTCATTTGTTGTATTTCCAAAAATTTTATATATCGTATAATTTAAAGCGCTATATTTTAAATCTGTGTACAAGTTTAGTTTTTTACTTTCTACGCAATAAACTTAAATTTTTATTTTTTACACACAGTTGAATGTTGGATATTGGCATTTGTAGGTATCAATAGTGAACTTTGTCAACGTTACTACACTCCATGTCGCGATGGTAGCGTCATCAGCCTGTGGCTTTCAATTGATTGAAGCGAAATAGCTTAATTACAAATCTAATGAACAAGAGAAAGACGAAGTATAGTTGAAAAGAGAGTTACTTTCCATAACAGATAATCGTGCCAGAAAAGGATCGATTAATAGTTGACCTGATTGAAGCGATCGCTTCCCAACCATTTTTCCTATTAACTTAACAGTCTCGTTGGATGTCTCTGATGGCTGCCATTAAGGAGGGAAATCGGCTGGCAAATAAATTATCCATTGATCATGTGATTTAAATAAATCTACCGAAATAGCAACATTTTACTCACCTTAATTTATCTGCAATAACACCCAAATCACAGCACAGGTAGTAAAGGATATTTTTTGAAACGGAGGGAACAATTTTAGGGAAATTTATTTTAGTATTGATTACAGAAAATTGAATTCGGTTACTGAAAGGGATAGTTATCTAGTGCCTTTTATTTCCCATACCCTCAATAAGCTACGTAATGTACATTTTCTTTTTACTTTGGATATTAAATCTGCTTATTGGAATATATCAGTGGAGAAATCTTCTCGACCCTATACGGCTTTCACTGTACCGGGACGTGGTTTATTCCAGTCCAAAAGGTACTAGTATCGATTGAGTTGAGATCCTGTTTCGAACTGACTTTTATTTCTCCATTGTCGATGCCGGAATATGCCGATGTTGCCAAGTTTCCCAATAGGCACGATTTCTTAGGAATTTTACATACATTTGTACATACCTTCCTTTTGAAGGGTACCTTCAAATGTAATATATTGCATGAATATACATGAAAATAAAATTAAATAAATTGATATTCTGGAGATGTAAGAATCTATATAAAATGTTTTCCTTTTATAAAGTGTCACTTTCCACTGGCAGTGTCGGACCGAACGAGTTACACATTTTGTTGCAGTTTTTATTTCGGCTACACGGAACACATCGTCATTGCTAGGAAAGAGTTGTAGTATTCTTCAAATAGGCCACTTTCATGGTGGTTGTTGATCCTTTTTTATTAATACCAGTGATCCAATCTTGATTGGAATTGGTGGCTCCTTCCATTTATATTGTTGATGAAGCTGAGAAATATATTCTTTTTGGAGTCTGGTCCAAAACAGTTGGTACATTTGCTGAAGTACTTTCATTTTTGGTATATCTTCCAGATTTTGTTCCGGGGGCATAGTTACAGGTCGTCCGATTAAAAAATGGGATGGTGTAAGGGGTTCTAGGTCATTGGGATCATTTTATTGTGAATAAAGTGACCTAGAATTCAAAATTCCCTCAATCTGCACTTTCCCATAGCTTGCCAAAATGAGGAGTGTATGGTGGGATAAAGTGCCACTTAATATTATTATTACCAGCATCATTTAAAATTGCATTTTCATTGTCCTAAAAAAAATTACCTAATTGCTTCAATTCATTTTTTGCTCCCAAAAAGGTACTTCCATTATCAGAATAAATATGCTCTGGAAGACCTCTTCGTGAGGTAAATCGGCGTAGGTAAGATAAAAAACAATTTGTGGTTGAGTCTGATAGTAATTCTAGGTAAATGTCTTTCGTGCAGAAGCAAATAAAAACACACACGTAACATTTTAATATCTTTTATCCTCTACCTTATTTATTTTTTAGAGGGAAAGGGTCTGGAAAGTCAATACCTGTATATTGAAATGGAAGCGATGGACTTGTTCTACTGTTAGGTAAGCTTGACATTGGATAAGTTGTGAATGTGGGTTCAAATTTATAACACGTAATAAAATTTTTACTAATTTTTTTCGCTAAATTGCGTCCTCCAACTACCCAATAAAATTGTCTTACATTATACAAAAGTAGTTGAGGGCCTGGATGTAATAATTTAATGTTTACTTTCAAATATTAATTTTGCAATTGGATGTTTTGTTGACAATATAATAGAGTGTTTTTGATTTAATTATAATTCAGAAAATTTTAGTCTTCCGCTCACTCGTATTATACCAGTGTTATCAATGAATGGTGATAAGCAAAATAGCTTATTGTATTTTTCAAGTATATTCCCATTAGTTTTCAAAATATTTATCTCCTTAGAAAATGAATCTAGCTGAGCTAGTTCAAGTGAAGTTAAATTGGCATTGTTTGATATGAACCTTATGCAGTAGCCAACTACACGTCGTAACTTATTTATGCAAGAAAACCGATTAAACAGATTTAAATTGTCAACTTGTCTGATTGTAAATATTTTCGATTTTTTTAATTCTGGGATGTTGGAATCATCTGTTTCATCGCCTTTCATTAATGACTGATTTGAGAGAAAACTAGTTCCATATATGCCACCATAAATTTAAATCGGATAAATTCTCTGGTAGCAAGATCTGATAGATTTTGGTTTGTTTTAATATAATGAAAATTATTATTGTTTGAGAGTGTTTGAATTTTGAAAACGCGATTTGCAACAATTGGTTGTAATTGATTTGGTTCCTTTTTTATCCAACATAAGGCTATTTGGGAGTCAGACCAATAATATAGTGGAATTGAAATGGCAAGTGTACCTAGAATTTATTGCATCAATTGGGCTCCTAATAGAGCTGCTCAGAGCTCCAATCTGGGAACTGTGGTAGGTTTCAAAGGTGATACCTTAGTTTTGGAACATAGTAAAGGAGTTTCATAATTTCCATTTGAATCGATGCTTCTCAAATAGATACATCTAGCATAAGCCTGTAACGAGGCATCATAAAAACAATGAATATCTGATAAAATATGGTTTTGTCCAATAGTATGTCTAGGAATTTGTAGATTATTCAATATTCTGGAACTGAGTCGTCCCAAGGTAATTTGGATGTCCACAATTGTTGTAGAAATATTTTTGCGAATACAATTACACAAGGGGGTCGTAAATTTGTGAGAATATAGAGAGAATTTTTCTTTTCGAAATTATTGTGCTTGTTTTGAGTGTTACTATAATGAATTTTAATTTATCTGAATTGCTAACCCATTGGACATCTAGTGTTTTGAAGTTTCCTGACTCTCCTGAATTGAGGATTTCATTGGAAATATTAGATCAGGTCATCTACATAGAAATCGTACAGAATTGTTTTAGAAGCAGATGGAAATTGTTCCCTATGATCAATAGCCAATTGATTCATACATCTGGTAATTTGGGTGTACACAATTATTGTAGAAATGTTTTTGCAGATATAATTGCACAACCTAGAAGTCCAAGGGTGTCGTAAATTTGTGAGATTATGTATATACAGTGCCGGATTTAGGGTACTTGCGGCCCTAGGCCAAATTAACCCGCCCCGGTCGCCCCTTAGGTGGAAAATTGAAATGTGCCTTATTTCAAGCTCACGTCAAAACAAGTGAGTAGTTGAAATATCTTAAAGATAAACACCAAATGGAAAACATTAATGGATGCAGGATGCGGTTGCAATAATATAAAATGGCTTATAATTATTATATCGTATCTTCCTTAAGGTAGTTTTCGTGTAATGCAGAATCAATTTTTCCTAAAACATTGCCTCGTAAGACGAAGGTTTTTGTATTTAACCTATGTTCCGCACTCTGTTCGTGTTCTTTGAGTCGGTTAGAATTTTTCCAGTCATTGAATCCCTTGCAAAAAGAACCATCGTTGTGTTTGTGGAATAATTTGCATGGAACACAATACAGGCAGTCGGTAGTATTTGAATACATAAGCTACTCTCTTTTCTTCATCTCGCCGTTTGGTAAACGGCTAAAAACCATATGTTTTCTTTTAATGTTCTTACTTTATCAGGGTAATGTCGTTTGGATTTTGAAAAATCACAATATTCAATCGCTAGTAAGTGTTTGGGAAGATTTCTTATTACAAAATCCGTCGAATCAACAGATAAATTGCCCCATGAACTAGGATCTAGAACATTTAAGGTGGATTGAGGCAGGGGCATGGCCGATTGAGTACTAGAAACATTTCTAGAAGTATTTAGATCACTCGAAAAGTCTGTAGTTCCTTCTACAGCAGCAGAAGTACTGGGAATGCTCTACTAGCCGTATGACTCTGATGAGTGACGCTGAGTCGCTGACACTCTCAAAACAGTGTAAAAAAAGAGTTTTGGTAAGGGAGGGGGAGAGGGGAGAAAGGGCCGCATCCGAAATCCCGACGCCTTGAACCCTGGCAAGCGTTAATGTTTATTTATTGGTTATTTTACTTAGATTTTAGATTGTATTGTTTCAAAAGTCAAGTATTCGATTTAAAGTTGCGGTAAGTATTAATTTAAGAAAATGAAATTCAATATTTTTCCTATTAAAATTTTTTTACGAATCGCTGCGGCGTAGCGTGCGGCCCCCTTTTGCTTGCGGCCCTAGGCCGCGGCCTAGTCGGCCTAGTGGTAAATCCGGCACTGTGTATATAGTGTTATGATTCATTCCGATCATAAAATAAATACAATTTTATTATACGATAAAGTTATTTTGATACACCTTGTATCATCAAATTAACAAATTATTTGATTTATTAAAGTTATTTAATTAATAAATAAAATACACCCTGTACAGTACAATTTAATTGAAATCTCTTGACAACACTAGAACAAAATAGCATCAATAATCCTAACTATAATATCAACCAATCAGATGATGTGACTGTCGAATGTATTGTGAATTGTTAACACAAATGCAATTTAATATTAATTACTTATTTTAAAAAATTACTCTGTTATTAATATTTCCAACTTCCTGTACATATTTTAACATAATAAGTTTAATTTAAGTATAATTATTTCAAAGTGTCAAAATTTGATAGCCAATAGAAATTTGTTAATTTAACAAAAGAAAATAAACGATCAGGATTGGAGGACGGTAACCAAGAGGAAACTAAGGGGTTGTTGATTTCTGATTTGCGGTGTGGGTGACAAGAAAAAATAAAATGGAAAATGTTATGCAGAAATTAAACTGCTGAGTAATAAATATTAGTGCTTGAATCATTAGGAAGGACTGTAGAATAGTTGGTCCATATTTCCAGTGATTCTATAACAAGTTTTACAAGAATTGGTAAGTCAAACTCATACAAATTTATACAAATTAACGAAACTTACCTGAACAAGTGTAGCAGCCATTTTTGAAAGCAGAAGTTTATACACAAATTCTATAAACAGCAATACCTACGTGTAACTATTTTTGATTCCCATTTAATACAAAATTTAGTCCACCACCGATTTCTTTTCCTGGAAGGCAGAAAGGACAAAACAAATTCTAGAAAGAGTGCAACAAGTTTCTTACAGGTTATAAAGTGATTTTAAAGGTTATTTTTATAAATATAACATCAGTGATTAGATAAGATAGATTTAGGTTGTTCATTAAGTATAATTGTTTCTTTACCTTACAAAGGGTGACGTCATTCCTCGAAATTTGTAGAAATTTCGTTCACATTTCATATTCGTCATACCTGAGACCGTTTTCGTCATTTTAGATAATTTCTTTCACATAAATTACACTATTGCCACTTCGTAGAAGAAACGAGATTTCTTTTAACATTGTTGCCTATATTGAATTTTATTTTATCTGAATTGCTAACCCATTGGATACCTAGTGTTTTGATAAGGATAAGATAAGGAGCGGAAGTAGCATAAGTAACTGTGTTAAGTTGGTGAGTATCAATGTCTTTGTCTGAGGTGTCTCTCCATACAATTTGTTGTAACATTTTATGATCTTCATGCATTAATATTTGTCTGAGACATCTAATGAGACTACATATTTATATAATTCAAACCTAGTCAATATATCAAAAATATTGTTTTGTATTTTAGGTCCCACATGTTGAAGGTCATTTAATGACCACCCAGAAGTACTAGAGCATGAGCCGTCAAATACAACTCTCAAGTTTGTCGTGATTGAGCTTTTTAAACACCATGATGAGGTAGGTAATAATTTGGATGAGATTCAGAATTTGTATTATTTGTAATTTTTGTCATATGTCCTAATGGAATATATTCGTCAATGAAATTTTTGTACATAGAGTAAAATTCTGTGTTTATTTTAAACCTTTTTTCTAATGATAAAAATCTGCTGTCTTCAGGAATAATTTTGGACAAATTACATTTATAATTTTCTATGAAATTTGTGATAGTGCCAGATACTACCCACCCAAGTTAAGTTTGTTTCTTGAAGAAGTTCCCAAACAGAGAAAAAACCATTTAGAATGTCAACTTCATGAGGCCAGAAAAATTCTGGATCTGCTAAATGAATGTTTTCAGGAATTTTAAAGGTAGAAATATCAATTTTTTCAGATGGAATAACAGACGTTATTATAGGAACACCATAACATGATAAATTGCATTGATAATTCTTACAATTTGTGAAGATAGTTTTTTAGATAGGTTTTTTGAGTCAATGTAGATGTCACATGATTAATGCCAGTTATAGACAAGTTGGTTTGGGTTAATGTTAGACCTAAGCGTTCACAACATGTTTTAGAAATCAGATTTGATTGAGCTCCTGAATCAAGTATTGCTCTACAATTTTGCATTATGCCTTTATTGTCTTTCATCTTAAACGTTACTGTAGTGCTGATGAATAACAAGTTTCTAGTTGATTGAATAGTACGTTAGATTGAAAGAAATTATTTGAAGAGGGGTTTGTCCCATAGTTATTGTTTTGTGTACATTCTGGTGTCTCGGGAATCACATAATCCTTTGCACTTCCTGCAAGTACCCATTGTGCAATTATCTTTTAAATGACCTATAAACAGTTATGGCATAATTACAAGTGGAGGGGAACATAAGGACGATAGCTCTAGGAGGTTGTGGTAGAATGGACTGCATACGGTCGGCAAATCCAATGCACTTTTAAATAACTTGAGGATTACCCCTACGGCCAATAAACCGCGTAAGGGAGGCAATGAAAGCGTCTGTAGTAAGGTTAGTAACAATTTCGATGTGTACAGCCTTCGTGACCATACAAACGAAAATCGCTATATAAGCCTTCAGAACAGGTGATTTTCTCAATCGTGAAGATAGTATAGATATAGGACCGGCGAAATCGACACCGACCTTTGCAAAAGCTCTAGCCGGAGACACTCTGTCGACCGGAAGAGGAGACATGAATTGGGAAGAAAATTGGACGTTGAACCGATAACAAGTTACACATTTTGATAATATACGTTTAATTAGACGAATACCACCTAAAGGCCAATATCTATGCCTCAGGTTGCCTAGAACGTTTTGAGGACCGCTATGTCCAAGTCTAATATGCTCCTTTTCTATTAGGAGGTTAACCAGATTATCATTTGAAGGAAGAAGTATAGGAAATTTTTTGTCATAACTAAAATTTGCATGTTGCAACCGACCTCCAACTCGTAGGATTCGATCACAATCCAAAAATATGTTCAAGGGTAATAACAATTTGTCCTGTACAGTTCTTTTTTGACTCAAGGTTTCTATTTCCTTAGCGAAATATTCCCTTTGTATTTGTTTGATAATAAAATCATGAGATAGTTGAAGTTCGTTAACAGACAAAGGACCTGATAATTTAGAGCTATTTTTGCGAATATTGTTCAGAAATCTAAAGAGATAAGCAAGACATCGTTGTAATTTCGTAAAATTTGGTAATTCTTGAAACCAATCTTTAAGAATGTTATTAGTAGTTTTGAGATTGACCAGCGAAACCTTTTTAATCTCAGGTAAAAACTCAACAGGAGTAAAAGTATCCAGAGTATCGAATTGTTGAGTCTCTCGCAAAAACCTAGGACCGTGTAGCCAGAAAAGCCAGACATCTTTGGAAAACTTTCCTCTAGAAAGAATGTCGGCAGGGTTTTCATGCGATCGGATATGTCTTCAAATAAATCCAATACTAGCTTCTTGAATTCCATGAACTCGTCGGGACACAAACAATGAGAACTCACTTGCCTTACGTTTCACCCAACTTAGTGCAACGAGAGAGTCCGACCAGAGATTAATTGGGTGAAATTTAAAATTTGTTGCAAAAATGTTTACTAATCGAGAAGTTAGTTTAGAAAGTAAAACCATAGCGCTAAGCTCGAGTTTAGGAATCGTTAGCTTGGATTTAAGAGGGTTCACTCTAGATTTGGAAGCAATTAATTGAGATGACAGCGTACCATCCGAATAGAAGGCTACTAAATAAACACAACAACCATACGCTACTTGACTAGCGTCACAAAATCCATGTAATGTAACATTTATCATTTGTTTGTTTTCGAGAAGATATCGAGGAATTGACAATTCCGAAATTTGAGACAAAGTGTCAACAAAAGACTGCCACTGTTTTAAAATACAAGCATCCTGAATAGGAGCGTCCCATTCAAGCCTAAGTTGCCAAAGTGATTGCATAATCAGCTTGCCAAATAGAATCAGAGGATTCACGAATCCTGAAGGGTCAAAAGTACCGCTAATAATCGATAAAACAATTCGTTTAGTCAAGTGCGGGAAATTAGGTAGAGATGAAGAACTAATTTGAAGCATATCTTTAGATGAATTCCATTTCAGGCCTAAAATTTTACAAGGGGATTTGTCTAAATTCATATCCAATTCCATGTTGCGTTCCAGAGAAAGTGATTCAAGAAAATCAGGCGAATTAGATTGCCACTTGTGTAAATAAAATCCATGTTTGTTAAGAACTGTGTTCAACTCGGAATAAAGAGTGTTTAACTGCTCAACATTTGAAACTCCGCTAAGGATATCGTCCATATACGTTTGTGAAAGAATAGCTGATTGGGCTAGAGGATAAGAAGGATTTTTATCAGCAATGTCCTTAAGTACTCTGGTAGCGAGAAAGGGGGAACAGTTCTGACCAAAACTTAGTCTAGCTAGATAATTCGATTGATTCGAAAGGGGTGGTTGGAGTTTCACGCCAAATCACGTTTTGCAAGTGGCGCTGAGTTGGGTTAATTTCAATCATGCGGTACATCATCTGAATGTCCGCACAAAGCACAAAACAAAAGGAACGGAAACGACAAATAATATCAAATAGGTTATCTTGAACCTGATATCCTTTGAGGGTAATATCATTAAGAGATATTCCCGATTCGGTGCGAGAAGAGTGATCAAACACTATACGACATTTGGATGAAACAGATGAATTACGAATTACCGCACGATGGGGCACGAAATATTTGATCTCGTTCGATAAATTATCAAACAAAGACAAAGGTACCAATCTGGCATGACCAAGAGAGACATAGTCAAATAAAACTTGTTTGTAGGTTTTAAAGAAATCGCTGTTTTTGGCGAATTTATTTTCTAAATGCGTGAAGCGTCTTTTAGCAATAGAAAGAGAATGACCCAATTTTTGATTAGAATTATCTAAGATAGGCATATCAACTTGATATCTACCATTAGGTAAGATTTTAGTAGTTTCTAAGAATCTCTTTTCGGCAAGTTTATCATCATATGAAGGTTCCTGGTCTACAGGGATTTCCTCCATTTCCCAAAATGTTTCTACTAATTTAGTTAAATTGTTCTCCTCGGAACAAACATCATCATTTAGATTTAAAAAAGAGAGTACAAAATTGTTTCGACTTAAGTTATTAACTTGGTTAGGGACAGGACCCGCAACTACATATCCTAAATGAGTGTTGAACAAAGTTGGCATATTAGCTCCCAGACTAATGGTTTCACTTTTCAAAAGATTAAAATAAAGATCTGCACCTACCAAAATGTGAATTTCTCCAGGTTGGTAGAACAGAGGATCGGCTAACTCAATTTTTACATGGGAAGGTAACCTAAATTTATTGGGAGAAATCGAAAATTGCGGCAATTTGTTAGTGATGTTATCAATAATCGAGCAAGTCAAATTGAACGTTTTAAACGGCTCTACCATAGAACTAAAACTATATCCACTATATTAGTAGTGTGGTTACAGTTACCCTTACCTAAACCAGAAATATTTACACTATGAGGTCTACTAGGCAAGTTTAAATTATCAGCATATGCTTTTTTAATTACACTTATTTGCGATGCCGAATCTAATAGTAATCTTGCAGGTAGGATTTGACCATTGTCACAATGAACATTTACCAAGGCAGTAGGTAACAAAACAATTTGGGTAGAAAAAGCCGTAGCCGATAGGGAAGTTTGTGAAGGACAAGTTACGTTTGTATCCGTAATGGACAAATTGTTATTATCACTCGTAGTTTGATTTACAAAACTATTGGAGACCGGTCTAGTATTAGTATTTGAATTATGATCAAAATACAATAGCGTGTGGTGTGTTTTCCCACAGCTTAAGCATCTATGAAGCGATTTACAAGCCGAAAAAAGATGCTGAGAACTGAGACAATTTATACAGAGTTTACTAGATTTAGCAAATTTGTATCTGTCGGAAGAAGACAATGTTCCAAATTTGTTACATTTTGAAATTGCATGATTTTTCTCATTACAATAAACACAAGTGAATTTATTTACAGAAACAGAATTAGAAGAATTATTTACATGAAATGAATTAGAGGAATAATTAGATTTCTGGCTCACACCATTGTACATACTAACTTTATTTCTATTTTCTGAAATTTTGAATTCTTTTTTAGCCACGGGTTCAAAAACGTTTACATTTTCCAGAACGGTAAAACGCTTTTCCAAAAAATCAATAAAGGAAGAGATTGTAGATAAAGTGCCTGGCTCGCGCTCACTCTCGAAAGCTTTCCGCGACTGAAAATCTAATTTTTGTTCTAACAAAAAAACAATAAGAGTCTCAAAATTCTCGGAGTCTTTAAGACCCAAATTTTTAATCAAATCAATAGTTTTTTTTGATGATATACAGTGTGTAAAAGCCAAATGGAATAAATTCATTATTTCGGTTACTGTACATATTTATAAAAAATCCCGAAACACGTCAAATTTAAATTATAACTTGACATTCTTTAACGTGAAAATGCAACCCCTACCTTCAACCCCCTTAGAATGACAGGTACAATCCCCAATTTTTTAAATGGGAAGTATAGGCTTGTGATATATCATTTGAAAGGTCTCTTCATTCTCTATTCAAAAATGTTATTGTTTTTGAATTTAATGCAAAAATTAACATAAAAAAAATTAATATCATGTTGTTACCGAAATTCGCTACAATACAATCAAAAACTAAAATGTAATGCAAAACGTAATAAAATGTAGAACACGAAAAAGAACTATGAATGTTAATGAAGTAGATGTTCAAAATGTTCTCCGCGCACGTCTTGGCAACATCCTAATCTCAAATAAAACTGTCTTCTAACATTATTTAACATATCAGGCGTGATCGACCTAATCGCAAGCGTTATTCGTTCTTTTAAGTCATTTAAATCAGAAGGTTTAGTTTTGTACACATGGCTCTTCACATATCCCCATAAAAAGAAATCTAATAATGTAAGATCAGGTGATCGCGCTGGCCATTCAATCGATCCTCGCCTCCCTATCCACCGATTGGGAAATATTGTATCAAGGTACTGCCGGACATTAAGTTGGTAATGTGGTGGTGCTCCATCCTGCTGAAACCATATCGTATTCGCTGGAACTTGAGGATTACCTGGATCAGGATATAAATTTGCCAACGTTGGAATGACATCATTTTGAAGTAGTGCCAAATAATTGTTGCCATTCGAATTGCCCTCAATAAAAAAGGGACCAATTATATTGTTCCCTACAATCCCTGCCCAAACATTAACCTTTTGAGGGTATTGAGTGTGTTCTTCTCTCATCCAGTGAGGATTTTCCGTGGACCAGTAGCGGCAATTTTGCCGATTAGCATGACCGTTAAGTAAAAAAGTACACTCATCAGAAAACATAACGTCTTCTAATTGGATAATATTGTTATCCAACATGTCCATCATTTGCTCACAAAAAAAAGTTCTCCTATCAAAATCGTCTACCATGAGCTCCTGAGTAGGTATCATCTTATACGGATGCAATTTATTTTCTTTTAATATGTTTACTATCGATGTATGGCTAGCATTGAATGTAGTGGATGCCTGTCTACTCGATGTATGTGGGTTTTCCTGAAACTCAAGCAACACATCTAATTTGAGTTCATCACTCAGTGCATTAGCAGCTGCTTTTTTTATCTGCCTTACATGACCAAACTCGCGAAACTGCTTTTCTATTTTACTTATTGTTCCTTGGGATATAGGCGGTAAATTAGGAAATTTCTCATGAAATAGGCGAGTTACTTCCTGTTGTGTTCGGATGTTATCTCCGTAACCAATCATTTGTAAAACTGTTATTTTATGCATTTCCGTTAATCTAACCATTTTTCAGAATTGAATTGAACAAACTTTATACTTAAATTACAACAATGACAAATTAAATAAAACAATTTACTACTGCTTGTTAAAATAGCGTTGCCACGGAAATTCTTTAAAGTTTTTTAATGGTTACCATCTAAAAACCACATTGCTACGGTTTTTGTTCACTTTCTCATTATCAAGACCTAAACGGGAAATAAGTTGTAAGTAATATTGTAATAAGTTCCGAGTATATTTTAGCGAATTTCGGTAACAACATGATATTAATTTTTTTTATGTTAATTTTTGCATTAAATTTAAAAACAATAACATTTTTGAATAGAGAATGAAGAGACCTTTCAAATGATATATCACAAGCCTATACTTCCCATTTAAAAAATTGGGGGTTGTACCTGTCATTCTAAGGGGGTTGAAGGTAGGGGTTGCATTTTCACGTTAAAGAATGTCAAGTTATAATTTAAATTTGACGTGTTTCGGGATTTTTTATAAATATGTACAGTAACCGAAATAATGAATTTATTCCATTTGGCTTTTACACACTGTATAGAAATCCTTTAGTCCTGTAGCATTGCTCTTGGATAAAGGTTTTTGCTCGACAAGTTCTGAGAAAAGCGTATGTATTAGTTTAGAAAGATTTATCTTCATAGTTATTTTGTAGAATTTGCAAAGCGACATCTAAATTAGAATTCGTGACACTAAGACTGTCTATCAATTCTAGCGGTTGACCTCTCAAAAGACTTTTTAAATAGTGAAGCTTTTCACTTTTACTTTGTAATTTAGAATTGTTCAGAACTAGAGCCGAAAACAAATCAAAAAATGATGCCCATTCGGATTGATTTCCAGTAAATGGTTTTATATTAATTTTAGGAAGAATTACGTTAGCGTTTTCAGTAACTTCTACTTGACATTTATTCTTTTTATCCATAAAGAAAGAAAGTTTAGCTATACATGCTTCGAAACGATTAGCTACATCGTCCTCGGCTGCAGTAGCTTCAGCAATATTCTCCCCTGGAGGAGATAATGAGATTATATCAGATTGAACTATTTGATAAGCTTCATAATGACCAATGAGATTGTTTAACTTAACTTGCAATAAATAGATCTCGACAGAGCTGTCAATAGACTCCGTGAAAGTTTCGATACGGGATAACTGTATTTTTAGTCCCGTACGTTTATTTTTTAAGTGTGTTAAGTTTGCCATTTCGATAAATTGATAGTCAATCCAAATGTACTACTGCGAAATATGTAAATTTAGCAATATAAATTTCAATGATTAAAAATAAGCGAGAAATATTTCAAAATACATAAAAAAGTGCCACAATCAATGAATAATTGATATACATACAATAATACATAAATATGAGACAAAGTTTACAAGAAATACCTGGTATAAATAAAATAAAAACAAGTCAGTAAATGCTCAACCAGTTACGAAAATACCATAAATTGTCGAAGGATATCTCGATTTGTATAAAAATGCATTACACCTTCATTTAATATTAGAAACAGTTCGAATATTTAGACATAAATGACACTAAAATTCATGAATTGCAATAAAATAAGAACAAACTATAAAATTAAATAGAAATTACGGTTACATGTATGAAAACCAACATTACTTCCTTTTTTTTAAACTCAAAAGTAAAATTAAATTCGAATTTCAAATCAGTAGATTGCAAAGTAGGTACCTATATCAATAAATATGTTTCAAGACTCAATTATGATCATAAATGTTATGAACCTTTCAGATATTTACAAAGAAACACCCGACAATTGAAATTATCTGCCGGCACAAAAACTATTGTTTTCACAACACTATACACAGGAGGGTTGTTTTTTGTTGGCGCCAAGCTCCAAGCAGCCGGCGGCTAGCGATAAAAATATACGAAGTAGATGTATGGGGACGTTGCCACTTCTTCCGGCAAGTCCTCGTACCTCAGGATATTCTGCTTCTTAACAATAATTTTCAAGATTGTTGTGCTGGTTTTTTGACCAAAATTCAAACAATCGAAGACAATGTACAGGATACAACACTTATTTTGAAGTTTTAAATTAGAAATTTTCCAAAAGAAACGGACACAAAAATGTCATTTTGACAGCCAAAATATTATTAGATGATGAGACAATATCAAGCTGAACATCCGGCTCGAAGGACCAAAAAACTATGGAGGGGAACATAAGGACGATAGCTCTAGGAGGTTGTGGTAGAATGGACTGCATACGGTCGGCAAATCCAATGCACTTTTGACAAGCAGCAGAGCCCCTCCAATAGTTCGATTGCGGATAAAACAAATGAATTCGAAGGACCAGCCATAAGGCAAATTAAACGCTTTTTTGTTCAATTGATATACTTAATTCATAATAAAGTTACATGAATGCGAAAATGAAATACAGCAGAAATACTAAAAGTTAGAAGATGTGGCAACCATGTAGAAGTTATATACGATGCCAGAAAACAATTCTGAATCAAATTTAATTGAATTCATTGCAGCCTAGGCTTACAATTTTAATTACCTGACCATTTCACTGACTCTACATCTTTAAACATAAAACACTATAACTTAAAGTTAATTCAAAAATAAAAGAAACTTGAGTGGGCTCCATACAATACATGTGTGCCCTTTGAGAGTTCAAATTCGAGAGAGCTGTAAAACAAAAAGTGGCGAAAGCTTTCGAGATTGCACACGCGCAAAACCTTTCTTATTGGTTCGTGATCGTGACTTCGGCTAAAGTCAGGGACGGAACGAGGGGTGATCGGCGAAGGCATTCATGCTGTTTAAGTTATTTAAACAACAAGTTTATCACTTTATCCCATCTTTCATTTGTATTTACTCGTAGAAATGTTTGTCAAATACAAATAGAATGATTACCTTTGCAAAAATTACATTTTAGCTTGTTAATAGATAAATTTAAATTTGAAAATGGAGGTTTGAATATTTTATTTCGATTATTTTGTGGATGTTTGACTTTGTTTGAATGAGGTTCTTCTAATGCCTCCAGTATGTCTTGTCTTTCTTTCAAAAAATCTAAAAAGATGTCAAGTTTCGGTAATTCAGATTGTGTATGAAATTCTTTAACTTATTTTGGTCTAGCTTATCTGATTTATGATAAATTATGAGCAGAAAGTTGTTTTGAGATTTTATCTATGAAATTTCTAAATTGAAAATAAACGCAGTAGAGGGCAAGTCAACAACCTTTCTTCGCTGTGTCTGAAACTGCGATTCTGCCACTGTCCTATTTATTCCAATGCTTATTTCCTGAGAAAACAATAACAAAAAATTTTCTGTTTGCGTTTTTTTTTTCGAAATCATTTGCCTCAATTTATTCACTTAATAAAATGTTGCCAATTTGTTTTAAAAGAGTGCTCAAGCTAGATGCCACTGCAGGTGTTTTATACCGGGTGTCCCAAATTATCGCATACATACAATGCTTGCTTATTTGACAAGATAATTTAAAAAAAGTTTGTTTTGAATGGCATTAAAGTACCTTCATTATGAAAAAACTTGATTTGATGGGCCTTTACACCCACCTATTACTTTTTATTTTAAAATGGTACCCACTGTATATTGTCATTGAAAATTGCGTGTTATTCTAATAAGAATACAACGATACAACATACTTGTACTTATTTTTTATTATTAACAACAAAACATTTTTGAAATTTTACTAAATTACATATTCAAAAAAACTGAAACAAAATTATATTGCTCAAAATTATTCCCTGCGAATTTCATGCACGCTTCAAGACGTCTTAAAAGCGTTCTTGTGCAGGCCGCCTTAATCATAGTTGGTGTAACAGCACGACATGCTTCACGAATGCGTTCTTTCAAATCATCTACATCTACATCTACTTGACGACGTTGAGAAAAACGTTCTTGATATAAACGGGCTGATCGTCGAGCATTTTACCTGCATTCACCATAAACTAGTAACATGTCAACGTATTCGTCAGAACAAAACGTGAATGGCATCTTACTAATAACAAGAGTAATCATAGTTTTTAATTGAAACTTATGAATAGTGGACAAAACAAACAATTAAGTCATCGATTAACTACACTAGGTACTGTTTAATTTGACAGAGGCATGGGTTTTTGACAACAAAAAATGAATGTACTCCTTTTCGACATTTTTATAACCATCGGCAGAGGCAACATAATTTTTATAAGGATATTTAGGTAATACTTATAAAAAAATCTAAAATGTTAATTTTTTGTTAATAATAAAAAGTACAAGTATGTTGTATCGTTGTATTCCTAATAGAATAACACGCAATTTTTAATGACAATATACAGTAGGTACCTACCATTCCAAAATAAAAAGTGATAGGTGGGTGCACAAGCCTGTCAAATGCAATCAAGTTTTTTCATAAGTCATTATGAGGGGACTTCAATACCATTCAAAACAGTTTTTTAATTTACGAATTATCTTGCCAAATAAGCGAGATATTGTATGTATTCGATAATTTGGGACACCCGGTATATGTCAGTATCTTCATTAACACCTCCTTCTGAATAAATTACTTTATCTGTGTTATCGATATATTTTGGATCATATACAGACCTCAGATCTGTTATCTCTGCGTTAAGAGAGCGCAATCTTGTCAACAAACGTCCAATTAGTCTGATTCTTTGGCGGATCATTTAGAAATGCCTAAAATTTTTGTATTTTTTTACCATTTTATTTGCATATATGACAACCAGTTCATCACATTTCTAAACTTCTGGGATGTACTTGCACAGGCTTGAAAATGTACTCTTAGAGTCTTTTTGGAAAAAAATGCCTTACACTTTGGACAAGCCCTAAAGTAATCTGCAGTTCTTGCATATATTTTATTTGGTCTACGAGTAACAATAAGTTCGTCATTATTGAAATTCCTGTCAGAATTAAATAAATAATTTCCTATTTTTTCCAAGGTACATTATACATCCATTTCTTTCCGTACAGTTCTTCGGAAGCTGCATAAACTTTTTGACAGCTTCTTCATTTTTATGTCTATTCTGGAAGTGTCTGGCAATTTTTATTTGTTTTGTTCTACAAAATATACAAAAATTGTACTTTTTATCGCCCGATCTTCCAAGTGACGCACTGACTGACAAACATATTTTCTCTATTGCAAGACCGAACTCCAGTTGTATTAAGGTTATCCGATATATCGAATATTGAGACATTATGCACTGCATTCTACAGGGATTTCGATTCGAACACGATTGCAAGTTTAGTTCTTCATCAGAACCTTCGGTGTTCGGTTCATAATTGGGATCTTCGTTGGAGTCATCTAAATCTCCAATGTAGTCAAGACCACTGGTGGAACAGTTGGCTTCGATAAAATCAAGACGACTGGTGGAGTAGTTGATATCTAAAATTTTTAAACAAAAAAAATTGTCAATACTTTTCTAAGTGATGATAATTATTCAATTGCTAATTTATTTAACCATTAGAGACACAGGTTCATTAGAAAAATTGTTATTCATTACAATGATTCTCCTGGATTGAAAATATAGTAATTAGTTAAGGATATGCAAAGTGAAATGAAAAGCAGGTTGAATTATTTACACCAAGAATATTTAAGGATGTACTGAATTTCTTGCAACCAAGGCTGAATGGTAAGGTCAAATAACCTGGTGTGAATATCTTTGTAGCTGAGTACATATGACTAAAAAGCCAAGAAAACAACTTCTTTGTATTCTGTGTAAAAAATTTTAATTTAAAATTGTAAAACGCTTTCGGCTGTTACGCCATCATCAGTGCTCCACCTGCAAGTAAGTAATAGTTGTTATAAGTTAAAGTTAAGAAATGTTAAAGAATCGCTTACTCGTCAGGTAACTACAAAAAACCCCATCCAGTAAAAAGTCTGTCGTTAACTAATATGCATTTTTTTATCATAGTTGATAATCAGGTACACCTGTTAGGGCCAGTTGTATCAAACGCCTAAACTCGGTTTAATGTTGACTGATGTTTAGACTGATGTAATTGTTGATTATAAATACATCAATCAGACACAGTCTAAACATCAGTTATCATTAAACCGAGTTTAGGTGTTTGATACAACTCGCCCTTAGTGTAACGGTAATTGAAGTGACACTGCATTAATAATTAATTTTAAATTAACAAGAAACCTACATGGAACTATGACAATTGACAGTCTAAATAAACACAGAGTTAAAGTTATCTAAAGTGAGCATAGAACTAACATATTAACAGTGAGATATAAATGTAAAATTAATACTCGTACTCGTCTTCACACAGTCAACACGTATTTTATTGTCTGGCCCTGGAAATAATTCAATGACTCTGCCAAGTTTCCATCTTAACGGAGTTATCTTCTTTTATAATTACCAACTCATCTTATGCCAAAGAACGACTTTCTGTATACCATTTTGCTTTCTTTTGAAGTTCTACTATGTAATCTGATGACCAACTTGACCAAAAGTATTGTTGAAGCATTTGTAAATGTTGGTATTTTGACTATCTATTTTCTGAAATATGACGAACATCTGGATCTGGGAGGGAGGTGAGGCGTCTTCCAATTAAAAAATGAGCTGGTGTTAAAACATCCATATCATCTGGACTTGATGATAATGGGTATGAAGGCCGCGAATTGAGAACAGCTTCAATTTGTACAATAGTGAGCTCTTCAGAAGTTAATGTGGAATTACCTAAAATACGTTTCATGTGAAACTTGCACGATTTCATCTCTGCTTCCCAAAGCCCTTCAAAATTAGGTAATTTTGTCGGAATAAATGCAGCCTACCCCCCACCCTAAGGAATCCATTTTGGTCTAGAAAAGGACATAATTTGGTTAAATTTTTATTAAATAATGACTTTTCCATTTGTAGTTCATTTATATCCAGTAAAAATGTTTATTTTTGACAGATACTAATCAGTTTATCCAATGAGTTATTCAATTCCATAGCTTTAAGACAACCAGTTTCAACTTTTTCCTTTTTCATCCCACCTATAAACCGCAGGTAATACGCAAAAGTTCATTTTAACTTAATAAAACAATTAAAATTCTTGAAACAAAAAGTATCAAGCTTAACCTTGGTCTCAGAGAGAGTTGAAGGTTTTTCAAACATTCGAGATATTGGCCAATAAGTGTTATCTAAGTGTTGCCATTCAGGACCATTCCACCACATTGAATTGACTATAAGATTCGAAGCGAATAGTTTTCGAGATAATATATCTGCGGGGTGTTGTTCTGATATCACATGCATCCAATTATTTGTATTAGTTAATTGTTGTATTTATGCTACGCTATTTCCAACAAATATTTACAAATTATTTGAATTCATCTCTAACCAGCCTAATACGACAGTTGAATCACGAAAATAAAAAATTGTGTCTATTTTTATAGTAAATGCCTTCAAAACGCTATCCATCAGTTTTGCCAACAACAATGTTCTACGAAGTTCAATTCTTGGAATAGTCAAGACTTTATGAGGAGCCACTTTAGCCTTAGAACATAGAAGATTCACAAATATTTTACCACTCTGGTCTTCACTTCTAACATAAATATTTGCCCCATTAGCTTGAGAAGATGCATCACAGAAACCTATCAAATCAAGCTTTCTAAAATTAGTACATATTGCATGTCTAGGGATTTTAAGAGAATTTAATGTAGATAAATCGTCTCTTAATTTGAACCATCAACTTTCTAATTTATAAGGCAATAATTCATCCCATCTTAATTTTTCCAACCAGAGCTTTTGGAGTAAAATTTTGCTCAATATGACACAAGGTCCAACCAATCCAAGAGGATCAAAATTTTTTTTTAATTCTGAGAGTATTACTCTTTTCGTTACTCTCTTGCGGTCAATGGAAAGTTTAGTAGAAAACTTCAAGATATCCTTTTTAAATTGCCAAAACAATCCAAGTGTCTTATTTTCAGTTTTCTCTCCAAAACAAACTCTATCCATAACCTCTAGCTACCTATAACATCCAATACATTAAGTACATTTGAATCATTTGATAGCTTTTGGCACTTGGAACTATCTATGGGCGTAACATCTCGCCGACCTTGTAAGGTCTTGACGACTTTCAATGTAATTGAGTATATAGTTTCGAGGCCTAAGTCTCGTTGTCGAATTCGAATTTTGGTTTGTAGTTGGAGGTGAAGATGGCAGTACTATCGCATCTTTTACACTTCCGTTACTGGAAGACATTGATTGTGATTTTAGTGTATTCTTCAGTTCGCGATTATGCTTCAAGCTCACGGAGGGATAACATATACCTTGTACTGTTGAGGCGCAAATACGCCAAAACCGGTCTACAAGTTATATTGTCACTTCTAACTGCAAACCAGAATGGTTGGTTTAAATATCTTATAGATATGCCAACTCCGTTTGACTTTGAAGTGTAATCCAATATCCATCGGTGCCTATAGCCCGGGAAGTAGTTGTTTCTTCTTAGTTGAACGGTCAATGTGATTTGAAAATATTAATACCTATTCTTTGATATCTATTGAAAAGAAAATCTCTTATAAAAATATAGAAAATTTGAAAACGTAAATTCGAGTACAGGTGGTGAATATATTTGAAAATGGTGTCAATAAATGGAAATGACTTACAGATATAGCCACTTTAATTTTTGCATAATCTCGTGCAAATCTTCCACTCACCAGCCAGTTTTTATCGAGTTCACTGAACCAAAACTACATCAGGCTCGAACGGGACCAAAATTATGTTGTGAACGGTCACTACTTTGTGATATGAAATAAATTTTGTGTGTATTAATATTTAATGTTGCCTTCAATGAGACACATTTTTTTTGAAAATACTTTATTACATAAAACAAAACATATACAGCATTATCACCATTTTATCCATTTAGTCAGTGTCTCAAAACACTGGTATTGAGGAAAGTTTCTTATGAATAAAAGCATGCGTTTCTATACATTATATATACTGTACCTTTTATTTTAATTTATATTTACACTTAATTTATATTCACAAATTTATATGTACAGTCCTTTATTCACTAATTTATATTATACACTAAACTAACTAATAATAATAATAATAATGTCTTTATTATTTCTCTAAACAAAAACAATGGTAATAATAATGTATACATACAAGTAATAGAGAAATAAAGGGCAAAGTTCATTTCTTGCAAGTACCTACATAGAGTACCTGCAAGCAATGCTCTTCCACTTAACCCTAAAATCCCAGCGAATTATATATTTTAAATATACATAACAGTTATATTATTTATAATGAAAACAAAAATAATAGGTAGGTAATTAAACACGAGCCAACGTCATCATCATTGACCAGTCAACAAATGATTTTTACAATTGAAAATAAATTTGCCAATACCTAATGTTTTAAAACCGTTAGGTAAGGGATTGTACAAGTGATAAATTTGATATTTGAAGGACCGTCTGTAGACGGATTAAATCTTGGCACCGTTATCATTCCCCCAAATCTAATATTAAGATTATGTACATCAGTTCGGTATTTGATTTTACGGTGAAGATACGACGGCTTTTTTGTCCTTATAATTTTATAAAATAGACATAATGCTTGATGTATTCTTCTGTTGTTCATATTTAACCATCCAATTGATTGGAGTTTGTGCGAAATTCTCTGGCTCCTGCGATTCCCATAAATTAACCTAAGACACGAATTTTGAACCTTTTAAGTCCTATTTTTAGTATTTTTAGACTGGATAGTTAAATGTGGGCCATATACTGAGTCAGCGAAATTGAAAATTGATAAAATAAGTGCTTCACATAGACATTTCTTTATATGAAACGGTAAAAGGTGTCTATTCCCATAAATTATGTTTAAAGTATAATATGCGCGTTGTATTAATTTAATTACATGATTCTCAAACCTCAATTCTGCATCCATCAAGACACCAAGATTTCTCGCTTCTCTCACAATTGCCAAAGATTCTCCTCGAATGTTTATATTTACAGAATGGTATATATTTTCCCTATGATGTTTTGGGCCAAATATTAAGACCTTCGGTTTCTTAGGGTTTATGCACAAACAATGTTCCTCTGCAGCAGTAACAAATTTATTGAAGTCTGTATTAATCAGGCTACAAGCATTTCTTATTAACTCTCCTGGAAAACTGAAATAAAGCTGAGTATCGTCAGCATTTAGATGAGTTTGACATGAATGAATAGTAGATAATAAATGGGACGTATATATTGAAAATAGTAAAGTATTGATCCCTGTGGCACACCAGATCTGAGATTTAAGAAACTTGAACTACAATCATTTATCGATACTTTTGCTGTCTATTTTTTAAATAGTTACCTAATAATTCCAGCGCATTTGGAGAGAACCCTATAAATTTAAGAATTTTCAACATTAAATCGTAATTAATTGTATCAAACGCCCGGCTAAAATCTAACAAAACCAAAATCGTATATTGTTTATCATCAGTTGCAGCTATAATATCGTCGACAATATGCAAAAGCGCGGTAGCACAGCTGTAACCTTCCCGAAATCCTGATTGGACCTCAGGTAATGATAAAAATTGTTGGATATATTCCTTAATTTGTACTTCTACTGCTATCTCAAAAATTTTAGACATAGTAGGTAATATACTTATACCCCTAAGGTCCTTCATTTCTGTTGGGTTTTGTGTCTTTGGTAACACTTTCACCACAGCACTCTTCCACACTGACGGAAACACATTATTTGTCAAGCAAAAGTTTATTATGTGAGTTATATAGGGACAACAAAGTTTAATAAGGTTTATATTTATACCATCACACCCTACTGTGTTTGTTTTAATTTGTGATAAAACTGTGTACACAAAACAATCATTCATTTCTTTAAATTGAAAATTCACGTTATTTGCCTGGTTATTATTGTAAAATTTTGAAACAATCTTTGACGGTTTTATATCAGGAATTAAATTGATAAAAAAATTATTTAGTTCCTCAGGCTTGCATAAAGATTCTGGAATTTTATTATTTTTATCAGAAATTAATTTATGTGTTCTAAGTGTGCTCCACATTTCTTTTGTTGAAGTATTGTTAAACTGATATATGAAATATGCTTTTTTTTCTCTGCAAATAGCCTGGTTAGTTAAATTCCGCATTTGTCCATAAAAATTTAAATGTCTTTGTAATTTTGTTGCCTCAAATTTAACTTTGTCCCTTTCTTTCATCATTATCTTAATGACATCTGTTATCCATGGTGCTTAAAGGGATATGTCTATCAAACAAATTATTCAAACAGTTAATAAAATATGACAATTTTGCATCAACAGATTCTTGATCGTATATTCGAAAAAATGAGGTATTTAGAAGATCTGTTTGAAACACATCTTGATCAAAATATTTAAAACTTCTATATGTGCATATGTTTGGCATCAGCTTATTTCTAGCCATTTTAAATTTACAGTAAACAATAGAATGATCTGATATAATACTATGAATTACACCTTTTTCTCTATCAGATTGAACAACGACATAATCTAATATTGTTGCTGAAGTAGCTGTAACTCTTGTGGGAACATAAATTATTTGTGATAGACTCAAAGTTTCTAGTATTGAATAGAATTTTATCACCGAATTATTTTTTAAGTCGAGTAAATCTAAATTGAAATCACCCATACACACAATTTCGTCTGCAACTGGTCCTATCTCAATTAAACTGTCCTCAAATTCGTCCAGAAAACTATTTGTATTCTGATTATCTGGTTTATAAATAACTCCAATTGCAAATGTTGTTTTTCGGGTGGTGACTTTAATCCATAATTGTTCCCAAATAAAATCCTGCCTTGATTGAATAACATTGAAACGGAGTGAATTTTTAACCCATACGCATAAACCTTTACCTCTAGAATTTCGGTCAGCCCGGTATATATTAAAATGGTCAATATTTAATAATTCATCACTTGTACAATCACCCAACCAAGTTTCACATACTAAAAGTATATCCAACGAATTAACCAAAATAAGTTCATTTATGTCATGCAAAGATTTATCCACAAGTATCAACAAAATACGCTCCCGTGTTAAAATAACGAAATTAAATATGTTAACAAAACCTTATGGTGTAAAACTAGAAACCAAAGTTTTTAATTCAACTTAACTGATAAAAATGAAGAATATACAAAGGAGTAAACCATTTGCACAAAATGCTGCAAAATAAATACACACTAAATAAGCACTTGAAATATTAGCAATAAAAAAGTTATGATAAGTTCGTAACATCTTCCAAAGTCATGATCCTTCTGGTATTATGCTGCTTACTTAATTTGACAAAGATTCTTCCAGAATTTGTCCATACAATTCCCATCTTACCAACTTTCTTTATAGCTTCATTAACAATATTAAGCAGTTCTAGAGTAAGATCCTCTCAGATAACTATTTTTGTAGACTTGAGTAGTCTTTTCTTAGAGTATATTAAATTTTTATAGTATATTGAAGATAATCTCAACATTATTGGCCTGCATTTATTTATATCCTTTTTGCCGATTCTGTAACAGAAATCGATACAAAGCTCATCAAGTTTAAGTTCCATTTTTGTATTGAATATATCCAACACCACTATAGATAGATTTTCGTGTTCAGTTGCAGGTGACTCAGGGACTCCATAAATTCAGACATTCCTATTTCTATCCATTTGTTCCCGTTTTTGATCTTGGTTTTTTAAATTATTTATTGTAACTTCCTGCCTCTGGAGTTTTTCACTGAGTATTTTGTTCTCATTTTCCAACTTTTCAACTTTCTGATTAAATTTTTGTTCAATGATGTTAATAATCGATTCTGTTAGTTTACTAATGGAATCACTTGCAGTACACAATTTGGTAACTAAATCACTAACCATTGAGTGCAATTCGTCCTCACCTTTGCCGGTTTGGGTTTGACTTCGTGTATCTCGACCCATTGCAAAAAAATAAATTCAAATTCTGCTTAAACGGATTGCCCAACAGAAGCAAAGTTTTTTATATATGTTACCTGTCACTTTCGCCAAGAGACTACAAATTTCCACTAAATTATGTGCACTTTTTACCTTCAATTTTAAATTTTATATGCAGCACTTCGAAACACGTCTACTCGGAATTCACTTTGAATACTACACTTATTTATATTAACGTCACTGACTTTATCGATCGGTTCCCTTCAATATAAGCACTTGCTGTCCATCTATGTTACTATGTCTCAACTATTTGATGATGATTCTCCTTTGTGCAGCGATGCTCATATTTTTATGGCAAAGTAGATTACTAGAAAACTCTCGATGCTCTCTCGCCAGCGGTAGGTAGTCTATGGAACGTGCTCGTAGTTTCTGGAATGTTCTCGGGTAGAGGGGATGGCAGTCTGGTTCAATCTCGATTTCGTTGAGCTCACACGTTCAACACAGTCATAGTCGTCTCATATGGGAATTTCGCTGGGACACTCGCGTAACATCCCAGACAGCACATAAACATCTTATGAATGTCCATAAGATATCTCATTTAGATATTCAGTACATCTTATGGACGACTATTAAGTCTGTAGATAGTCTGGAAGTCTTTTGTTACAAAAGGTAACGTCTTATGGACATCTTTTTGCGACATTTTATGGACGTCTTTTGTTACAAAAGGCAACATCTTATGGACGTCCTTTTGCAATATCTTATGGACGTCTTAAGTACGTTGAAGGTCAAAAATTTTCTCAAAAATATTTTTTTTGAATAAAATAAATGTTAAAAAAGAGATGGTAGTAATAAAAAACAATTATTTCAATATTTTTTTATTTTTTAATGATTCTTTTTAAATTCCTACGGTCAGTTGCCCTCCTTAGCCATGTCTGCACCGCTACCTCTGCTTCTTTTTGGCTCTTTGCCAGTCCTGCTACTTCAGCACATCCTAAAACATCAAAACAATTTGAGATATAAAAAAATATGGAAACTGAGTTTTAGAAATCTTATTACAACGAAGAAAAATAATACAAATGCCACCCAGTTATAATGAAAAAAAATATTAGAAAACAACTACTCCTCTGGATATATGCTCCGTCAGGCATTGAAATATATCTAGAGGAAGACAGGAGAAAAATAATGTAAGAGTCAAAATAAATGCTTACTTAGTATTAATTTGGCCATATTGGTTTTCTGAAAAGGCAATTTACCTTTTCTACCCATCCAACCATACTGGACGGCAAAGTCGTTTGTCAACAATAATTGACAAATTCTTCTACTGAAGTCATATGTACTACTTCCCCCGAGTTTTGATAATTCTGCAACCTGAAACAGTTTGTTATTAAAACTAATATTTCACTGAAAAAAATAGTTACTCACTGCACTTCTAAATTTATCTTCATTTTGAAGCGCCTCTTCTACCAAACCAAAATCTATATTATTATCAATTGGAAAGTTAAATAATGTTGTAAATTCGTCGGACTTTTCAACGACATTTCTGCTCTGTCCTGCTAGGGTTTCTCGAATCTCCTTTCTCATTTGCTTTAGTTCGTTGAAAGTGTCTGCCGTTATATTTCTCATGAAATGTCCCTGCCGGACAAGAGCATTTAACGCGTTGTCTAAAAAAAATTAGACCAGTATATTTTTTATCTGAGAAATAAAATACATGTTACACTTGCTGCATACTGACAACTTTTTCTCAGAAGTTCTTAGTAACTACCTGGCAAAAATAATCCCACTGCAGGGTGGAGATGTGTGCATTATTATTAGAACTTTAGATACCTTTTTCATTACATTTTTGACAAGTACATTGTTTACAAGTAGCTGTTTGTGCCTTCTCTTGGGTACTTGAAGTATCTATAAGTGAAAGATTTTTTAAAAAGGTTATAAAATATAATTTATTTAAGTAGACTACCTGCTATGCCATTATCAAAATTTTCTTTGTCTACGGCAACCATTGTAACATCTGAAAAAAATATAAGAAATAATTGTAATGTATATTTGTATCTATATTTTATATTTTTATAAATTAGACTCAAATTTAATTTTACAACCAGCCTACGTGTATCTAACTTGTTTGAAGGAATTATAAGGATGGATATTTATTGATTGAATATTTATCTGGTCAGTAAATATATAAATTGAAGAACGTTTTTATACAGTTACGTTAATGTGAAGTAATCTTGAAGTTGTGAACAATACAATCTTACCACTTGTTTTCTTCTGATAATTTTTAATGTTTGGAGGTTTTTTTTTAGAACAGACACTTCTTCCTCTCCCTCACTGCTGGAAAGTATTTTTTGGATTCGCCTCCGTTTATTACCCCCACTGTCACTGTTCAGGTCGCTGTGATCTTCCGCAACTATCGACTTCCTTCTCGCTGTCAGATAATCGTCTAAAATAAAAATGCACAATTTCAAATGAGCTTTCAGAATATGGATCCAGAGAAAGTATTAGTTAAATGAATATTAAAAAAAACAAATAAATTTAAAAAGTAGTATAATATGTTTAACTCACAAAAACATGCATTGCGGAATATTTTTACTCTATGGGACGGCCAACAAGTATTTAGCGGCTCATGCGTTTGAATTGCTTTCATTAACTTATCAAGTCGTAATAGGGATGGCCAATGGCAATAATCCCCTTGAATCCATGTGGATGGGACAGCCTCCACAGTTGCATCGTCCAAAAATTGAACCACTGTCCATGACATCATTTCAACCATTATTATAACTTTTTATTGCCTCCTTAAATGAAAAAAGTATCAATCCCAAAAATTTTAGTTTGACTTAAGTTCCACAAATCTGGTGCGGGTTAGTGAATATTTAATATTTATTTGGTACAAAGGTGACCGTTTAAAAAAATATTGTACGTCACACGAACCAAAAGTGCTTTTACTGGACTCGTAGGCTCCTCACGCCTCGGGACTTGTAACGTAAACTACTATTAATAAAAACAAAACAAAAATCTGACATTTCTATTTACAAAAAATTAATAACAAATGAATTTTCTTTTCACATCATCTTTTTTTCTCCCTTTTTGGGAGCCGTTCTGATGCCGGGAGCACTGCAGCCTATTGGCTTATTGTACTCTGCTTCCATATTTAGTCCACCCATCCAGTTATCCCTGTACCTTCGAATAGACGATATAGGTCCATTGGATGTGTGCCATATACTTCAGGTGGCACATTGGCTTCTCCGAAGAATGCCCGTCTCCTCGAGTTCAGTGCCTCACAGTCAGACAAGATATGGGTCACGGTCTCGATCTCCATGCCACATAGTCTGCAGCTGAGGTCCCCGTTATATAACCCTATTTTATGCAGGTGATCTTTTAATGGGGTATGACCCGTTAGATAACCTGTAATAATTTTTAGCTTATTCCTGCTGATATTCAGTAGTTCTTTGGCCCGCTTTGCACATGTGTCACCTATGAAGGTTTTGCTGTGTACCTGTTTCGGAGTGTTCCTCCAATGAAGTCTATGTTGGCTTTGTACCCATTTTTGTATTTGCGCTCGGACTACCTTTTTTGTGGTTCCAAGAGCTGGTTCTGGTCCAACATATGCTGTTGCTGAACCTCTTTTTGCGAGTTCATCAGCTTGTTCATTTCCAGAAATACCATTATGTCCCGGCACCCACATCAATCTTACTTTAATTCACACCATCACATCATCTTACACCTGTCAATGTTTTAACAATGCAATAGGGGCACAATAATCACATCTTCTCCAAAATTTAAACTAATACACTTATAATCTATTTCATTCAAGTTAAACTTTTCAAGGGGACCTGTAGATAGTTTGTTAATCTTAAAAATATTTAATTCAGATGATTCACAAGGGTAATTATAAAAAGAACTTTTTGTTTTGTATTTCTTGCCAATTATACTACAATTATTATTACTTTTTATTATTATATTTATATTAGATACAATAATAAGATCACCATTTTGTAAACAGCAACAATTATCTGGTTAATCCACCAACGTTTCAAACACAACAGTTTTATATTGCTCCACTAAATAAAAGTCTTTAAATATAGGGAAACTAGTGCTAGGTATTTGAATTGTGCGAACAGCACTTTTCTCTGAATATCTCTTGACTATTTGTTGCAAAGGTGTTTCATTTTTTCTCATTAATTTCAGGATTGTTTGCAAGAAATTTTCAAAAGGAAATGCACTAAACCTATCTACAGATCCATGGTTGCTGACATCATTGGCAAGGTGTAACAAATTGTGAATATTGTGTGATGTATTTTCAATCCCATACAAAACTTGAAATGTTCTTACAAAATGTTTCATTACATCAGCTGCATAATTTAAAATTTCCTTGTGTCGTGGATTTGAAAGAATTATCATTGCAGTGTGTAGTGATAAAAAATTTTTGTACCTATCTTGACTTATATTATTTAATAATACCAAAGGCCCAGTATAAAATAATATTTGTTGGAATTCTGTTGCCTTTCATCTTCTTAACTCAGACGGGGGTCTAGGTTTCCTATTAAATTCAATAGGTATGCAATTGGATAGGGAAACAAGTGATTGTGAAATTGAGGTGACCTTTAAATGAGATATTTTGGTAGAGAGTTTTCCGAAACATAATAAAAACAATACTTTTTTCATCACACCAATACAAACTAGGTGCATGTAGTCAAGAGGAAAGCTGTCTATCATATTTAACCTTGGAACTTTCTCTAAAATACTTTTACCTAAATGGTGATCTTCATCTTGTTGGAGTCTAAACTGACCATCAGTTCTTAATTGTAAATTATCAGTTTCAGGGAAATAAACTCTATCACTACCATATTCACCTTGAATGTAACATTTAGTGCAAGAGGAATAACCTGTGTGTCCTTTAATACATTTAATATACGATTTTGCTGGGGCATCACATATAATTCCTTTAATTATAACTTCAAAATCTTTGTTACCGTAGTTAAATCCATTTTTTTCAATATCAATTATATCATTTACAAAATCAGACAAAAAGAGATTTGGGTCTTTAGGTTTTTCTGAACCATGATAAATGCCTACCATTTCTACTAAGTTTTGTCCCACAATTGATATCAATATTGGATATACCTGGCTACTAGAGCTTTTTGATAGAGGTAAGCCATCTATGTTTACATTTATTTCAATATTTTTGCTATTATGTACATAACTTGGACCTAAAGATTTAAATATATTTTCAATAGCTTGTTTTAACTCAAAATGATGATAAACTCCAGGATTTACAGATTTTAATTCAACTGTTCGAACAGTATGAAGCAAAGTTCGAGCATCAAGAGGAAGTGATTCACTGACAAACTCTGACAAAATTTTTAATAAAGCATTTGTTGCCACATTTGCAATATTATATTTTACAGCCCATTCAGCCAAACTATCTTTAAGTGATTTATTAACAAGACAATTTGCCTCACCTATGTCTTCTGAGGAAATACTGATTCCAAGTTAATCATTTTCATGAAAAATGTAACTTTCATCAGTTTCTGAATCACTTAATAAGACATCAGGTGTATCAGTTACCAGATTGTCCTCGCTGCACTTAGGTTCAGACTCATTCTTATTAAAAAGTGCACTAGAATTTGCAGTATTAGTGGTCATGTCCCTCTGATGAGCTCTCTTTGCCCGCATATAATATTTTTGTAAATTTCGTTTCATAGCGTTTAATATTTAATAAAAACCTTTCTACGTACCTATGGGTATAGATAAAGCACCTCCTGCCTAGTCTAACTAAAACACCGACAAGTGAGTAAAAAATTACTAAACAAAAAAAGTACCACAATGCCAAGAAAAATGCAAGAAACCGCGCTAAAATGTTTTACAGTTAATCCTTCCACCAAACCACAACCTAAACAGTGACAAATTACACTATTGACTATACTTAAAACACTAATACTATAATAATAATAATAATAATTAAAATGAAACTACACTATAACGAATATTAATATGAATAAAGACCGTAATAAAAGCAGATAGATAGCAAAAAACAAAATAGTTAACAACTTAAGGTACATTTACATTCAATTACGCGCGTGCTTAAGCTTGAAATTTGCTTGCTTGACATATGGCGTCTCCATGTATCCATTTACATTGAAAATTTTGAGCTTAAGCAAAAGTAAAATTTTCAATGTAAATGGATACATGGAGACGCCATATGTCAAGCAAGCAAATTTCAAGCTTAAGCACGCGCGTAATTGAATGTAAATGTACCTTTAACCACACCAAATGCCAAACTGACATAGTCAAGTTTGCCTGTCAATCATATGATCTTCTTTTTTCCTCTTCTTTTTCTCTAAGAGACTAGTTCATTAACTTACACACAGCACTTTTTAATTGTGTCGATGAAAGGTGAAATCGAAAGATAAGTTATCACTTTGGTTATCACGTGGTGGTGGCTCATTTCTTTATTTTTAGTAATATATGACATGTTGAAATTTTTTACAGTGAATTTAAGAGTCTTTGATAATTGAGCCCATATAAAGCCTTAAAAAAGATGTCCATAAGACGTTTTCAATTAGATCTATTTTGGACATCTTTAAAACAACATCCATAAGACGTCTTTTTTATGCCTATAGGCGTTCAGGCATAAAATGGACTTATAAAAGACGTCCATAAGACGTTTTGTGCTGTTTGGGATTGCCCCCTCTTTAAAAGACAGTTCCTCTTGGAACTAACTAGGAAACTGAAACGACATGACTGTATTGGCAACTGGTTCCCTTGTTACATTTTCCAGTTGCATGGAAGTAACATGCGACCGTCTTCTCCATTGACTGTGCCTCCTGTGCATAGCCGCAAACAAGTACCTGCACTTCGGTGTCTCGGAAGATTACTTCTATCATGTTACGGATTATTCGCCAATCTAAATGCCTACATTCAATCTTGGGCATGACTAGTCTATGAACGTTTATTTCAAGCACATGCTCTCTCAAGTTTAGTAAAGCTTCCCAGACATTCTCGTACGTTGGTCTTTCGTCTAAGGTGTTTCTCGTCACTAGGTGGAAATTGTAACGGGTGCCATCTAGTATCTTCAAAGCTCTACCTGGTACTGGTAACTGGTTTTCTAAACGTCGTACACCACTCTTCTTTATAAACAGAGATGGCAGTTCACGCGCATCGGTTATGCAAGCAGGGATGTTTATTGCCAGTGAGTATTCCTCCGGTACGGTGAGCAGATCTTGTCGTTTTTCCGTGGTGAAGCCGTATCTTGCTTTTCCGATGCCACCATAAGCACCCATGAAATCTACAAAAGCAGTATCGGCTACTTCTTGGAGCTGTTTTATTTCCTCATCGTGGTCACCCTCGAATTGCGCTAATCGATTACGGTGTACCACCTTTGGCTTACCGTTTGGGATCTTAGTGATGCGATAAATGACGTCGTTGATTCTTTTATTTACAAGGTACGGACAGTCCCAAGCTTTCTGCAACTTTGGAGAAAAACCCTTTTGTCTTCTTGGGTTATGCAGCCAGACTTTGTCTCCTTCGTGGAAACCTCCTTCTGTAGCTTGCGTATCTTGCGTACCTTTTCTGCATCCTATCGCTAGCGATCTGGAGATCCGATCGAACCAGCTCGTGGATATCGTCCATTCGTTTTCTCAGCTGGGTTACGTAATCTTCACCAGCTATGTCTGTCTTCTCCAGGTCGGCATCCAAATTCAAGGTCGCAGGGTAACCTCATTTCGCGTCCGAACAGAACTTTTGCTGGTGTTTGGCCGGTGGACTCATTGACGGCGGATCTGTAGGCCATCGCAAATAGCGGGACATACTGGTCCCAATCTCGCTGATGGTTAGATACTACTTTGGACAAATATTTGCCCAGAGTTCTGTTAATACGCTCTACCATTCCATCCGACTGTGGATGTAAAGCAGTAGTTCTCGTTTTCTTCATGCCGAGCTTATCACAATCTTCCTGGAACAGCTGGCATTCGAAGTTTCTGCCCTGGTCGCTGTGTATTTCCAGGGGCACTCCATATCGGCAAATAAACTCCTTCACAAGCACGTCGGCAACAGTTGCGGCTTCTTGGTTTGGAATGGCTTCCACCCATTTTGTGAAATAGTCTATCACCACCAAAATGTACCTGCTGCCATCTGCTGTCGGTGGAAACGGTCTGGCAATATCCAGGGCAAGGCGTTCAAAAGGGCTTCCGACATTGTACTGCTTCATAGGAGCCTTTCTTCTCCCGTGCGGTCCACTGGTCGTGGCACAGGTAGTGCATTTCTTACACCAGCCCTTCACTTCTTCGGAACAAGTCAAATGTCAAATGCTTCTTTAAGGTTTCAAACGAAGTTTGGTAATCTTCGTCCCAGCGAAACTCCCTTGCTTCCTCTGTAAGTCGTGTCAAAGGCTTAGCGATATCTGCAAACTCCTTTATAAATCGTCTGTAGTATGTACAGAGTCCAAGAAAGCTTCTAACTTGGTGCTTGTCGGTGGGTTTTGGCCACTTCCGTATAGCAGCAACTTTTTCTTCGTCTACAGCTACACCATCCTTGCTGACTACATGGCCTAGGTAATTGACTTTGTTTTGAAATAGTTGACCTTTCTTGGGGTTGAGCATCAGTTGGGCAGCTTGCAACCTTTTGAAGGCAGCTTGCAACCTTTTGAAGACATCTTCCAAATTATTTTGATGTTCTTCGAATGTCCTTCCCAAGACTATGATGTCATCAAGGTACACTAAACAGCTCTTCCTGGACAACCCTCGCAATACGTTTTCCATCAGTCTTTCGAACGTTGCGGGGGCATTGCACAGCCCAAATGGCATAACGGTGAAATGCCATAGTCCAGATCCGGTGGTAAACGCTGTCTTTTCTTTATCGGCTGGATCCATTTCTACCTTCCAAAATCCAGACTTCAAGTCCAATGTAGAAAACAATTTGCTACCGACCAGCGTATCCAGAGTGTCGTCGATTCTTGGCAGCGGATAGCTATCTTTCTTGAAAGCATTGTTCAACTGCCGGTAGTCCACGCAGAACCTCGTGGTTCCATCCTTCTTCTTCACCAGAACTACCGGAGAGATCCAAGGGCTGGTAGAAGGTTCTATTACCTTTTCCTCTTCCATCTGGGAAGCCGATTGTCTTATCGGTTTATCGTCGTTGGTGTCAATTTTATGTTTGACAGCAGATGTTCTTCCTGTCTTCCCTCCAATTGGCACAGAGAAGTTCACCCACACTGTCGTTGTCGCTGATATCGAAGAGGACATAATACTCGGAATGGACGTTATGAACCTACATGGCTTCCAGCTAGATTTCAAGAACCGAGTAGGTTTTGAAGAAGTGTTCCTTCACCCACGCGAGGTTGAGACGCAAATTTACAGTCGAATGCAGTGTAGTATTTCCATTCATTGTTATCAGATTGTTTGTCTATCAGTCCAAATGGCGAATTTGTTATTTGCTGTTCCAGTTTTACCATTTTCTCTGATGCAAAGCTCAATTGTTTAAATTTCAATGTTAATTCCTCCATGGTTAAGTCGGTCTGTGTTGAAATACCTTTTCCTTGCTCCATTACCTCTTCATTTTGGTCTATGTCTATCTCATATTGAGGTTCATTCTGTTGACAACATTTTAATTATCTAACGGTGTAATAAATATTGCTTTGATAGAAATAAATAAGTTTGTTACCAAATTTGTACTACTCACTCTAGATTGTTTCATTTTTCTCTTGTCCAGCCTCACCTTTCTTTCAACTGCACCATGGCTCTTCTTAACATGTTGAGATGAATGTCCCATATTCTGTCAAGGAACCCAGTCTGGATTGGTTTCATCTTCTAATGGAGCAGGTTTTCCTGGAAATAATTACAACAATTAAATAATTAATAAATTTTCACTACACGCGAAATATTTGTATGTATTCAGTGGGCACTTACCTGTTATAAAATGTTTGCTGCAGATTCTCTGGTACTTGATTTTCGAATCTGTTAAATCATCTCGCTTAATCGCAGCTAACCACAAAGCTCTTCTCTTCCTCGATAAATCATTTTTACTGGTTAAAAACCTGTGACTCAGGACTGTAGGAACTGGGTGGAGGGGATGGCAGTCTGAATCAATCTCGATTTCGCTGAGCTCATGCTACGTCCCTGAGGGTATTATCAAACCTGTTAGTGTAAAAGACTCTCCGGCTAATCAATCCCTACAGAGGACGAATATACCTGTATCGAGAAGTCAGTTCAATATATCTTCTTTTCCTATATCCGGCAACTTAGGCTACAATGGGGATATCAGAGTTCTTCACCTTCACAATTATGGGAGGAGAGAAGAAATCTCGGAAGAAACAGAAAAGAAGAAACAAAATTCCACAAAGCCAGATTAATAGTGAAATTACCTTACCAGCTGAAACATAAAGTATCTATGGCATGTGAAAAAGGTCAAACAGGAAAAAACAAATGGCTCAGGTGATCAGTGGTTTATTTGCTACCTAGGCCGAAGCTTGGTGGCTTGTTATCAAAAACAAATTGAACTTGTAGTACTATACACAAACGTAACTTAACAGTTATATCTTTTAACAAATTAGACCAATGGCTCAAAAAAAAACCATTAACACACTCAAGGTTTCATCTTAACTACTACACTATTTATGTGCCTATACATATGTACATTAAACTTTACTATTTTGTCAATCGTTAACTTCTAATCTTAAAACATTTAATCATTATTTATATTAATATCAGACTGAGTAGGCTTGAAGCAATTGCCGAAAGCGTACAGTTAGTCTTAGAGAAAACTAAGATATTAACACTTTCCTAAGGTTCAAGAACATACTTGTGTATTACTCTTATGAAACAAAATACTTCCAAATAGTTATATTCAAGACTTGATATGTTACCTTGACATTGAATACTTAGCCTAGCATTCTGAGGATACCATGCCATTAGTTACGACTTCAGCTGCTTCATTCTAGGGAGGTCTTCTTCGAGGATAGGCGACACAATATTCTCTAGGCGACTACCAGTAGCCGAAAAGGGTGGAGAATATGATTGGTTGAAGGATCAACCACTTCACAATTGACTAATCTCCTGAAGGGATAGCCCTACAACTGTCGTTCAGGAATTTTGGTAACCCTGAAGTCTCTTAGATGGACTTCAACGTTGCTCAGAAGTATTTTGAAAATTGATCCCAATAAAAAAATCTGTAAATTAAAGGGGAGGAACTCTTATGATGGTGAAATTTATGAAAACCAAATTAACTTACCTCGACAGAGTCAAGATTTTTTTTTCTATGTGAAAGATGGCCACGTGAACTAGTTACCGGTATCAGACATGAAAACCAAACTTTCACTTTTTTTTTCCTTTCCACTGACTGCTTCCAGAGACAATGAATAAATTATTTCCAAGAAGGGTGAAATCCCGCATCTAAACAACAAAAATTAAAATGAATATATTTACACTTGACAGGAACGTAATCAGCAACAAGTCACAAAACCTGATTCCTAAACAACTCTGAATAATGAAATTTAGTCTAAGAGTCGATGCATTTTGACATCATACTTAGCAAACCTTTTCTTACAAAAAATTTCCTATTCAGGAAATATCTCATTAAAAACATTTTCATCACCTATGAAATAACGATTCACTCCATAGAGTTAGTCCGGACCTTGTCTGCCCTGTTGGAATCGACAAGTGCCTTCGAAACTAGAACAGTATTGCCAACTGATAATATTGCAGTTAGGGTACGTTTTCCATACAACACCTGTAAATGAAATCGCTTCGCGAATACCGTTCATCCAATGCTTCGCTTGTTTGGTTGAAATAATATTATTATTGTAGGTACTATACAGGGTGGCGCACCGAAAACGAAACAGATGCATTTACTGGCAGATGATTCCTTTTTAAAAAAATCCCTCGGACCCGTCGATTTTGTTTTCGAGGGGGACACAAAATTGGCATAAAATCACAGTAACATTTGCAGCCCCCTAAGCGGGGGTGGCACCATCCCTAAAATCTTAAATGGAAAGGGGGGTCGAATGATCCATCATTTAAAAGGTCTTTCAAATTCATTGAATTTTACATCATTATAAAGGGAGTTGAAAGACCTTTTAAATGATGGATCATTCGACCCCCCTTTCCATTTAAGATTTTAGGAATGGTGCCACCCCCGCTTAGGGGGCTGCAAATGTTACTGTGATTTTATGCCAATTTTGTGTCCCCCTCGAAAACAAAATCGACGGGTCCGAGGGATTTTTTAAAAAGGAATCATCTGCCAGTAAATGCATCTGTTTCGTTTTCGGTGCGCCACCCTGTATGAATAGAATATGGTGGGTATGGTATAAGATATGATGTATTAAATTTGTTTCAAGCCAAACATTTACCTAAGAACACTCGCGTAACAATACATTATTTAATCTATTCTAATTTAATTCTAATTATTTTATTTTTGTTTTTTTTATAATTCTGTTCACCTTTTTTTTAATTTTTTTTTAACTTTAATTATATACAAAAACTTTTAAGGCCGGTCCTGTGTATTAAGTTTGCCAACTTTGTGAAAAAAAGAAAATTAGTTTTGTGATCAGTGGAATGTTAGTAAGTTTATTATTTTACTTTTTAGTGTATTGATACAGATTTAAAAGTAAATACGTAGACAAAATTTTTTTTGTACTCTTGTTTAAATGGTCTTTTACTCCTGAACATTCATACTAATGAAAATATTAGCTAATTCTCATACTAGTTATGCAACTCTATTACAAAATGTGTAAAAAAAAATAGTATACAAATTTTTCTTATGAAATTGGAAACATGTGTTTCAACATAATGGACGAATCTATTACCTCAACAATGAGAGATAAATATCAGAGTTTTATTATCACCACACACAAGTAAGTTGATGATTCAAATTATAATTTATCAAATACCTTTTCTTCTACGTTTTGAAATTCTAATAATTACTTCCTTTTATGTTTCAGACCGCTCTGGGCTTGTCAGTCCTTGATTTGGATTGCTTCGCGTATTTTCCGTCGTCAGCAGAGAATTTTCAGTATAAATGGCCTCTAGTTTCCATTTACAGATTTATTTGAAAAGGTTATTAACTTGAAGGGTTATTTACCACGGGGTTTTTAATAGGAACTTGTTGGAAAAAGGTTAGTTTCACTTTTAATATTTATTTTGAGTTGTTTTACTTTATTCTAACTTAAATTTCAATTATTTTAATAACATTAAAAAAAATTCTTTTTCTTCTGTATCTCTTTTCAGCTAAGGGACGCCTTCCTCCCCGTTTTTCAATCAATTACAACGTAATCCTCTCATTTCTAAAATCAACAACCATGTGTCTCTCAGTTTTTCATTTACTTTATATCAGCTGACCAGTCAAATTCATTTAATAATTTTTATTACTTGACTTGAATGTTTAATTTTATGTTCCTTTTTTAATATGAAAGTTTATTATTAATATTTTTTTCTACAAACGTGTTAAAAATGCCATTTTTAGCACTCCATAAAAGCCTTAAAGTGAATTGTCAAATTTTGAAAGCAAACGTCAAAATATTTAGATTTTATTTATTAACATTAATATTAATGGTACAATTTGTGCATTTTGACAAATTAAGTTCCTGCACTGCTGTTTTTCCATTTTCCGTGGATAAGGAGGAACAATGCGCAGAAAAAATGGAATTTCCAGTCGAGGTTGACGCCACAATATCAAATTAACAATGGCTGCTAAGGTACGTAATATACAATGCTATTTAAAATTATCTCCTTTGGATGTATTGATAAAGGTTTTTAAAATTTAATTCAAACTGTATTATTGCATTTTTTGAACGTTTTTAGAAAAAATATTGTATGATATACGTGCATTCTGCATATCATATTCAAAATCTCTTATGCTGCTTTTAACAATGGCACCAGTGCGAACAGAAATCTCGTGTCTTCTACAATGTGGCAAAAGTGTTAGTTATGTGAAACTATAATACACAAAATGGCGAAAACGGCTTTAAGGAGAATATTATATAAACGAAATTTCTACAAATACCGTTGAATGACGTCACCCTTTATAAGGTAAAGAAATAATTATGCTAATTTAACAACCTAAACCTATCTTATTTAATCACTGATGTCCTATTTACGTAAGATAACCTTTATAATCACTTATAACCTGTTAGAACCTTGTTGTCGCACTCTTTCAAAGTATCGTCCTATCAGCATTCCAGGAAAAGAAATCGGAAGCGGACTGAATTTTTGTATTAAATGGGAATTAAAAATAGTGTACATGTACTGCTATTGGGAACATGTATCTATGAAGGTAACCACGTCTGGTCAAGTTGGACTGCTTCACTCGTTCAGGTTAGTTGCGTTAATTTGTATGAGTTTGACTTACCAATTCTTGTAAAACTTGTTATAGAATCACTGGAAATATGGACCAACTATTCTACAGTCCTTCCTAATGAGTCAAGCACTTATTTTTATCACTTAGCAGTTTATTTTCTGCATATAATTTTTCATTTTACTTTTCTCTTCTCACTACCAATCAACTCAATCAACAACCCCTCAGTTTTCTCTTAGTTACCATCCTTCAATCCTCATCGTTTATTCTCTTTTGTTACGTTAACAAATTTTTATTGGATATCAGTGTTTTTCATGATTTGACACATACATACATACATACATACACATAATTATACTGAAACTAAACTTATTACGTTGAAATATGTACAGAAAATTGGAAATATTAATAACAGATTAATTTTTTAGATCAGTAATTAACAATAAATTGCATTTGTGTTTATAATTCACAATACATTCGACAATCACATCTTTTGATTGGTTGATGCTATTTTGTTCTGGTGTTGTTAAGATGCTTCTGTAAAATTGTACTCTACATGGTGTATTAAATCTGTTGAATAAATAACTTTCATAAATCAAATATTTTGTAAGTTTATGATACAAGGTGTTTCAAATAAGTTTATGGAATAATAAAACTGTATTTATTTTGTGGTCGGACTGAATCATAACAATATAATACCCTTCAATATGTGTGCATAAGCTGCTTCAGACAAATTTTAATTCTTTTTGTAACTGAAGAAATGAACAAATTAAGTTCACACTTTCAGAAAATACTAAAAATTCTAAAGCCTAGCATATTCTAACACAAATGACCTTCAAAAATTCACAGTTAATTAGGAATAATCAATAAAATTAACGTTGGCACACGATCTGCAACCAACCTTGCTTTCCACTGTATGTCGAGTTGCCTATGTCCAATCGTTGCCATCGATTTATTTACACGGGCGTTTGTCGAATGAAAATACGTTGGCCCTGAAGTTGCTGGTAGCAGTGAAATTTCCCCACTCCGTATAAGGAATAATGGCAGGAAATGTCATGCAGGCGTAGTAAATGAGGTTACAAAGACTTATATACATATAGTGAAGGGAAAATGTATGGACCAAAGTAAATGACTCTGGAATTATTAGAAATATCCCTCCATTTTTCCCGCTATCTGTTTCAGAACATCATTTTTGATAATTAGATCTTTATGTTTTCCACTTGGGGCATCATAAAGGCATTTTTGAGAGGATACTAATTCAATAAATAACATCTCGTCAACCCGGCTCCATTTTTCACCACTCATGTTGACGGCTCGTAAATGCACATGCACAATCGCCTGCGTTCTCGCCGTCTGACTGGTCTTCGAAGCAGTCATTGCGTTTTGATGTTGCATTCAGACGCAGGCGCTAGATATTGACGCACTAGTAAAACCACAAGCACGTGGTACCATATGAGCAGTCCCTGCGATGAACGCATACAGCGGCTGCAAGCATCGGACGCATGCATTCAACGCACGTGCGAAATCAGGCCTTTAGTTACTTTTCTGTTAATATCTTGGTAGGTATTGAATATTGAACCCGATATTTTTGTATTCGTAATGAAATGTTTCATCAGAAACTAAAATGATATACAGGGTGTATTTTGAAAGCGACATTACTTCTAGTGAAACCGGAAGTTCAAAATTGTTAAAAAATATAAAAACAAATAGGCAATCTACTGTAGTATCCACCTTCCAAATTTCAATTTGATATCTCTGATAATTCCAGGGATATTTACTTGGTTCCACACATTTGCCCATCGCTGTATATGCAGAAAAATCTTGTGAAATCGTCTTTCTTCTGCGTCCTGATTGCACTGGATGCCACAAATGGAAGCAGATATAACGCGGTCACAACACAGATCATTTTTTCATTGCATTAAAATGATCAATTATACGTGAATATCATCCTACAGGAACATTTTCAAATTTTGTGTGATATTAAAGTCAATACATAATTGAAATTCAAACGGACTGAAATGCCACCAAAAACTGCATGCAACAGTGACGTCACGAGGTATCATTGATTTGACAAGTTTTGACGTATATCAAAGTTAATACTCTCCGACGAAGTTTTGGGTGTATTGTGCTGTATCGTGCCAGGTTGTGAAAGTACAACTATCTCCAGTCTTGGAAAAACATTCATCAAGTTACTCATTGGAGAAAAACTCGGAAAAAAATGGCTCAAAGCCATGAGACGCGAGCCTGAAGATTTTTTATCAAAAAGTCAGGTTTATCTATGCGAAGACCTGAATGGGCACCAGATTAAGCTTAAAATAGTGGAGGAAGAAGATTGCAGATATTGTGGCATGGTAAACGAAGCCTCCATCCACATACTTTCCAACTGCACACCACTCCAGGATTCTACAGCACAGCACCTGGGAGATTGCTGGATAAAAGGGAAATATTTACCTAAGCTGTAGCCTGCAGATGTTCTAATGAAATAAATTTAAATATTATTTGAATATGAATATAGGTTTGTTCCAACTAAGCGAAATGATGCGTACATGAACGTCACGATCATGCGCATAACAACATTTCTGTTCCAACAACTTATGACAATTCCACTGACTGATAAAAACGCGTTCCAACAAAAACTGGAGATGTTCTCGAACGTGTCGACGATTGATCATTTTCATCAGAGATTTGGATGTAGAACCGTTTGTCCATGCGCATGCGCATGCGTTTGAGTGGTTTTGCTTGTGCGTCTAGAAGTGACAGTCAGAACTTCGAAGTTCAGTTCGTGAAATCATCATGGAGTGTGTGTTAGCCCTTCTATTTGAAGAAGAAGATGATGAAGCGATCATTTCGTTGTTAATTCAAAGAAAACCCCATCATAACATATACTAGCACAAAAATGCTCACTTTTTCCCTCCATTTTTCCCGCTATGTTTCCAGACATTATTTTTGATAATTAGATCTTTATATTTTTCACTTTAGGCATCATACAGGCATTTGTGAAAGGATATTAATTCGATTAATAGCATCTCGTCATCCCGGCTCCATTTTCAACACTCATGTTGACGTTTCGAATTGCACAATCACCTGCTCGCCGCTTGACTGGTCTCCGAAGCAGTCGTTGCGTTTTGACATTGCATTCAGACGCAGGCGCTAGATATCGACGCACTAGTAAAACCACAAGCACGTGGCACCATATGACCAGTCCCACCGATGAACGCATGCAGCGGCTGCAAGCGTCGGACGCATGCATCCATCGCACGTGCGAAACCAGGCCTTGAGGGAAAAGCAACACAACTACTTTACCTTAGGGTTCTCTACTCTACCACTACAGTAGGTCAGTAAAACACAAAAGTTCGGTTAAGTTACGATCTATTACCTTCATGAATATTTACAGCTGACCAAAACGTTACAAAAAAAAATAAAACAATCAACAACAAACAAAAATATATACCCTGGTATTTACAAAAAAACAACTATATAAGCGAAATATGAACTACTTATCCAATCACCATTCGTTCATTAGAGACGAATCGGGCAGGATATAAGCGAGAGAGGTTTGTAAGCATAAGCAATGCCTTTTTATGCAGAAGAATGCGGTGAAAGCCAGATTTCTAAAAAATAAGTCTTTTCAATAAGCAGGTTTATAATAATTGAAAACAGAGAAACGGAATCTTGGATAATGCTAGCAAAGTACACAAACTGAACGAGAATATTCAGTTAAAACGGTCAGGGTATCGGAGGAGTATGCAAGGGTTCGGTCCGAGAATGAATTGAGCCCTGGCAGGACGCCTGGAAAACCTTAATATTTTGATTCAGCGGTCTTTTATGTTCTCGAATTGAAATACCAACGAGCCTGGACGCCTGGAAAACTTCAATATTTCAACCGAAACGGAATTTGAAAAGCGGGAATGAATATCGAAGGAATATTATTCAGAATTAATGACAATGACACTATAAAATTATTACACCGATTATTATAAAAATGGAATATTAAGTATATTGAAAAAACTTGCCTAACGATTATTGAAAAGACCACTTTTCATTTCAAATTATATTTCCATAAAGTCTTACCTTCACAGCAACTACTTAAAGTTTTAATTCTGGAAGAAAAATAAATTTATTTATATAAAAAAAAGACTGTACAAAAAATTGTAAACAACAAATTGTCTTACAAAGCGATGGTCGGTACCAAGTGGTCACAACGGGAGGCCAGGTAATACTCGTACTTAGTACCAGAGCTTACTGAAAACCAACTGGAACTCCCTGTCTGTCTTTCCACCTCTCTCGGTTAGTTCGACCTGCGCGCTACCTACTCCACTGGGAGGCATAACTTTTAGACACTTCGGTGCATTTCAATAATTTAAGTACAGAAACAGGAATGAATATTTTATATAATTATAATAATTTTTAAACCGAAGTCAGTGGTTATAGCAGTTATAAACATACTGAAATTAAAATATATTCGGTGACTTGAAATAAACATTACAAAAAAAAACTTCGTCACATCTCCCCCTCTTGATTCGAAAAAAAAAATTGAAGGACGCGTACATCTCTTGCGTACTTTACATTTTTTTTTTCAACTTACTACGTGTGGAACAAATTATCACTAAACTATAACTTAACTTTAAATACAGTCTTTGTTACTTGATCCGAACTTATTTTCTTCAATGGAGTTTAGCGTCTGTAGCTTCTGCTATGGACTCTGAAGCTGGGTCCAAAACCTCGGACTCCCGGTATTTTGGTGCAGGCAGGAGTAGCTCTCATGTAGGCGGTAGATGGTCGGTGTTGGTCACACGTGCAGTCCCGGGACATCTTGCCAATCTGTCCACAAACAATATAGAAGGTCGGCGGCAGCTCTCTGGTCGGTGACCTTTCGTTCCACATCTCCAACATAGGTCATGCACCATGGTGATAAACGCCCGGGATTCTCATGTGCGGCACCTCGGTCGCTAGTCTATATTGGGACGGACGGTGATATAGCATCCCTTCCATTGCCGGAATGTTGCCCGAGCCCCATATCCTTCACCCTAAAATATAAACACTTAATTAGTTAAATAGTGAATAAACAGCTGTGGCTTGGATGCATAAATGTTACCTTAATATAATAACATAAATATTAGCAACTATTTACATTATAAATGGATTAATTATTGTTGACACTGGATAACTGGTTCTGATGGTAACCTTGAATCTCTTAGTCTTTGACAAAAGCCAAAGGTGTCTGGATTCCTCAAGTATTCAGATAACCATCATTGATCTTGACCCCTTTGCCACAAGGCACAAAACCTCTGTTGACCTTTCAAGGCTATAGAGAGAGGGCATTGACTTTTGACCTCCATTTTGTTTTGTATTTCCTGGTTGGTTAACTTTCGCATTCTGCGGCTTTAGTGAACCAGGAAAACTAACCATAATCAGGATTTTCTTGTATAATCCAGTTCATAAATTTATGATTTATGATTAAATAAAAAAAAAACTCACCTGAAGGTCACATGGCATCTAGGGTAAGTAATACCTCTTTTCATAGGGCTGGCATAGTTACCCGCAGTGTCTTTGAACTCTATTTTCTTTTAAGACCTTCTTTTTTCTCTTTTCTTCTTCTTGTGCATCTTTTACTACTATTCTGCTACTATATTCATCTGTACATGCTTTACGTCATCGATATTGGCTGGCTGCTTGGAAGTAAGCTCTACCCATAGTACTCCAGGGAAGCCTTCAACTCTTCTCCTACCCAGCTTGTTCTATACGCCTCCCCAACTCAACTTCGCATCAGTACGTACCCAGTTCGAGAAGGAATTTGTAGGTACCTTCATAAGGAGAGATAGCCTTCAAGTAAGATCTTTCCAACTTATCACATAGTGGTGTGAGTAGTGTGACTTCGAGTTCGGAAGCTAGAGATTGACTATCTTCCCAATATATGTACATCCTTTTTAATCAATTGGAGGACACATGAACATCTCTACTTAACATATAATTCTTCTTAGTAATACTTATTGGAAAGCCTAAAATAGATATTAAGTTGTAGTTTAAGTAAGGCAAATAGTTAGTAACAATTTAAACTAGGTAATAGGTTAACAATAAATTAGTTAAACTTTATATTTACCAGGAGGTCCATGTAATCCCCAAAGTATACTTCTGCGGAAACTTTCTTTAAATTCTAAATGAGAATTAAGCTGAATAGCAGGCATATTATAGTTATGGTAGGATAAAATCATTCCACATTCTTTGTAATCAATCATAAAAAGGCAATTCAAGCGCTGTCATAAGTCTGTCAGTCAAAATATATATCCTTTTTACGCCTACCGAGTAGTTCGTTTGTCCTTCCAACCATAAAGCAAGTAACCACAGACTACCACAAAATATTTACCCACCCACTCTCCGCGGACGAGAAGTCGGGAGTATCATCCAGCACCACAATATTTCTTGCAGGGTGTAGTTGGCTGTTAACTACCCGTTGTAGCTATCCTCCTTTAACCCTGCTGGGAAATAGGAGGCGTAACAACCTTCACGGTACTGAATCTCGAAGTCATACTGCTGCAGGAAAATACTCCACCCAGCTAATCGTCCGGACGGACTAGATATGGAATGAAGCCATCTAAGAGATTGATGATCGTTGATGACCGTGAAATGGTAGTCCTCTAAATAAGGACGCATCTTTTCAATTCCCCAAACAATGGCAAGACATTCTCTTTTGGTAACACCGTAATTTTTCTCGACAGGGCTTAGAGTGCGGCTGGCATACGCTACGACGTGTTCATTTTTATATTTTTGTTGTGTTAGGGCTATTCCCAATCCATATTCGGAGGCATCGGTTTGTAGGGTGAATGGTATACTAAAATCGGGACTGCTCAATACAGGGGCTTCAGACAGAAAAGTTTTGATTTTCGTGAAAGCGGCTTCTTGCTCTTCAGCCCATTTCCATAGATTAGATTTTCTTAGTAACTTTGTTAACGAAGCAACATTTTGTGAAAAGGACGGAACAAAGCTTCTAAACCATGAGGCAACTCCCAAAAATCTCATTAACCCCCGGATATTCTTTGGGGCTGCAAATTTTATTATACTTTCCACTTTTTCTGGATCGGTACGGATTCTATCTCCAGTAATGACGTGGCCCAAATACTTCATAATCGTTGAACAAAAATGACATTTCTCCGGATTTAATTTTAGTTGCGCCCCTCGCAATCGACGGAATACTTCTGATAAATTTTCCAAGTGCTGATCAAAAAAAAAAATAAGTTCCTTAATAGAAGCTCCTCTAACATACCTAATAAATTGCGTTTTTGAGACATCCATATTCCCATCCGAATTTAAGAGAAGTGTAGTCACTCCTATATTTAAGAAAGGAAATCTGGATTGTATAAATAATTATCGTCCAATATCTGTGATAACAATTCTTGAGAAGGCGATCAAAGAACGTTTCGTAAAATTTTGGATTAAACACAATTTCATTTCTGAGAAACAGTTCGGATTTAGGGAGGGGGTTTCAACGAACGATGCAATAGCAGTGGTCACAGATGAAATATATCGGTTTCTAGATAAAATTGAACCAAACCTTTGCGTGTTTCTTGATCTTTCCAAGGCGTTCGATACTGTAAATCATCAGATATTGTTGGATGCTTTGGAGGGGTCGGGAATACGTGGAGGTGCACTTATCTTATGCGAAATTATCTTGAAAGTCGGGTTCAGCAAGTGAAGATAGGCACCTGTTACAGTCATGAACAGAAAGTTGAGTATGGAGTCCCACAGGGCACTGTCCTTGGACCAATTCTATTTTCAGTTTATATAAATAGTCTACTTACTATTGAGAGCAGTGGAAAGATTTACAGTTTTGCCGACGACACAGCAATATTATATTCATCAAAAACTTGGGACGATCTGAAAAATAAAGCTCAAAACGATTTATCTCACTTATTAAACTGGTTTAATCACATGCAACTTACCATAAATTTTGACAAAACACATTTTATACCATTTGCAAATTATACATCAACACTACCCCATTATCAAACTTTAAGCATACAAAACCAGGATGAAGAAATTGAGATAAATTCCGCAAAATGTATTAAATATCTTGGTGTAATTGTGGACCAACATTTAAAATGGGATGAGCAGATGAGTGCGATAGCGAAAACTTTAAGATACATGCTATTTAAATTTAAATGTTTAAAAAAACTCTTAAGTATAATAGTTATTTACGTAATTAGTGGGATATGGACATTATTAACGCACGCATGTGAAGTTTGCAAGACGAGGCCGTAGGCCGAGTCGTGTAATCACATAAGTGCGTTAATAATTCCTATCACACGTGTTACGTACAAAATTTTATCTACAACTGTTTATTAGTATTATAAACAGTACCTATATTATAAAATTTAAAAAAAATCCAATCCAACGTATTTTTAATAATATTGACTGCAAACATAAGGTACTGTGTATCCTATTTTGTGACCATAATCATCAAAAACAAACAAGGATGTGGAAATAAAATAAATTAGTTATGTCATCAAATTTTCAAACTTGAATGAACAAAAATCTATAAAAAGGAGTTCAAGCGAAGACAATCTCCTTTCGGAAATTGAAAATGCAGCTTCCAGTGTTATTTTAAATATTTAATTCTGGTATTAATATGTTTCTAGATTCTCATTACCGCACTAGTGCGGTAATGTAATCAAAAACGCACTAGTGCGGTAATATACGTCATTATGACATTGAAAATAGTGTCAAATCGTACTCGTTACATGACAGTTGTAGATAAACTATTTAAAGATAATCTACTATTCACTTGTATAATCTCGATTGCAATACGGAATTCTGGGTTGGGGAGAGATTCTTCCAACTCACTTAAATAAAATAAAAGTATTGCAAAAAAAGGTTCTGAAAATAATTTTTAATAAACCATACATATATTCTACAATTCAATTATTTAAGGAAAGTGGTGTTATGACTATTCGACAACTGTATATCTATAATATTGCTAAGTATGTGTACAATCATAAAAATATGCTTAATAAAATAGAACACAAATATGAAACGCGCCACAAGATTAACAAAAACATTCAAATGCCCCTAACAAACAAAACAGTTGGCCAAAGAAGTTTTTCATACATAGCTGCCAAACTGTATAATTTTTTGCCACAAATGTACAAATCATATATTTTTTCACTAAATAATATAAACCTCTTTAAGAAAAGGATTAAACGTTTTATAATTGGTTTGGATATATATGAAGTGAATAAGTTGATTGAGGGGTGAGATCTGTACATTTCCCCTACAACCTATTGGTTTTGGTTCTCTTTTTTAGTTTTATTCGTACTCTGTATATTTTTGCTATAAAGAAACTCAAATTTTTGGATAAACGACAATTATTCTTCAAATAGTGTACTACAAGATATCGTTTAAATAAACAAAAGAGTCAGCTTCCGTCACTTGAATATAAAACATATAACTAAGAACTATTAAAAATTTTTTTTCTTTTAACAAACTCTCGCATATTGTATGAATCATTGTACTCCGATTCTTGATCCATTTGTTTATATAAATTATATAAAAACACCCTGTAAATGCCTTTTTAAAAATGAATTTATTAACTAAGACAACTTATCTAATCGGATACAAGTTCTAAACTGATAAGTTTACATGAGAATTAATTTAATGAAGAATTAAGTAAAGGAACAACTCAGCATTTTATTATTATACAACTACAACTAAAAATAATGATGACTATGCTAAATAAGGTTCTACACCTAGGACATAGGCGTAGGTGACACCTCCCCCTTCAGAATGAAGCGTCCCCAGGAAGCTGAATATTTTCTTCTGCTGCTGTGGTTGGCGGTGGCTTCTTTCTTGATTTCTGCTTCTTCTTAAATATGGTCCATGCAAGAGCTAATATTATTGCTATGTAAAGAGTCAAAGTCCAGATGCTTGGAATGTGAAAATTGCTAGTTTCAGTGAACACTGGTGTTACTAGCTGGTTTGGAATGTCCTTAAATTTCAATGTTTTCAAGTCTATCTTCATTGGAGAGATATGTAACTGATTAAATTTCAATTTTAAATTGTTAGTGATGAAAGGTTGCCCGAATGATTTTTGTTGGAAAACGAGTTCTTGGTTTTTGAAAAAAATTTTACATTGTGAATTCTCTATTAAATAAATCCCTTTCAGGATTTTAGCTTCTGTCTCTTGTTTACATTTAATAATTATCTTCTCTTCAATTGGAAATATTGCCAAAAATTGATTAATTTCCGGGATTATTTCAATATGGTTTTCCTTAATATTAATTTTTGTATATTGACAATTTGTAGAGTTTCCTGAGATTAAAATGTTTTCCTCGCAATAATAATTATTGTTATCTTGCAAGTGATTGGGACATTGAAAAATATTACTATGTATGCAAATGTCGTGTAAAGGCTTAATCATATTTTCTGATTTTAATAAAAATTTTGTGTTTGGTATTAATATTAAATATTCTGATTCAACCCTCGTAGGGATAGGTAACATATAAAAAAGATTAAATAAAATATTATAGTCTATAGGTATTGATAAAAAATATTCTATTCTATTATTATCTAACTTACAAACTACGTCTATGATTGCTTCAAAATCTAGTATATTCTCATATTTTATTTCGAAAGGTAATTCTGTTTTGTAATGAAAATGCACTTTTTGCAATTCATCAAATAAGTCGTGGGATTTTATAATGCTAGGATGTAGAGTTCTAAGTTTACAAAAGGTTAACGAATTTTCTACTGTTGTCATAGTATCTAGTATTACGTTGTATGTGATTAAAAGTTCATTGAACACATCTATTAAGTATATTAGATTTTCTGCGTTCCCTTGGTAATTTAAAACATCCCATAATTCAAGTATTTTTGTCTTTAATAACTTTTCATTGTACTGGATGTCTCTAACTGTTTTATTAAAATTTTCTATAACTTGGTGACTAACGGAATATTGCATACTTATTTGATTTTGTAAATTTTCTTGATTTTCTTTCAAATGATTTAAAATAGAATTAATTCTTTTACCATCCTCATAATCTAAATTTCCTGTAATAGTTTTTACTATTGATCCAAGGCCATTAATTAAACCTCTTTTTTGCCTATCTATTGTCGAATGAATATTAATATTATCAAATTTATCTTCTATACTAGACTTCGTGTACTCTATAATACTTACTATATTTTCTGTTAGATTCAGAAAAAAAGGCTTACTAGAAATATTACGTTTAACGTTAATATAATGTAAGTTAAGGTTATCATATTCTACTAGTAGTGGGTTTAAATCATAAAAATGTACAAAGGTATGACTGGATTTTTGCAATTTGGCAGGTCCAAGATTGATAGGAAGAATTCCTAAATTTTGCGTTATGTCCTTTATTTCGACTGCGGTATTTCCGACTGCGACGAATCTGAAATAAATTTATAAGATTTCTTTTTAGGACGTTTAATATTAGACAAATGTATATTTTCGGCAGTATTTTTATGTCTTGTTATGATTTTAGCTGTATTACGTTCTGGGTTTATAGTTTTTATTTTTTCACTTTGGTACTTATTTTTAGTTTTTCCTTGAATCTGCTTATTTCTGACAAAAATTTTGGTAGGGATATTTTCCGGCAATTTCTCTCGATTTTCGTTTGCTTTATTTATCACTTTCTCTTTAGATTTCTGTAATTTCTCATTTATATCTGAATACAATAATTTCATTTTATCTTTGTGATTTTGAATATAATTATTAGCTAATTGTTTATCTATTTCTAGATCAAAAGGTGATCTGTTATCAAAATGACCTGTAATAATTTCGTATGGCTTCAATTTTGTTACTGAATGAATGCTGTTATTGTAAGCTAATATTGCATAATTAACTTTTTGTTCTATAGGTTGATTTTTAAAATCGTTTTGATTATTTAAAAGTCTAATATGTTCTATGATAGTGGAATGGCATCTTTCCGCAATTCCATTTGATTCTGGATGCTGCGAGCTTATGAAATGTATTTTGATTTTGTGTATGTCTAATAATTCTTTTAGCACAGTATTTTTCAATTCAGTTCCATTGTCCGAAATAATTTGATCTGGAATACAATGGTGGCTGAAATATTTTAGTAAATTATTTACAATTTCAATTCCTTGACTGGAATTAATTTTATAGAGTTGACAATATTTTGAGAAAGAGTCTACTATGGTAAGAAATTTAACATTTTCTAATGTTATCGTATCTAAATGTAAAATTTGGAAGGGTCTAGTAGCTGTTGGGGTAATATTGTAAAGTGGTTTGATAGGTTTCCTATCATATTTTGTTAACTGACATAACTCACATTCGTTAATATAATTTTGTATTGACGATCTTTGGTTAGGCCAATAATAAAGCATTTTAATTCTGTTTTCTGTCTCGTCTAGTCCCCTATGGTTTGTTTTACCTTCATGGTAATTTTGAATAACCTCTTTAATTTCATTTAACGGAACATCAATTAATTTTTTGGTACATTTGATTAATGAAATTTGAGAGTTTTTAAAATATTTTTGGATAACAACACTGAATTTTTCGTATACGGGATCTTCAAAATAAATGAAATATTTTACTTTCGGAACAACATATTCTTTGACAAAGTTAATAACGTCTTGTTCAAAGTTATTTTCTGATAATTGTAATAGCAATCTTTGTTTGTTTTCGAAAATTTTGATAACTTTAGTTTTTGCTGGTTCAAATTTAACTACAGAAATTAATATTTGATTTTTTCCGATGTTTACCGCTGATTCCGAAATCGGTATACCTACAATAGGATTTTCTATGTTAGTATGAACAGTTATATTCTCATCATCTTCTACGTTATGATCATCATCTAGTTCAACTATAAGTGATTCGGATTCCATGTTAACATCATTTTCAAGAGATTTATTGAAATCTTCCATATATTCAAAAAATTGTTTAGAATTTCCTGGAATTCCTGATCCAGTCTCGTTAATATTTAATTGAATTCGTGACAAACAGTCACTGTTAGTATTTAAAGCTCCCTTTTTATATACTATATCGTAGTCATATTCTGCAAGTTTAAGACGCCATCTAACTAGTTTAGAATTAGGGTCTTTAAGTGAAAATAGCCATTGCAGTGGCTTATGGTCAGTGACAATTGTGAATTTCCTTCCAAAAAGATACGGACGGAAATATTTTACTGCCCATACAATAGCAAGAAGTTCTTTTTCGATTACTGAATAATTGATTTCAGAATCGTTAAGAGTTCTACTTGCATAAGCAATAGGAAGGTCAGAACCTATTTTTCCCTGGCTAAGAACAGCGCCTAGAGCATAGTTGCTGGCATCCGTAGTAAGATTGAAAGGCTTAGAGAAATCTGGATACTGAAGAATAGGATCGTTAATTAACAAGTTTTTACACATCTCAAAACAATTTATATAGTCTACATCTTTTATATTTATAACTGCATTTTTCTTTAATCTCAAAGTTAAGGGTTTTGTTAATTTCGAAAAATCTTTAATGAATTTCCTATAATAACCTAATAATCCCAAGAATCCTTTCAATTGTTTAATATTCTTTGGTATTGGAAAATTTTTAATAGCTAATATTTTGTCAGGGTTGGGCTTAACACCTTCTGATGTGACAATATGCCCAAGATAAGCGACTTCCTTTCTCAGAAATTCGCACTTATCAATTTGAAGTTTAAAATTTGATTCTCTCAAACGGTCAAAAACTTCTTTTAAGTTATTTACGTGTTCTTGTAGGCTTGTGCTGAACACAATAATATCGTCAAGGTACACCAAACATTTTTCGTTTTGTATACCTCTAAGAATGTTGTCCATGACTCGTTGGAATGTTGAAGGACTATTCTTCATTCCAAAAGGCATGCGCAAAAACTCATATTTTCCGTGCTCTGTGCTAAAAGCAGTTTTCGGAATATCTTCCTCAGCCATCTCGATCTGATGGAAACCAGAGGCAAGATCTAGTGTTGAAAAATATTGACAACGCCCTAGTTTATCTAGTATCGTTGTTATTTCCGGTAATGGATACCGATCACCAATGGTAATGGCATTCAGTTTTCGGTAGTCGATAACTATCCTAAATTTTGGTTTTTGAGAAGAATCTCTTTTTTTGGGTACAATCCAAATATTACTCGACCAAGGCGAATTTGAGTGTCGTATGATATTTTGGTCTAACATATTTTGAATTTGGTTTTGTACTTCTTTACGGTAAATTTCAGGATATCTGTATGACTTTGAATATATTGGTACTTCATTAGTAGTTTTAATATGATGTTTAATTTTGTTTGTGAAAGTTAATTGGTTTCCCTCAACATGAAAAATATCTGTATATTGCTTAATTAATTTTAATATAGTTTCAGCTTCTTCAGAATTCATGTGTTCTGTTTTAATTTTAGAAATATCAAACTTAAATTTTTCAGTAAAAATTGTATTCAAATTAGGGTTTGAAATACATTCGTTTTCATCAAACGTTTCAGCTTCTATAAAACAATTCACATCTACTTTGAAATAAGATTCTGTAGGGTTAAGAATTGTACAAATAGCTTTATTATTTTCAACTTTTGCTATGCATTCAGGAATTTCTAATTTCCCTATTTGTGTGTATGGGATGATAACATCGCCATGAGTTACATTTTTTATATTCAAACTTATTATTTGTTCGCAACGAGGGTGCACTACTATGCAATTCATGCTCTCTTTTTTTATGCTGAAATAATTTAACTCAATCTGACTATATGGCGTCACGAGAGAATTTTTTGTAAAATCAATAATAGCCTTTAATTTTTTTAAATTATCTAATCCTAACAAACAATCAAAATGATTGTGGAATTTAAAAACACAATATTCTAAATTAAATTGTTTTTTGTAATTGAATATACTAGAAATAGGAATTTTCGTACAGAAGTTTTGTCTAGATGTACCAAGTGCTGAAGTTACTTGAAATGGTTTCCGGACAAAAGATTTCTTAAAGTATTTTTCCGCGATTTCTGGTGTCACAAAAGATCTTGTGCTCCCAGTATCGATTAAAACTTTCAAGTTATACTCTGGAAAAACTATGTACGGTAATTCACTTACTGGATCTGTTAAATTCAATAATTCTACTCTAGTTCTTGTGGTCCCGAGGCCGTTATCTCTAAAAAATCATTTTGTTCCACACTAGAACATTGATTATCATCTAAATTGTGCAATTCTTCAGAAAAAAAATTTTTGTGTTGCCTCACAGAACTATTTTGATTCTGTGAGTGATATTGATTTTGTTGAGGCCTAAACGTGTTTGCCGTGGATACACTCATAGGTGTTGGTCTTTGAAACCGATGATTTTGACTGGGTCTGAAGACATTAGTACTATTTTTATTAAAATTTGTATTATTTTGCTCAGATGAAGCTCTAGACGTATTTGGTATATTTTGCAAATTACTATTTAATGGTTGATTTCTCTGTATAGAATTTACAGGATTAACTTGATTATAATGATTTGGCTTTGATTGTTGTGAGAAATTTGAATTATTTTGATACTGATTCCTATTTTTATTTTGGTTATTTACGCCACTAAATCTATTTTTTGAAAAATTATTTTGACTTAAATATATTTGGAAATCATTTGTGAGAACACTTAAAGCTACATTTAAATTTTCCGGATTTTTGGTACGCATCAGTGTACCTAAAGGTTCCTTTAGTCCTCTTAATAAAACTCTAAGAGCTAAATTTCTAAAATAACTACCTAATATTATTTGTTCATTACAATTAGAATGAGTCATTAGATGAGATATCTGTAAATTTAAAATATGTTGTATTTTGTTATAAAATTCGTAGGGCGATTCGTTACCCTGTTTTAAATCAGATAACTCTAAATTTAAAGTATAAATATCGCGTTTATCCGCGTATGTGTTCACTAACGCATCTTTAAGGTTTTCCCATGTTCTTATATTGCATGAGGAAATATTTATGGCGGCTTCGCCTTTAATTTTAGCTAGAATACTAGACATCAGATATTCATTCTGAAAGTCTCCCACATCTGCTGCATTATAAAATTTGTTAACTAACTTTTCTGATATTTCCAAAAATCTTGGAAGAAGTGCATTATCACCATAAAATTCTGGTATCATATCTAAGAATTCTTTCTTTAAAATTGGTATAGCCATTTTGTTAATGAAAAGAAAAAAAATAAAAAGGAAGAAAAAAAAATATGTTAAAAATTTTTATAAAAAGATATTTTTCTATATATTTTTTTTTTTGATAATTTTTTGAGCTAGAACTTGATCAGAGTTTGAATCAGAATAATCAAAGTTTTCAAATTCAATTAATAGTAAAATTTTCTTTATACGACATTAAGCACTTACAGTAAAATCATCAACGTCTTCTCCATGGGCTCAGAAGTACAGGAACACTCCAATTTCCACTTGGGTCTTCTGGGTTCTTGAACTAGGAGAATCTTCGAGTCAAGCTACTAAATTCACTTAACCAAGAGTTCAAACGTTGTTCACTCGAAATAGTCAATAAATCGTTAATACGAACCGACTGTTATTTGCACTAACACTTCGTTTGACTATCCTACTGACTGCGCCAATTATATAAAAACACCCTGTAAATGCCTTTTTAAAAATGAATTTATTAACTAAGACAACTTATCTAATCGGATACAAGTTCTAAACTGATAAGTTTACATGAGAATTAATTTAATGAAGAATTAAGTAAAGGAACAACTCAGCATTTTATTATTATACAACTACAACTAAAAATAATGATGACTATGCTAAATAAGGTTCTACACCTAGGACATAGGCGTAGGTGACATATATATTTTTTGTTTTATCAATATTTCATTCAAATGTATGTGTGTGTTCGTAATTTAATTAGGAAATGTAATGTAATGTTTAAAAAAAAACTTGTATTATTTTAACACAAACAAGTATTTGAAATACTTTTGTGTCCTTTTCATGTTTATTTGTATATTTTGTATTTTGGTGTTGCTACATTGTAACTTTTTCCTTCCTTTTGCAAATAAACGTTATCATTATTATTATTATTATTATTAACATTTCCCCCAGAACAATGATGTCATCCAGATAAGCAAATGCATATGGGTCTAAATATGGACCTATTAATTGATCCACCAACCTCTGGAAAGTGGCGGGTGCAGAGCGTAAACCAAATGGTAGAATCATGAATTGAAATAATCCACGTCCTGGTACGGTGAAGGCTGTGATAGGTTTACTTTCCGGTGTCAATGGGACCAATACCCACTCTCAAATCTTAACTGGAAATGAACTTGGCTTTTGGCAACTTATCCAGGATAGCATTGATAAATGGAAGAGGGTAGGCATCCTTCATGGTAACTCAATTTACTTTGCGGAAGTCAATGCAAAACCGGTTTTTCCCATCTTTTTTCTTTACCATCACAATCGGAGAACTCCACGTACTGGTGGAAGGTTCTATCACTCCTTCTTTCAACATCATGTCTACCTCAGCAATACAATTTTCTTGCATTTTTGGGTTCTGGGGTCGATATCTCTATTTGATCGGACGGGGTTTAAGCAATCGGATTTCGTGTTCTACTAACGTTGTTGGACCTTGAATTTTCTCAAACCTTGGCAATTCACGGCTGAGGAAAAGGTTCAGTCTTTCTTCCTGATTTTTGGTCAAATTCCTGTCTTTGATGGTCGTTATGGTTTCCAACGGACATCCTATATAAACACATATAAACACACTTAAAGACTTCAGAAACAAACTGCTCTTTGTCAACTCCTAACTCCAGAGAAGACGTAGAGAAAAATATATATTCTGCGTAGCAGGTAACAGTATTTACAAAAAAAACAACTGTATAAGCGAAATATGAACTACTTATCCAATCACCATGCGTTTATTAGAGACGAAGCGGGCAGGATATAAGCGAGAGAGGTTTGTAAGCATAAGCAATGCCTTCATATGCAGAAGAAAAGCGGTAAAAGTCAGTTTTCTAAAAAATAAGTCTTTTGAATAAGCAGGTTTATAATAATTGGAAACAGAAAAACGGAATCTTGGATGATGCTAGCAAAGTATACAGAGAGAAGAACGTTTAAGCCCGTTTAACACCCACAAGGGCGCTGGGACCAAATCACAGTGCAATGGTCCACCTACCTTTCGGCATAAGACATCGAACTACACAATATCTGGCGAAACCCTTGTCAAGGAGAACGCATTCCATCATCCACACTCCAGAAGTTAGCGGGGTCATCCAATTTTTTTTTTATTTCAGTACATATTATCCTCCACCAAATTACATAATATAGATGCAGATGAAGAAAGATAAAAGCTAAAAGAAAAAAGGAAAGTGAAAGATATAAGTTGAAATACAATCAATATATACAAACATAATAGTTTATATAAAGAAAAGTAACAAAGTAACCAGTCTTAAAACAACAAATGAAAAATATAAAAGATATACAGAATATGGAGATAAGGCGTGTGTTTTAATATACATTTATACATGTTATTCCTCGTCATCTAATATCATTTGCTCCCCCCATTCGTTTATCCATCTCATCTATTTTTTGTCATTTATGTCAATGTTGGTCGGTGGGTATCCTAAGTTTCTCTGTTTTAGTCTGTTCGTTAGTAGCGTTCTAGCAGTTTGTCTTTGTGAGAATGTACAGTCGTTTATTATATGTTTTTGGTCTTCCGTCACTCTACAATTGTCGCATTTTCCGTTTGTATGTCTGAGTCTAAATCGTTTGTAATAGTCATTCATATGTCCGTGTGCTGTAATGAGTTGCGTAGTCTTCCAAATCAGTAATGGAGAGTGCCCGAACATCGCATGCTTTTTTTAAAGGCCTTGTTTCTCTCAAGGAAAATTATTTTAATCTGTGAATATGAACTTCCAATATACCGTGATTATCAATAAAACAACACTTAGTATTAAGACTTTATTTAAAAAACAGAAATTCCTAGTACAAAATAAAAACATATTAATGACACATTTTGTTAAAACTGGAAATGGTTTCCAAATATCGCATATTCGATAATGGTACACATTTGGGTGGAAGATATAAGGACACCTTACCCAGTCAAACAGAAGTCACAAACATTTTTTTCTTACCCGAATTGGAGCATTCTTCATGCCCCCATTTGTAACATTTTATCCATTTTTCACCTTTTCTATCATTTGAGAACAGTTCCAAATAATACATACACTCTGCGTCCGTATCATCATTATTCTCAGACTACAATCCATGTCGGAATTATCGTTTATATCTGACTCACTATCATATTCCACTTCTTTGACACCCCTATTTTTCTGCTTGGATTGCTTGTTTTTGGAAGAACCAGGCTGTTCTTTTAGATCTACTCTCTTACGGCTTCCTTTTCATTTATATCTGCTACATTTTTTTCCAAGTTTTGTTTATATGGCGTACTAGTTATTAATTTGGCTGACCCTGTCCTGGGCTTGTTATTTGCACCCGTTTCACGTGCTGCACTGCAAGATGGTGAAGGAGTATTCTCCTCAGGGCCTATGGAGCTTTTATGTGACGGATTTACTTCTCCGCGATGAGGATGCGTTTTTCCTGGCTTATGGGCACTTGCCCCTCGTAACATTTCTCAGGACTCGAAGATACATTTGCTTTGCCCCTTCGACAGAAAGAAATGTCTTGAAATTCGTTTGTGGTTTCTAATTTTGTTTTAAATTTAATTCCACCTAATTCGTATTGGCCACTATATCTGAACCATTTCACATAATGCCATACGAATTTTTCACCAGATGTATCTCCTTTTCTTAGCTGCAGTGGCCCTTTAAACAATTGTGCAAAATTCAAAAACATATCGTTTGTCATGATTATGACAGAAATATTAGTACATTCTTACAAGATTGAACCAATCTCTCGGTACATGTATAGCCATGTCAGTCCTTTTTTTCTTTCTTTCGATTTGGGCATGGACAGAATCGCACTCCATGTGGGTATGCCCTGACACTAAAAACTCATGATCTATTAGCAAATCTGGTCTCAGTTTGCTTATGCATAAAAACATAGCAGCCACGTGACTATTTTTATTCTGCCCACCACACGTATCGGAGTAAAAAGCTACTGCATTTATATGAGGTGGCAATGACATTAGAAAATGCAATAGGCACGACGCTATTTGGTTAGCTCCTCGTCCTCCATTAGCTTCACTCCACATGTAGCATGTTTTTGCTATAACAATCGTAAATTGTTAATTTGAAAGTACATAGTCGTTTGTAAAAAACGATATTAGTTTTAAAAAGGGGGTTGGGAGACATTGCTTCAGATCAAAACAGTAAACTCTTTTTTCATCGTTGGACTCTTCTTTGTCTTTATTTTTCATTGAATATGCTGAGTCAGCTTCAAGCTGGTGAGTCTCAAGTTCCGTCTTCAAAGTTTCAGAATCTGACGGCAAAGCCAGTTTAATTTTCATCTTATATGAGTCACAAGTCTTGCAGGTATCCAAAGAGGGTTTTTTGAAAGACAACCCCATTGAACGAAAAACATTTCCAAAATATGTGTATGATACGGGATTAGCCACTTTTTCTTTGTACATTTGATACATTAATGTCAGTGAGAGTCAGGGATGCCAAATGAATATGAGTATAATTCGTGAGATTTGAAAAAAAAAATCGAGATATTTCGGAAAAAATCGAGAGATTTCGGAATAATCGGGAATAGGGTGTCGTCAAATCTTCTTTTTTTGTTTGATAATGGTTGTTGTATAAATTATACGAGGTAGGCAGAACAAAAAATTCAAATTAAAAAAATTACTCTGTGTAATGAAATATAATACAAATTAAAAATGTAACAAAATCATATTGAAATGAAATAATATAAAACAAATAAAAATGTAATGATAGACAACAAATGAAAATAAACTGAAAGAATATACCTAGTTTAGGAAATATAATATGAAAGAATTTAATCTGAATCTGAATCAGATTTTACATTTCGGTAATAGCCGGGACTGTTTTATTCATTTTTTTTAAAAGATCAGAGTCAATTTTAAAATTGTGGCATTGGCCAAGGGTGGAAACCAAACTTTTTTGTGCAATACACCTTCTAATGTATCCGTCTTAAGACGATTTATAAAGGTGTTTTATTTAAATTGACCAACGAAAAGATACGCTCTACGTTGGCACTGGAGTGTGGCAAAGATAATAAATTGAAGACTAAACAACATAAATTTTTGAATTTTGGGTTCCCATTTCCCAACTGAATTTTATAAATTTGCTGCCAAAACTTAACAACATCCTTATCATACTTCTATATTTCTTAACACTCTCCACTCATTATCAAGCACTTGAATATCATCAATCAAATGTGGAAAATATTGTGCGATATTCGCAATTGTTGAAATTTTTTTATTTAAAACATTTTTGGGGTCAATGAATTGAAATTGCTCAAAAACTGAGTTCTTTAGAGGAAACCTAGAAAATATTTGACTGACACTTTCAATATAAAAACTCAGACATTTTACTTTAACTCTCTCCAAAATATTTTTGCCAACATTACTATTTTGAATTTTAGCTCCAAAATACATCTCTTCCCTTGATAAAAAATTGCTAGGTTGTTGGAAGTCTATATCAAAAATCGTTTTATTATACTTATCCATTAAATTTGGTTTTATGTAACAGTCCATTATAGTTCTTAACGCTGCTGTAACTTCTCTGTAAATTATGTGAATTCTAGGTTTTTCACTTTGCATACTTATATTTAACTGGTTAAATGTGGGTAATATGAAAGTTAAAAATTCCAAATTTAGTCGGGTTTCTGACTGATTCATACGTGTTAAAATATTATTAGCCGAAGGATATTTTGGCTAGACTGATCAGTAAAGTAAAGTGTTAATGCACTATATTGATTAAGCACACGATTCACCACAGACTCTAATGACAACCATCTCGTTTGTGCTGGATATAATATTTTTAGAGGTGATACGTTTGCGAATTGTTGAAATTCCTTAAGTTCCCAGACTCTTTTTGGGCTATTTGCAAAATAATTTTAGACCTAAAAAATAATCTATAAAGAACATTAAATTTTAAGCAGGAAATTAACCAACCTCTCTACAAAATAGTTCAACTTCTTCTGGAAGCTTTTGGCAGGCATATGATGCACAAAGGTGAAAGCTATGGCAGATGCATTTCATTATAAATATATTGGGAATTGCTTCTCTTATTCTACTGGAAACCGAATTGTGAGCCACCATCATGACATTAGCACCATCATGCGAATCCAATACAGTTATTGATATAAGGAATTTCATGTTCGATGAAGAATGACATTATATGGTCAAATATTGCGGAGCCAGTTGCATCCCCTATAGGTATTAACGTTAGAAAATAATCTTTAATTTCACTTTCTTCGTTGATTCTAACAGCAAGACATAGCTGCTTTATATTTGAACGGTCAGTTGATTCGTCTGCTATAATGCTAAATTTTTTGACACGCATTTTATTGTATAATTCTTTGCAGTTGTATTGATCCAGTTACGTTAGAAATATTGTGTTCCGCAATGAAGCCAGCTATTCTAATTTTAGCTTCTTTTGTTTTAAGTTGTAGATCATTTTGTTTTGAGTCTCTACTAAATAAATCTTAATAGATCTTTGTCCCACCGTTGTAGCGGATGCTTTTATATGTTTTTCTGTAGTCCCATGTTTAAGAACATCTGACTTTCCGTGTGTAACCTTGACGTCACATTTGCAAACATTACACCTTAAAATATATTCACATATAATACAAAACCGAACAAAAATAGTTATTTGTGTACCAAGGCCGTAATGTTGATCTTTTTTGGCCGAATCTGAAATTTGCGGCCGAGGCGTAGCCGAGGCCAAGCAAATTTCAGGTGAGGCCAAAAATATCATACGGCCGAGGTGCACACAAAATTTTTTAAGCGAGTGTCTCATCAAATAGGTAACAACTTTTTTTTACAATTTTGTTTCTAAACAGAGACGAAACTGGAAGATTAGATTCAAATTTTTATTAACCAAATGAAAAGTGTATTATTAAGTAACAAAGATGTGTACAGAATTACTTACAGTAAGTATGATAAACAGAAGTTGGGTCATAACGAAGTTAATAAATTAGGGCATTATTTGCTATTAATTGTTATGTTAAATGTACATTTACTACATTTTGAAAATGTAATACCACTTTTAGACATGACATTGTTAACAAACATTTCATTTTCTTGATTTTCCGTAACAATGGTTCTTGCTGGAAAGCTGCTTACTGAAGTACTCATAATGACTTTGTTTGCAAAAGCGGCCGTAAAGTAAAAAAGCGGCCGTAAAGTAAAAAAGCGGCCGTAAAGTAAAAAAGCGGCCAAAAAAGATACACTTTAGGGACGTTAATAGATCCGTAAAACTTCATTTTTTGTGACACTCGCTTAAAAATATATTTTTTAAGCGAGTGTCACAAAAAATGAAGTTTTACGGATCTATTAACGTCCCTAAAGTGTATCTTTTTTGGCCGCTTTTTTACTTTACGGCCGCTTTTTTACTTTACGGCCGCTTTTTTACTTTACGGCCGCTTTTGCAAACAAAGTCATTATGAGTACTTCAGTAAGCAGCTTTCCAGCAAGAACCATTGTTACGGAAAATCAAGAAAATGAAATGTTTGTTAACAATGTCATGTCTAAAAGTGGTATTACATTTTCAAAATGTAGTAAATGTACATTTAACATAACAATTAATAGCAAATAATGCCCTAATTTATTAACTTCGTTATGACCCAACTTCTGTTTATCATACTTACTGTAAGTAATTCTGTACACATCTTTGTTACTTAATAATACACTTTTCATTTGGTTAATAAAAATTTGAATCTAATCTTCCAGTTTCGTCTCTGTTTAGAAACAAAATTGTAAAAAAAAGTTGTTACCTATTTGATGAGACACTCGCTTAAAAAATTTTGTGTGCACCTCGGCCGTATGATATTTTTGGCCTCACCTGAAATTTGCTTGGCCTCGGCTACGCCTCGGCCGCAAATTTCAGATTCGGCCAAAAAAGATCAACATTACGGCCTTGGTACACAAATAACTATTTTGACTCACCATGCAAATAAAGGGCCCTTTTTGCTAGATTTTAGCCACTTCAAATCATTCTCCCACTCGGATTTGTAGTTTTTCCTTTTTTTAGATGATGTAGATGGTACATTTCTTTCGTCAGTATCACTTTCGTTACTAGACATGTTTTTAATATAATTCTACACAATACAACTACAACGCATATAACTGAGACAAACTAAACAAATAAAACGGTTTTAAATGAAACTAACTGTTTCTAAATAACTCCACAATATATTTGAAAAAATTTGTAAATTGCAAGTAAATTATTTGACAATTGTTTCGATAAATATATCATCATCAGAATGACAGAAGTTACTTTTGACATGATGTATACTTGATAAATATTTGGCTAGTATACATCATGTCAAAAGTAACTTCTGTCATTCTGATGATGATATATTTATCGAAACAATTGTCAAATAATTTACTTGCAATTTACAAATTTTTTCAAATATATTGTGGAGTTATTTAGAAACAGTTAGTTTCATTTAAAACCATATGATGAGTAGATTCCACGAAGTAAGGGTTTATACAGTTAACTCAATTAAACAAATAAAACCGTAAAACGCTCTAAAACTAATAAAATAAAATAACAGTTCAATGCTCGACGATCCCGGTGATTCGTTTTGAATCTTTTATGTGAATTCGGTTATATCGCTTGCCCTTTTCGTCTCGTAAGTCATATACTATCGGAGTATATCGGGGCTAATTTTGCAGTTACATGATCGACGGCAGAAGACAAAGTATTCTCCTTTTTCATAACTTTATCTCCCGTGTGCATTTCTAGTCAGCGAAGTAAATTGTGATAATGACTTTGACTGTTGAATGCTCTAGACAAATTTAAACGGACAAGATCAAAACATTTTTGTAATTTATCAAGTCGCAACAGATGCAGTTTTGCATTGAAACGTTAACTTTGTAAGTTAACATTTCAGGTATTAATAATTGCTAAAATCATTTTAGAATTTTGGTTTTTGGTGGAATGGTTTATAAATATTTTCAAAAAAATTTTTCATTCAAATAATTAATAAATTATTTCTCTTTTCTGATTCGTGGTGGAATAAACTACGAGACCTAAAATCAAGATTCTTAATGTATTTTACCGCGAAATTTAAAATTTGAAATGATCCTTAAATAAGAATGAGGAAGGTCCCGGCGGGGTTTCTCACATCGTTTGTCGACGATACAACAATTGTGCAGTAATCCACGTGAAACTTTGTTGAAATTTAAAATAATTGCTGTCTTTGATACCTGAGTATCTGGATTACTGGTATGTTTTTTTTCTATTTGCTAATTTCACATTTTAATAATTTTTTTTCTGAATATCACTAAGTTTTTATAAATATTTTCTCACAAAATGGCTACCCATTTTGAGAGCCATAATTCCTCTCCTATCCAGCCAAGGATATTTTAAAATATTATGAAATTGTTTTTTTTTGTATAATTCAGATATTTGTCCAGGATGAATCCTTAAGTTCAATCAATAAATTGTAATGTTTTGCACTGGACAGATATCCTTGTTATCTTCATTTTTTTTGTAAACTTTTTCTTATATACCGGTATGTTTTATAGCACAGTTTCTGGAGCACAGTTTCCGACCTAGTAACAGATAGTTACTGGTAAATTGATTGTACCAATACCTAATAGAAAAAAAATACAGAACTGGAAATCTAGCAGTGCCTGGTAGACAAGGAGACCTGCCAGAAGCGGTTACTTGTTAAAATTTACATAACCCAATATTGGGAGACCACCGTCCCAGGCAAAGTTCCGGATTACAGTTTTTTTTTTTTGATAACATCTCCAACAACATCGACAACATCGACATCATCGACATCAGCCTTTATTCTCTAAGTATTTTTTTTTAAATTATAATTTACTAACCCTTTTTATATAATTGTAAGTTAATATATACATTATTCTACTTCTTTAGTTTTATTTATTATACAGAAACGTACTTTTTAGTTTTTCTCTCAACAGATTAAAGTTAGCTAGCCTTTAAATTTGATTTTGTTTCTAATTTTCTTTTAGGAAAGAAAATTAGTGGCGCCCTAAAACTGCCTTTTCTTTTTTTTCTAATTTTTCTTGTATAAGATCAATAAGTAACTAAGTCCTGCGAACTGGCTTAGTTGCTACCAAATTTAAGTGGTTAGTTAGGCAAGAACCTACATTACATCATAAAATCAATTTTTTTTACATCCTACCATATTGTTTCATTGGTGCTCAACTTTATTTAGTGTTTCATTGGCAGCCCAACGTGTTATAACTTTAATCTGTTAATATCAAAAAAATTTTTTGTATCTAAAAATTTTTTTCTTCCTGCTTTTTGGGGGAATTTGCATTAACTTCTCTTAACTTTCTTTCTTTTAAATAATATAAAACTGGTGTTTCTGTATAGTAAATATCTCTTTCTTACTGAAAATCAATTGTATCGATAAAAGTGTAAAGCTTAAGGATTCGCATATTCACTAATTAGTCAATTCACTCATTATTTACTTAATTATCTATTTATCGTTATCTTTCAGTGACCTTCAGTCAAAACATACTTTTGAATAGTTTGCTGTGAGTTTGTCTTAGAATTTTTTTTTGGTAATTCGAGTTTTAATTACTTTCTCTTTATTTTACTATTTAAAATTTTTTCTAAATAATTGTTTAAGATGTCTTTGCCTTACAAATTGAAGGTTGAATATTTATTAAGCCATGAGTTAGAACATGAATTAGCTTATCGTAATGTTGAAGTATTACCGACAGTGGCGGAGCGTAGAAAATTATTAAGAGGAATTTTAGCTCAAGAAACATCCGGCCGTAGTTCTATTTTATTAGGAGATAGTCATTTAAATTTTGAGAAAGAAGTAGATGGTATCGAATTAACTTTAGCAGATTTAAATAAAAAAATTTCTGAATTCGTTGGATCAGTTAGGGATCAAGAATATCTTAGGTTAACCTGTAGATTGGCTCATGTGAGTAATCGGGTGTCTCGTTTGTCATGTAATAATGAAATAGAGGTCAATAAGAAAAAACAATTTTCAACCCAAATTTTGTTATTAGAGGGCGAACTTGAAGATAGATTACCGGGTAATAGTCAAGCTCATTCAACTCCGGTAGGCCAAAATCAAAGTTTTACTTTCGCGAAACCGGTACCTATTTATAAATGGGGTATACATTTTTCAGGAGTTTCCGAAAATGAGTCTCTGGCAGGATTTTTAGAACGTGTTGAGTGTTTAAAGATTTCTCGAGGTGTAACTGATATCGAATTATTTTCTAGCGCTGCAGATCTTTTCACAGATCAAGCATTTTTTTGGTTTTTGAATAATAGAAGTCAATTTCAAAACTGGTCTGATTTAGTCACTAAATTAAAATCAGATTTCTTGCCGTACAATTATCAGGAAGACTTATTAGATGAAATTAAAAATAGAAAGCAAAATCAAAATGAAAAAGTTACTTTATTTATCAATTCAATGTGTAGCCTCTTCAATCGGTTGGAAATAAAACAGGATGAATCTTCTAAAATTAGGATAATTAAGAGAAATTTACTTTCAAATTATGTTCAACCTTTGGCTTTATTAGATATTAATAGTATCGATGAATTAACTGATAAATGTAAAAAGTTGGAAGAATCTTTTGCATACTCACAACAATCTAATATCTCAAACTTTGGCTCCCGAAAACCTAAAATTTACCTAGAACCTCAATTAAGTAATACCTTTACCTCTCCTTATCGATCTAGAAATAACAATAATTCTAGACAAGTTTCTGCTATAACTTCAAATAAAGCTTGTTGGAATTGTGGTGAGAAAAATCATTTTTATCCACAATGTACTTATGCTTTAAAAGTGTTTTGTTATGGATGTGGGAATCCAGGATATGTAAAATCAAAATGTCCTAAGTGTTCAAAAAACGAACATGGCGGTCAAGTCCATGCTTTGGTAACTCAAACCGCTACTCAAAATTCTGGAGGAAACACAAACCCAAAGCAAAACAAGTCAAAAAGACAAACAAATTCAGTTTTAGAAACACCACCTTCCACAAGCAATCAATAAATGAGACTTTTTCTCTTCAAAATAATAATTTTCAAAATAACTTATCTTTTTTTAATAAACATGATTGGTTAACATGGTTAAAAGTAGTAAGATCTTTTTATAAACAAAATAATGCACTTGAATGCCAGGAATCTTGCAATATAAACTTATCTAAAAATTTCTTTGTAGATTCGTTATATAGGAAGGATAATGACAATAGACCATATGTGGATGTTATTATTTTTGGGGAAGTATTGTCTTGTCTGATTGATACAGGTAGTAACTTGAGTGTTTTTGGTGCTCTAGGTCTTGAATTTGTGAAAAAATTATCTATACCAATTTCTATTACCGAACAATTTCAAATATCTACAGCTGATGGTACTTATCATGAAGTAGGTGGGTTTGTAGAAACTTACGTAACAGTAGATAAATTATCTCGTGTGTTAAAATTATATATTTTACCTTCAGTCACTCAAACTGTTATCTTAGGAATGGATTTCTTGAAGACATTCAATATAAAAATAGATTTTTCTAAATTTACAATGAATTTAAATGCTTTATCTTTAAATGTCATCAATACCGTTAAAGATGTCACTACCTTAACCAATGAGGAAAGAATTAAACTAGATGTTATTATCGAAAAATTTAAACAAATCAGCCCTAAAGATAAAATTGGTAGGACGCATATCTTAGAACATTATATCGACACAGGAGACGCTCCTCCATTCAAAATTAAACAGTATCCATTACCTCAAGCTATGGAAGTTCATGTAAATAATGAAATTGATAAGTTATTGAAATTAGGGGTCATAGAACCAAGTAAATCACCTTATTGTTCACCTATCTGTTTAACTCATAAACCAGATGGCAGTATAAGATTACTTCTTGATGCTAGATATTTAAATAAACAAACTAAAGCAGATTCATATATGATTCCAAATATTGAGGTAATACTAAGTCAACTTAGGGATACGCAATATATATCTAGTATTGATTTAAAACATGCTTTCTATCAAATTCCTTTAGAAATGTCATCTCGTCCAAAAACTGCTTTTGCTACTCGTTCTAGAGGTTTGTTTCAGTTCACTAGCACACCTTTTGGCTTAATTTCGAGTCCAGCTTCCATGGCACGTTTAATGGATCTCGTAATAGGTCCATCTTTAGAGCCTTACTGTTTTTATTATCTTGATGATATTATAGTTTGCACATCACAGTTTGATAAGCACTTAGAAATTTTAACTAAAGTTTATGAGAAATTGAAAGAAGCAAATTTAACGATTAATATAGATAAATGTCATTTTTGTCGTCCTTCACTGCGTTATTTAGGTTATACTTTAGATAAAAATGGCTTGAGTATTGATGGGGAAAAAACGAAAGCTATCAGTAACTATCCTGTACCAAAAACAACAACAGAAGTACGTAGATTTTTAGGGGTGGTATCATATTATAGACGTTTTTTAAATAATTTCTCAACATTATCGGCTCCCATTTCAGATCTTTTATCTAATAGAAAAAAACATCAACCAATAAGTTGGACACCAGAAGCTCAAAAAGCTTTTGATGACATTAAAACTGTTTTAACTACCGCTCCTGTACTTTGTAGTCCTGATTTTAACAAATCTTTTTATCTTATGTGTGATGCAAGTGATGTGGGTATTGGAAGTGTTCTTTTTCAGTTAGAGGATGGTTTGGAACATCCAGTTGCTTATTATAGTAAAAAATTGAACAAATGTCAAAAGAAATACACAACTACTGAGAAAGAGGCTCTTGCAGTCCTACTATCTATTGATCATTTCCGTTATTATCTTCTTGGACGACATTTCACTGTCATCACTGATCACTCTTCTCTTATTTGGTTAAATAATATGAAAAAACCATCACCTCGATTAGCTAGGTGGATTCTTCAATTATCTCAATATAATTTCTCCATTGTTCATCGTAGAGCAACGGGTACTGTTCCTGCAGATTTTTTATCTAGATTACCTGAAATTAATGTTTTAAATTTATCTTTATTAAAACCCGATGCTTGGTATCGAGACATGATATTTAAAGTTAAATCAAATCCTGATAATTATCCAACTTTCAAAGTGGAAAATAATATCTTATATAAACATATATTTAATAAGTATGCCAATATCTGTAATTTAACTGATTGGAAAATTGTAGTTCCCACAGGAAATAGATTAGATTTATTATCTAAATTTCATGACGATCCAACAGCAGCTCATTTCGGAGTTTATAAAACTTTGGAAAGAATCTCAGAATTGTATTATTGGCCTAGAATGAGACAGAGTGTTCAAAAATATGTTAGAGGTTGTAAAGTTTGTGCTGCTTGTAAGCCTACAAATTTACCTCAGGCTGGTCTTATGGGTAAATATCGAAATATTGAGTTTCCTTTTCAGCTAATTTCTTGTGATTTGATAGGTCCATATCCTAGATCTCGTCAGGGAAATACTTGTGCATTAGTCATTGTAGATTTCTTTACTAAATTTGTTTTAATACAACCTTTAAAACAGGCAACCTCTTCTGCCATTGTTAAATTTATCGAAAACAATGTATTTCTGATTTTTGGAGTTCCTCAAATAATAGCTGTAGACAATGGGAAACAGTTTACTAGTCAGTTGTTCAAAAATTTGATGTCTAAATATGATGTACAAAGCATTTGGTTCACTTCAAATTACACTCCTCAAGCTAATCATACTGAGCGAGTAAACAAATCCATAGTTACTGCAATTCGTTCTTATTGTTTTACCGATCATAGATCTTGGGATGTAGAGTTACAAAAAATTGCTCAAGCAATTCGTTTATCCAAACATGAAGTTACAGAATTTCCGCCATCTTTTCTGGTGTTTGCTAGAAATGTACCTGTTTCGGGATCATTTTATGGGAATATTGTAGATAATGCAAATAATCAGCCTGCAATTTCTGATAAAGTACACCGATTACAGGATACGCAAGAAATGCCGAAAATTTTTGAAGATGTAAGGAAAAGATTACACAAAGCTTACATAAAAACAAGTAACCGGTATAATCTTCGAAAACGAAATATTGAATTCCATGTAGGTGATCATGTTTGGAAAAAGAATTATCAAAAATCAGATAAAGCTCAATTCATCTCTGCTAAATTTATGCCAAAATATATACATTGTACTGTTAACCGTGTAATATCTCCCTTAATTTATGAATTGAAAGATGATAAGGGTAAAAATATAGGACGATGGCATGTTAAAGATCTTAAAGAATATAGTTTATCTACTGTTGACGATTTAAGTGATACAAATGATAATGAGAGTAATCCCGATTCAGAATCCTCTGATAGTGAATAACTATTTGTTAGATAAACACACTTTTTACTTTTTTGTATATCTGAACAGTTATTTTATTGAATATTTTACCAGTTATATGTTGTGCAGTGAGTAAAAATTATCAAAATTAAATTTGTTGGGTAAACTATGTTTATCTTAAGTAAATCAAAATAAAATTTTCAAGTATTATGGAAATAATATTTGTTGTTATAATCAATTAGAGGTATATAATGTGGAAATGTTGCTTAGTATCACTAAAATTAGAATGTTCCATATTTTATGTATCTGAGTTCTATATTCATCTTTTCAGTGAAAAATGTGGTTACACATACTGAAAAAATTACCTTATCTTACCTTTTTCAGAGAAGTTGTGTCAAAAGCCACAATCTGAAATACTTTATCTTACCTAGAGTTTTTGTGTGCTGTAAGTTAATGCATACAAAAATTTATCTTTATCTTATCTTTCTCAGTGACGAAGAAGACATGTTGTTTAGGTCTAAATAGACCTGTATCTTGTTCAAGCTTTTATCTAATAAATGTCAAAAATTTTACTCTTATCTTTTAGTGCACAACAAAATATTTGCTTCACTGGTGAAATTAGTATCTTAAAAATAAGTTTTATCTTTATCTTTATCTTTATCTAATTTTCATATTCCTGATGAATCCATTTTATTATGAGGAAGTATTATTGGTGTGTTCAGATTGAAATGTTTACCTATATCTAACAAATAGTTGTTTTTACTATTTAATTTATCTACAAGTATCTTGTTATATCTTATCGTAGTAATGGAAATTTCTATTCAAAAAAAAACCTATGTTTTTTATCTTAGAAGCAGGAGAATTTAATTTGGGGGAAATTGAACAAATAAGTTTGGAGTTTATTGCCTCATCATTGGAATGACATGTTGATAGATATGTTAATGTAGGAATATTCGTCCATACCTTTGTTACAGTATTTGTTCTTTTTATCGTCTTTGAGGATTCTTATAAATTCTTATTGTTATCTATTACGAAAGTAACAAATGTTTTTTTTTGAGATGCCTTCACCTGACTTGACTTGTATATTCTTTAGTAGAATATTTATCTGTTTATCGAAAACACTTTGTCTAAGTTTTTGAATCTTGGAGTCAAGAATGATTGAAAGAAAAATACAAATAAGTTTGGAGTTTCTTACCTCACCTTTCGATTATGACATGTGTTAATATGTTAGTGCAGGAATAAACGTCCATTCCTTTGAACAAGTAGTTGTATTTTCTTTAAATTTTTCTTTTATCTTTTCTGAATTTTTTTTAGTGTTTTTGATAACATACCTGATTGTGACTTAACTATTCTCTTCGAGAATACATTTATTTTCTTTTTCTGTACTTTCTTCTTTCCTTAGTTATATGTTACGGCAATTAGTCATGAGTTTTATCGATCTATTCACTGAGGCATATTATGTTATCCTTTCCTTTTCCTGTTATTATTTTTATTTAATATTTTTTATGATTTAAAGAATTTGTCTGGGGTGTTATTTTTGTGGTTTTATTATCACCGGTGTTGTTTGCAGTTCGGTCTACGGATAACGAGGGGCAACACTGAAATTTCATTCCTGGTCAAACGTCTTTTCCTATATACCTTACCCTCAGAACAATGATATGCACCAGTTAATAAGATTCGTAACAAATACCTAATCTGTCTGGCATATAATGGATGGTTGTTGTTGGACCATCATTTTAAAATTCCAACTTTTAATCTTTTTTATTTTTATTTTTTTCCCGATTATGACATTGTTTATCAATTCCTGGGTAACCCTTCAGGTTATCATTTCAGCGGTAATGGTATGCTAAATTATCATTGAGTTTGCAGTACTCTGAACTGGACGTTGTGTATTGTCTGAAATTGATATTCTTTGCGGTGTGGGGTGGCTGGAATTGTCATGGTTTGGTAAAGTAACAGCTGTATCGAAAACAGAGGCTCCCTTTGCTCCTAAGGGAACGCGATTTCGATTTTGTGGTGCCATTTACAACTAGGCTCACCTTCTGTTACTGTATTGAACTGTGATGGTTTTTGTCATCGTGCATGGCGGTGGATGTCAGGATCAGACAGTGCAGAACTTGTGTTAGGATGTTGTTTTTTTCTTCGTATCTTTACCTTAGAACTATCCATTTTTCTTTGTTTTCTTTTTTTTGTTGTCGTAGTTTATTATGGCTTTGAGTGAGTTCAGTTGCTGAAAAGGTAGACTGTTCCTTAAGATCAGCGCTTGAAGATATTTACATTTTTTTTCTTTTTTTCTTGATTGTGTCATATCTAAGAGTTCCATTATATTAAATAAGTTCAGTTGCTAATTGGGTGAAACACCCACTCGATATCTTGACGCGCATTGGCTTCAGGTTTATCTTCAGTTTCCCTCTTAAGGGATTTTGGAATGTCGGGGTCTCGTCCAAAATTTAAAAAGGCAGGTGATGTTTAGAGTTGTTCATTGCAAACTTCAAATCGGCTTATCTTATATCGCAGTCCCGAGCTAATCGACCGGACGGACTAGATATGGAATAAAGCCATCTAAGAGATTGATGATCGGTGATGACCGTAAAATGGTAGGTAGCCCTCTTAATAAGGACGCATCTTTTCAATTCCCCAAACAATGGCAAGACATTCTTTTTCAGTAACAGAGTAATTTTTCTCGACAGGGCTTAGGGTGCGGCTGGCATACGCATTTCCATTTTTTTGTTGTAAGGGCTTCTTGCTCTTCAGTCCATTTCCATCGCTGAGATTTTCTTAGTAACTTTGTTAGCAGAGCAACATTTTGTGAAAAGGACGGAACAAATCTTTTATACCATGAGGTAACTCCCAAAAATCTCCTCAACCCTTGGATATTCTTTGGGGCTGCAAATTTCACTATACTTTCCACTTTTTCTGGATCGGTACGGTTTCCATCTCCAGTAATGACGTGGTCCAAATACTTCATAGTCGGTTAACAAAAATGACATTTCTCTGGATTTAATTTTAGTTGCGCCCCTCGCAATCGACGGAATACTTCTGATAAATTTTCCAAGTGCTGATCAAACGTTTCCCCCAGAACAATGATGTCATCCAGATAAGCAAATGCATATGGGTCTAAATCTGGACCTATTAATTGATCCACCAATCTTTGGAAAGTGGCGGGTGCAGAGTGTAGACCAAATGGTAGAACCGTGAATTGAAATAATCCACGTCCTGGTACGGTGAAGGCGGTGTCAATGGGACCTGCCAATACTCACTCTTCAAATCTAAACTGGAAATAAACTTGGCTTTCCGCAACTTATCCAGGATAGCATTGATAAATGGAAGAGGGTAGGCATCCTTCTTCGGCATTACAAATTTCTTGCATTTTTGGGTTCTGGGGTCGATATCTCTGTTTGATCGGACAGGGTTGAAGCAATCGGATTTCGTGTTCTACTAACGTTGTTGGATCTTAATTTTTTTCAAACCTCGGCAATTTATGGCAGAGGAAAAGGTTCAGTCTTTCTTCCTGAATTTTGGTCAAATTTTTGTCTTTGATGGGCGTTATGGTTTCCCACGGACATCATATATACAGGGTGATTCATAAGTAATGGGTCAAATTGTAAATCTACGTTTCAATGTGGTCTATAGCATTAGTCTTACCACTTGACAAAACGTAGAAAAATCTCCTTTTCGGATCTGCAGCCGGTATTCAGATAACAGGTTTCGGTACAACCATGCTAACTGTTGTTCAGAAGATAGCTTCCCATGTCTCCTCATCAGAGTCTGCAGCTCGGTTATGTACGTAGCGGCGGACTCATTTCTCTTTTGTAGGCGTCTACCTATCTCGGCTACTAAGTCCACTTCATGATTAACAGAATGAAAGAAAATTCGGAACTCTGCTTCAAATGCGTCCCAGGTCGTGTATCTACTCCGGTTGTTACGGTACCAAAATGCGGGTTCACCCGATAGTAGTTCTGGTAATACGTCTTTCTAGACGTTCTTTGCCGTACATGTTTTTCGATTCTTTCTATAAACGAAGCCGGATCACCTCGTTTTCTAAATGACACTTTCCAGTCGTGTACATTTATCGGAGAAGTTGCCATAACGGTCGGATAATCAACAGGGTCTTCTTGGTCTATATCGGGTTGCGGAGAAGTATTTCTTCGTCTTTAAAAGTTAACAAGTTTTTCCAGTTTTCAAGGACGGTTCCAGCAATTTATAAATTCCTCTGTTTTATATGTGTAGTAAGACCCTCGTTTCTCAGTAAATATACCCAGTTAATGCGATGGTCGGTGGTTTCTTCCACGGAACTTACAGTTGATAGTTGGGAGGCCGGTACTGAAATGGCAGATTCGAATCTTCCAGGTCCTTCTTGATCAATCGGGTTAAGTCGATGTCTTCAAAGTTTTCCTTGGACATGAAACTCTTTCCGTTATTCAACGGTAATCGTAAGGTTCTTCATCTTTTCCCTCTCCGCAATCTCAACAGTTCTCGAAATATTCCAAAGAAATTGACAGCAAAAGTAAAACATCCTAAAAACTCTTAACAAATAAAGAAACAAGTTACATAATATGTCGGAACCTGATGATGACGGATGAGTTGTTGATGGCAAATTGTTTCTATCTAAAACGAAGAAAATATTTAATATTTTTATTGACATCTTAACCTAAATACAAAAATTAGTACCTTCAAGCCACTGCAGATTATTTGCTTCTGATTCCAGTATTTCGCAACTTAACGACTGATGAGAACTTGATGGTAAATTAAAATCTAAGTTGTCACCTGAAACAAAGCAATCCAAATATTTTTTTAGGACTTTAGTTTAATTTAATAGTAGGTTTAAAAACTATTCTTATTTTCAACTACTAATAAAAAATCATAGGTACCTTAAGGGGGCATCTGATGCACATGCGTTACTTTCGGTACATCCGAAGTAGACGATCGGTGAGAAGTTGAAAGAGCAATTATTGTACCTTCAGGTGGCATTTGATGCAAATATGTTTCTCTTTTCAGTATTTCAAGATTGGATAATTGATCAGAAGTTGATGTTAAGTTAAAATCTAAGCTTTCGTTTGGATCTGGAACAACGTATTCTGAATAAGGCATTTTTTAATTTAAAAGTGAAAAAGACAACTGAATATAAACTTATTGTTATCTTAATAATTTATGACAGTTCAAAAAGTAAAATTTCTAACAAATAAAAAAGTATACCTTGTTGTGGAACCTGATTTAAGTCTGCTACAGTTCCGTTGTTTGGACGGTCACTGGATGTGGTATTAATTTTATGCGTCATCGCCATCTCCAAAATTAATCTTCCTCGTGGCCCTGGCATTTCTACAAAGCAGTAGTGGAATAAATATTAATAATATTACTTTGATAAAACTGACACAACTCCAAAATTAGTATTTTTATAACCCTCTTTAATACGTTACTATTATTTCGAGGAAAATGACATAACTAAAAATGTAATACTTGGGTCGTTCATTGGTTTTGAAATTTTTAGAGAAAACAAACAAAACTCTAACAAATTTACCATATTGATAAAAAAAACGGTTTGTTGGACTTACCTTATCATCAAAACGTCACAACACATGTGACACTATTCTTGGTAAATTAAACGTATTTTATTCGGAAACTTTTCGATATATGCCGCTTTTCGTGAAATAATCCTGGTAAAATATTAATTTCGGGAGACACTTTTTTACGTGACGTTTTTCTAGAGAAATTATCGATACGTTTTCTACAACGTTAAAACACAACTGATTTGTGACGGTTTTCCAGAAAGGCGTCGATAGAATTCGATGAGTAGACAAAATGACACTTGCGCCATCTCTTACCAAAACGTAGAGTTTCACTTGCGACGTTTTTCCAGATAAAGTAAGGAGGAGTAAGCAAGGGTTCGGTCCGAGAATGAAAATATTATTGAGCCCTGGCAGGACGCCTGGAAAACCTAAATATTTTGATTCAGCGGTCTTTTATGTTCTCGAATTGAAATACCAACGAGCCCTGGTAGGACGCCTGGAAAACTTCAATATTTCAACCGAAACAGAATTTGAAAAGCGAGAATGAGTACGGAAGAGTCGAATCCGTGAATGAAAATATCAATGAGCCCTGGGGGTCATATTTTAAAATAAGATGAGAATCAATTCATATGCGAAATATTTCGATTATCAATCCACCAGTGAAATGCAATACCTAGTTTTCAATATAAGTGAAATGAAATTTATAATGAAATGAAATAAATTCACTGCTTCAAATTCAATTGACTTTTTTATTTGGCAGCATCGCTTAGATATTACAAAATCTAGGAAAAGAAGAAAATGACTGTTTATTTATGAAGAACAGATCAGTTGGTTTTTAAAAGAAGAACTTAGTTAGTTACAAACTTGGAATCACTTCAACTCAAGGTAAATTCACACAATTCTGAAGTTAGCTTATATTGTTGACAAACTCCTAATGTCATTTTTACAAATAATATTGAAATTTCAGATTAGTTCTAGAATCTAATTTTGGTTATATACATTTTTATTCCTTATAGTATCTTTGTCAATAGCTGATATTCTTGATAGAGCTGCCAAATGTGCTTCTAATAGATTTATTACTTCACAAGCACCATCTTTATATAATTTATAAATTTTATGGAACTGTCGATCACTCAGGATTAAAGGATCTTGCCTAAAAAGATGTACCTAGTACTGTTCTTGTTGATAATAAATCATCCCCACTAGGTCCACTACGTTGTTTACCAGTATTTGCTGCAGTTCCTACAAATTGACATTTCATTTAAAAAACGTTCTTGTATTACGTCACTTACTCACTTAACTATAATAAATACCAAATAGCAGACCAATAACTGCAAACTAGGATTAAAAACAAGAAAATTCACGTAAAATGGGTAATCACCCATGTAATAACCGGTAAAAGTACCTAATGTAAATAATCTGTAATAGAGTAACTAAAAACTGCTGGTCCACCGTAAATGCTGCTACTCCAGAGAACACCTTGGTGCCGAGTTTCACGAGCCGGAACCTGGAAAATGTAAAATTCTCCTGGTGTGTCCTGGAAATAACAAGAAGGCAGCGTAGCTGGCTGTCACCACCCACGAGTACGTGAGAAACAGGAATCAACGACTCCTGTAAGAAAAGTCCGAAAGGATAGACCCGGCCTCCGCTGCAATTAGTTGTTGTTGATAATGAGAGGTCTTTGTGTGTAGGGTTACGTCTGGTATAAGGTTCAGGATAAGGTATCACTACTAATTTATTAAGTGGGTTTTTTGGGATACCTGTGTATGAAAGCAAACTAAACGTTATCGAATTTAAATGGGTTTATTAAAAAAAAGAATAGAAAAGGAGTAATGAAATATAATAAAAACACTTGATATAAATTAAATAATGAATTGAATAATAAAAAAAACTTGACAAATTGATTATGACAATAAATTCAGTTATTTGGAAATGTACGAAAACAAACCGTATTTAAAGTAGTACGGGTATGAATCTAATAATCTACATTAACAAATTATCAACTCTCTCGAATTTGAGGATTACGTCTGAATCCCTTATTTTAGCAAATATATAATTAGATTAAATATGTGTAAAACTAGGAAATAAATATATTAAACAATTTATGCATGAGGTGGCAAATAAATACAGACTGACCAAACTACAAAAATATTTGTTTCACAGTTAGTATAAGATCAATCAGACTCACCAATGTGCAGGTAGGACGCTCTCCAATGATGCTGGAGACTTCTTATCCGATTTATCAACTGACACCAACACAGTATCGGATAGGGTAGACTTTTTATCGAACCAGTTTGCCTCTAGCAAATCTTATTTGACCGTTCGCTACCCTCTTTACCGAATTACACTTGAAGCGCTTACAGTAGACGCTCTCTCGAAGAAATTATTCAGGTGTCGAAACGAAACTTATTTTGACTCCGCACTACTCTTGTCTTACAAGTCAAAATATAACTCAGGATTTTTCCAGATGACCGCTAACCGCGAACACTATGGGGCAACCGCTAGCAACCGTGCTCGGGACCCAACTGCCTCGTCGTTTTTTCTGTCTCGTCCAGCTTTGGGCAATTTTTGCCCAATCAGCTTTTCACCACTTTTCCATTCCATGCTTTCTTATTGGACACACGTGTACTTTGTAACCCACGATCGCTTTGCTTCATCAGTAAACTCGTGTATTCGAAACTAGGTTCCTTCTGGGTCACTTTGTAATTGTGTCATTGTGCATTATCAGCATTGTTTAGTCTGATTGAAATTTACTACGCTACTTGAATCTAGGTTATATATTTATGAAATTAATTTTGTTTTAAATATACTTGAAATTTGTTGTACAGGGTGATGTTTTCCATCATTCCACCCTTGGTACTTATTACACTTGACAGCATCCGAATTATATTTGTGGAATATTTTCGAATTCGAATTTATTTTACACATGAAATAAGTTCAAAACTCGAGCTGTTCGAAATATTGGCTAATTCACTTGTGAAATATTTCAAAACTTGACCCCCTGACAGGACGCCTGGAAAACGTTAATATTTTGATTCAGTGGTTTTTTATGTTCTCAAATTGAAATACCAACGAGCCCTGGAGGGACGCATGGAAAACTTCAATATTTCAACCGAAACGGAATTTGAAGAGCAAGAATAAGTACGAAAGGGTCTAATCCGTGAATGAAAATATCTATAAACCCTGGCAGGACGCCTGGAAAACTTCAATATTTCAACCGAAACAGAATTTGAAAAGCGGGAATGAATATCGAAGGAATATTATTCAGAATTAATGACAATGACGCTATAAAATTAGTATACCGATTATTATAAAAATGGAATATTAAGTATATTGAATAAACTTTCGCCCAACGATTATTGAAAAGACCACCTTTTATTTAAAATTATATTTTCATAAAGTCCTACCTTCACAGCAACTATTTAAAGTTTTAATTCGGAAAGAAAAATAAATTCATTTATATAAAAAAAAGACTACAAAAAATTGTAAACAACAAATCGTCTAACGGAGCGATGGTCGGTACCAAGTGGTCACAACGGGAGGCCAGGTAATACTCGTACTTAATACCAGAGCTTACTGAAAACCAACTGCAACTCCCTGTCTGTCTTTCCTCCTCTCTCGGTTAGTTCGAACTGCGCGCTACCTTTTCCACTGGGAGGCATAACTTTTATACACTTTGGTGCATTTTTATATTTTAAGTACAGGAATGAATATGTGTCCACTTAAGTTCGCACCATATGAAAAACTTTTTTATTATTAAGTTTACGAGAAAAAGTTATTCCTTATAAAAAGTTCTGCATGATCCAAAACCTAAAATGCAACCATCAGGTATTCAATTTTTCCAGTCGTATACGAGGTATATCAGAAAATATGAATTTTGCTCAAGAATAAAGTACCTTTATTTTTGAAAATATCGAAAACTTTAATCAGTTATCTCTTTATACGTTAAACATTTGATAACCTTTACGTCTCTTAACCTCTATGTTGCATTATTTGGAAGGAATAAATAACAAAATTATTTATTTCACAATAATTATGTTCCTATACAATGCTAATAATGTTAATTGTGTAACAAGGGTGTAATAGTTTATCATCAATTCACTATTGCTTCAACGTATCCGCCTTCTCTTACAATACAGGTTTCCGTTCTAGAAGAAAATTTCCTCAATACATTTCTAATTATATTCGGAGTTATACCCTGAATTGTTTCCGTAATAATTCTTTCCAAATGTTCTACGTTTGTGAATGGCCTGTGTTGATATACCTGTTCTTTTAAGTAACCCCATGAGAAAAAATCTAATGTTAACCCCATCTGGTGACCTAGCTGGCCAAAAAATATCGGAATATCTGTGAATTAACCTTCCATTAAAGATATTTTCGAAGTATTGCCTTACTTCCATCGTACTATGACATGTTGCGCCGTCCTGCTGGTACCATACCTGTTGTCGTTCATGTCTTGGAAGGTCACGAAGAAAATCATGCAACTAATTTTGTAAAAAATTTAAATATCGTTAAGAAGTCATAGATTGTCGAAAAAAAAGGGGCCAATTATTTTATCCTTGTAAATGCCGCACCAAACGTTGGTTTTAAAATAATATTGATCGCGAGTTTTAATCGTAAAGTGAGGATTGGAGTCAGTCCACCATCGACAATTTTGCGAAGACACTGTTCCATTAGACGTAAATGTAGCTTCGTCAGAAAAAATTATTTTCCTAGCCAAAAAAGGATCATCTTCTAGCTCTCCTTGGATAAGAAAACAAAATTCTAGTCGTCAGTCGTAGTCTCCAGGTTTTAAGGTATGGATATATTGTGGTTTATATGGATGGAACTTGTTCTCTTTCAAAATTTTTGATATTGTGGATTTACCAATATTATCTGGAAGCGATGATGCCCTGTTTCGCAGAGACAATTTGGGGTTTTCCAATGCAGATAACATTACATTCAACTTCATCTCTTCACTTGTAAAGATTTTTTGACGATTGTTTGTGAATTTATTTTCAACATCCCCACATGTTTTGAATTTTTCCATAATTCTCATTACTGATGTATGGTGCTTATCTTTCCCGGGATGTTTGTTGTTAAATATTTCAGCTGCTTCACGATAAGTTAACACCATTTCTATTTTTTTTTTCCACACTAAATATTACCAGCATGTTAACAAATTTAATTTGACCTTAACTATCAAACAATTATTACTATCAATTAATCATTTGTTTATCAGTGCATCCTAGATTTCAAATAGCTACACTTGCATTTGCATTGTTATTGTAGTTAAAAAAGAAAAAAGGATTTTTTCCATAATAATTCGATGTAATTGTATGTTTGAACGTAGTTTTTAGTTCTAAACAACTTTTCCTAATAATAATTTTTGATATTATCAAAAATAAAGGTACTTTATTCTTGAGCAAAATTCATATTTTCTGATATACCTCGTATACGGCTGGAAAAATTGAATACCTGATGGTTGCATTTTAGATTTTGGATCATGCAGAACTTTTTATAAAGAATAACTTTTTTTCGTAAACTTAATAATGAAAAAGTTTTCCATATGGTGCGAACTTAAGTGGACACACTGTATAATTATAATAAGTTTCAAACTGAAGTCAGGGGTTATAACGGTTATAAGTATACTGAAATTAAAATATATTTGGTAACTTGATATAAACATTACAAAAAAAACTTCGTTACAACGGGATAGTTTAATACGTGATATTTTTTCTATTACTCTTTTCTTATTACACTCTTTTCCAAAACTCCGCCTCTTTTTCATTGCAGAAGTGTCATAAATTTTAGAAGCACCAATAATGTTTTCTACTAAACTTCCTCCAACAGTTTTACACCTCTATGCTTCAAAAATCTTTGAAGCCGTTATCCGACCATATCGCAAGTCACGCCAAAAGCTGTACTCGCTTTGCTCCTTTGTTTCGCTAAAAGTATTGGGTAAAAGGGAAACCAGATATGAAGTTTACATATAGCGGACGCCAGTTTATACCTCTTGACGTCACTAACCGTTTTCGTATGACGTCAAATTTATAGGGCTCCGTAGAAATTTCTCTGGGAATTTATGAGATTTGGAAATAAATGTGAAAGGATATTTATTATACTTTGAGAGGTTTTTTGAATACTTCAAGATGATATGAAATAAATATCTGTGCTAGAGGCCTATTGTCTAGTTGTTTTTGCCAAAACTGCTCTCGTGCAGCGCAGATACACGACATGTGTTGAATTGATACACAGATCAGAGATAATATAACACAGATAGATGGGAATCTGACCCGTGGCGCTTCACATGACGAATTAAATTTACCAGTAGCGCCACCTAGAGAGTCGGAAAATGAACCTCTAGCACCTTTGACATGGTTGTGATCTTCGCTAACAGTGAAAAAGAAGATTCCTGTAATTTTACAGGTTTTGGCGGCGTATTCAAAATTATTGTAATTTTACTTTTATTGTAAAATGGCATTTATGATCCATTTTTTGATATTTCATTCAAAGTAACTCAACATTTTGATTGACATTACACTAATAACAATCAAATAGTCAAGTTAAATTGAATGAAATGTCAAAAAATGGACCATATAATGCCTGAAATGGGAAAAATAAAGCAATAATCATGAAGTTTATTCATTTTATTTTAAATAAAAAGTACACAGCAAATAAAACGATTTTTACATATTTCAATGACAAACAGGAAAAACAATAAATGTAGTAAGTTATTTTAAATTACATAGGTACAATGTACGGTAAAACGATTTTTTAAGCAACAGGTTTATAATTATTAACAGTGATCAGGGAATGATGCAAAGTACCTACAACAAAAATGTTGAAACAGTGACTCTCTCACCGTTATTATTGAAATAAAGAAAAATATGCATATTGTGGAGTACAATAGTAATTAGATATAATGAAATGAAGTTGAAAACTCACAAACATTCAATAAAAATCAATTATCTTCAAAATAGGTGAAATATTGTTTTCAAGCAAATAACTTTTAGTAATATAATACACAAATATGAGAAGAGAATTACAAAATGTGCTAAAGAGGAAAATTAAACTAAAAAGTACAAATGAAATAATGATTGTACAATGTACATTGAAAAGAAAGCCCATAATAACATGTATTTTGAATGATGTTGACAAAAGTCCAATCAACAATCTGATCCATTTCAAAATAACTTATAAATAATTTCCTTTCTGGTGTCTTCGGGCGTTTATGATATTTATTATAAGTTATTTCAAATAGAGCATACCTGTTGATCACTCTAATTCAATACCTTTCAAAACGCGGTTCACTTCTTCAATATAATTATATTAAGTAAATGATCCTGTCTGACTCAGCAACTGTTTCTGTGGGATGATCTATGATAAGAAAAAAAAACATTAAAAACCTCCATTTCTACAGTTAACAGAGCTAACTAAAATGTGCACACTATTTAAAAAACAATTCAAAACATTATGACTATCAACACTAATATATTATCTTATGTAGTTATATTTTGATATTTTCAATTGTATATCTCAAACACACATATTATGATTGTGAACAATTACATTATATGTTTCTCATAACTACCTATACTCACATTTGAAAAATGCTTGTACATTTCTTCGGCAAATAATGGTATTATCCCTTCTGTGAGGTAGAGAGCAGTATCTGGGGACAATTTATACATTTACTCATATAATACTATAGAATTTGTTATTTAGTTGGTTTTTGATGGAAATTAAATGAACCAAATAATATAACAAAAGGAACAGTCAAGAGAAATTTTATTTTATACACACTATTATCTGATAATAGCCTAATGCCCTGAAATCCTTTTTCCTCAAAATCCTGGCTAGTGGATAGAATATTTATAGCATAAACATTATGTGTTCATTATTTTTAGGTACATTGTATGTATGCGGAAGATATAGCATAACGAGTTGTATAAAACTTACCATCAATTAATTTCCTTTTGTCTGTTTTCCTTTGTGCTTTCACTTTCCCAAGTGGGGAATAATCAATTGATGTTTGCATCATATCTACAAAATCTAAATATTAGTGAAATTATTTCAAACTTAGGACAATAGATACCTTTATTTTGCTCAGGAGTTTCCAATTCTTTCCAACCAAACAGAACGTTGTTCTTATTAATGGCAGGGATCGAAGTTTCAAACTGTATAAAAAAGTAACTTCTTCATTATTTTGTCACTTCTCAGTTAATTAAACATGTTACATATTATAAAAATAAAACTTACCGGTCCTTTCCTATGCATTTTGTTGCCATTGTATATTTATATGAAAAAGTCCACACTAAACTAAACTACCTACCTTAACACATCCTGTCGACCTTAACAAAATATTATATATACAATAACGAAAAACAATAATTTGGAAAATAATACTACTGACTCACAAAATCGTCTTTTAACATGACGTGGCTGTTACTTGTTAGGTTAGGTTAAGCAGTGAATTAGTGAAGTTATCCAAAGTTATCTTTCAACGGCGTTACAGTTCTCGTCATATTCTCATTAAACCCGCAATTTTAGTATATTTTCCGACTCCCTAGGTGGCAGTACCCTAGATCGTTCAGAGATTCCCTACCCTGACACAGATCACGTCGGGGTCACCAAATGTAGGGTCCAGGAAATCGCACACCGGGTTTAATTACGCACAATGGTTGACTTAATTTACTATTTATTTCCTCACTACAGAAAATATAAAATACATCAAAAGCCTGCTCAACACGTGCATCGTTCAAGCATTCAACATCAATTGTCATTCTCTCTAAATCACCACAGAGTGCCTTACATCGACTCTCCACTTCTCACATGACATATGAAAAGAGAGGCTAATAAAAAGGATGGGTATATAATATTACAGAAGGCAGGCGCACTCTTTATGCCCGGTTTTATAAGCTCGGGTTAACCCTGCCCCGAGAGTTAACCCTTCGAATGGTGGGTGATACAGCGTTTTATAAAGCGGGGTTAGAGTTAACCCTGCCCCACCATTTGGCTCGGGTTAACTCTCAAGTTAGCGGTTGTCATACGCAAAATGTGAAGATATCCGATATGTATATTGTTCTGTGATATATATTTTCAATTTTGACATTTGGACATGGATGAAGTGAGAAATATATTTGAAATTTTTGATGACTTCCTAACAGATGATGAGGAAGACATTATTCAAATGGTTGAGGCACCTCGAGAACCTAGGGTTTTTAGAAATAGAATAGAGACTTTAGATTACTGGAATGATAAAGAATTCATAGCACGTTTCCGTTTATCCAAACAATCAACTGAAGATATTATTGAGCTTGTGGGTAATCAACTTAGACATATTACAGATCGGTTAGTAGTCATTCATATACATCTTTGTGTTGTATATGTATGTAATTAAAGTAGCACTACCTTATTATCTAAAATGTATTTTTTTAGAAATCATGCCCTCAGTCCTTTGACACAAGTACTTATTGCCTTAAGGTTTTATGCTACAGGCAGTTTTGAAATTGTTGTGGGTGATTTTGTAGGAGTTAACAAATCTACAGTGTGTCAAGTTCTTAAAAAAGTAACCCGAGCCATTGCAGGGCTGGCTCCTACGATAATTAAATTTCCAGATCAGCGATTAAATGATTTAAAAAGAGAGTTTCTCGAAATTGCAAGATTTCCACATGTCATTGGAGCCATAGACTGTACAGATGTGCCAATTCAATCACCAGGTAAAATATTTTATGAAAAAGTTGGAATTAAATGAGAATTTCACAAGATCCGAAGAGTAGGTATAGTTACCTATTATTGTCTGAGCTATCTCCAGTGATAACATGTCATCTTAAACAAATATATGTTATTTTTAGGTGGAGATAATGCTGAAAATTTTAGAAATAGGAAGGGGTATTTTTCAATTAAGGTTCAAACTGTCTGTGATACCAATTTAAAAATATTGGATATTGTCGCTCGCTGGCCAGGCGCTACAAGCGATCGCACAGTATTTGCTAACTCTCGATTAAGGAGAAGCTTAGAGGAGGGGCATTTTGGAGATGGAGTTTTATTAGGAGACTCAGGTTATACATTGACTCACTATTTGTTGATTCCCTTAGCTAATCCCACAACAAGGGCTGAAATATTATACCAAGAGTCTCAGATTAGAACAAGAAACGTGGTAGAAAGGAGCTACGGTGTATGGAAAAGAAGATTTCCATGTCTTAGGTATCAGCTAAGACTCAAATTGGATACCAGCCTAGCTGTAATCGTGGCTACAGCTGTTTTGCATAATATTGCAGTAGAAAACAATGATGAACAACCAGAGGATCCAATAATTGAAGAGGAACAGGATAATGCACAACCTGAACAATTTTTTGTTGGAGGCAATGGAGCAGCATTTCGTCAACATTTAATAAATAATTACTTTGCTACGCTAGAATAAAACTCAAATCCAGTTTAGCCCTAAGCTTTAGTGTTTTGTCTTAGGTTAGGTTAGGTTAGGTTTGTGGTGAGTGGGTCAATAAGGCCCTCCACTGCGACTCACAAGAGTCTATTGTGGCTCACGCCTATTCAAATTTCATCAAATATATTCAGCTTTTTAACAAAGCCGATTATTTTATTTGGTGAATGATATTTCAGGTCCGAGGGCGAGAGAGAGACCCTGCCAAAAATCATATACCTGATTCTAGCCACGGCGGGGCAGGCTAGAATGCTTTGCTGTTTCATCATCTTCTAAACAAAGACGGCAAGTAAATAAGCTATGGGGATTCTGGCCATTGGCGGAGGCGCTAACATGGGAATCTCCATAAGAAAATCACTAAAAAAGCCAAGGTTCAAATTAGCGAAATTGGCTTGTAAGGTGGGTTCACACCGGCAACCGGACTGCAACCGAATGGCAACTAATCGCGGCGAACAACGTCACGTTGGAAAGGCCTTAACGTCTAGTGTATATGAAAAATAATAGAAAAATTCTACCCTCATCCATCCCCCCCATCATCCCTCTTACTAAAAGTTAACCAATCATAGCAAATGATGTATCGTTCGAAAGGCCTTAACGTCTAGTGTATATGAAAAATAATATAAAAATTCTACCCCCGTTCACCCCCCATCATCCCTCTTACTAAAAGTTAACCAATCATAGCAAATGATGAATCGTTCGAAAGGCCTTAACGTCTAGTGTATATGAAAAATAATAGAAAAATTCTACCCCCGTTCACCCCCCATCATCCCTCTTACTAAAAGCCATTCAAACGACGTCTCGTTGGAAAGGCCTTAACGCCTATTATGTACAGGGTGAATCAAAAGTAACATTATATACAGGGTGGGTAACATGCATGCAAGGCATAAACGTCTATTATATACAGGGCGCACGAAAGACCATAACTATTAAATACAGGTAACATGCAGGCTCAAGAGACCTTATTATATACATCAAACGTTAAACGTCACGCTGTCTAACGTCAAGCTGTCACCTCAAACGTATTGGCTTGTAAGGTGAGTTCACACTGGCAACCGGACTGCAACCGAATGGCAACTAATCGCGACGAACAACGTCACATTCGAAAGGCCTTAACGTCCAGTGTATATGAAAAATAATAGAAAAATTCTACCCTTGTTCATCCCCTCACGCCCTCAACTATTATATACAGGGTGGATGAAAAGTAACATGCATGCAAGGCATAAATGTCTATTATATACAGGAAGGATAACATGCATGCAAGACATAAACGTCTATTATATAAAAGGTGAGAAACATGCTCGAAGGGCCTTACGAAAATCATATACAAGGTGGGTCAAACGTATCTTAGGTTCAACATGAGTAGCGGGAATGTCAAAACGTGTCCATATACATGGAGGATCTGAAGAAGTCTACAATGGCCTCAAACGTCACATCGTCACGTCAAACGTCACTCTGTCACGTCAAACGTCACGCTGTCACGTCAAACGTCACGCTGTCACATCAAACGTCACGCTGTCACGTCAAACGTCACATTTTCATGTCAAACGTCATGCTGTCACGTCAAACTTCACGTTTTCACGTCAAACGTCACGCTGTCACGCAAAACGTCACGCTGTCACGTCAAACGTCACATTGTCACGTCAAACGTCACGTCATCACGCTGTCACGTCAAACGTCACGTTGTCACATCACACGCCACGCTATCACGTCAAACATCACGCTGTCACGTCAAATGTCACGTTATCTAGTCAAACGTCACGCTGGCACGTCAAACGTCACCTTGCCACGTCAAATGTCACGCTGTCACGTCTAACGTCACGTCAAACGTCACACTGTCACGTCAAACGTCAATCAAACGTCACGTTATCATATCAAACGTCACGTTGTCACGTTAAAATAGAACTTCATATTTAATGGTGATGGAAAGTTTAAGTTTGGATTTCAGGTGATCGAACTAGCCTATGGTATTAATTCATGAAATTGGACAAATACTAGGTATTGTCCACAGTAATGTTGGTACAGCAGTCAAACGTCATGTTGTCACGTGTCCAATATCCTTGTGAGTATGTTTTTTTCAAATAAAAATATATTTTTAAAGTCATTATACATTAATTTTATATGAAGTGAATATATTTTCAATGAGATAGTCTATAATGATCAATCTTTGTTTTAATTTGCGAAATTTAAATGTTTTATGAATTTCCATGATTATAAAAAGATTTAGTATGTCCACACACCACTTTAAAGACTTAGTAAGACATAAGCGCATTATATTTTTTTATGGTAATCTATTAGGGTAGTTGAATAAAATAACAAATAGTTTTTAAAATTTATTAAATTGTTTTAATACGGTTCATTTCCACACCATCTTATATATCACAATAATTGATATAAGGAGATAGAACCATGGCGCGTTGTATTTGATATTTAAAGTGGCAAATACATCCCCTATAGGCCTACGGAAAACCACTTTGAGGTAATATTTCATGGCCCTTTTTTCAAACAGCACTAGTCTCTAGGCTAATAGGTTCATTAATTCGTCTGGTTTTGTATCATTCGCAAGAATGGGACTTTTATGCGGTTTTTTTAATTGTTACCCAACCAATCCTTTAACGTTTGCCAACTCTATGCTAGATTCAATTGCTTCGTTAATAAAAAGAAAAATATTCTGACTCCTACTCATCATCCTCCATAGGTGTAGATGATGGAATGGAAAAATGCCCCCATGGTAAAGTTTCATCCGATCCAGGAATCAGGTATCGTTTATCATCATCAGGGCTGAGAGCGATCTTTTGTTGAGCTATTGAATGCACCACGTGGTTTTCAGATCGAATTAAATTCTGAGATACTATTTTCTGTTTCCAGCTATCTAAACACTCAGCATAATCCTCGAATGTGATATCATTCTTAACAACCGACGACTTAACCCCCTTAGCCTTCTTTCCAATACCAAAGTTCTTGATTTCTACATCTATTTCATCTTCATCATACCCCTCATCATGAAGTTCTCTCCGTTTTCTGACGACATCCTCCTCCGTTTTTTGCACTCTAATGGAATACAGTTTCGACCTTAATCCAACATAGTCAATCATGGGCACACCATTATTCTCATCTTTCATCATCCCCAACACCTTCTTGTTTACAAGCGGTATTCCATATTGGTTGTTGGAGACATAATCTGCAGTATCAAAACGTTGATGACAGTCCCGTCTCATGATATCATAGGGGTCTTGATGAAGCTCATATATTAAAGAGTCAGTATCCGTGTATAATACACTACAATTTTCAAATGTTGTCGTCATATAGCTATAGTGAAAGTCGTAAATAGTTATCTTGGCCAGATCTAGGATGGATTGTCCGACGTATATGGGCTTATTCAACCATATTTGTAACTTTTTCAGTTCCACAGCCACCAAGTTTTCGCTGAAGATGCTACAATTCTTAAATTCAGGTTTGGCTATATATGACTCTGCTCCGTAACGCCCATTCCACTCTGTCAAAAGCTTAATATCCACCCTTTTACGGACATTTTCCATAGTTTTACCTGCATTAAAAAAAAAATGAGTATTATTATGTTGTAGCAATATGGATGGATGACTTACCAAATACTGCGTTGTTCATTAGTTTGAACAAGTTCTTCTCAAACACATTTGCTGCCTTCTTACGCATCTCAGTATTTAGGTCGATGTATGACTTGAGCCATGGTGACTGCTTAAATTTGAGGATTCGATGTATTTTCGTCAGCACTAAACCATAGGCTAACGCCTGTTTTAAAGCTCGGTAATGGATTATATATTTCTTCTTTGGAGTGAGAGTTGCCATCAGTTTAGTAAGTTGAGATGTTTTGGTTGGGGGTTTCATAGTCTTTAGATTTATGTGTTCAGGACAGAACGGGATGTCTTTATGCCCATCATGCAATTCTCTAGGATATTCGAGATCCACCTCTAGCATATATCCCTCATCGGCGTCGTCGGGTGTAGCGGTAACATCGATATTTGTATCCACCCACTCGAAACCTCCATAAGGAAGGTATTGTGACATTGCCCAGCCATACTGAGAAGGAAAATGATTAGCGATTGAATTTGATAATAGCATGATAACTTACCTGGTTATTTACGTCATAGTACATGAGGAACGTCTTCGGTTTGGAGGGGTCGTAGTTAATATATTCATTGTTAGCCTTTGCCCTCCTCTTCGAGCACACCTGACTAAGTCCGCCACGAATACCGCGTTCAACGTATAAAAACATATCCATGTCTGTCAGAAGCTCCAACTCAATCCCTGTATGTTTGAGCATGGCATCCCATGTAAAACCGGGTAATGTAAAGTAATGTGCTGGATCTAAGTTGTATGTCCTTAAGCAGCTCACCCTAAATTGCTCAAAGACGTCAGCCAGAAGCAAAATATCCGTTTTCATATATAAATCCACATACTCTCCAAGATTTTGACACTTGAAGCTGCTCCATACATTCTGAGCTTGATGATACATTCTTCGGGGGCAGGGCTTGTTTTCCAATTTATTGAAGAATTTATCTTGCGAAGGCAGCTGTGTTTCATCAAATCGGTTGAAAGAATCAATATAATCGTATGGCATAATACCTTTTCTAGTTAGTGAATTAAATTGTTCATCAGTTAAGTCTTGAAACTGAGCATTCAAATTTGGAAACTCTTGCAGATAAGATGCTAATTTATCGAGAGAGCCAGCCATAAATCGAAAGCTATCAATGAAGCGAAACTGTATGGGGTAATCATTAATGTGTTTAGTGAATGATATATATTTTTCTTTGGTAATTGGTAGCAAGTCAATGGACCCCTTCATCCGCGTAGCAATATCCGTTATGATGAAGTGTGCATCATAACCACTAAGATTGTGAAAGACAACGGGGATAGTATGATTATCTTTATAGTTAATATTACAAGATTCATGAGCAGCACCACGATAGTTGTTGACTGGAATCAAGTGGTTGTGATCTCGAACCTTCTTATCTTCAGGCTTGAAAGGCTGCTCGCAAATATGGCAGTGTGTGGCAAGTTTAAATTGAACTTCCTCAACCCAAGTCATGTTGATGTTGAAGGGGCACCAAAATACAGTAGCCATATCCTCCGCCAGACTATTCATTTCATCAGCAAACCATTGCATGCAATCCTCACCTCTGTAAGCTCGATAAAACGATAGAGAGTCATCATAACTGCATTTCAAATAGTATCCAATAGCTGCGGGTATGTGATGTTGAGGTTTTCGTGGATCATTAGTAGGTTTCAGCACACTTTCAAGATCAGCATAGACTATGAAGGGAGCTTTCTCCTTGTTTCTCCAATTCTTGAATTTTAATATATTTTTCCCTGGCTCAGGCATTTTTACTGCGGTTTCATTAATCTTTTGACAGTCTTCCAGGTGTTTAGACAATTTTCCTTCGGAATAGAAATAATGAAGGCAACGATCACAGAAAAACTTTTTTGATTTATGAAGGCTAAGCTGTTTTGATAGTAAGCGCGACAAATTTTTAATCCAGACGTAATGATACTTGACTGGACCCTTTGAATCATCATATCGGTCTTGGATCCTTTTTATCTTTCGTGAGGTATGCGGGAAGCGTTTCAAAGCTCTTCTTATTCTTCTGGAGGATGTATACATTAATGGAGACATCATTCTGTTTTTCAAAATTTGGGATTTGTCCGACAGTCATTGGTAGCTGTATACCTTTCAACTTTAAAACGGCGGAGTAATGGGGGTATGATGTCATCAAATCGGAATGTTTACTGCAAGAATATAATGCAGACGTTACAGCCCATGCAAAGCATGCATCATCATCATTTTTGACGTTGATGCATGCTTTCTTCTTCTTGATTTGTGCAGGTAGCTCAATGTAGGATGAGCCAAGTTGAGGTGTGTATTTGTTAATGTTAACACCAAGATTCACCACTTTCTTTAGCGCCCAGCCTGAGTCTCGTTCCTGAAACTCCTCAAGTTCTTTCATCATTGGTGCTGTAACCTTGGAGTCGAACCAGCCGTTTACATCAGTCTCTCTATAAATTGCAGAGTTCGAAGTAGTGAAGTACTTATAATCATTCTGAACCGAGTCTCCCTTCACTATTTCAAATTCGCCACAAAACACCACATTCACCTTGACTGCTGCATCTTTCTTCAAGACGTTTCGAATGCGTCGTGTAAATATCGATCTAGCATCAATCAAGAAAGATTGAGGATCTTTATGTTTCAGGTTCGATATCACTCCTGAACTGATGCGTGACTTGAATGCAGAGTCAGAATCTTCCCAATGGACGCGATCCCTCGCTGTCTCCTTTCGTGGTGAAAGCCCTGTCCCCTTCTTCTGAGCCGCTTTAAATTGAGCCCTGAGACTTTTAATGTTTCTTAAGCAAGCCTCTAAATGTTGCTTCTCCCCCATGGATTTAGCATAACTCATCGAATTCCGTATCCTCTTTATCCCCTTCTGACATTCAAGCAGCCCTTCTCGGATCTTCACATCATTGTGCTGGGCTTCTACCAATCCCAACAATGCTGCAATGTAGCGAACCAAATCCGTGAAAAGACTCATACTAAAAAAATGAGAATAACTAGTGATTGATAGTACCTACAACATAACCTCAAACTTACTTTTAAATTGATAAAAATCTTCTTAAATCAATAGGAGCTGAGGATACAATTGAATGTTCCAAAGTTCTGAAACAGAATGAAGAAAATAATTACACATAGCTAAAAGATATAATTTTAGTCGGACGGAAAACTGGATGATTGACCAATGTCTTCGAATAACCTCAAATATAATGTTAGGGAAAATTGGTGATAACTAGTGATTGATAGTACATCATAACCTTAAACTTACTTTTAAATTGATGAAAAACTTTACGAAAAAATATGAACAGAGGACATAATTGAATGCTTCAAAGTTCTGAAACAGAATGACAAAAAAAATTTTTCATAGCTAAAAGATATAATTTTAGTCGGACGGAAAACTGGATGATTGATCAATGTCTTCGAATAACCTCAAATATCATGTTGGGGGAAATTGGTGATAACTAGTGATTGATAGTACATCATAACCTCAAACTTACTTTTAAATTGATGAAAAACTTTACGAAAAAATATGAACAGAGGACACAATTGAATGCTTCAAAGTTCTGAAACAGAATGAAAAAAATAATTATTCATAGCTATAAGATATAATTTTAGTCGAACGGAAAACTGGATGATTGAACGATGTCTTCAAATATCCTCAAATATCATGTTGGAGAAAATTGGTGATTGACCTTAAACTTACTTTTAAATTAATTAAAAACTTTCCAAACAAATAGGAAGAGCTGAAGGATGATTCTTAAAGTTCCTAAAAAGAATGAAAAAAATAATTATTGAAAGGTATAAAACATAACCTCAAATATTATGTTGGAGAAAAATGGTTATAATTAATAACTTTAAAATTAATTGAAATCTAAATAGGAGCTGAGGATAATTCTGAACGCTTCAAAGTTCTGAAACGGAATGAAAAAAAATAATTATTAATAAGATGGATGAAAATTGAACGGCTAATTATTTTTTTCAAATATATAACTTCAAATATCATGCTGGAGAAAATTGGTGATTGACCTTAAACTTACTTTTAAATTAACTAAAAACTTTCCAAACAAATAGGAAGAGCTGACGGATGATTCTTAAAGTTCCTAAAAAGAATGAAAAAAATAATTATTGAAAGGTATAAAACATAACCTCAAATATTATATTGGAGAAAAATGGTTATAATCAATAACTTTAAAATTAATATAAATCCAAATCAATAGGAGCTGAGGATAATTCTGAACGCTTCAAAGTTCTGAAACGGAATGAAAAAAATAATTATTAATAAGTGAAAAGTACTCTTCTAGATGGATAAAAAATTGAAGAGCTAATTATTTTTTGAATTCATAACCTCAAATATCATGTTGGAGAAAATTGATGATTGACCTTAAATTTACTTTTAAATTAACTAAAAACTTTCCAAACAAATAGGAAGAGCTGACGGATGATTCTTAAAGTTCCTAAAAAGAATGAAAAAAATAATTATTGAAAGGTATAAAACATAACCTCAAATATTATATTAGAGAAAAATGGTTATAATCAATAACTTTAAAATCAATAGAAATCTAAATAGGAGCTGAGGATAATTCTGAACGCTTCAAAGTTGGAGAAAATTGGTGATTGACCTTAAACTTACTTTTAAATTAACTAAAAACTTTCCAAACAAATGGGAAGAGCTGTGGGATGATTCTTGAAATTCCTAAAAAGGATAAAAAAATAATTATTGAAAGGTATAACAAACATAAAACATAACCTCAAATATTATGTTGGAGAAAATTGGTTATAATTAATAACTTTAAAATTAATAGAAATCCAAATTAATAGGAGCTGAGGATAATTCTGAACGCTTCAAAACGGAATGAAAAAAAAAATAATTATTGAAAGGTATAACAAACATAAAACATAACCTCAAATATTATGTTAGAGAAAAATGGTTATAATTAATAAGTTTAAAATTAATAGGAGCTGAGGATAATTCTGCACGCTTCAAAACGGAATGAAAAAAAAATATTGAAAGGTATAACAAACATAACCTCAAATATTATTTTAGAGAAAAATGGTTATAATTAATAACATTAAAATTAATAAAAATCCAAATTAATAGTAGCTGATGATAATTCTGAACGCTTCAAAACGGAATGAAAAAAAAAATAATTATTGAAAGGTATAACAAACATAAAACATAACCTCAAATATTATATTAGAGAAAAATGGTTATAATTAATAAGTTTAAAATTAATAGGAGCTGAGGATAATTCTGCACGCTTCAAAACAGAATGAAAAAAAAATATTGAAAGGCATAACAAACATAACCTCAAATATTATTTTAGAGAAAAATGGTTATAATTAATAACATTAAAATTAATAAAAATCCAAATTAATAGTAGCTGATGATAATTCTGAACGCTTTAAAACGGAATGAAAAAAAAAATAATTATTGAAAGGTAGGTATAACAAATATAAAACATAACCTCAAATATTATGTTGGAGAAAAATGGTTATAATTAATAACTTTAAAATTAATAGAAATCTGAATTAACATGACCTGAGGATAATTCTGAACGCTTCAAAGTTCTGAAACGGGATGAAAAAAAATAATTATTAATAAGTGAAAAGTACTCTTTGAGATGGATAAAAAATTTAACGTCTAATTATTTTTTCAAATATATAACCTTAAATATTATGCTTGAAAATGAAAGTGATTGATAACTTATTTAAAAATTGATAAAAATCTAAATCAATAGGAGCTGATGACAATTCTGAATGCTTCTCAATGTTCTGGAACAGGATGAAAAAAATGATTTATTAGGTATAAAATATACTTTTAGATTTAGACGGACGGAAAAGTAAACGGCTGATTATTTTTTGAATACATAACCCCAAATATTATGTTAGAGAAAAATGGTAATAATTGAGAACTGACTTAAAAAATTATAAAAATCTAAAATAATAGGAGCTGAGGACAATTCTGAATGCTTTTCAAAGTTCTGAAACAGAATGCAAAAAATTATTATTTATAGCTAAAAGATATACTTTTAGATGGATGGAAAGCTTTTTTTTAATTACATAACCTTAAATATCATGTTTGACAAAAAATGGAGATAATTGATAACTTACTTTTAAATTAATAAAAAATTATTATGAATAAGAGGAATGCTTCAAAGTTCTGAAGTGAATAATTATTATTATGCATAACGCTTTTTAGTCAGATGGAGTAATTGATTACTTTCAATAATTAGACTTAAATATTGGATATCATGTTAGATATCGTTTCAAAAGTTAAGCTTTCAATCAATTTTCAAAAATATTGGAGGTTAATATAAAACTAGTGTGAAAAATGAGTGTAAAAACCATTTAAACCACTATCAATAATGCTGTTTTTCAGCTAAACTTGAATATGAGTCAGAGTAGTCAGACAATCAGTAAAAATCAGTATAATTAATAACTTACTTTGAAAACAATAAAAATTCAAATTAATAGGAGCTGAGGACAATTCTGAACGCTTCAAAGTTCTAAAACAGAATGAAAAAAAATAATTATTAATAAGTAAAAAGTACTCTTTTACATGGATAAGAAACTGAACGGCTAATTTATTTTTTCAAATAAATAACCTCAAATATTATGTTTGAAAAATGGAAATAATTGATAACTTACTTTAAAGTTGATAAAAATCTAAATAGGAGCTGAAGACAATTCTGAATGCTTTTCAAAGTTCTACAATAGAATGAAAAAAATAATTATTAATAGGTAAAAAGTACTCTTTTACATGGATAAGAAACTAAACGGCTAATTATTTTTTCAAATAAATAACCTCAAATATTATGTTTAAAAAATGGAAATAAGTGATAACTTACCTAAAAAAATTGATAAAAATCCAAATTAATAGGAGCTGACAATAAATCTGAATGCTTTCCAAAGTTCTACAATAGAATGGGAAAACAATAGTTATTCATAGATATAAAATATACTTTTAGACACACTGAAAACATAACAGTTGATTATTTTTTGAATACATAACCTCAAATATCATGTTTGAAAAAAATGGCGATAATTGAAAACTGACTTGAAAAATAATAAAAATCCAAATTAATAGGGGCTGAAGATAATTCTGATTGCTTTCCAAAGTTCTGAAACAGAATGCTAGAAAATGATTTATCAAGTATTTTATGAAAGATCCAAAATATTTTAAATATTCTGTATTTATTTATTGCTAGTGGTAGTAGTAGGAAATAGAGAGAGGATAATGTATTGGGAAAATGTAGGGAACAGCACAGCTATCCTCTACAAATATTTAGAAAATAAATAAATACAGAAAAAAATAAGGATCTAATTGTAAAATAACCAATATTTTTAATAATTCAAAGATACCTAGATACCTTAATGATAGTAACATTTTCTTAGTTAGCATAGTTATAGGTATACCTTATATATTTTTTTTACTTTTAAATATAAGAATTATGGAAATCACACCACTCTCAACAAGTCGATTGAACAGCTTTACTATTGAGGTGGAAATTTAAAGTTTTTTCATGATTTTTTATATAATTAAACCATAATATTTTCATATCAACTTTCCAGCTACCGTAAGAATAATTAGCTTTTTAGATTATGGTCCAAACTTTCACTATAAAAATTGATAACTAGATAATGAATAATTTTCAAAAGTTTAAAGAATTAGACTTATAAATTCATGTATTGTAACAGTTTAATTTATATTGAAGAGGTTTTAAAACGATCTTTTGAATGCAGTATCTATCTATCCTAAGCAGACAAAATCAAATCAAATCAAATCAAATCAAAGTTTAATTAAGTGAAAAATTAAAATATATAAGGAACTAACATGGAGCTAGATAACAATTTATTTTTTTAAATCGAATAATATTTACCTTTTACAGAGAAAATATTTTCAAAAACCTGACCTGCTTTATTTAAAGAAGTTATCAAATTAATCAAAACTTTTTCATAAAAACATCCTCGTTTTATTAACAATGTTTTCTCTCCAATTATTTTTCCACTTTATAAAAATCAAAAAATGAAAAAATCGTTTTTTTTTTCTACAGATTGGAATTAAAAAAATACTCACCCACTATAGAATCTCTTAACCTTGGTTTACACTTAAAATCATAAACGTTAATAGCGTAACTTTAAGAAAAACCGGAGAAGGGAAAAGAATACACTTAATTCAGTATAAAACAACTTTCAATAAGGTCAGACGAACTGTTGAATAAACTTGTTATATAGACTTTTGTATGTGTGCAAATATGCTTCATGACAGAGCAGTGGTTCGCAACCTTTTTCAGTTACAATCCTCAATAAATTTATGTTTCATTGTTCAATATGTATTAAAAAGACAAAATCCGGTTGAGAACCACTGACCATATGTCTTATCATGTTTATGTAGTTTTGCGTAAAATTATACTTGTGGTTAAAACTTCTTATCTGTTGTAACTAAAGGTAGTGTTACGTGACAGATAAGCTAATGTCTATTTTTATAATATTGATAATAAGAAATAATTTTTGCTGAATCTTCAGATGATTTAAAAGGTTTCTATTGGGGCATTGAATATCAAAGATGTTCCAATTAAATGGTCCAGCTGCAAGAAGTTTTTAGTAAACTCATTATATTTGCAGTAGGTGGTGTTTTAAAAAAAAATGGCTGTAAATGAACTGAAATGGTCCTATCACATCTCACGGTATCCCTGGGAAAATGTGTCCTCTATTGATGTTTTGATTATATTCAATATGATTATCATTATTATGAAATACATAATATGTATGTATGTAATATATTATATTCTCACATGATTGCTTTGAAACAATGTGCTCATTTGAGAATTTTTGGGTACGAATAAATCAACTTCCTTGAGTATTTGCAAACTAGGAAAATTTGTTACATACTATTTTAAGGACATTAACGGCAATCAAATTACCAAAAGAACTTTGAAAAATCTGAATTATAGAGTCAACTCTTTTGGGTGAATAATCATTAAGTATATCTGGTTGTGTGAGAATAAATTTTGATTTCAAATCAATTTTCCATAGAGAATTTTCATCAATAATATATAAATGATAATTTTTAGATTGACCTCCCATCGCAATAATTAACTAGCGCAAAAATGTTTCATAAAAAATTTCTATTGAAAAATAAAATTGAGATATTTTTGAGATACATGAAATAATGCATGAATGTGGAAAAAAAAGATATGAAATTCAAAAATAAACTTACTTTTTAATAGTTCATCCACCATTTTAAAATTATTCAAATTAATTAATGATAACAAAAAAATTACTCAACTAGCGCAAAAATGTTTTATAAAAAAAAATTCTATTGAAAAATAAAATTGAGATATTTTTGAGATACATGAAATAATGCATGAATGTGGAAAAAAAAAGATATGAAATTCAAAAATAAACTTACTTTTTAATATTTTAAGGTACCACACACACACACAAACTATTAACTGACGTCTATTAACTGCGACTGAACACTCCAGACTTCACAAATTAATACATAACTCGCTTAAATGAACAAAACAAAAAATAATTGGTTCTCCTCCGATAGATTCTTAGAGTGATAATGCAAGAAAATATGCTTTTCCAAACTAACCGCACGATAAGAGATTTCCTGCATTTACAGGTTTTGTGTTTTTGAATATCATGAATTAGCAAAAACGTTTTTCCTGTTTGCTAATCGGCACATGCTGCTACACAGTATTATCCATTTTTCGATATTCAGCATAGACGTGTTGATACATACATATTACAAAATAATGTTTTATTGCAATCAATTCCCTAATATGAACCTGAGCCACATGACCTGGTACTCGGGTCGATCAACTTATAAATATAGTTAGCATTGCACTATAAAACCTTTTTTATTTTAAATAAAATATAAATTCTTAATACCTATATCATCTCAACGTCTTATCTAAGGATTGTGATTTCCTGCAATTTCAATAAATGTGGTATGAAAATCTTATAATAAAACTGTAGGTTTCCTGTATTGTGGTGGTCTTTTTCCTTTTTTCGATAAATAATAAAAATTCTTGCCAAACATATACAGGATGTATCAAAAAACACCAAGTAGTTGAAACATTCTTTTAACTTCATTTAGATTCGTTGATAAACGTTAACTATACAAAACATTCTTTTCAAACATATACAGGATGTATCAAAATGAGGCAAAGACACTAAGTTGAAACATTCTTTTAACATATACAGCGTGCATCAAAACTATAGTACCTGATTGGATATCCAGGTGTGACATACTTCGAAATAGAAGAATTATGCATCGTTTGGCGTTAACATGTTAACAGTTCATCATTCATCATTTATCACTTGACGTGAGCAGACATGAATCCTAGGCATGAGTACGTCAAACTCAAACTCATTAAGTGTTGTATCGAGCAGGAGTTTATTGAAGCAGGCTATTGCGGTGTGTGTTTGGCGGGAAGTTTAATTTTCCACGAAGTGGCTGCAAAATATGGAATAGCAACCAAACTATGTCTGGGTACCAAGGTCTATTCGAATGGTGTGAAAATTACACCACATTTCTGGATAGAACACAATGATATAATCTATGACCCCACCCTAGCTGTTACACAACACCACATACCCCATAATCTAGAAGTTACTCATAGAAAAGATGAATTTGGATGCAAAACCCTCGAAGATATAGTCATGGTTGGTATTTTTGAAAAATTTATGGTGAACGAGTCTACGATTGAATACTTCGCTAAAGCTCCGAAACATCTATTGAAAGTGCGTGAAAATATTCATGAAACTGTAGCTAAAATATTTACGTAATATAATATCTTATAGCCTGTATGTTTTTTTTTTTCGTAATGATATCGCTATGCTTACAAAATTTTCAAATAAAATATCCTAATTGACATCCAGTGTTCAACGTGTTCAGACAACTCTTGGATATCGTTTTTACATTTACGCTAGAATTTTCACACTGTCCGCTTTAATCACCTTGATTATCAGATTGCCACAACGACCATGGCCGTGCCGCTGTTTTTTCTTCCAATTCTGTACATCCGGTACTGCATTGGCAAGACTTCGATTTTATTATCTAATTATGTAATTATCATCTCCACTGACCGCTGGACCTTGTGTATCAGATTGCCACAACGGCCATGACCGTACCGTCGTTTTTTCTTCCAATTCCATCCGGTATGGCACTGGCGAGACTTTGATTTTATTATCTAATTACTATCTCCACTGACCGCTGGAATCACCTATAAACATCAAGTCAAATCATTTTCATTTGTGTACCCGAAACGTTGTAAATACTTCATAGCGTACTGTCGGTCGACAACACTTCTGACCATTGTTGATTTTTGGAGATATAAAGGTAACAGGTGATAGAAGACCTTCTGGTCTTTGTTGATTCTTCGAGCTTCAGATCGATTCTCACTTTTATATATAATACACGTACATGACAACGTGACGTTTGACAACATCACTGTGGACAATACCTAGTATATATCCAATTTCATGAATTAATATCATAGACTAGTTCGATCGCCTGAAATCCATCTAAACTTTTCATCATCATCAAATATGAAGTTCCATTTGACGTGACAACGTAATGTTTGACGTGACAGCGTGATGACGTGACTTGACGACGTGACGTTTGACGTGACAGCGTGACGTATGACGTATATAATAAGGTCTCTTGAGCCTGCATGTTACCTGTATTTAATAGTTATGGCCTTTCGAGCGCCCTGTATATAATAGACGTTTATTCCTTGCATGCATGTTACCCACCCTGTATATAATGTTACTTTTGATTCACCCTGTACATAATAGACGTTAAGGCCTTTCCAACGAGACGTCGTTTGAATGGCTTTTAGTAAGAGGGATGATGGGGGGTGAACGGGGGTAGAATTTTTCTATTATTTTTCATATACACTAGACGTTAAGGCCTTTCGAACGATTCATCATTTGCTATGATTGGTTAACTTTTAGTAAGAGGGATGATGGGGGGTGAACGGGGGTAGAATTTTTATATTATTTTTCATATACACTAGACGTTAAGGCCTTTCGAACGATACATCATTTGCTATGATTGGTTAACTTTTAGTAAGAGGGATGATGGGGGGGATGGATGAGGGTAGAATTTTTCTATTATTTTTCATATACACTAGACGTTAAGGCCTTTCCAACGTGACGTTGTTCGCCGCGATTAGTTGCCATTCGGTTGCAGTCCGGTTGCCGGTGTGAACCCACCTTACAAGCCAATTTCGCTAATTTGAACCTTGGCTTTTTTAGTGATTTTCTTATGGAGATTCCCATGTTAGCGCCTCCGCCAATGGCCAGAATCCCCATAGCTTATTTACTACGGCAGGTCGGATCTTCCGACAGTCCAAGTTTTAGCATATGATGATTCAGATGACAGTGGCCTGTTAAAAGGCCTGTTAGACAACGTAGGTCATGCCTGCTATGGTCCAACGTTTGTTTGGAGACATACTTCGAAGGATGTATAAAAGCCTTACTCCAAGTATATGTATTATAACAAAGCTGTATATATCTGGTAAAAAATAATCAAACATTATTTTACTTCAAAAATTTTTTTATTTATTTATTAATTAATGAGCTATGCCTAATTTCGTGGTTAACAAAAATCATTGATAAAATTATCACAAAAACATACTATAATGTTAAAACATATTTGATAATTAACTATGTATAAAAATACAAACTAGAAAGCATTCTCATGAAGCTTTTTCTTTAAAATTTCTAATTCAATTTTTTTTTTTTCAATTTCATACATGTGAAGTTCTTTACATTGTTGCCATTTTAGCTCAGATTCTTTTTTCATCAGATTCATCTGCAGTTGGTGAAGTTCATTTTTTCTTTCTTTCTCTTCATGAATACATTCAATCTGTAATTTAATCAATTCTACCTTTGCCTCTGATAGTACATTGATTTTCTTTCTACAGTCTTCTGTCAATTCTTTTTTCCTCTTTATTGCTCGTTGAGGAACTAAAACATTTTTTTAAATTTAGACCAATAGCTATTTTCTCTTGGTTAAGGAAATCACATTTTTATTTTAGGTAAATTTACTCATATGTAATAAATGAATATCTTACGGCTTGCGGTAATACTTTGAGGGGTACTCAGCTCTGTATTTTTATTACAATTATTACTAGGGCCAGGAGTCAACACATTTTCTGTTTTTTTGTCTGAAATGTATTTATTACTGTAATAATCAATTTCAAGCAAATGTCGGACAAAATGGTACTAAACTTACCAGTGTTAGCTGACTGAAACTTTAAAATAACTTTCTTGCCTGGTAGAATTGAGGTTACTGCTGAAAATGAATAAGAAGTACCGGGTGTCTCATTATATTCTGACTGTTTTCAAGAGCTTATATCTTCGAAACGGTTCTAGATAATAGGATGCGGTTTTCACAGTTAGGTTTAAAATTACCGTAAGTTTTGTTGTGACACATTTATATAAATGACCTACCTCCGGCTTACCCGCTAGAAAAGTGGCGTATTTTCACAATACAGTTAAAGTTATATAACTTCGCTTTCTGTGCACCGATTTTTAACTTTAAGGTACCGTTATAAAGTAAAAATATGAAATTTAAGAAATTGCTAAATATACAGGGTGTCCCATTTAAAAAATTACATATATTGTATTTTGAAAATACGCCACTTTTCTAGTGGGTAAACCGGAATTAGACCATTTATATGAATATGTCACAACAAAACTTATGGTATTTTTAAACCTAACTGTGAAAACCGCATCTTATTATCTAGAACCGTTTCGAAGATATAAGCTCTTAAAAACAGTCAGAATATAATGAGGTATTAGGGAGGCGCTAGTTATCATCAGAATATATTTTTTTTTTTCATATTTTCAAATATTTCCATACTTGAACTCTGGGCTAACTGGACTTTATTAAAATCCTCATTTACTTTTCTGTGAGTCAAAGCCCTGGAAATTGGCTGCTTTAATAAAGTAGGATTCCACCTCTTGGTCCAGCTAAGGGTGTTATCACTTCCACAGTTCAAATCTATAATAAACAATTAAGGTACCTACTGTTAGATAATTATTGAATATTATTCAGGTAGATAAGAAAACATATAAATAGTTTGAATGATAAACAAAATATCAAAAACTTACCTGAAATAGATCGCTGCTCAAGCTTGGTGCTTTCTTTATCTGAAAGTTCACCTTCACTATAAACAATTTGATCTGAATCAAAAACATTATCCAAACCAACCACATTAACATCTCCAATTATTGATCGAACTTGAGTGTCAAAAGCAGTTATATTTATCAATTTACTTTCCCCCCCGCCGGTTTTAAACAACTCTTGTTTCTCATCGGAAAATTTTTTTTTCACATCTTTTTTTATGTTTTTCCATTTTTCCTTCAGCTGCTTTCCAGTTCGTGGGATGTACCCAGATTCTGTCCATTCAATTGCCACTTTTTCCCACATACAATCCTTTTCTTTTGTGGTAACTGCATCAGTTTTTTTGTTTTCTAAAATATGCTTGTAGGTTTCCACAAATGCAGTCAGTGCAGTAACTTCTTCTTCCGAGAAGTTCACACTCCTTCTCATGCTGCCAAAATCCATTTTTAAATTTAGTTATTTATATTAATATACAATTTTATAATTCAGATATATGTAATGTCAGAATATATTTCAAATTCAAATAAGTGTCAAACTATATCACGTCATACTGCTCATATATCAACAATTTCCATGTCACTCGAATCATAGAAGACACTGTGGACTCTGTTTTTACAGTGATCTATGGATTTTAACCTGAGAGTTAATCCTCGAGGTAACTCGAGATATTTAACTCTACTTTATAAAACCGGGCATTAATGCAAAACAATTACCAACTTTCACAATTAACCACACAATTGAGAATGGGCTTGTTATTAAGATAGTTAGATATTAGAGGTTGAAAATGGAGCTCTCTTGAAAAGCGACAGAGCCGACTATGACGTCACATTCCATATTGTGTTCAGATATTTGGCAGTACACCACTGCGTTTCACAAAAGGAAATTGATTCCAGCTGCAATATCTTCGAATTTCAAAAGTGTTTTTTTGCTATTGAAGATGTATTTAGTAGATACTGGATTTATTGAAGCATTTTTTTTAAGGTCGATGTCTTTATGGTAATGGTATACAAGAGTTTACACTTAGTTTTTGAATCGACATTCCAAATACATTAGACATTTGCCTGTTTGTCTAGAATAAAGAACCCTAACCTTTTGGATTCCATTAGTGTCGTCACACCTAACATATTATATTGTACCTACAATGGAATAACGACATTACTGCTGTTAGGGGCTTAGATTGGTCGAGCACATAAACAACTTGCTAATTTTTTACTGCTTTTATGGTACACACCGGCAAACGTTCTCTCCTAAAAACATGACATCTGACATAACGCCCAAAACAGTAGGTCCAACCACTGATATATAATTATCTATGGATTAAGTAACATAACCGAGACCACAGAGCATACATCCATATCAAAATAATCTAACACTGTGGAATTTGAAAGTATAAGAAAACGCGGTTTTAAAATTTGAAATTTCGTTTTATCGGCATTTTAGCTAAATGTGGTCAAATCGAAGAAATCTTCACCACTCTTAGGGTAGAATTATCAAAGTAGCTAACAATTAACCCATAGTAGTCTCAAGTATTTTTGAAATTGAGTAAGAAAATTAGGAAAATTGCAAGTTGTATCACTTTTCTTCTGAATTTTGTTTTGTTTTTCTTAGCAATAACTTTATTGACGTACCACTCTACTACTACTACTAAGTTTGGAGGTGAGCCGTGTGCTGGACAAACTCAAGCCAAGGTTCCGGCATTGAGGCAACTGGCGGGCTCATTTTGCCATTCCTGCTACCTAAACATCCATGAAGCCGAGCCCTTCTATAAAGGCCACAACCTTTGTCAATGGACGCCTGCTTGAGTCTCCAGGGGCCATAACATGGACTCCGAAGATTCGTCTGCGTAGTACAGCCCAGTGTGGACACTCTAAGAGAACATGGAATGACGTTTCGTCAGTCATGCCGCCATCCCTACATAGGGAACTTTCCTCTACTCCTAAGTTGTGGAGGTATTTCATCATACAGCAGTGCCCTGTTATGAGTCCTGCTATCTTCCTTAGCCTACTCCTTGGTAGTTCAGTAGCTGCCCTAGCGTGTCCATCAGTCTATCCCTTCAGTAGAAGTTTGGATTGACTAGGACCCTGCAGAGCATTCCAATGAGCGGGGTGCTGATTCCTCAGCCACTTCTTCGTCTCCTTGTGTATTTTTGGTTTCGTTAGGACCAGAGTCGGGCCCGGGCCGCAAAAAGGAGCTGCTGCCCCTTCCGCAGCCGGTGCATCCGCTCGTTGCCTTCAAAACCAGAGTGAGCTGGAATCCATTCTAGCCGCACAACGTTCTGCCTTGCAAGATTAGCAAGTCGTTCTCGACATTCGTAAGTAAGTCCTGAATTCCTGGTATACCCACTCGGGGCTTAAATTGCTGCCTGATGTCGTAGTATATGGTTATGCGTCGATCCACGTAACCTCTGTCTAGGTTTGCCTGCGCACATTTCAAGATAGCATATCTCTTTACAATGGGCTTGTTGGCAATGAAATATTTTTTCGGTTTTTTTCAATTTTTTTTTTGTAAAACTGACTCATCAAAATAACAGGTAAAATTTTCAGCTCTTGAACTTTCTCCATTACTTAGATATTAAAGGTTGAAAATGGAGCTCCCTTAAAAAGCGGCAGAGCGGACTATGACGTCATATTGCACGTCGGGTATGATATTCGGCATTTCACCGCTGCGTTTTACATGAGAAAGTTGGTTCCCGCTGCAATATCTTCAAATTTAAAATAGTTAGTGGTTTTTAATATTGAAGAATGATGTATTCAGTACTTAGATACCGGATTAATGAAAGTAGATGTTGGAAATTTACTTGAACCCAATATCTTTATGGCGATGGACTACTTTAATAAAAACAAAAAGTTTACACTTGGTTTTTGAATTGAAATTTCATAACAATCTATAATACATTGTTCATTTTCATATCTCCTCTGTAGGAAAAGAAGTTCTCAACTCCAGAGAGGAGCATTCAATGCACGAATGGCTAATAACGGTATACTTTTTTGTATAATGCTACATACTCTGAAAAGTGGCATCCAAAAATCGTCTGCTAATATCCATACGATGAATTCAGTTTGATATTTCAAGCTTACCTAGCTCACATTTGTTAGTTAACAGGTTCACAACAAATAATGAATTATTTGTAACTTCTAGATGAAGCTTTGGATTTTTTTGTATCAATTAAAATGTTCAATATTGTATTTCTTCCGACCTATAAATGTCTGAATAACATAAGTTATTCGGATCTGGCAAGCTTAAAGCTGACGAAGTTAATGTAAAAAAAGAACCTCTAGTGGATATTGAAAATTTTTCGTTTTCGTATTTTTCCAAACGCGATTTCTTCATTTTTCTTTTTTTGCCATTTTCCCCTCCGCATTGAATCTTTATATTCCGAGATACCTATAGATTACATTTGTGTGATATCCATTGATTTCATCCTCTACTTGACTTCCTCCAGGGGTTCTATTTTCTGAGCTCAATGACAAATTATTGTGCTTTAGTTGTAAAAACTGTGACATGACTTTTAACTAAGCGTTTTTGACAGTCAAAAAATCGCACTATTAATACAGGATTTAGTAACTTTTCCACTGTTCATTATTTGTACATATTTTTCTGGTGCATTCTTGGATGTGCTAGGACTTTCGGGAATCAAACAGTACTTATTGACCACTTCTTTCTCGCTCATTAGGTATATAATAAAATTGAGAAACATCTCAATCAACAGTCTAGCGTTTTGTTTCTTACAAAACAAAATATATAATGCAATAAATAAACAGTACACTTCCACATACAATAGCTCTCGACTCGCGGCGTTTCAAACGTTAGGTATGGCACATGCATTGTGACGTCACAGGTAACTACGCCCCGTTTCCGTTCAATCCAATTTCTTCAATTAATTTGAGGGCTTAAACCATGGGTGGGCAACAGCCGTATGATTTGATCCGGCCCGCGAAACATTATGGAAGACCTAATTAAAAAAACATTGTGTGGTTTTATCATGTCTGATATCTATTGCAAAAAATTATGAGCACTACAATACTACTTTAAAATGTACTACTTTTAAATGCGGTCCGCGAACGTGTTTGCCCACAACATGTCAAAGGTTGCCCATACCTGGCTTAAACGTTCGCGCAAAAATTTAAAATTTTGGGAATCCGTTTGAAATGAGTTCTAGTATCTATTTTTAAATTAAAATTCTTGAACAAACCCATTGGTACAAAGTAGAATTATGGAAATAGGAACATTATATATCTTTATTTAAAGATAATCATTGAAAATGACTCGAAGTACTTTGGTATTGTATTAGATTTAAGAAGACTTGAAATGTCTCTTTCCTTATACGATGTTTCAGAAAAATTCATCCACTCGAGTAATTTTGAATGTTTGGAAAGATTTTCCTTCTTTATTGCAGTCCTTATTATACATATATACCGATCTGGTATATGAATGGGTCCCGCTTCCTTGGTTCGTTTAATAGCTTTTTCGATAACTGAATGGCAGCTATCATCCTCATTCTGGGTGTGACTCCGTATTAGAAATTTATGGGTTATTGATTTTATCTTTAAAGTTGTCACAGCGTATATGTACATAGCGACCATAAATTTAGGAAACAAAATTAAAATGATGTTAATTCGAAGGAAAAAAGATTTTCCGAAATCCCCACCTATTTTTTTGCTGTCCGCGGTAGTTGTTGTTTCAAAACCAAAGTGACATAATGTGCAATCGATAAAGCAAGAAATCAGATTATTTTAATAGAAAAATGTCAAAACTGATATTCACTTCCTTATTTCATCGAATGAAAGTCCAATTTGTAGCTTTTGATAGTATAAATTGCACGACGTTTTTCCCGCGAAAAATCGAGTTAACACTTGGAAATCTCTTGTTGATTTTTCCAAATAATTTGGTAATTTTTTGTAAGCAGCTGACGAACACAGAGCAAATAAATGACAAATGCACCCAAATATAATAATAAATTATAATATTTTTGGGAATTTTGACTACAGGCCATTTTTATCTCCCATCATAACATTTGTGTTATCAGCGTTGCCATCTGTTCTTGAGATATTACCGATTTGCAATGTGCCTTTTTTCCTGTCCATATCAAGTTTTCTAGCAATTTTGGGACCTGCCGCCCTTGAAATTTTTAAGTGATAGTCTAAAAATAGGAATGGAAGATTATGTACCACAATCAACATAACATCAGCATCTCTGTTTTTTTGACAACATTATAGATTTTGGTGCCCATCGAGGAAGCGATCAGCATTCAATGATCCATTGAAGAAAAAAGGACCAATTATACGGTCTCTCGAAAATCCCACACCAGACATTGACTTTCTGTGAATATTGGTCTTTACAATCGATAATGACACAGTATCTACAATTTTGAGAGGATACAACCCCATTAGTAGTGAATGTAGCCTCATCGTTAAACATAATCATCTATGGAGAGATCGTTAGAGCATTTCCCTGGTCTAATAACCGATATTGTTTTGGGACACAATGTTCTCCAAAAATATAATTTCCGTTTGGAGTTAGAAACTGGCACTATTCACATTGATGTAAGAATAGTAAGGCGACCGTCATTAGGGGTTGACAAAGAACAGTCCGTTGTTGAAGTCTCTGCGTCTTCCCTGGAGCTAGGGGTTGACAAGGAGCAATCTGTTGTTGAAATTTCCGAGTCTTCCCCGGTGTTGTTAGGGGTCGATGACGGAAAATATGTTTCCGAAGTTTCTGCGTCTTCCCTGGATTTAGGGGTTGATAAGGAGCAATCTGTTTTTAAAATTCCAGAGTCTTCCCAGGAGTTAGGGGTTGACAGGGAGCAATTTTTTGTGAAAAATTCTGAACTTTCCCCGATGTTGTTAGGGGTTGATGAGGAGAAAAGTGTTTCCGAAGTCTCTTAGTCTTCCCTGGTGTTAGGGGTTGATAAGGAGCAATCCGTTTGTAGAGTGTCTGAATTTTCACCGGTGTTGTTAGGGGTTGATAAAGAAAAATCTGTTTCCGAAGACTCGTCTTCCCCGGTTAATGAAGGAGGATGTGTTTCCGAAGTCTCTTAGTTTTCCCTGGTATTAGGGGTTGACAAGGAGCAATTCGTCATAAAAGTTATTTTATCAAATAATATTTTCTTAAAAAAAATTAATAGATTTCAAAAATTAAAACTGAAATTTATCTATGGGAGCGGAGGAATGTGGTAATTACGTAACTCTTTGTTCTTCCATCTACAAATACTGAAAAAAAAAATAAAAAAAATCCGAAAACCGCTGTCACCAATGTAATAACCGGTAAAGTCCAATGTAACAGAGAAACTAAGTACTGCTGGTCCACCGTAAATGCTGCTACTCCAGAGAACACCTTGGTGCCGAGTTTCACGAGCCGGAACCTGGAAAAGTAAAATTCCCCTGGTGTGTCCCTGAAATAACAAGAAGGCAGCGTAGCTGGCTGCTACCTTCTACGAGTACGTGGGAAACAGGAAACGATTCCTGTAAGAAAAGTCCGGAAGGATAGATCCTGCCTCCGCTGCTATCATATAAAGTTGATAATGAGAGGGTTACGTAGGGTTACGTCTGGTATAAGGTTCAGGATAAGGTTTCAAATTTAGTTAATTGAAAGTGAACGAAAACCGTAATTCAAGGTAACGGGTATGAATTTAATTAAAACTTACTTTTATAACTCATAAATTCTCTCAGTTTTGAATATTACGACTGAATTCCTTATTTTAGTATATATATATAAATAAATCAAATACGTGTAAAATTGGAAATTAAAATATAATAAACAACCTATGCATGAGGTGGCAATAAAATACGGACAAACCAAACTACAAAAATATTTGTTTAACAGTAAGTACAGAATTTAATCAGACTCACCAATATGCAGGTAGGGCGCTCTCCAATGATGCTGAAGACTCCTTACCTGGCTTATTAATTGACACCAACACACGTATCGGATGGGGCAGATTTTTTATCGAATCTATTTGCCCCTAGCAAATCTTATTTGGTCGTTCGTTACCCTATTTACCGAATTACTCTTCAAGCGCTTATAGTAGACGCTCTCTCGTGAAAATCCTTCAGGTGTCAAAACGAAACTTATTTTGAACTCCGCACGACTTTTATCTTACAAGTCGAAATATAACTCTGGAATTTTTCCAGATGACCGCTAACCGCGAACACTATGGGGCAACCGCTCGCAACCGTGTTCGGAACCCAACTGCCTCGTCGTTTTTTCCATCTTGTTCAGCTTTGGGCAATTTTTGCCCAGTCAGCTTTTCACCACTTTTTCATTCCTTCCTTTCTTATTGGACACACGTGTACTTTGTAACCCACGCTCGCTTTGCTTCATCAGCGAACTCGTGTTTCCGAAACTAGGTTCTTTTTGGGTTACTTTGTAATTGTGTCATTGTGCATTATCAACATTGTTTAGTCTGATTGATATCTGCTACGCTACTTGAATCTAAATTATATTTTTATGAAATTAATTTTGTTTTGAATATACTTGAAATTTGTTATACAGGGTGATGTTTTCCTAATTCCAACCTTGGTACTTATCACAATTGATAACCTAAATGCTAGAGGGAGCAGTTTTATATTTTCATATAATGTGTTTTCTCGGGTAAATATTAAATGGGAGCATACAAATTGAAGCAGGTCATTGAAAAGTAGACCAAAAATACATTTTTTCATAATTCGTACTTATTATAAGTAGCATTACATTTAGGCGATCTAGTGTTAGTGGCAATCATATCCTAAGTATGATAACAGTTTAAATTATTTTAGACCGATGTGAGGTCATTTCATTCAGGCTGAATTTAATAATTTCTATTAACGCGAATCAGCCTTCTAGAGGTTGAAAGCACAATTCTTGCCATTTACCTGTATCTTACGATATCTTAAGATGGGAAAGATATATCGCCTTGCAGTTTGCGGTATTTCATTATTAATTCTGTCTACTTTTCAATGACCTACTTCAATTTGTATACTCCCATTGAAAATTGTTACGAGAAAACACATTATTTGAAAAATATAAAACTGCGCTCTCTAGCATTTATGTTATCAATCAGATTACTTCATATTCACAAATTTCCGATTGATCAACAAAATTTATTTTAAACAGCATCAAGTTTAATAAAATGTTAAATTTTTGCAAAGATTTAAAAATTTTTGTTCTTCAACATTTAAAAGCAGAGTTTTTATTAATGTCGAGTCAAAGTTCGTGGGACCGTTGGGCCGGTAATATTATGTCGGCGTGTAGAATACGTACTGTTATTTCATTGTATAAAGTAGAAAAAGGAATTGGAGTATTCAATTTTTTTAATGTGCTTTATTTCCATAGTCGATTGAAGCATTTAAACGTGAGTCAAAATTTCCGAGTAACATATGAAAATCTTTACTCCAGTCGGCTATTCGAGCATTTAAAATTGTAATATTTCGACGGCCTAGGATCAATACCTCATAAGTGTAAGTGTCGAAAGTTCTCAGAATCAACAAAAAACGTTCTATATACCAAATAAACTATGTTTTACTACTGTAGAGGGATATACAGTTATGTTATGCAAGCCATATGTTAATCCTAGTTGAATATGTTTTTCAACCATTCATATGAAAATTGAGTTACTTACTTGGTATTGCAGTTCTCATTCTTCTAATTTGCAGTACATGCGCGATATTTCAACTACATATTGTAATAAAATCATTCTATCACTGTTTCGATTTCGGAATTATATCTAGTAGAATAACCTAACTAATATACTACAAAATATTTTTGATAATATAGAAAACATGACTTCACAACACAAAATTTTTGCACAAAATAAACTAAATGATAATATGGTTTTAAATGAAACTAACTGCTTCTAAATGACTCCACAATATATTTGAAAAAAATATATTGTGAGTAGATTCCACGAAGTGAGGGTTAATACAGTTAACTTAAATGATAATATTGAAAATAAATCAAATTTTTATAGTTACATTTCAACTATAATTAGGAAAATAAAGAAATTGGAACTTCATGAATCAATTTAATTCTTTTTTTATTCTCATGAGGAAGATTTTTATAAAAATATGTGTACTCAGGATCCATTACTCCCGTGATTTCCATAAGTGATTATATTTATCCAAAGATATTTTTGGTTTTGAGTGATATGTTTGTGAAAGATGTGTGATTGAAATGCATTCCATGCATATTAGTTTTCATAGGACATTCTCCTGTTCAGTTGTAACTACGATTAGTGGCTTAATTCCTAGTACTAAAATGAATACTTGATCATTGAATATTCCTAGCAACTTGCAATTGGCTGATCGTGGTTATGCAGAACCCCAAAAGGTACATCTTTAATCGGGTGCTGATGTCTTTTTTGGATTAATGCGTGTTGGACAAATTCAGTTGGGGTTAGGTCAGCCCATCTTACAAGAAACTAGATTAAGTTGGTTGGTAACAGGCTCCGTGTGGTCAGGAGTTAAGGAGCGTTTTTCTTTAGAGGATATGGAGTGTGAAAAAATGTTTTTGGAATTCAAATCACCGGCTGACGGTAAATTTCTAGTGAATATACCGTTTAAGGATTCTGTAAAGAAATTGGGTGATTCTCGTGAGCAGGCGATGAAGTGATTTTTTGCATTGGAGAGAAGGTTAAAATGTAATAGTAATTTAGCAAGTTTGTATAAAGATTTTATGGAAGAGTATCTTAAAATGGGTCATATGTCGTTAGTTTCAAACCCATCTGGAACAGGGTCGTATTTCTTATGTCATCGCGGGGTACTCAAGGAGAGTAGCAGTACTACAAAATTAAGGGTAGTTTTTAATGGGTCAGAACCAACGGATACTGGTATTTCATTGAATGATATTCAATTTAATGGGCCAAAATTGCAAGAATATCTAACATATATTCTATTAAGGTTTAGACAGCAACAACTTGTAGTTTGTGGGGATGTCGCTAACATGTATAGTATGATCTGGATTAACCCCATACAAAGGCCGTTTCAACAAATATTTTGGAGATCAGATCCGAATGAAGAACTTGAGGTGTACTCTTTAAATACGGTCGCTTACGGAACCAAGTCTGTACCTTATTTGGCAATAAGGTGTTTGAAGCAGTAAGGATTGGATCACAGGTGCTAACTTAGTGGAGAATGCTGTAACATTATGCATGAGTATATCTAATATTTTGAGAGGTGGTGGAATGGAGCTAAGAAAATGGATATCTAATAGTTCTGAAGTTCGTCAATTCTTGGAAGGAAATGTATACAGCTACCATGAGATAAGTCTTGGGGAAAAGGATACCAATAAAACTTTGGGCTTATTGTGAAACTTGAAACAGGATTATTCAACCTTTTTTACAGATTTGTTGAAATGCTTTCAACAAATAGCGAAACGGTTCATATTGTCTGAGATATCCAAAATATTTGATCTGTTAGGATTGGTAGGACCTTCTATAGTTATAGCTAAAATTCTGATTCAAAAGCTTTGGTTAGAAAAGGTCGATTGTGATGAATCTATTCCCATGTCTTTAGACACAGAATGGGTAAGGTTGAAGCAAGGAATGGCGAAGATGAATAATATGAATATAAATAAATGGGTTCTAGTAGAAAACTGTAATCAAATTGACGTTTATGACTTTTGTGATGCTCCACAACAAGCGTATGGAGCTTGTTTATATATCAAAAGTGTGGTAAGGTTGCAGTTGCGTTATTATATTCTAGAGTAAAAGTAAGTCCGTTGAAACGACACAGTATTCCTAGACTCGAACTTTGCGGAACTTCACTACTTGTACGATTAGTATCTAAGGTTTCTATGACATGTAATTTTAATAAAATTCATCTATGGAGTGACTCTTCAGTCGTATTGGGTTGGATAGGTCTTCTACCTTGCTACAGACTTTTGTAGGTAATAGAGTTTCACACATCTAGACTTTAACAGATATAGTAGACTGGAGACATATCAGAACTGAAGACAACCGAGCTGATATATTATCTAGGGAGATGTATTCTCAACCAGTAATAGAATGCTCTAAATGGTGGAAAGGGCCGTTGTGGTTGGAATTATGTGAATCAGAATGGCCAACTCCTTTGGATTTGCACTCGGTAGATGTGCCAGAAATGAAATCTCAAAAGATCAACCTTGTCAAAATAAAAACTATCAATTTTCATTTTAAATCTTACAGCAATCTTGACAAATTAAGGTGAGCCTTAGTTCACATTTTTAGATTTATAGACAAATTTAGAGATAAAATCAATGTAGCAGGAATGATTGGAGTTATATCTTATAGTGAATTAAATAGTGCAAATAAGGTTTTAGTAAAGGTTGCTCAACATGAATGTTTTGGACAAGAAATTGATGAGTTGTCAAATAGACTTCTTTCTGTCTAGGAATTATTAAATCTTAAGTCCCTTTTTGGATGAACCAGGATTCTTAAGGGTGGGTGGAAGGCTTCACCCATCAGATTTGAAATTTTCTAAAAAATTCCCTTTATTGTTAAAGGCTAGTCACAAATTCAGTCACATGTTATTTGAATTTGAGCAAAAAAGTTTGTTACATCCTGGGCCCCAACTTTTACTATGTTCTATTAGAGATACATATTGGGTATTGGGAGGAAGAAATTTAGCCAGAAAAGTGGTACGTGGGTTTTAGAGCAAAACCTTCACCTGGAACAAATTATGGGCGTATCACGTGTTAAACATGCGCCACCCTTTTCGGTGACAGGAGTAGATTATGCAGGTCCAGTTTCCATTAAAAAAAGGTATGGACGCGGATAAAAAATTTAATGCTATGTGTGCATTATGTTGTATTGTCAAGGCAGTTCACTTTGAAGCGGTATCTTCACTGACACAAGAAACTTTTCTCGCTTGTTTCAGGCGTTTTGTTGCACGTCGCGGAAAACCACCCAATTCTCCAAATTTTGGTGGTTTATGGGAGGCAGGGGTTCGTTCGTTAAAACACCATTTGGAAAGAATTGTTGGTAATTCATGTTTAACGTACGAAGATTTAAGTAATGTACTAGTTCAAAAAAAATCAGCTTTAAACTCCCGACCTCTTATCCCAATGTTATCTGATCCTAATGACTTGGACGTGTTAACCCTATCCCACTTCCTTATTGGTGAGAGGCTCACCTCATTGCCAGACCTTTATCTAAAATATATACCACTCAATCGATTATCAAGATGCTATACCAGCATTTTTGGCGTGGATGGTCAACTTGCAGGGCTTCGGAAGAATACTAAGTGGACTAACGATACCAAAAACTTAACAATTGGACAATTAGTACTCTTTAAAAATGAAAATTTACCTCCGCTTCAATGGGCGTTAGGAAGGGTAATGGAAACTTTCAGTGGTTTCGATGGGAAAGTACGTGTAGCAGACAATTAATGGGAAATTTACACGAGGAATTTCCAAATTATGTTCACCATCACATCAAGACATTGATTGAAGTGTCCTTCAATGGTGGGGGAAACATTTAATAGTTGGTAACCGAGTTCTGACTACAACTGAAACAATAGACATTATTTATCTATTCTCCATGCGAGTTGATATACATAAATTTTTGACACAAGTCATAATTTAGTGTAACTTAAATTGTAATAATTATGGTTCAATGAAAAGTTCTCACTTTTTGGAATTGGAGGATTTAATTATTAAATACTGGGAAAATTCCCAACATGCATTTCTAGTTAGTGGTTTGTACTCCAGTAATCGGAAAATGGTATGAATTAATTTGGAGGTTCGTGGATTTCCTAAGAAGTGGATTCATATACTGTTGTTGGTTTTTGTGGTTATCATAAGCAATACATTTTTGAAGGGCTTCTTGGAAGTGCGATAAGTATTTACAATAGGGTTCTTTAATTCCTGTACAGAAGGTTTTCAATGCAATATTTTTGAAATAAGAAGTTTTGGAATTCACAGTTGGTTTATTGTCATTTAGTGTTATGTGTTGCAATAAATCATTCAAATTATTGGATACTCTTTGGTAGTATTGGTCATAGTTTTCGTTAGTGTTTTGAACAGTCGTAGATAGTTGTGTAACTGGTATGTCTTCGGATCGTCTGTCGCCGTATTTAGAAAGTAAAGCTAGTCTTATGTCAGCCCAAATAGGTAGTTTCAGTCGAATAGTTTAGAAAATTTCTGGGCCCACCTTTGATACGAGAAACAATGTTTGTATTCATTCACAACAATTTACTGGAACATTTCCCGGTAAAAAGGTGAAAGAGAATATCTATTTGGTCGTTAAGAGAATTATTTGTATATTTGAGAGATTTAGGTTCGATGTGCATATTAAAAAAATTACTTCCCAAAATACAAAATACTTTAAGCAGATTTTTGTAGATTAAATAGTTAGGCTATTGGTTTTTAGTAACCTTTTGTCTAATTCCATCAGGAATTTAGTTTTTCACTGAATTTATCTGGTGATGCCGAATGGTAAAATAATTTTTCATTATTAATTTTATTAATTGAATTATATAGAGGGGATCTCGGTCTAGACAATGCTGAGATAAACATGATAACACTTCAGTGAGGTTCAAATTTCTTATTGCGGGAGAGATCAACCTTAACATTACATTAGGCACAGTTTTTTCAGTCTTGATGACACTTTCAGCAACCGTGCAAAATTTTACATCTTTTCTAGTCTTGCTAAGACCTCTATTTTTTCTATTTAGTAGCATACAAGTAGAATGAAAAGTTACTAAAAAACAGGCACATTTATTGCAATTAAGTGTTTTAACAAGTTTTCTACTTATAAAACCTGCTATATATTCCACGGTATATTGCTCTTGAGAGCTTGGAGGAAAATTCATCAAGTAGATCTAGGCCAGGGTTTTTCAATTTCTTGGAGGAAACATGCAAAATAGACGTGGCATCTTGATCAAGGCAATTTGCACTGTCAGGCACTTCACTATGAATTAACAGCCTTTTAAAGGCTTGCTCAATTTACCATTCTGTATGATTATTTGGAAATCATCCTTTCCTGCGTATTGCAGCAAAGAACATTTTCAAATGACCCTGACCAAGTTTATATGTCAGTAAAAAATTCACTCCACTTTTGACTAGATCTTCAAATAGATTTTTAATACCAATTAAACAGACTATCAAACCTAAAAACTCTGTTTTTCTACTCGTTCTCAAAATATTGTCATCCCCAATGTCTGTCCATGAACTTGAATAACTAATTGAACTATTTACAAAATCTATTGAAAATGTTTCACTACCTTCATACAATGGTTCCTAGAACTGGGTGTTGCTCAAAATGTTTCTGGTATTCAACATATCAAAAATATTATTAATGTCTGCAAAATGTAGCAGTTCCTTCTACGCCTTGCAAGGAATATATATTTAAATCTTCAGTGCAGTCATGGCGTCACTCACACTAGAAGTGATTGTTTAGACTGCAAGTTTCACCCTCATTTTCTTTTTTTGGTAGTTCAAATGCCTTCTTCTTAATTTTGTAGCACAGTGTAAACCTGATTCCTCTTGAAGTTTAACAAGTTCTTTGAAATATTATCACACAATCTCATTTCCATCACAATCTTTCAAAATACTATAATCGCCCAAAGTGTTACGTACAAATTTGATCATATGACATGCATCCAGTATGATATGTATTTTTTCATTATTGTGATGGTTTATAAAAAAAGGCTCAATGCTTGGAAAAGTCAGCTAGCACCCAATAAACTAGCTATAAGAATATTGGAAGCATCACCATCAGAAGTTAAGTTTTGAATCAATATTCCAGTGATTTGTAATTGCACCAAGCACCCTTCCACAAAAGCAGCTCTTGTTGCCTTTGGCATCTCCTCGCTACATTGCATAGCAATACCAACACTGATCTGCTCCTAGTCCAATGAGCATGTTCATGAATAAACATTTCATCTATCATCAGTGCACCAACAAGTTTTTTAACATCTTGTTTTCCAATGTCCACCTTAATTTTAACAGCACGAAGTACTTGTGCACTATATCCTGGTGTACCATCTACTACACTATAACATTTTGACATATTGCGTGGATGAGGCAAAACTTTCGATCCAAATATTTTTCATATGGTATAATTGTATGCTGCTGCAGAATAAAAATTCAATGTCAGTGCAAAACACCTTCATTCTGGAGTATACTTGTAGGACTTTTCTCTTTTTAGTTGCATGAACAGCAATTATTTTTGGGACTCTGGAAAACTTTCCCACATAAATCACATATATATCCCATGCTTTTGAATCGGGAGAAAATTAAAAAGACTGAAAGTCGGAATTTCACGATAATAATCTAACAACAACCATCTATTAAATGTTGGAGAGATTTGGTATTGTTGTTTAATATAAATTTAATACTCGCCAGATTCAACCTTTTACTATATAACTTTTATTGACAAATATTGACAAACATATATCAAATTATTAATATCATAACATTGTGTATAAAGTTAATTATTCAAATCTCGTACACATACTTGCTGATTGATGGAGTTGGAGACTTGTGCTGCTGTAATATCATTATTATATTACTTATGTGTTATTCAAAATAGATTTTTTGTTGAATTTGTTGAATTTTTGAGTAATTTCAGGCAGAATATCAATCCATATGTAGGTGACATTTAAACTGAAATACTTGTAGAGTTTTGATTTCTATGTTCTTATAACACGCTCAGCCATAGAAACTTTCATCGTGCTAAATACGCTATAATGATTTATATCATATTTTTTCATTAAATTTTGAAATTTGCTGTTATAAAATTCCTTCCCCTGATCGGATTGTAGATTTTTCGGTGTTCGTCGTGTATGAGCGAGAATGTCCGAGAATGCACGAGAAATCTCCTCTCCGGTCATCGTCTTTAGTGAGCGTGTCCTCGCAAACATTTTATGATTCCTATTTTGTGGTGCAAAATTTCTCATATCCGCAAGATTCATTTGCCAAAGATCGTCAAGGCCCTTAATAATAGTGCGTTTCCGAGGGAATTTTTTCCGAATCGGTTTGTGAAGCTCGTTTACGAGTTGCATCTTTTTCTTGGTGTGCATATTATGATGTATTACCGGCTAGCTTCAGCTCCAGACTGTGAATGCGGTTATGGAAATTTGTATCCATTGTCTTAATATTGTTCACTCTGTCTGAAATGTTACTTTTCAAATCTGAAATGTTACTTTTCAAATCGGAAACGACTCTAATATTTTCTGCAGATTCTCTTTCCAATTCACGTATACTTGCATTCGCACTAAATTCCCTTCGAATGAAGCCTTTTGCAGTGGCAATTGATTCGTCAACGTATTTCTACCGCTACTGGGGGATTTCGCGAAATAATACATTAATTTCCTTAGTTTTATTTTGTCAGTCGGCAATATTCGTCTGTAACATGGGAATTTCGATCTTATGAAGCTCGTTTCTGATTTCGTTCAATCCTACTTCTAAATGCTTTATATTGTGTGTTTGTAGTGAGTTGATAGTACGCAAGTCATCAACATATTTTTTTGTTGCAACGTCACTATTTGATGTCGGTTCTTTAACAATACAAATTTTCACATTTCCAATATCAATATTACCGTCCGGTGTATGAGGGAACGTAATTCTCGCTGGTAAACGCGCATAGGGCGTTTGATGTCTATGTCCGAATTTATCGACTGGCATAATTGAAATAAACAAGTTCCAACTTGTTATTCTAGTATATCAGCTTCCTTGAGTTCATTTATAATTGCTACAATTTCATTGTGACGAGATGTATTACCGGCATCTTTCGAAGCAATTAGTAGCTTTAGACGTTCAACCAACTTGTTGGGATCATCCCAATAAATGTATTCCATAGGGTCTTCGTTGTATGTTGAACGATAATCGACTCCACTTTTCGGAGAAGGTATTTTTGATAGACGTTCCATCAGTAGATCATGTGTTCGAGTAGAGGGGCGACGTTTCGTTGATCTTGATTTTGTTCTAAGCAAAGGTTTGATAATATCACGATATTTGTCGGTGCCTGAACCCTTCAGACGATTGAGTGTATCTAGGTGAACCCTAGTATACTCAAGAAGGGTTTTATATGCCTTCAAATCCTGCTGGGTGTAGCCTTCTGGGCCGTGGTAGAATAAAAGCTAGTAGAAGCCAGGTGTACCAGTCACGGATCCAGCTTCTTCATTTCGTTCTTTTGGTATGTTGATATTGCCGTTTCTTCCATCAAATGCAGTTCTACGCGTACCTAAATTACAACCGAGTTCGTCATTGCAGATAGGGCGGTAATTTTTATCGATTCTTCCATTATCTTGGAAATAGTCTTCGATATACGATTGACTAATTTCATAATATTGATCTCTTGGATGGATTCATGTGTCACCTCTGGACGCATTATTTCTGGAGATTCGGACATTGGAATATTCTCCGCTTCATCGGTTTCAGCCACTGGTTCCGTTTCGAGAAGAGGTGTAAACACATCATCGTGTTCTTCTTTCTTTATCTCCTCCTTTGGATGTAAATTTGTTATCGATTTTTGTAATGTCTTCGAGGATTGTACAATTTCTTCTAGTGGTTTGGATATTGGTTTGAATAGTTTATTAATAGACTCATCTTGCTCCGATTTACCTAATTTCAACGCCAAGTATTTTTTGCGAATCGATCTAGCAAGTTCGGACACTTTTTTCTTGCGCAATGCAGTAGCAACCTCATAGTCAAACATATTGGAATGGACTGAAGGCGCAGCTTACAATTTTATATATTTATCGAATTCTTTGCGATGCCTACTATTATGAAGGGGAAAATCTTTAACAATTACCAAAGTACCGTAACGGTTACACCAGCACATTGAACACATATTTTTGAATATGTCGAATGTCATGTCTGGAGATACGTGTTCGTCGAATATATGTTTCAAGTTCACCTCATCTTGCTTGAATAATACAATCACATTACAACTATCGCGTATAAGCTGTTTCGGTATTTTTAAATATGTTTGACAAATATATGCAGCATCGATATCTTTATGTCTCCACTTGGAGCAATATTCACGAATTTTTTGTTGACCATCACATGCGACGTCATCGAATAAAAGGACAGAATTAGGTCGAGCTTTATCTGAACCTATCATTTCCTCGTTGTCTTTAAATGGAAAATAGCCAACGCCCTTGACTTGTTCTATAACTTCTTGCAGCAATTGGTACTTTGGTTGGAATAACGATTTTGAATAAACATAAACATTTTTGAATTTTGCACCATTCGGATTAAATAGGAGCGCCAGCACGACATTCGTCTTTCCACACCCACTGGAACCGCAGATAATGACACGAAAAGAATTTGGTAACAATTTACCATGTTTGCCGATAAATGGTGTTGAGGTGAAATCTAGATTTTCAATTGGTATCGTCTGCTCTTGTTGAATTATTTTCATTGTGTGTTGTTTTTCGTAGGACTATCCTTTAAATATAGGTGTCACCACTTACGCGTATCAGTCTTAAGAGCCAATGCGCTCTGATTCACCCGCGTAGGATTGGAAAGCTTCGAAATTGGGAGGAGGACAGACTCTGATTAAAATCCAAGCGTTAAACAAGGCGGGAGTCAGTCAGTACACTCTGTGCAAAATATAAGTTTAAAGCGAAGATTTATGTAAAGCAATTAGCCAACTGTAATCTTCCACTTATTGTCGAAATTACCTTTAACAAAACTTGTTTGAATTATTATAAAATACATTGTAGAACGCAGTATGTACTATTCAGTAGACCACATCATTAGAGATATTGAACGTCGCTCATACGTCTTGATTGCTAAGATGGACAACTTATTTCAGATGGATTAGACGAGTAGGCGATAACATTTGCGTTTTCAGAAATAATGTTGAATGGATATTTCGCAAGCGACACTAGTTCGTCCAGTAGTACGGAGGCTAAGTGACTATTTTATTATTAAATTGTTTACGGTATATTCATATTATTATGAAAAATAGTAGCCATTATTGTTATAATGTGTTCAAATTGAAAATCATAATAATATTGTTTAAGTGTCCACTTCTCATTTATTAACTTGTAATTTAAGAGTCAATTATGACTAAATAAAATAGAAAATAAAAGTAGAAAATATGATTGGGTTATAATAGTTTTTTTATTCATTAACACAAATACAAAAAAAGCATATTATGAAAATTTTTAAAGATATAAATACATAGATAACCAAGTTTACCAGAATATAAAAAAAATAAATGATACAATAATACTCGATAAGTCAACAAACGCTTTTTTCGGAAAAATGTAAAATGAATTGAAATATTTATAGACAATTAGGTATACATTGGCAATTTTCAATATATTCTTTGCAAAATACTTTTATACGTGATTTTTGTATATCATTTGGTATAATGTGCATAGTGGAAATACGATCTTTGAGTAGGTTCTTTAGGTTACTGGCTTTAGCATTAGTGGTCGTAATTATGCCTCTGACATGTATTAGAGTGGGGGTTGAATACGGAATTCGGAGGTTAATTAACATAAAATGTAATGCTACAACATAAGAGTACAGTTGCCTTAATCCAATATAGAGGGTGTAAAAAAAAGTGGGTTATAAATTAAATCACTTGATACCAGACAATTAACACTACTTCATATATCTAGTCTCATTTCAAATAATTTATTATTTTTTTCTTCTTTGATTGAACTATAACTATATTTGGTATTATCTTACAGCCGATCTTGACACTTTAGTCGGTAGTGTTACATCAATAAAGTGCGTAGTGTATTTTTGAGGAAAAGAATACATATTAAGCAATTAAATTTTTAGTTGAAAATTAGATATTTACAATGTGGCGTTCTTAGGAAATGTCGAGCTCGGTACAAATTATTGTGTGTAACAACGATGAAAATTTAAATGATGGTGATGGAAGTGATAATTTTAGTAATTCGCTTTCCAAAAAAAATCGAATGAGATACAAAATGGATTACGTCGGCTATACCCACCTATTAAGTAGGGCGTTTTATCATTTCTGGCATGTAAAAGCATTTTGTTTTTATGTGATCTCACCATTTTGATCTACTTGGAGGTACTTTATTTTTTTGTTGGCAATTACCTCTTCAACGCTTATGAGTTGCAGAACTGCTGGACATTTCACTTCTATTATAGAATTATTACCTATAGTTCCATCAGGACTAACACCCAGGAAGAACTCATCATCATGTCCAACGAACAATCCACAATTCTCAACTTTTAAATTTGTTATTTTTTGGAATGTTTCAATAGCTACTGGTTCATGATCTAATCCGTATTTTGTGTTTTTATTTCCTGTGAAGGGGTCGTTGAACAATCTTTTGGCCAATGCACATGGGTTCGCCGTTCTCCTTTTACAAATTTGAAGCGGTTAACCTGCACATCCTCTCCTCTAGCCACTTGTGATTAGTGCTTTGTCCTCTAGTAGTACGCTCTATATTTTTTATTTCCCCTGAATTCTTTTTCGGGGAAATTTCTATTTTATTCTTTCTACTTTCCGCTCCTTCTACAGTTAAAACTTCTTCTACAGGTCCATAGTACTCATCTGCTCCAGATGTTTTCAATTTTTTATCAATTCGTTTAGTTTTTTTTCCATAATATATCAGTTCTCTTTTTCTCTTTAATCCCTTCTTTCTGACAAAATTGTCAACAACACTGTTGGCTTCCAGACCTGCACCTTTCAGGATTTCCACAATGTAGTTTTCTCTACAATTATAAGAAATGGCCGCTGCTTCACACCTCATTTGATAGGATTTCTGACCCAAAAAATTTATCTGAAATTTAACAGTACTTTACAAAAATAATGTAGTATATATAAAAAGGCAGAAAAAATATTAGCCTTCCCTATAGAAGTGAGATATAATTCGAATTTATAGTTAACAAAACGACGGATAAAGTTACAATGTTAAAAAATTTTCCAAGGTGGCTTTGCGTTATGAAAAAAACAGATACCAAATTAATCACTTACCCTTTTCCCTCCTACAAACTTATTCACAATTGCATTGAATTGCTCTGCGGGATTATTGTTTTTATTGAGTAGAAAGGAAGAACTACAAGATATAACTCTTTGAAGTGAGCAGCTAATGTCTTAAAAAATACCACAATCCTGCAAAATGGGAAGAAAATTTTCAGTGTCCTTTTTTTTACAAAAATAATCTTCACAATTCTTGTGTTCACTACATCTTTCTTGAATCCTTCTATTATAGTTAAAAAGGACGTGTCCTGCTGGCTCCTGAATTCAGCCGATTTTTTTAGTGCTATTCTGAATTTCAAAATATTGTTTTCCAATTTTTTCCTGAGGAAGACTGGTACACTCTTCAGAAGCGAATTACTTCTCACTAATTTATTTCAAGCTCACTGTATATTTATTTGACAAACTCTTCTCTTTATTGTAATGCGATTAGTAAAACCCAGTTTTAGGACGGTAGGTAGCAATAATTGAAACACCCATAATAAGATTGTTTAAAAATGTTATGTTTACAATACACACCCATCAAGTTGTCTACCTATTTATGGTTCCTATTTTCAGAAATTTACATTTTATTGCACATCTTCTAAGTATACAGATTAAATATTAAGTATATAAATTTTTTGTATTAATATGTCAGATGTTGATTACACATTATTTGGTGAAATTATCACGTGATCGCAGGAAAAATACTGTACATTATTCGTGCAAAAGTGTTTTTTCACTCTCGTGTGATTGACGCACTCGGCTCATGCCTCTTGCTACAATATTTCCCATTCGTGTGAAAAATGTCACTTTCCGCACACGTTATGTAATACTTATACTATATTTTTGTAGGTATTGGTTAATCTGTATTTCAAAGAATAACAAACTTTTCATAAAATATCACTATCTATGTATAAAACTATTTTGTTACTTACCTAAATATGACACTAATATGTTAATCACAAAAGTCTTAAACAATAAATATCCCTAACTACTCACACTTTTTCGAAAAATATCCATAAACTACACAATAATCTTCTACACTATTCCAATATCCAATACACATACACTATTCGAAAACAGAGGCTTTGTGTAATACTGTACGGCATGAATCATACAAGCTTGTTGATTTACATCTGGTCCACTATTTCGTGCAACATAGTAATGATAATGATAGCTCCAGTTACTCTGTACAAACGGTCGGTGATTTGCAACAGACTGTACTGCGTAAGATGTCGCTTCAGACCGTAGCATTAAAATTCCAATTCTTACGCACCTTCAATCACATTTTCTCATTAATTAATAAACATAATGATTTCAAATTTTGACAGTATATTACCAGTGTGTAGCTTCGGAGACGATGCATATTTATTACAGCACTGATAAAATATTAACAAAATTTATTTCAAATTTCACAGCACAGACATTTTTTTTCCAAAAAATAATATGCATCGTCTATTCACTGTAATGGTTCATATAAACCCTGAAATTTTGAACGTATTATCTTAACTTATAAGGGAGAAAAATGTGTGAAGGAAAAATCACTTATTTTTCAAATTTAAAGCAAATCTTAAAATAATTCTATTTCTGTTCATACAAGTTTATGTATTGAGTAAATTCCTCTCAAGTTTCAATCAACAAAAAAAAACACATTCTACAGGGTCTCTTAGTACATTTTAACTTTTTTGGCGAGAGCGCACACAGCGCATTGCTTCTTAATGTTGGTGTTTGAAGGAGTAGGTCTCTTAAATTCTCTCATCAATAAATGACCTATTGAACTTCACTTACCTAGCTATCAGTACTGTGGACGTAAGTACTCCCCTCACCCCTTTTGTAAAAAATTAATTGTTTTTTTTAGCCGGTACAAAATTGTAAAAACGTCTTGATCGTGGAGATCCAGGCATTATTCATTATTTATTATTATTCAATATTCATCATGGCGGACGACGAGAAATCACGTGTACAAGGTGATCCTGTTAAAATTTGTAAATATTGCCATAAAAATGTAGTAAATACTCTAGCGCAATGTATAATCTGCCAAGAAGTGTTTCATACATCCTGTGTCAAAGAACTGAAGAAAGATGAAGATATAATAAAGTGGTTACTGAAAACTATGAAAAGTTGTTGAAAGCCAAAGAAGAAATTTTAGCAAGTAAGGAAAATATAATTCTTGAATTAAAAGACAAAGAAAAATTATTATACAAAAATATTCAGTTATTAGAAGAAAAGCAAAAATCAAAATGGACAGAAAATCAAGTTTGTAAAAAAACCCCAAGAAAAAGATGACAAACAAACCAGCTACCATAATAAAAATCAAGTTAACCTTGAAGAACAAATAATTGTAACGGTTTCAAATTCAAATGGAAAAGAGGAAAAACCTAATCCAAAAAATATTCAAAACAAAAATAAAATCGGAAGTAGCGAAGCATCTTATCGATGCTGCCGTGGAAAAACCTCCCATGTGCAGGAGGGGCAATTTTTCAGGAGACACAAAAAGCGTTCCTGCTGGTAATTTTTCAGGTTCCAGTTTATAACATTCAGGAATTGTTAATATTTGCATCTAAAGAATTACTTAAAATTCAAAATTACGTAGATAATAATCACATTTCTAATGCTAATTCATTTTTTTGTATGCAGCTTACACATAGGAGGTTTTATATGTCATAAATATAACACATAGGAGGTTTTTGAACATTAAGTCAACATTTGAAAATCATCATCATGATCCTTTGGAATGACTTCCTTCAAGCCTTGGAGCCATTTCCATTTTGAAGATGTTTATTGAATCGGTTTGTTGTTTGTTGTTGTTGTATAAAACATATGTTTAATATATTTTATTTAGTGAATTTTTATTTTATTTTGATTTTAAATATAATTCCTAATTACTGTTTTATTATTTATTTATTAGGGTTCTTTCAATTTAGATCCCGGACTACGCAGGAAGTAACCAGGCGCTATTCCAGGACATACCGACGCCAGTCGTCCCGAGGAAGAGGACCTCATCTCCCTAACCGCTCATTCTGATGCCGAAGTTTCAGACGTTGAGACCACTGGATATTTTCTTTTGTTTTAGGGTTTGATAAATTTTTGTATATTGTATAAATGAGTTAAGAAAAATTCAATGACCGATAGTAAGACTTAGAAGGAGACATTCTTATTTCTAAACAAATAATTAAAAACTGCGAAATTCCATCCACTTATCACACGCAAATAATGGCACAGCTTTGGTAAAAATCCGTAACAATACTAATGACGAAATTATTTTTTCTTTATCTAAACCTTTACAAACTTCATCCTTTGAATATAGTTGTTTTGACTTATTTCACATTGACATCCAACCAGACGAAACACATGAACAATCTGACATTGCTGAACTTATAAGAACAGATCATTTGAACTCTGAGGAAAGAGATCAAATCATAAAACTCTGTCGAAAATATTCAGGAATATTTCACAGAGAAAAAGACCCACTCACTTTTACTAACTGTATTAAAAATTCCATAAAAACTAAAGATGAATTACCGGTATATAATAAATCATACAGATATCCTTTCATTCATAAAGAAGAAGTGCAAAAACAAATAAAATCTATGTTAGATCAGAATATTATTCGACCTAGCAACTCGCCCTGGTCATCTAATATTTGGGTAGTTCCGAAAAAAGCCGATAGTTCTGGCAAAAAGAAATGGAGAATTGTAGTAGATTACCGCAAATTAAATGAAAAAACTATAGACGACCGGTATCCAATACCGAATATAGCGGATGTACTAGATAAATTAGGTAGATGTAATTATTTTACGATTTTAGACTTGGCTAGCGTATTCCATCAAATTGAGATGAATCCCGAAGATATCCAAAAAACTGCTTTTAATGTCGAAAATGGACATTATGAGTATGTTCGAATGCCGATGGGACTGAAAAATAGTCCTGCGACATTTCAACGTGTTGTAGACAATATTATGAGAGGTCTACAAAACGAAATATGTTTAGTTTACTTAGACGACATAATAGTTTTCTCAACATCCCTACAAGAACATATAACTAATTTAGACAAAGTATTTGAAAGACTTAGAGACACAAATTTCAGAATTCAAATTGACAAATGTGAATTTTAAAAAAAATAAGTTGCTTATCTTGGTCATTTAGTAACACCTAACGGAATAAAACCAAATCCAGATAAAATCTGTGCGTTACCCAATACCTAAAACAACCAGAGATATCAAATCATTTTTAGGTTTACTTGGTTATTATAGACGTTTTATAAAAGACTTTGCACGACTGACAAAACCTTTAACATCCTGTTTAAAAAAAAGGAGCAAAAATTGAACATACCGCTGAATTTATTAGATGCTTTGAAACTTGTAAAAATTTACTTACTAACGAACCTATTTTACAATACCCAGACTTTTCTAAAGATTTTATTTTGACAACGGACGCTAGCGGATTTGCCTTAGGGGCAGTATTATCGCAAATATCATCTGGAACCGAAAAGCCTGTGGCTTATGCTTCCAGGACTCTTAACGAGTCTGAACAAAATTATAGCACTATAGAACGTGAACTTTTAGCTATTGTATGGGCTACAAAATACTTTAGGCCATACTTGTTTGGTAGAAAATTTAAAATATATTCTGATCACAAACCTCTTAAGTGGTTAATGAATCTTAAAGAACCAAATTCTAGACTTGTAAGGTGGAGGCTTAAACTCGAAGAATTTGATTACGAAATTGAGTATAAAAAAGGCTCTGCGAATTCTAACGTAGACGCACTTTCTCGGGTTGAAATAAATACAAAAGAATTAATTGACTTTTACACTGAAAGCTTTGATGACTCTTTTTTACAAAACCAACGAGACGAAGATCAAGATAACGAATCCATAATTGTAAACGTAGACGAACCCCCAAATACAAACGTAGACGAACCTCCAATTACAAACGTAGATGAACCCCCAATTACAAACGATGACGATAACGACACTGTTCATACAAGCGCTGAGGACCCTATTTTAGGTATGAAAATTTCCGAAAAATGTCTAAACTATTTCGACCATCAAATAATATTTAATTTTGTCTTACACTCTCCCACAAGACCTAAAACAGAACAGGTATTTCCTAACAAAAAACGGCTTCATTTGCAAATTTCTATTAAAGATTTCCATAAAGATGTTATAAATGTTTTCAAAAATTATATTGATCCAAAATTCACTTATGGTGTGCATTTTCAACGTCATGAGTACATCCCTCGAGTATTAGACATATTACAGATAACTTTTAAAAATTCTGCTTATAAACTAGTACAATGTAATGAAATATTAACAGACAAAACATACAAGGACGAACAACACGAAACTATAAGACTATTTCATGAGGATAAAAATAATCATCGTGGAATACTTGAAACCGAAACAAGAATTAAACGGACATACTTTTGGCCCAAAATGGAAAATGACATAACAGACTTTATTAGTAAATGTGATATTTGTCAAACAAACAAATATGACAGAAACCCACCGAAACAGAAACTAATGATAAGTCCAACACCCTCAAAACCACTTGAAATTATATTTTGCGACACTCTTTCTGCTCAAGGTCACAAATTTTTAACAATAATTGACACTTTTTCAAAATATGGTCAAGCATATCCACTATCAGCATTAAACGGTATAGAAATTACAAGAGCATTTTTAACATTTATGTCTCATCACGGTGTCCCGACTTTAATTATAATGGAAAATGGTACTGAACTTAAAAATTCAATTGTGCAAGAATTTTTAGATGTCCATAAAATAAAAACCCACTATGTAACCCCAAATAGTACACAGTCAAAAGGTGCAATTGAACGTTTTCACTCTACTATTATCGAACATTTGCGCATCATTAGAGCAAAAAATGATGGCAAAATAAATATTCTTAATGATATGACCTATGCTATTTTAGGCTATAATAATTCAATACATTCTGTAACAAAACAAAAACCAATCGATATACTAAATGGACATTTTGATTCAAAAGAATTATTTGATATAAACCTTGATCAAACCCTTATAAATAACTACGTTCAAGAACATAGACAAGTTACGACGGAAATTTATAAAAAATTAAACGAAACACTAAGTTCTCAAAAAGAGGCGACCATAACCTACCACAATCAAAACCGACATGACCCATTACAGTACGAACCTGGCATTGACATATATAAAAAGAATACAACGCAAACTAGGAACAAACGTAATCCAAAATTTTATAAAACAACAACCCTCTCTGACAAGGGTATAAAAATAAAAACAAATAAAAATAAATTTTTACATAAACAAAATCTTAAAAGACCAAAAGCTAATCAGAAAAAATTGTTACAGGGCGCTACTAGTCCTTCCAGTCCTATTCCTTCCAGTCCTATTCCTTCCACTAGTAAAGGGTCAAGAGATCCTGATCACTAATTTAAATAATAATCCTGGTATCCTTCCGTATAAACTAGGCACAGCAAAATTAAAAGCAAGTGTTCACACTTTTCTTCATTATTACGATTTATCTCCTATAGGTAAAGAAATTGAAACTTTAAAATATGCATATAATAACGTAACATTAGCGATTCAACAAGGGCTTAGTCACCCTTATTTTCGAGAGCTCGATTATTTTGATCGTGCCCTTCTTTATCAAGTAAAATCTGCTGAACAAAAATTCCACTCTCTAATGCCATTGTCTAGAGCAAAAAGAGGTCTCATTAATGGATTAGGCTCAATAATTAAAAGTATCTCAGGTAATCTTGATGCAGATGATGCAACGTACTATGATCAAGCAATATTTGATTTACAAAATAATGAAAAAGAAATTGTACAAAAACTTAATCAGCAAATTTCACTTACAACTGACATTATTGAAAATTTTAATGATACAGTTTCACTCATAAAAAGCAATCAAGAAACAATATTTTCTGGAATTCAGACAATACGTAATTCACTGAATACATTCATATTTGAATTCAATGATTACATGCAAACTCGAAATGTTTTAGATCAATTAAATGTTAACTTTAATATTATTCTACATCTCTTAAGTCAAATAGAAAATGCTATAACATTTGCTAGATTAGGAGTTTTACACACTAGTATAGTAGATATAAACGAAATGGATTCTATAATTGATACAGTATTAAAATATCACTCTATAAATGAAATAATTTTTCCAAATATAAGCAATGACACACATAGATATTATGAAATTTTAAAAACTGAAGCTTACTACTCTGATACAAAAATCGTTTTCGCTGTTCACTTTCCTATTGTTTATCCTGAAACCTTTTCATATTATCATCTTTTTTCTATCCCTACAACAAACCACACAACTATCATACCTCGCAACACCTTTCTGACAATGAACGAAAACTATTACCAATATCACTCGATGCCCTGCCTAGACCTAAAGCCAAACTATTATTGTCCCGATGGAAGTCTGTCCGTAGGAGACGAAGAAGAAGATTGCATTTTCCAGTTACTTCAGCTTCAGTCCAATCCAAAAAACTGCCAAAGTATTCCAATCAAAATCTCGAAAAACGTAATCCAGCCAATTGATGATTCACATTATATAGCCATTTTCGTTAATCAAACTAAAATTAAAACAATATGTACAAGTACTGATTTTTCCACCCTGGAAGGAAATTTTTTGATAACTGTTCCATATCAGTGTAAATTTCTGGTAGAAAAACAACAATATATCAATCAACAAGTGATTTCACGAGGCCAGCCGTTACTACTTCCGGAATTGAAAGTTACCTATGGTGAAAAAGAAGAAAACGTTCCAGAAATTTCCTTAGAAACAGTTCCCTTGGATAAAATTCACAAACTCTTTAATAAACAAAGTGAAATCCAGCCGATAGTGTTAAAACATTTACAAAAGACTTCTATTAATTATAGTAATATCGTAATTTTTATTTTAATAGTAGTTAGTGTTCTAGAGATAGTAGTTAGTTATATCGTTAAGAGAAAAATCAAGAGAAGTAATTCAATTGAAGATGAACCAAGAGAAGAAGTAAAATTGAAAGAACGTCCAGAGGCAAGTCCTAGGGCATTTTTCACTCCATGAAACATGCCAGAATCTTAGGAGGGAGGAGTTATAGCCATTGACCCTTATAACAACCGTTATAATAATAATTGAACCCAACACCCGGATGTAAAAGGAGAAATGCTTATTTTACTTTTTCACAGTTTTATACAATTTTGCTTATATGTTTTTATTCAAATTAATTCAGTCTGATTTTTATATTCTTAACTGTAACATTAAACTTATATTTAAATATTTAAATTCATTTTTTGTATTTAAAATAATAAAAGTTGTTTTTAAAAATAAAGTTTTTTGAGAAAGAAACTTGAGTCGCGTTTTGCTGTACACGTTGTCGTCTACCACTCGAACACGTCACTATGGACACCCTTAGCTGAAAATCTTATAACGGAATGCTCGGGCGCCAGATTTTTAACGTGGTTTGCTCCACGGCCCCTTGACCTTGATTGTCAAGAGTTCCAGATAGCCTCAGATGGAGGTTACGGATAATTCCAGGGGTCTTGTTGAACTTATTTAGATTAGGTACTCTCAAATTTATAATAAAATGTCGGTTTATTTTCAAATAACGATTAAATAACGGAATGCATAGAAGTTTTTCCTTTGTTATAATCTCACTCTGTGGTCTATTGTAATTATAAATTAACAGGTACTGACAAACTAACGGGAAGAACAAATGGGCGGCAGTGGAAGTCTGAACCGATCAGATTATATAATACGGTGTAAATCTGCCAGGCAATCGAACAAGCGTAACTTAGCCACAAGACAAGTTCAATTCACCCTTCGGATTTGAAAGGAAAGTCAAGGGAATAAGAGAAAACAAATTTATCGGTTTAAAACAAAACGTTAGAAATCTGCCAGGTAAACGAACAAGCGTAACAGAGTCACAAGACAGGTTCGAATATCCCTTTGGATTTGAAAGGAGAAAAAAAAACACGGAAATATAAAGAAAACAAGTTTATCGGTTTATAAAAAAAAATGTTGGTAATCTGCCGGGTAAACGAACAAGCGTAACAGAGCCACAAGACAGGTTCGAATATCCCTTTGGATTTGAGTTTAAAACGGTACACCACTATTCCAACACTAAGAAAATAAATTAATTCTGTAAAGTTAAACACTTCTATCTATCGGCACACAGAGTAAAAATAACTCGGGAAAAAAAATTAAATATTAGAGTCCTTGACAGTATCAAATGTATATAAATTAATCACATAAAATCGTACTCTCAATAGAGAGCCGGCGAATATTTAATAAATAACAGTTACTTTCTTAGCAATAAATAAAAACCAATTTTCTAGAACAAATCAACTTTTATTCAAAAAAAACTAAAACGAGTTTTTATTCAACAGCGGATAATCAAATTCCGGAGAAATAAAGAAAATTAAATTTCTTCGCCAGTAATATCTAATTCCTATAATGGAAGCAAATTTCTTTAAGCAAATCACAATATTTTAATATTGCTGGTTATATTAAAAACGAATCACCAAAGCAAAAGTTTTCACAAAAATATAAAATATCAATCGGTACGGAAAACAAAATCAAATTGTCTCAAAAGTACGGAGTACGGAGGTACGGAAATTGTTGAATATCGGTACTGTGATTATTAAAAATATTTTACCTTCCTGAAGCGGCTTCGGTATGCACAAACTTGACTAAACGGATTGTCTTTCCAAAAATATGGATTCCGGGAACCGGATCGGTAATAAACTCAATACACAAAAAAAACGGTTAACGAATTGAGAACGAAAGTAATTGTACAGCACCGATTCGGCTGCATGGCGGAGGCGCTAACATGGGAATCTCCATAAGAAAATCACCAAAAAAGCTAAGGTCCAAACGAGCGAAAATTTACTCAAAAAGTGTAATACGCATGCGCTCGTACAGGGTTGATAAAAAGTAACACGAGGGCTACAGGGTGGATATAAAGTAACATGACAGCCTTATACAGGGTGATGCTCGAAAATACGGGGTGGATGAAAAGTAACATGCTCAAAAGGCCTTAGCGTCTTCAATATACAGGGCGGATAAAAAGTAACATGAGGGCCTTATACAGGGTGGATAGCATGCCCGAAAGGCCTTATGCAGGATGAAAGCACGCGCTCCTACAGGGTTGATAAAAAGTATCAGTTTCTTATACGAGGTGGATGAAAAGTAACATAAGGGCCTTAACTATTATATACAGGGAGAGTAGCATGCTCAAAATGCCTTATTATATACGGGGCGGATGAAAAGTAACTCGCGTGCTCGAAAGGCCTTATTATATTCAAAGTCGATAAAAAGTAACATGATAGCCTTATACAGGGTGGATGAAAAGTAACATAAGGGCCTTATACAGGGTGAGTTTTATATATACGAGGCGGATGAAAAGTAACATAAGGGCCTTAACTATTATATACAGGGAGAGTAGCATGCTCAAAATGCCTTATTATATACGGGGCGGATGAAAAGTAACTCGCGTGCTCGAAAGGCCTTATTATATTCAAAGTCGATAAAAAGTAACATGATAGCCTTATACAGGGTGGATGAAAAGTAACATAAGGGCCTTATACAGGGTGAGTTTTATTATATACAGGGTGGATGAAAAGTAACATGAGGGTCTTATACAAGGGGGATTAAAAGGCTTAACGAGTGGTGCGGGGAGAGTGAAGTGGAAATGTTAAAACGAGTCTACAGGGAAGTCGATCAAAGAAGAGTTTTGCATACAAGGGGTATTGAAACAGAGCGACCTCTATGAGACATTATGAATACCAATATACAGGGAAGTCGATCAAAGAAGAATTTTGCATATATACAAGGGGTATTGAAACAGAGCGACCTCTATGAGACATTATGAATACCAATATACAGGGAAGTCAATCAAAGAAGAGTTTTGCATATATACAAGGGGTATTGAAACAGAGCGACCTCTATGAGACATTACGAATACCAATATACAGGGAAGTCAATCAAAGAATAGTTTTTGCATATTATACAAGGGGTATTGAAACAGTGCAACCTCTATGAGACATACCACGTGAGATTATAAATGACTCAGTATTTGAAACATTCTTAGAGTATAACATAAACGTGATACGTCATAGGTGTTGAGAATTTCTATTCTTGTTATAGGAAATATTCAATTATTAAAATTGAAAAACCAATTACCTACTCTAAAATGTTTATCAAATCTACAGTATTGTTTATGATAGAACTATTTAGGTTGCATACGTTTTTTTGCAAACTAGACGCATATATAATCGAAAGCAAATATCGATAAATCATAGAGGAATCTTTGATTTTTGACCATTAATTAAGGTGTTATCTGTTCCAGGAACCAAGTTACGTTCTCAGGGCTGAGGGCAACAATGTAATATAAAAGTTGATGAATATACAGAGTGTTTCAATGAAACCAATGTTTTTTAGAAAAAACTTTACTTATAATGATAATACAGTATTTGAAAACCAATGGCGGAGGCGTTGTACATTTCTTTCGGTACATGAATATACTCCAGTGACATGGTGGGGGTTTGGATCGCGAGCGAGGTGTCACGTCAAATGTCAAGTTGTCACGTCAAATGTCACGTTGTCACGTTAAATGTCACGTTGTTACGTCAAATGTCACGTTGTTACGTCAAATGTCACGTTGGCACGTCAAATGTCACGTTGTCACGTCAAACGTCACGTTGTCACGTCAAATGTCACGTTGTCACGTCAAATGTCACGTCCAGATGTAGGTAGGTAGGTCCACTATGTTATGGTATATGGTCTTCTATCACCAGCAAAAAAAAAACACCCAGGCTATAATTAATATTATATTACGTAAATATTTTAGCTACAGTTTCGTAAATATTATCGCGCAGATCTTTTCATTCTTATCACAGTATACCGAACATTGAAAATTGTAAGTTCTACTACTACGATACCAAGGGCAAGCTTCAAAGTTTTGATTTTCCCACAGGATGTTATGAAATTGCCGATCTTGAAGCGTTTATACGAGATAAATTGGGTGCAGGCAATCTAACTAGACCAGAGGATATATTTTCACTAAAACCCAATCACAATACGTTAAAATGTGAAATTTCCAGTAAATACAAAATTTCCTTCAAGGAGACCAATAGTCTTGATAAAAAACTTTTAATTTTTTTAATCAAAATATAACCATATAATTACTATTATTTCCTCAACATTTGGTTTTATGCAATTTATATTGTTCAGATCTATAACTGACTTGCTGTCATAGTGTTCAGTACGCTCATCATAAGTCCAATCAAAATCAGAATAATGATAATCTGTATCAGGATTATAATAACAATCATCATTTTTAATTATTTTTTTTACATCATAACTCTTTCTTGTCGTTACCAACATGCTTGCACACACATCACCATACCCATCTTCAAATGACAATTCTATATTAAGAGTATCAAAATTTCCATCAGCATTCCTCTTATACCTTTTTACAAAAGCTTCTCTACACTTATATGCGTCGACAAATACGTCGTTGACCTCTATATATGCGTTCATACCCATATTGATTGTCTATTAACTGCGACTGAGCTCTCTGGGCTTCGCTAATTAATATATATAACGCGCCTAAATGAACAAAAAATATGATTAGTTCCCCTCCTACAGATCCTCTTGAAGCGTTCATCTGAGATAAATTGGGTGCAGGCAATCTAACTAGACCAGAGGATATATTTTCAATAACTTTAAAATTAATAGAAATCCAAATTGATATCAAAGTTCTAGAACAGAATGATAAAAATAATTATTGATTGATTCACATTGGTGCTGTTTTTTATATATAAGAGCATATAGGTATGAATCCTAACTGTCTAGATATGTTAACGCTTTCAAGCCTTCACCAGCCGAACGATGCAAAATTCTTCTATTCTGAAGTAACTAGATACCCAATCAGACACTATATATGCATGCTGTATATGTTAAGAGAATGTTTCAACTTAGTGTCTTTACCGCATTTTGATACATCCTATGTTTGAGGAGAATGTTTCGTATAGTTAACATTTTTCAACTTCATTTAGATTCGTTGATAAATGTTAACTATACGAAACATTGTAATTGTAATTGATAGTACAACATAACCTCAAACTTACTTTTAAATTAATTAAAAACTTTCCGAACAAATAGGAATAGCTGTCGGATGTTTCTTAAAGTTTCTAAAAAGAATGAAAACAATAATTATTGAAAGGTATAACAAACATAACCTCAAATATTTTGTTAGAGAAAAATGGATATAATTAATAACTTTAAAATTAATAGAAATCCAAATTGATATCAAAGTTCTGGAACAGAATGATAAAAATAATTATTGATTGGTACACATTGGTGCTGTTTTTTATATATATAAGAGCATATAGGTATGAATCCCAAGACTGATTAAGAATGATCCATAAAGAGCTTTATCAGTACTTTTTTGTGTGTGTTAGAAGGGTAAGTAAAAAGAGTGTAAAGATTATACAGGGTGGCGCACCGAAAACGAAACAGATGCATTTACTGGCAGATGATTCCTTTTTAAAAAAATCCCTCGGACCCGTCGATTTTGTTTTCGAGGGGGACACAAAATTGGCATAAAATCACAGTAACATTTGCAGCCCCCTAAGCGGGGGTGGCACCATCCCTAAAATCTTAAATGGAAAGGGGGGTCGAATGATCCATCATTTAAAAGGTCTTTCAACTCCCTTTATAATGATGTAAAATTCAATGAATTTGAAAGATCTTTTAAATGATGGATCATTCGACCCCCCTTTTCATTTAAGATTTTAGGGATGATGCCACCCCCGCTTAAGGGGCTGCAAATGTTACTGTTATTTTATGCCAATTTTGTGTCCCCCTCGAAAACAAAATCGACGGGTCCGAGGGATTTTTTTAAAAAGGAATCATCTGCCAGTAAATGCATGTTTCGTTTTCGGTGCGCCACCCTGTATATAAATATATTCAAAAAATGATATGAATAATAATTTAAACTCAGTACAAACATACAATAATAAGAATCATACATAAGAATGATCCATAAAGAGCTTTATCTATACTTTTGTGTGTGTGTGTGTGTGTGTTGAAAGGGAAAGTAGAAAGAGTGTAAAAATTATATATAAATCATATAAACTAATTTTAAACTTAGTATAAAACAAACAATAATTTAAACTTAGCACAAAACATACACTAATAAAGATACTGCGTATGTGTAAAAAGACAATGTAAATTAAAATTATAACTATATATCAATAAAAAAATATAATCATACAAACTAATAAAAGTATTATTATACACATTCCAAAAACTGATAATGAACGCCTGATGGTATGATTTACCCTCAAGATGAGACATGAGACATCAGGTCAGTTATTATGTGTAGATTTTAATAGAACCGAACATTTATGGTTATGGAATGAGGCAATATAGCGATATTTCTTTCGACACAGACCACAATATAAATGATTAGTTTTTATGTGTTTAGTATAATGAATAGGAAGTATAGGGTGATAACAAAATTCGCAGACTATAACTTTATGGGCTTTCTTTAAAATTAATAAATCCATAATGGAATACTAACTAGTAGAAACAATCTTCAATATCACCACAACCACCTCCACCACCTACATCATCATAAGATAACATTAGAAATAAGTAACGGATAAGAACAAGAAGCATACAATTCGTTGAAATTTAGTACTTAGCCTAATCATTCTAAAACGATAAATCCAATATAAACTCTATGAATTTGTTAAAATTTAAATGATGCTATGGTCGAGAACTTAATCAGTATAATTCAAAAAAAGGATTTTGTTGATTCATCTTTTATAGATGATAAATATTACTTTTCCTCATCATGCAGCTCTAATCATGATTGCTACTGGCTGAGCAGCTGAGTTGGAGTATGAATCATTATTTATATGAAGTTTGCCTCATGGGTGTATCCTATACCAGAGATTGCATAGATAGCATAGATTAATTTCTCAGCTCAACTTTCTATAGATCATTTGAGATAACCTGCGCAGTCTAATCGTTCTGAAGAGAAAGGATAATATTGAAAAATGATACTGACAATTTGATGTGGGATATTAGTTTGTAACGCTAGCGTCAGAATCATAATCACTATCCTGATCGGCATAGTCAATAAGATTTAGATATCTAGAATATGCAAGATGAATGAATTCAGTTGATCTATCGAAAAAAATGATTGAAAAATGATGCTGACAATTTGATGTGGAATATTAGTTTGTAACGCTAGCGTCTGAATCATAATAGCTATCCTGATCGGCGTAGTCAATTAGATTAAGATATTTAGAATATGCAAGATGAATGAATTCAGTTGATCTATCGAAAAAAATGATTAAAAAATGATGCTAACAATTTGATGTGGGATATTAGTTTATAACGCTGGCGTCTGAATCATAATCGCCATCCTGATCGGCATAGTCAATAAGTATTAAATATCTACAATATGCAAGATGAATGAATTCAGTTGATCTATCACATGCATGGCGGAGGCGCTAACATGGGAATCTCCATAAGAAAATCACCAAAAAAGCTAAGGTCCAAACGAGCGAAAATTTACTCAAAAAGTGTAATACGCATGCGCTCGTACAGGGTTGATAAAAAGTAACACGAGGGCTACAGGGTGGATATAAAGTAACATGACAGCCTTATACAGGGTGATGCTCGAAAATACGGGGTGGATGAAAAGTAACATGCTCAAAAGGCCTTAGCGTCTTCAATATACAGGGCGGATAAAAAGTAACATGAGGGCCTTATACAGGGTGGATAGCATGCCCGAAAGGCCTTATGCAGGATGAAAGCACGCGCTCCTACAGGGTTGATAAAAAGTATCAGTTTCTTATACGAGGTGGATGAAAAGTAACATAAGGGCCTTAACTATTATATACAGGGAGAGTAGCATGCTCAAAATGCCTTATTATATACGGGGCGGATGAAAAGTAACTCGCGTGCTCGAAAGGCCTTATTATATTCAAAGTCGATAAAAAGTAACATGATAGCCTTATACAGGGTGGATGAAAAGTAACATAAGGGCCTTATACAGGGTGAGTTTTATATATACGAGGCGGATGAAAAGTAACATAAGGGCCTTAACTATTATATACAGGGAGAGTAGCATGCTCAAAATGCCTTATTATATACGGGGCGGATGAAAAGTAACTCGCGTGCTCGAAAGGCCTTATTATATTCAAAGTCGATAAAAAGTAACATGATAGCCTTATACAGGGTGGATGAAAAGTAACATAAGGGCCTTATACAGGGTGAGTTTTATTATATACAGGGTGGATGAAAAGTAACATGAGGGTCTTATACAAGGGGGATTAAAAGGCTTAACGAGTGGTGCGGGGAGAGTGAAGTGGAAATGTTAAAACGAGTCTACAGGGAAGTCGATCAAAGAAGAGTTTTGCATACAAGGGGTATTGAAACAGAGCGACCTCTATGAGACATTATGAATACCAATATACAGGGAAGTCGATCAAAGAAGAATTTTGCATATATACAAGGGGTATTGAAACAGAGCGACCTCTATGAGACATTATGAATACCAATATACAGGGAAGTCAATCAAAGAAGAGTTTTGCATATATACAAGGGGTATTGAAACAGAGCGACCTCTATGAGACATTACGAATACCAATATACAGGGAAGTCAATCAAAGAATAGTTTTTGCATATTATACAAGGGGTATTGAAACAGTGCAACCTCTATGAGACATACCACGTGAGATTATAAATGACTCAGTATTTGAAACATTCTTAGAGTATAACATAAACGTGATACGTCATAGGTGTTGAGAATTTCTATTCTTGTTATAGGAAATATTCAATTATTAAAATTGAAAAACCAATTACCTACTCTAAAATGTTTATCAAATCTACAGTATTGTTTATGATAGAACTATTTAGGTTGCATACGTTTTTTTGCAAACTAGACGCATATATAATCGAAAGCAAATATCGATAAATCATAGAGGAATCTTTGATTTTTGACCATTAATTAAGGTGTTATCTGTTCCAGGAACCAAGTTACGTTCTCAGGGCTGAGGGCAACAATGTAATATAAAAGTTGATGAATATACAGAGTGTTTCAATGAAACCAATGTTTTTTAGAAAAAACTTTACTTATAATGATAATACAGTATTTGAAAACCAATGGCGGAGGCGTTGTACATTTCTTTCGGTACATGAATATACTCCAGTGACATGGTGGGGGTTTGGATCGCGAGCGAGGTGTCACGTCAAATGTCAAGTTGTCACGTCAAATGTCACGTTGTCACGTTAAATGTCACGTTGTTACGTCAAATGTCACGTTGTTACGTCAAATGTCACGTTGGCACGTCAAATGTCACGTTGTCACGTCAAACGTCACGTTGTCACGTCAAATGTCACGTTGTCACGTCAAATGTCACGTCCAGATGTAGGTAGGTAGGTCCACTATGTTATGGTATATGGTCTTCTATCACCAGCAAAAAAAAAACACCCAGGCTATAATTAATATTATATTACGTAAATATTTTAGCTACAGTTTCGTAAATATTATCGCGCAGATCTTTTCATTCTTATCACAGTATACCGAACATTGAAAATTGTAAGTTCTACTACTACGATACCAAGGGCAAGCTTCAAAGTTTTGATTTTCCCACAGGATGTTATGAAATTGCCGATCTTGAAGCGTTTATACGAGATAAATTGGGTGCAGGCAATCTAACTAGACCAGAGGATATATTTTCACTAAAACCCAATCACAATACGTTAAAATGTGAAATTTCCAGTAAATACAAAATTTCCTTCAAGGAGACCAATAGTCTTGATAAAAAACTTTTAATTTTTTTAATCAAAATATAACCATATAATTACTATTATTTCCTCAACATTTGGTTTTATGCAATTTATATTGTTCAGATCTATAACTGACTTGCTGTCATAGTGTTCAGTACGCTCATCATAAGTCCAATCAAAATCAGAATAATGATAATCTGTATCAGGATTATAATAACAATCATCATTTTTAATTATTTTTTTTACATCATAACTCTTTCTTGTCGTTACCAACATGCTTGCACACACATCACCATACCCATCTTCAAATGACAATTCTATATTAAGAGTATCAAAATTTCCATCAGCATTCCTCTTATACCTTTTTACAAAAGCTTCTCTACACTTATATGCGTCGACAAATACGTCGTTGACCTCTATATATGCGTTCATACCCATATTGATTGTCTATTAACTGCGACTGAGCTCTCTGGGCTTCGCTAATTAATATATATAACGCGCCTAAATGAACAAAAAATATGATTAGTTCCCCTCCTACAGATCCTCTTGAAGCGTTCATCTGAGATAAATTGGGTGCAGGCAATCTAACTAGACCAGAGGATATATTTTCAATAACTTTAAAATTAATAGAAATCCAAATTGATATCAAAGTTCTAGAACAGAATGATAAAAATAATTATTGATTGATTCACATTGGTGCTGTTTTTTATATATAAGAGCATATAGGTATGAATCCTAACTGTCTAGATATGTTAACGCTTTCAAGCCTTCACCAGCCGAACGATGCAAAATTCTTCTATTCTGAAGTAACTAGATACCCAATCAGACACTATATATGCATGCTGTATATGTTAAGAGAATGTTTCAACTTAGTGTCTTTACCGCATTTTGATACATCCTATGTTTGAGGAGAATGTTTCGTATAGTTAACATTTTTCAACTTCATTTAGATTCGTTGATAAATGTTAACTATACGAAACATTGTAATTGTAATTGATAGTACAACATAACCTCAAACTTACTTTTAAATTAATTAAAAACTTTCCGAACAAATAGGAATAGCTGTCGGATGTTTCTTAAAGTTTCTAAAAAGAATGAAAACAATAATTATTGAAAGGTATAACAAACATAACCTCAAATATTTTGTTAGAGAAAAATGGATATAATTAATAACTTTAAAATTAATAGAAATCCAAATTGATATCAAAGTTCTGGTGTGGTGTGTGGGTGTGTGGGTGTGTGGGTGTGTGGGTGTGTGGGTGTGTGGGTGTGTGGGTGTGTGGGTGTGTGGGTGTGTGGGTGTGTGGGTGTGTGGGTGTGTGGGTGTGTGGGTGTGTGGGTGTGTGGGTGTGTGGGTGTGTGGGTGTGTGTGTGTGTGTGTGTGTGTGTGTGTGTGTGTGTGTGTGTGTGTGTGTGTGTGTGTGTGTGTGTGTGTGTGTGTGTGTGTGTGTGTGTGTGTGTGTGTGTGTGTGTGTGTGTGTGTGTGTGTGTGTGTGTGTGTGTGTGTGTGTGTGTGTGTGTGTGTGTGTGTGTGTGTGTGTGTGTGTGTGTGTGTGTGTGTGTGTGTGTGTGTGTGTGTGTGTGTGTGTGTGTGTGTGTGTGTGTGTGTGTGTGTGTGTGTGTGTGTGTGTGTGTGTGTGTGTGTGTGTGTGTGTGTGTGTGTGTGTGTGTGTGTGTGTGTGTGTGTGTGTGTGTGTGTGTGTGTGTGTGTGTGTGTGTGTGTGTGTGTGTGTGTGTGTGTGTGTGTGTGTGTGTGTGTGTGTGTGTGTGTGTGTGTGTGTGTGTGTGTGTGTGTGTGTGTGTGTGTGTGTGTGTGTGTGTGTGTGTGTGTGTGTGTGTGTGTGTGTGTGTGTGTGTGTGTGTGTGTGTGTGTGTGTGTGTGTGTGTGTGTGTGTGTGTGTGTGTGTGTGTGTGTGTGTGTGTGTGTGTGTGTGTGTGTGTGTGTGTGTGTGTGTGTGTGAGAGAATCTCAACATTAGCTTTCGAAAGATTTAAAAAATTATTTACCGAATAAAATAAAACAGATTTCACATATTTATCAAAACACTGCAGGGTCGGTAATGAAAGCGAGGGTAAATTTTTCGCCGTTTCGTTTCCCTGAATTACAGTGGTTAGAAACATTCAGTTTAATCTAAATATTAAGGTTAACGCCATGTTTCGGACGTATACAGAGCAAAGCTATGTGTTGTTTAATCAAACATCCTTTGTACTTTTTGATGAAATGGATGAGCAAATAAAAAGGAGCGGTAACATTAAAGAAGAATTTCCTGGGGTTCCTGATAATATAAACTCAGTTTTTCAGCATTCGGATGGAAACCTATATTTTTTTGAAAGGAGATGTCTATTACAAGTACAACGAATTTTATAGAAAAGTTATTAACGCAGGAAAATTTAATTAGAATATGTTCAATGTACCATGTCCTCATACCATTTTACTAACTCAACTTAAAATAATGTTGTCGAAACTAATATCATATTATCATTTAAAAATATTTAACAATTCTAAGTATTATTTATATACCTAAACATAAGTTATATGCAAAAGAAATAGTTTATCCTAGCGATTTACTCCTTCATCCTCAGCTTCAGATGTTCTGCTTTTAGCAAAAATTCAATCATAATTAAAAGTTGCAGTTTTAATAAATAAAACCAACTTTAGAAAAAATAGGTGAACCCCAAATAGATATAGAAACCTCAAACACGCCAGCAAGATAAACACACAGAATTGTTTATAATATTCAAGTAAACCGCAAAAAATAAAATCGATGTCGAGAACACCCACTTACGTGGGAAAATTATTGAAATAAATGAAAATTATCCTCCCAAATAATAATTTAAGACAATACATATTGAAATATAAAAATAAATGGTGATTTCGGAAACTTTGAAAATAGTAAAATTATTAAAAAACGTTGCATGTGTGAAAATTACTTAAATAAATGAAAATTATGATACACCCTCTCAAATAATAATTTAAGACAATACATATTCAAATATTCAAATATAAAAATAAATGATGATTTTGTGAACTTTAAAAATAGTAAGATTATTAAAAAACGTTATAGAACGCCCACTCACGTGAGAAAATTGCCGAAATATATGAAAATTATAACACACACCCCTCCAAATAATAATTTAAGACAATACATATTCAAATAAAAAAAATAAATGATGATTTTGGAAACTTAAAAAATAGTAATATTATTAAAAAACGTTATAGAACGCCCAAAAATTACTGAAATAAATGAAAATTATAACACACCCACCGAAATAATAATCCAAGACAATACATATTCAAATATAAAAATAAATGATGATTTTGTAAACTTTAAAAATAGTAAGATTATTAAAAAACGTTATAGAACGCCCACTCACGTGAGAAAATTGCCGAAATATATGAAAATTATAACACACACCCCTCCAAATAATAATTCAAGACAATACATATTCAAATATAAAAATAAATGATGATTTTGGAAACTTTAAAAATAGTAATATTATTAAAAAACGTTATAGAACACCCAAAAATTACTGAAATAAATGAAAATTATAACACACCCCCTCAAATAATAATTTATGACAATACATATTCAAATATGAAAAATAAATAGTAAGATTATTGAAAACGTTGTATGTGAGGAAATTACTTAAATAAATGAAAATTATAACACACCCCCAAAATAATAATTTATGACAATACATATTCAAATATGAAAAATAAATAGTAAGATTATTGAAAACGTTGTATGTGAGGAAATTACTGAAATTATAGAAATATAAAAATAAATGACGATTTTGGAAACAATAGTAAGATCATCAAAAACTTTATCAATCTCAAAATCAATTAATATCAAGAGGTACATACCCTTTCAATGAAAACTCAATCATTACAGTAACTGCTTGTTGTAAAACACTCTAGCACAAAATTGGAAGAATCATGACCCAAGATAACATCCCATAGCTAGATCTCTAATAAATACATATACGTATTAGCGAATCAAACTATGAAATATAACTTGAACATTTTAGTAATGGTTAAGAATTTAACGAACTACAAGAATATATTTATGTGTCAAGGGACGAAAGTTTTTTTTAATAAAATTCACATGTATACTGAAGACAAAAATTCTACAACAAGCAGTCTAATTGCGATAAGATATAAAACCGCAAAACTAGCATTGGCGTAGATGTAAAAATTATTAATTTTATGTGGGAATCGGAGTAATTAAACAAAAAAATTTGCATAATTTATCTTTATTATTATTTAGTTAATTCTATTTCTATTCTATTTTTTGGCGGAGTCCTCCTCCTCCTCGGACTCATATAACCATTCATCCTCATCATATTGGAGACATGTACAAGTGCCTCCTTCACATACACAATTTTCTAATATTCGGCGATCCCTCGCCGCCTGCTCCTCCTTTTCCTCCTCGTACGTCTCGAAACAGATGCACTCTCCTCTGCATTTACACATCTGTAAAAAAACAGTTTTATTTAGCAAACACTTGGATATGATTTTCTGATTAATATATAAAAAGCGTTTTTAAAAAAAATAATTACGCCCGCTATGAAATCTAAAGTTTATGGTTTATACTGGAGCTTTAAAAATGATATTATTTTTACGATGAATGTAGGTAAGTGATCATACAAAAAAGATGTGGCTTAACTCTAAAAAAAAACAATATATTTTTAAGATGAAATAATAAGAAGGCGTGTGAGAAACCACGTCGCAGGGTTTGAGCGAGTAAGTTTAAATATAGTTCTAATAAAAAAATTAAACAATCATTATTTTAGAATCTTCCAATGATAATTTTAGATGGGACATCCCCGTACCCGTCTAGAAGACCGCCAAACTGTTGGGCATTGGGGACCGTAGGGTGGTTCTATATCTATATGAGAACTGCACCCACGGTTATATATGTATGGAAAATTAAAGGTAAAATCATGAAAATAATGATTATGAAAATGTTGTAACAAGGTCTTTTTATGTTTCAGAAGAATAAACTACAACGGGGGGAATCTTGAGGTTAAATTAAGGACAAAAATAGGTGATATATTTACTTTCTTTTTTTGCCACTTTGAAATGATGCTCTTCCAAAAAGAAATAAACGATTTCAAAATAAATTCCAATAAAATTAAAAGCAGAAGTAAATTAAAATAAATTTTAAAAATATACTTACAATTTCCAAGCGGTCGTAAATCACAAGTAAAATCAGAAAAAATAAAATATTAGGTCTGTTCAAGTTAACAGCAAAAATCAATATGAGTATAACAGGTGATTTTTTCTATAAGGTAAACCTCTGCGGTTAGTCTAATAACAATTTTGAAAAACAATCATATTGATAAATATATTTAACCAATATTCGGTTTGAATATCAATATGGCTTAAACAAAACAACAAACTACGTAATTTATGATAAAAATTTCCAATATAAATACCCCCCATGTGAATTAATAAAATCATCCTGAAGAAATCAAAAGTCTTTAGTTATAACAATTGTACCATACTTTTCTCGCCAACAGCCATCTTCCATAGATCTACAAATAATTTTTCATATGTAAGTATAATATACTATCTTATTTTTTGATAATTTTTCATAGTTTGCCTATTAGTTGTAGTATCTACGTTGATTTACATCTGTAAACGATTGAGACGTTGCTCCAGATTTGCATCCATCAGAGTCTTTCGTTATAACAATTGTGCCATACTTTTCTTGCCAGCAGCCATCCTTTATAGATCTACAAATAATTTTTCATATGTAAGTATAATATATTATCTTATTTTTTCACTAATTTTTCATGGTTCACCTATTAGTTGTAGTATCTACGTTGATCTGTAACCGATTGTGACGCTGCTCCAGATTAAAATCACCCCAAAGAAATCGGAGTCTTTCGAACAATTGTGTCATACTTTTCTCACCAGCAGCCATCCTAGATCCACAAATAATTTTTCATATGTAAGTATAATATATTATCTTATTTTTTTTGCGAATTTTTCATAGTTTACCTATTATTTGCAGTATCTACGTTGATTTACATCTGTAAACGATTCAGACGTTGCACCAGATTTGCATCCTTTTCACCAGTATACGATTGTGACGCTGCTCCAGATTTGCATCCTTTTCACCTGTATACGATTGAGACGTTGCTCTAGATTTTTGTCACAGTTTTATTGACACAGAGTGAGTATAGATTACTATATAATACCACCATCTGGTTTTCCGGGTGCTTCTTCAATGTGCGAATGATATGTTTGGAATCTTTTTTTCTTATTGCATACTCCGATGATTTTAACAATTTTCTTTAGAATGTGGGAGGTAAACTTCCTCATCCTGTTTTTTATTGTACACTACTTCATAATTTTCTGACCCACACTTACGTTAATATGATTAGCATTTCAGTTAGGGGTAATCTAGTTAATTTTTTGTTGTAGATGAGCCCTTCCCCCCTTCATCTTCATTATAGTGAACAGTTGGTTCACTTCGCAGCTTATGCTAGACCATATGAGTTCGGAGCGTATCTATATCAAATGTCTAACATCTATCCGCGGAGATTTTCATATGAAGAATTTAGTGCTATATGTAAAATTTGTGATAGATCAACTGAATTCATTCATCTTGCATATTGTAGATATTTAATACTTATTGACTATGCCGATCAGGATGGCGATTATGATTCAGACGCCAGCGTTATAAACTAATATCCCACATCAAATTGTTAGCATCATTTTTTAATCATTTTTTTCGATAGATCAACTGAATTCATTCATCTTGCATATTCTAAATATCTTAATCTAATTGACTACGCCGATCAGGATAGCTATTATGATTCAGACGCTAGCGTTACAAACTAATATTCCACATCAAATTGTCAGCATCATTTTTCAATCATTTTTTTCGATAGATCAACTGAATTCATTCATCTTGCATATTCTAGATATCTAAATCTTATTGACTATGCCGATCAGGATAGTGATTATGATTCTGACGCTAGCGTTACAAACTAATATCCCACATCAAATTGTCAGTATCATTTTTCAATATTATCCTTTCTCTTCAGAACGATTAGACTGCGCAGGTTATCTCAAATGATCTATAGAAAGTTGAGCTGAGAAATTAATCTATGCTATCTATGCAATCTCTGGTATAGGATACACCCATGAGGCAAACTTCATATAAATAATGATTCATACTCCAACTCAGCTGCTCAGCCAGTAGCAATCATGATTAGAGCTGCATGATGAGGAAAAGTAATATTTATCATCTATAAAAGATGAATCAACAAAATCCTTTTTTTGAATTATACTGATTAAGTTCTCGACCATAGCATCATTTAAATTTTAACAAATTCATAGAGTTTATATTGGATTTATCGTTTTAGAATGATTAGGCTAAGTACTAAATTTCAACGAATTGTATGCTTCTTGTTCTTATCCGTTACTTATTTCTAATGTTATCTTATGATGATGTAGGTGGTGGAGGTGGTTGTGGTGATATTGAAGATTGTTTCTACTAGTTAGTATTCCATTATGGATTTATTAATTTTAAAGAAAGCCCATAAAGTTATAGTCTGCGAATTTTGTTATCACCCTATACTTCCTATTCATTATACTAAACACATAAAAACTAATCATTTATATTGTGGTCTGTGTCGAAAGAAATATCGCTATATTGCCTCATTCCATAACCATAAATGTTCGGTTCTATTAAAATCTACACATAATAACTGACCTGATGTCTCATGTCTCATCTTGAGGGTAAATCATACCATCAGGCGTTCATTATCAGTTTTTGGAATGTGTATAATAATACTTTTATTAGTTTGTATGATTATATTTTTTTATTGATATATAGTTATAATTTTAATTTACATTGTCTTTTTACACATACGCAGTATCTTTATTAGTGTATGTTTTGTGCTAAGTTTAAATTATTGTTTGTTTTATACTAAGTTTAAAATTAGTTTATATGATTTATATATAATTTTTACACTCTTTCTACTTTCCCTTTCAACACACACACACACACACACAAAAGTATAGATAAAGCTCTTTATGGATCATTCTTATGTATGATTCTTATTATTGTATGTTTGTACTGAGTTTAAATTATTATTCATATCATTTTTTGAATATATTTATATACAGGGTGGCGCACCGAAAACGAAACATGCATTTACTGGCAGATGATTCCTTTTTAAAAAAATCCCTCGGACCCGTCGATTTTGTTTTCGAGGGGGACACAAAATTGGCATAAAATAACAGTAACATTTGCAGCCCCTTAAGCGGGGGTGGCATCATCCCTAAAATCTTAAATGAAAAGGGGGGTCGAATGATCCATCATTTAAAAGATCTTTCAAATTCATTGAATTTTACATCATTATAAAGGGAGTTGAAAGACCTTTTAAATGATGGATCATTCGACCCCCCTTTCCATTTAAGATTTTAGGGATGGTGCCACCCCCGCTTAGGGGGCTGCAAATGTTACTGTGATTTTATGCCAATTTTGTGTCCCCCTCGAAAACAAAATCGACGGGTCCGAGGGATTTTTTTAAAAAGGAATCATCTGCCAGTAAATGCATCTGTTTCGTTTTCGGTGCGCCACCCTGTATAATCTTTACACTCTTTTTACTTACCCTTCTAACACACACAAAAAAGTACTGATAAAGCTCTTTATGGATCATTCTTAATCAGTCTTGGGATTCATACCTATATGCTCTTATATATATAAAAAACAGCACCAATGTGTACCAATCAATAATTATTTTTATCATTCTGTTCCAGAACTTTGATATCAATTTGGATTTCTATTAATTTTAAAGTTATTAATTATATCCATTTTTCTCTAACAAAATATTTGAGGTTATGTTTGTTATACCTTTCAATAATTATTGTTTTCATTCTTTTTAGAAACTTTAAGAAACATCCGACAGCTATTCCTATTTGTTCGGAAAGTTTTTAATTAATTTAAAAGTAAGTTTGAGGTTATGTTGTACTATCAATTACAATTACAATGTTTCGTATAGTTAACATTTATCAACGAATCTAAATGAAGTTGAAAAATGTTAACTATACGAAACATTCTCCTCAAACATAGGATGTATCAAAATGCGGTAAAGACACTAAGTTGAAACATTCTCTTAACATATACAGCATGCATATATAGTGTCTGATTGGGTATCTAGTTACTTCAGAATAGAAGAATTTTGCATCGTTCGGCTGGTGAAGGCTTGAAAGCGTTAACATATCTAGACAGTTAGGATTCATACCTATATGCTCTTATATATAAAAAACAGCACCAATGTGAATCAATCAATAATTATTTTTATCATTCTGTTCTAGAACTTTGATATCAATTTGGATTTCTATTAATTTTAAAGTTATTGAAAATATATCCTCTGGTCTAGTTAGATTGCCTGCACCCAATTTATCTCAGATGAACGCTTCAAGAGGATCTGTAGGAGGGGAACTAATCATATTTTTTGTTCATTTAGGCGCGTTATATATATTAATTAGCGAAGCCCAGAGAGCTCAGTCGCAGTTAATAGACAATCAATATGGGTATGAACGCATATATAGAGGTCAACGACGTATTTGTCGACGCATATAAGTGTAGAGAAGCTTTTGTAAAAAGGTATAAGAGGAATGCTGATGGAAATTTTGATACTCTTAATATAGAATTGTCATTTGAAGATGGGTATGGTGATGTGTGTGCAAGCATGTTGGTAACGACAAGAAAGAGTTATGATGTAAAAAAAATAATTAAAAATGATGATTGTTATTATAATCCTGATACAGATTATCATTATTCTGATTTTGATTGGACTTATGATGAGCGTACTGAACACTATGACAGCAAGTCAGTTATAGATCTGAACAATATAAATTGCATAAAACCAAATGTTGAGGAAATAATAGTAATTATATGGTTATATTTTGATTAAAAAAATTAAAAGTTTTTTATCAAGACTATTGGTCTCCTTGAAGGAAATTTTGTATTTACTGGAAATTTCACATTTTAACGTATTGTGATTGGGTTTTAGTGAAAATATATCCTCTGGTCTAGTTAGATTGCCTGCACCCAATTTATCTCGTATAAACGCTTCAAGATCGGCAATTTCATAACATCCTGTGGGAAAATCAAAACTTTGAAGCTTGCCCTTGGTATCGTAGTAGTAGAACTTACAATTTTCAATGTTCGGTATACTGTGATAAGAATGAAAAGATCTGCGCGATAATATTTACGAAACTGTAGCTAAAATATTTACGTAATATAATATTAATTATAGCCTGGGTGTTTTTTTTTTGCTGGTGATAGAAGACCATATACCATAACATAGTGGACCTACCTACCTACATCTGGACGTGACATTTGACGTGACAACGTGACATTTGACGTGACAACGTGACGTTTGACGTGACAACGTGACATTTGACGTGCCAACGTGACATTTGACGTAACAACGTGACATTTGACGTAACAACGTGACATTTAACGTGACAACGTGACATTTGACGTGACAACTTGACATTTGACGTGACACCTCGCTCGCGATCCAAACCCCCACCATGTCACTGGAGTATATTCATGTACCGAAAGAAATGTACAACGCCTCCGCCATTGGTTTTCAAATACTGTATTATCATTATAAGTAAAGTTTTTTCTAAAAAACATTGGTTTCATTGAAACACTCTGTATATTCATCAACTTTTATATTACATTGTTGCCCTCAGCCCTGAGAACGTAACTTGGTTCCTGGAACAGATAACACCTTAATTAATGGTCAAAAATCAAAGATTCCTCTATGATTTATCGATATTTGCTTTCGATTATATATGCGTCTAGTTTGCAAAAAAACGTATGCAACCTAAATAGTTCTATCATAAACAATACTGTAGATTTGATAAACATTTTAGAGTAGGTAATTGGTTTTTCAATTTTAATAATTGAATATTTCCTATAACAAGAATAGAAATTCTCAACACCTATGACGTATCACGTTTATGTTATACTCTAAGAATGTTTCAAATACTGAGTCATTTATAATCTCACGTGGTATGTCTCATAGAGGTTGCACTGTTTCAATACCCCTTGTATAATATGCAAAAACTATTCTTTGATTGACTTCCCTGTATATTGGTATTCGTAATGTCTCATAGAGGTCGCTCTGTTTCAATACCCCTTGTATATATGCAAAACTCTTCTTTGATTGACTTCCCTGTATATTGGTATTCATAATGTCTCATAGAGGTCGCTCTGTTTCAATACCCCTTGTATATATGCAAAATTCTTCTTTGATCGACTTCCCTGTATATTGGTATTCATAATGTCTCATAGAGGTCGCTCTGTTTCAATACCCCTTGTATGCAAAACTCTTCTTTGATCGACTTCCCTGTAGACTCGTTTTAACATTTCCACTTCACTCTCCCCGCACCACTCGTTAAGCCTTTTAATCCCCCTTGTATAAGACCCTCATGTTACTTTTCATCCACCCTGTTTATAATAAAACTCACCCTGTATAAGGCCCTTATGTTACTTTTCATCAACCCTGTATAAGGCTATCATGTTACTTTTTATCGACTTTGAATATAATAAGGCCTTTCGAGCACGCGAGTTACTTTTCATCCGCCCCGTATATAATAAGGCATTTTGAGCATGCTACTCTCCCTGTATATAATAGTTAAGGCCCTTATGTTACTTTTCATCCGCCTCGTATATATAAAACTCACCCTGTATAAGGCCCTTATGTTACTTTTCATCCACCCTGTATAAGGCTATCATGTTACTTTTTATCGACTTTGAATATAATAAGGCCTTTCGAGCACGCGAGTTACTTTTCATCCGCCCCGTATATAATAAGGCATTTTGAGCATGCTACTCTCCCTGTATATAATAGTTAAGGCCCTTATGTTACTTTTCATCCACCTCGTATAAGAAACTGATACTTTTTATCAACCCTGTAGGAGCGCGTGCTTTCATCCTGCATAAGGCCTTTCGGGCATGCTATCCACCCTGTATAAGGCCCTCATGTTACTTTTTATCCGCCCTGTATATTGAAGACGCTAAGGCCTTTTGAGCATGTTACTTTTCATCCACCCCGTATTTTCGAGCATCACCCTGTATAAGGCTGTCATGTTACTTTATATCCACCCTGTAGCCCTCGTGTTACTTTTTATCAACCCTGTACGAGCGCATGCGTATTACACTTTTTGAGTAAATTTTCGCTCGTTTGGACCTTAGCTTTTTTGGTGATTTTCTTATGGAGATTCCCATGTTAGCGCCTCCGCCATGCATGTGATAGATCAACTGAATTCATTCATCTTGCATATTGTAGATATTTAATACTTATTGACTATGCCGATCAGGATGGCGATTATGATTCAGACGCCAGCGTTATAAACTAATATCCCACATCAAATTGTTAGCATCATTTTTTAATCATTTTTTTCGATAGATCAACTGAATTCATTCATCTTGCATATTCTAAATATCTTAATCTAATTGACTACGCCGATCAGGATAGCTATTATGATTCAGACGCTAGCGTTACAAACTAATATTCCACATCAAATTGTCAGCATCATTTTTCAATCATTTTTTTCGATAGATCAACTGAATTCATTCATCTTGCATATTCTAGATATCTAAATCTTATTGACTATGCCGATCAGGATAGTGATTATGATTCTGACGCTAGCGTTACAAACTAATATCCCACATCAAATTGTCAGTATCATTTTTCAATATTATCCTTTCTCTTCAGAACGATTAGACTGCGCAGGTTATCTCAAATGATCTATAGAAAGTTGAGCTGAGAAATTAATCTATGCTATCTATGCAATCTCTGGTATAGGATACACCCATGAGGCAAACTTCATATAAATAATGATTCATACTCCAACTCAGCTGCTCAGCCAGTAGCAATCATGATTAGAGCTGCATGATGAGGAAAAGTAATATTTATCATCTATAAAAGATGAATCAACAAAATCCTTTTTTTGAATTATACTGATTAAGTTCTCGACCATAGCATCATTTAAATTTTAACAAATTCATAGAGTTTATATTGGATTTATCGTTTTAGAATGATTAGGCTAAGTACTAAATTTCAACGAATTGTATGCTTCTTGTTCTTATCCGTTACTTATTTCTAATGTTATCTTATGATGATGTAGGTGGTGGAGGTGGTTGTGGTGATATTGAAGATTGTTTCTACTAGTTAGTATTCCATTATGGATTTATTAATTTTAAAGAAAGCCCATAAAGTTATAGTCTGCGAATTTTGTTATCACCCTATACTTCCTATTCATTATACTAAACACATAAAAACTAATCATTTATATTGTGGTCTGTGTCGAAAGAAATATCGCTATATTGCCTCATTCCATAACCATAAATGTTCGGTTCTATTAAAATCTACACATAATAACTGACCTGATGTCTCATGTCTCATCTTGAGGGTAAATCATACCATCAGGCGTTCATTATCAGTTTTTGGAATGTGTATAATAATACTTTTATTAGTTTGTATGATTATATTTTTTTATTGATATATAGTTATAATTTTAATTTACATTGTCTTTTTACACATACGCAGTATCTTTATTAGTGTATGTTTTGTGCTAAGTTTAAATTATTGTTTGTTTTATACTAAGTTTAAAATTAGTTTATATGATTTATATATAATTTTTACACTCTTTCTACTTTCCCTTTCAACACACACACACACACACACAAAAGTATAGATAAAGCTCTTTATGGATCATTCTTATGTATGATTCTTATTATTGTATGTTTGTACTGAGTTTAAATTATTATTCATATCATTTTTTGAATATATTTATATACAGGGTGGCGCACCGAAAACGAAACATGCATTTACTGGCAGATGATTCCTTTTTAAAAAAATCCCTCGGACCCGTCGATTTTGTTTTCGAGGGGGACACAAAATTGGCATAAAATAACAGTAACATTTGCAGCCCCTTAAGCGGGGGTGGCATCATCCCTAAAATCTTAAATGAAAAGGGGGGTCGAATGATCCATCATTTAAAAGATCTTTCAAATTCATTGAATTTTACATCATTATAAAGGGAGTTGAAAGACCTTTTAAATGATGGATCATTCGACCCCCCTTTCCATTTAAGATTTTAGGGATGGTGCCACCCCCGCTTAGGGGGCTGCAAATGTTACTGTGATTTTATGCCAATTTTGTGTCCCCCTCGAAAACAAAATCGACGGGTCCGAGGGATTTTTTTAAAAAGGAATCATCTGCCAGTAAATGCATCTGTTTCGTTTTCGGTGCGCCACCCTGTATAATCTTTACACTCTTTTTACTTACCCTTCTAACACACACAAAAAAGTACTGATAAAGCTCTTTATGGATCATTCTTAATCAGTCTTGGGATTCATACCTATATGCTCTTATATATATAAAAAACAGCACCAATGTGTACCAATCAATAATTATTTTTATCATTCTGTTCCAGAACTTTGATATCAATTTGGATTTCTATTAATTTTAAAGTTATTAATTATATCCATTTTTCTCTAACAAAATATTTGAGGTTATGTTTGTTATACCTTTCAATAATTATTGTTTTCATTCTTTTTAGAAACTTTAAGAAACATCCGACAGCTATTCCTATTTGTTCGGAAAGTTTTTAATTAATTTAAAAGTAAGTTTGAGGTTATGTTGTACTATCAATTACAATTACAATGTTTCGTATAGTTAACATTTATCAACGAATCTAAATGAAGTTGAAAAATGTTAACTATACGAAACATTCTCCTCAAACATAGGATGTATCAAAATGCGGTAAAGACACTAAGTTGAAACATTCTCTTAACATATACAGCATGCATATATAGTGTCTGATTGGGTATCTAGTTACTTCAGAATAGAAGAATTTTGCATCGTTCGGCTGGTGAAGGCTTGAAAGCGTTAACATATCTAGACAGTTAGGATTCATACCTATATGCTCTTATATATAAAAAACAGCACCAATGTGAATCAATCAATAATTATTTTTATCATTCTGTTCTAGAACTTTGATATCAATTTGGATTTCTATTAATTTTAAAGTTATTGAAAATATATCCTCTGGTCTAGTTAGATTGCCTGCACCCAATTTATCTCAGATGAACGCTTCAAGAGGATCTGTAGGAGGGGAACTAATCATATTTTTTGTTCATTTAGGCGCGTTATATATATTAATTAGCGAAGCCCAGAGAGCTCAGTCGCAGTTAATAGACAATCAATATGGGTATGAACGCATATATAGAGGTCAACGACGTATTTGTCGACGCATATAAGTGTAGAGAAGCTTTTGTAAAAAGGTATAAGAGGAATGCTGATGGAAATTTTGATACTCTTAATATAGAATTGTCATTTGAAGATGGGTATGGTGATGTGTGTGCAAGCATGTTGGTAACGACAAGAAAGAGTTATGATGTAAAAAAAATAATTAAAAATGATGATTGTTATTATAATCCTGATACAGATTATCATTATTCTGATTTTGATTGGACTTATGATGAGCGTACTGAACACTATGACAGCAAGTCAGTTATAGATCTGAACAATATAAATTGCATAAAACCAAATGTTGAGGAAATAATAGTAATTATATGGTTATATTTTGATTAAAAAAATTAAAAGTTTTTTATCAAGACTATTGGTCTCCTTGAAGGAAATTTTGTATTTACTGGAAATTTCACATTTTAACGTATTGTGATTGGGTTTTAGTGAAAATATATCCTCTGGTCTAGTTAGATTGCCTGCACCCAATTTATCTCGTATAAACGCTTCAAGATCGGCAATTTCATAACATCCTGTGGGAAAATCAAAACTTTGAAGCTTGCCCTTGGTATCGTAGTAGTAGAACTTACAATTTTCAATGTTCGGTATACTGTGATAAGAATGAAAAGATCTGCGCGATAATATTTACGAAACTGTAGCTAAAATATTTACGTAATATAATATTAATTATAGCCTGGGTGTTTTTTTTTTGCTGGTGATAGAAGACCATATACCATAACATAGTGGACCTACCTACCTACATCTGGACGTGACATTTGACGTGACAACGTGACATTTGACGTGACAACGTGACGTTTGACGTGACAACGTGACATTTGACGTGCCAACGTGACATTTGACGTAACAACGTGACATTTGACGTAACAACGTGACATTTAACGTGACAACGTGACATTTGACGTGACAACTTGACATTTGACGTGACACCTCGCTCGCGATCCAAACCCCCACCATGTCACTGGAGTATATTCATGTACCGAAAGAAATGTACAACGCCTCCGCCATTGGTTTTCAAATACTGTATTATCATTATAAGTAAAGTTTTTTCTAAAAAACATTGGTTTCATTGAAACACTCTGTATATTCATCAACTTTTATATTACATTGTTGCCCTCAGCCCTGAGAACGTAACTTGGTTCCTGGAACAGATAACACCTTAATTAATGGTCAAAAATCAAAGATTCCTCTATGATTTATCGATATTTGCTTTCGATTATATATGCGTCTAGTTTGCAAAAAAACGTATGCAACCTAAATAGTTCTATCATAAACAATACTGTAGATTTGATAAACATTTTAGAGTAGGTAATTGGTTTTTATTAAAATTGAATATTTCCTATAACAAGAATAGAAATTCTCAACACCTATGACGTATCACGTTTATGTTATACTCTAAGAATGTTTCAAATACTGAGTCATTTATAATCTCACGTGGTATGTCTCATAGAGGTTGCACTGTTTCAATACCCCTTGTATAATATGCAAAAACTATTCTTTGATTGACTTCCCTGTATATTGGTATTCGTAATGTCTCATAGAGGTCGCTCTGTTTCAATACCCCTTGTATATATGCAAAACTCTTCTTTGATTGACTTCCCTGTATATTGGTATTCATAATGTCTCATAGAGGTCGCTCTGTTTCAATACCCCTTGTATATATGCAAAATTCTTCTTTGATCGACTTCCCTGTATATTGGTATCCATAATGTCTCATAGAGGTCGCTCTGTTTCAATACCCCTTGTATGCAAAACTCTTCTTTGATCGACTTCCCTGTAGACTCGTTTTAACATTTCCACTTCACTCTCCCCGCACCACTCGTTAAGCCTTTTAATCCCCCTTGTATAAGGCCCTTATGTTACTTTCCATCCACCCTGTATAAGGCTATCATGTTACTTTTTATCGACTTTGAATATAATAAGGCCTTTCGAGCACGCGAGTTACTTTTCATCCGCCCCGTATATAATAAGGCATTTTGAGCATGCTACTCTCCCTGTATATAATAGTTAAGGCTCTTATGTTACTTTTCATCCGCCTCGTATATAATAAAACTCACCCTGTATAAGGCCCTTATGTTACTTTTCATCCACCCTGTATAAGGCTATCATGTTACTTTTTATCGACTTTGAATATAATAAGGCCTTTCGAGCACGCGAGTTACTTTTCATCCGCCCCGTATATAATAAGGCATTTTGAGCATGCTACTCTCCCTGTATATAATAGTTAAGGCCCTTATGTTACTTTTCATCCACCTCGTATAAGAAACTGATACTTGTTATCAACCCTGTAGGAGCGCGTGCTTTCATCCTGTATAAGGCCTTTCGGGCATGCTATCCACCCTGTATAAGGCCCTCATGTTACTTTTTATCCGCCCTGTATATTGAAGACGTTAAGGCCTTTTGAGCATGTTACTTTTCATCCACCCCGTATTTTCGAGCATCACCCTGTATAAGGCTGTCATGTTACTTTATATCCACCCTGTAGCCCTCGTGTTACTTTTTATCAACCCTGTACGAGCGCATGCGTATTACACTTTTTGAGTAAATTTTCGCTCGTTTGGACCTTAGCTTTTTTGGTGATTTTCTTATGGAGATTCCCATGTTAGCGCCTCCGCCATGCAGCCGAATCGGTGCTGTACAATTACTTTCGTTCTCAATTCGTTAACCGTTTTTTTTGTGTATTGAGTTTATTACCGATCCGGTTCCCGGAATCCATATTTTTGGAAAGACAATCCGTTTAGTCAAGTTTGTGCATACCGAAGCCACTTCAGGAAGGTAAAATATTTTTAATAATCACAGTACCGATATTCAACAATTTCCGTACCTCCGTACTCCGTACTTTTGAGACAATTTGATTTTGTTTTCCGTACCGATTGATATTTTATATTTTTGTGAAAACTTTTGCTTTGGTGATTCGTTTTTAATATAACCAGCAATATTAAAATATTGTGATTTGCTTAAAGAAATTTGCTTCCATTATAGGAATTAGATATTAGGTACTGGCGAAGAAATTTAATTTTCTTTATTTCTCCGGAATTTGATTATCCGCTGTTGAATAAAAACTCGTTTTAGTTTTTTTTGAATAAAAGTTGATTTGTTCTAGAAAATTGGTTTTTATTTATTGCTAAGAAAGTAACTGTTATTTATTAAATATTCGCCGGCTCTCTATTGAGAGTACGATTTTATGTGATTAATTTATATACATTTGATACTGTCAAGGACTCTAATATTTAATTTTTTTTCCCGAGTTATTTTTACTCTGTGTGCCGATAGATAGAAGTGTTTAACTTTACAGAATTAATTTATTTTCTTAGTGTTGGAATAGTGGTGTACCGTTTTAAACTCAAATCCAAAGGGATATTCGAACCTGTCTTGTGGCTCTGTTACGCTTGTTCGTTTACCCGGCAGATTACCAACATTTTTTTTTATAAACCGATAAACTTGTTTTCTTTATATTTCCGTGTTTTTTTTTCTCCTACATCATCACCTACATCATCATAAGATAACATTAGAAATAAGTAACGGATAAGAACAAGAAGCATACAATTCGTTGAAATTTAGTACTTAGCCTAATCATTCTAAAACGATAAATCCAATATAAACTCTATGAATTTGTTAAAATTTAAATGATGCTATGGTCGAGAACTTAATCAGTATAATTAAAAAAAAAAGATTTTGTTGATTCATCTTTTATAGATGATAAATATTACTTTTCCTCATCATGCAGCTCTAATCATGATTGCTACTGGCTGAGCAGCTGAGTTGGAGTATGAATCATTATTTATATGAAGTTTGCCTCATGGGTGTATCCTATACCAGAGATTGCATAGATAGCATAGATTAATTTCTCAGCTCAACTTTCTATAGATCATTTGAGATAACCTGCGCAGTCTAATCGTTCTGAAGAGAAAGGATAATATTGAAAAATGATACTGACAATTTGATGTGGGATATTAGTTTGTAACGCTAGCGTCAGAATCATAATCACTATCCTGATCGGCATAGTCAATAAGATTTAGATATCTAGAATATGCAAGATGAATGAATTCAGTTGATCTATCGAAAAGAATGATTGAAAAATGATGCTGACAATTTGATGTGGAATATTAGTTTGTAACGCTAGCGTCTGAATCATAATAGCTATCCTAATCGGCGTAGTCAATTAGATTAAGATATTTAGAATATGCAAGATGAATGAATTCAGTTGATCTATCGAAAAAAATTATTAAAACATGATGCTGACAATTTGATGTGGGATATTAGTTTATAACGCTGGCGTCTGAATCATAATCGCCATCCTGATCGGCATAGTCAATAAGTATTAAATATCTACAATATGCAAGATGAATGAATTCAGTTGATCTATCACAAATTTTACATATAGCACTAAATTCTTCATATGAAAATCTCCGCGGATAGATGTTAGACATTTGATATAGATACGCTCCGAACTCATATGGTCTAGCATAAGCTGCGAAGTGAACCAACTGTTCACTATAATGAAGATGAAGGGGGGAAGGGCTCATCTACAACAAATTCATTGAATTTTACATCATTATAAAGGGAGTTGAAAGACCTTTTAAATGATGGATCATTCGACCCCCCTTTCCATTTAAGATTTTAGGGATGGTGCCACCCCCGCTTAGGGGGCTGCAAATGTTACTGTGATTTTATGCCAATTTTGTGTCCCCCTCGAAAACAAAATCGACGGGTCCGAGGGATTTTTTTAAAAAGGAATCATCTGCCAGTAAATGCATCTATTTCGTTTTCGGTGCGCCACCCTGTATAATCTTTACACTCTTTTTACTTACCCTTCTAACACACACAAAAAAGTACTGATAAAGCTCTTTATGGATCATTCTTAATCAGTCTTGGGATTCATACCTATATGCTCTTATATATATAAAAAACAGCACCAATGTGTACCAATCAATAATTATTTTTATCATTCTGTTCCAGAACTTTGATATCAATTTGGATTTCTATTAATTTTAAAGTTATTAATTATATCCATTTTTCTCTAACAAAATATTTGAGGTTATGTTTGTTATACCTTTCAATAATTATTGTTTTCATTCTTTTTAGAAACTTTAAGAAACATCCGACAGCTATTCCTATTTGTTCGGAAAGTTTTTAATTAATTTAAAAGTAAGTTTGAGGTTATGTTGTACTATCAATTACAATTACAATGTTTCGTATAGTTAACATTTATCAACGAATCTAAATGAAGTTGAAAAATGTTAACTATACGAAACATTCTCCTCAAACATAGGATGTATCAAAATGCGGTAAAGACACTAAGTTGAAACATTCTCTTAACATATACAGCATGCATATATAGTGTCTGATTGGGTATCTAGTTACTTCAGAATAGAAGAATTTTGCATCGTTCGGCTGGTGAAGGCTTGAAAGCGTTAACATATCTAGACAGTTAGGATTCATACCTATATGCTCTTATATATAAAAAACAGCACCAATGTGAATCAATCAATAATTATTTTTATCATTCTGTTCTAGAACTTTGATATCAATTTGGATTTCTATTAATTTTAAAGTTATTGAAAATATATCCTCTGGTCTAGTTAGATTGCCTGCACCCAATTTATCTCAGATGAACGCTTCAAGAGGATCTGTAGGAGGGGAACTAATCATATTTTTTGTTCATTTAGGCGCGTTATATATATTAATTAGCGAAGCCCAGAGAGCTCAGTCGCAGTTAATAGACAATCAATATGGGTATGAACGCATATATAGAGGTCAACGACGTATTTGTCGATGCATATAAGTGTAGAGAAGCTTTTGTAAAAAGGTATAAGAGGAATGCTGATGGAAATTTTGATACTCTTAATATAGAATTGTCATTTGAAGATGGGTATGGTGATGTGTGTGCAAGCATGTTGGTAACGACAAGAAAGAGTTATGATGTAAAAAAAATAATTAAAAATGATGATTGTTATTATAATCCTGATACAGATTATCATTATTCTGATTTTGATTGGACTTATGATGAGCGTACTGAACACTATGACAGCAAGTCAGTTATAGATCTGAACAATATAAATTGCATAAAACCAAATGTTGAGGAAATAATAGTAATTATATGGTTATATTTTGATTAAAAAAATTAAAAGTTTTTTATCAAGACTATTGGTCTCCTTGAAGGAAATTTTGTATTTACTGGAAATTTCACATTTTAACGTATTGTGATTGGGTTTTAGTGAAAATATATCCTCTGGTCTAGTTAGATTGCCTGCACCCAATTTATCTCGTATAAACGCTTCAAGATCGGCAATTTCATAACATCCTGTGGGAAAATCAAAACTTTGAAGCTTGCCCTTGGTATCGTAGTAGTAGAACTTACAATTTTCAATGTTCGGTATACTGTGATAAGAATGAAAAGATCTGCGCGATAATATTTACGAAACTGTAGCTAAAATATTTACGTAATATAATATTAATTATAGCCTGGGTGTTTTTTTTTTGCTGGTGATAGAAGACCATATACCATAACATAGTGGACCTACCTACCTACATCTGGACGTGACATTTGACGTGACAACGTGACATTTGACGTGACAACGTGACGTTTGACGTGACAACGTGACATTTGACGTGCCAACGTGACATTTGACGTAACAACGTGACATTTGACGTAACAACGTGACATTTAACGTGACAACGTGACATTTGACGTGACAACTTGACATTTGACGTGACACCTCGCTCGCGATCCAAACCCCCACCATGTCACTGGAGTATATTCATGTACCGAAAGAAATGTACAACGCCTCCGCCATTGGTTTTCAAATACTGTATTATCATTATAAGTAAAGTTTTTTCTAAAAAACATTGGTTTCATTGAAACACTCTGTATATTCATCAACTTTTATATTACATTGTTGCCCTCAGCCCTGAGAACGTAACTTGGTTCCTGGAACAGATAACACCTTAATTAATGGTCAAAAATCAAAGATTCCTCTATGATTTATCGATATTTGCTTTCGATTATATATGCGTCTAGTTTGCAAAAAAACGTATGCAACCTAAATAGTTCTATCATAAACAATACTGTAGATTTGATAAACATTTTAGAGTAGGTAATTGGTTTTTATTAAAATTGAATATTTCCTATAACAAGAATAGAAATTCTCAACACCTATGACGTATCACGTTTATGTTATACTCTAAGAATGTTTCAAATACTGAGTCATTTATAATCTCACGTGGTATGTCTCATAGAGGTTGCACTGTTTCAATACCCCTTGTATAATATGCAAAAACTATTCTTTGATTGACTTCCCTGTATATTGGTATTCGTAATGTCTCATAGAGGTCGCTCTGTTTCAATACCCCTTGTATATATGCAAAACTCTTCTTTGATTGACTTCCCTGTATATTGGTATTCATAATGTCTCATAGAGGTCGCTCTGTTTCAATACCCCTTGTATATATGCAAAATTCTTCTTTGATCGACTTCCCTGTATATTGGTATCCATAATGTCTCATAGAGGTCGCTCTGTTTCAATACCCCTTGTATGCAAAACTCTTCTTTGATCGACTTCCCTGTAGACTCGTTTTAACATTTCCACTTCACTCTCCCCGCACCACTCGTTAAGCCTTTTAATCCCCCTTGTATAAGGCCCTTATGTTACTTTCCATCCACCCTGTATAAGGCTATCATGTTACTTTTTATCGACTTTGAATATAATAAGGCCTTTCGAGCACGCGAGTTACTTTTCATCCGCCCCGTATATAATAAGGCATTTTGAGCATGCTACTCTCCCTGTATATAATAGTTAAGGCTCTTATGTTACTTTTCATCCGCCTCGTATATAATAAAACTCACCCTGTATAAGGCCCTTATGTTACTTTTCATCCACCCTGTATAAGGCTATCATGTTACTTTTTATCGACTTTGAATATAATAAGGCCTTTCGAGCACGCGAGTTACTTTTCATCCGCCCCGTATATAATAAGGCATTTTGAGCATGCTACTCTCCCTGTATATAATAGTTAAGGCCCTTATGTTACTTTTCATCCACCTCGTATAAGAAACTGATACTTTTTATCAACCCTGTAGGAGCGCGTGCTTTCATCCTGTATAAGGCCTTTCGGGCATGCTATCCACCCTGTATAAGGCCCTCATGTTACTTTTTATCCGCCCTGTATATTGAAGACGTTAAGGCCTTTTGAGCATGTTACTTTTCATCCACCCCGTATTTTCGAGCATCACCCTGTATAAGGCTGTCATGTTACTTTATATCCACCCTGTAGCCCTCGTGTTACTTTTTATCAACCCTGTACGAGCGCATGCGTATTACACTTTTTGAGTAAATTTTCGCTCGTTTGGACCTTAGCTTTTTTGGTGATTTTCTTATGGAGATTCCCATGTTAGCGCCTCCGCCATGCAGCCGAATCGGTGCTGTACAATTACTTTCGTTCTCAATTCGTTAACCGTTTTTTTTGTGTATTGAGTTTATTACCGATCCGGTTCCCGGAATCCATATTTTTGGAAAGACAATCCGTTTAGTCAAGTTTGTGCATACCGAAGCCGCTTCAGGAAGGTAAAATATTTTTAATAATCACAGTACCGATATTCAACAATTTCCGTACCTCCGTACTCCGTACTTTTGAGACAATTTGATTTTGTTTTCCGTACCGATTGATATTTTATATTTTTGTGAAAACTTTTGCTTTGGTGATTCGTTTTTAATATAACCAGCAATATTAAAATATTGTGATTTGCTTAAAGAAATTTGCTTCCATTATAGGAATTAGATATTAGGTACTGGCGAAGAAATTTAATTTTCTTTATTTCTCCGGAATTTGATTATCCGCTGTTGAATAAAAACTCGTTTTAGTTTTTTTTGAATAAAAGTTGATTTGTTCTAGAAAATTGGTTTTTATTTATTGCTAAGAAAGTAACTGTCATTTATTAAATATTCGCCGGCTCTCTATTGAGAGTACGATTTTATGTGATTAATTTATATACATTTAATACTGTCAAGGACTCTAATATTTAATTTTTTTTCCCGAGTTATTTTTACTCTGTGTGCCGATAGATAGAAGTGTTTAACTTTACAGAATTAATTTATTTTCTTAGTGTTGGAATAGTGGTGTACCGTTTTAAACTCAAATCCAAAGGGATATTCGAACCTGTCTTGTGGCTCTGTTACGCTTGTTCGTTTACCCGGCAGATTACCAACATTTTTTTTTATAAACCGATAAACTTGTTTTCTTTATATTTCCGTGTTTTTTTTTCTCCTTTCAAATCCAAAGGGATATTCGAACCTGTCTTGTGACTCTGTTACGCTTGTTCGTTTACCTGGCAGATTTCTAACGTTTTGTTTTAAACCGATAAATTTGTTTTCTCTTATTCCCTTGACTTTCCTTTCAAATCCGAAGGGTGAATTGAACTTGTCTTGTGGCTAAGTTACGCTTGTTCGATTGCCTGGCAGATTTACACCGTATTATATAATCTGATCGGTTCAGACTTCCACTGCCGCCCATTTGTTCTTCCCGTTAGTTTGTCAGTACCTGTTAATTTATAATTACAATAGACCACAGAGTGAGATTATAACAAAGGAAAAACTTCTATGCATTCCGTTATTTAATCGTTATTTGAAAATAAACCGACATTTTATTATAAATTTGAGAGTACCTAATCTAAATAAGTTCAACAAGACCCCTGGAATTATCCGTAACCTCCATCTGAGGCTATCTGGAACTCTTGACAATCAAGGTCAAGGGGCCGTGGAGCAAACCACGTTAAAAATCTGGCGCCCGAGCATTCCGTTATAAGATTTTCAGCTAAGGGTGTCCATAGTGACGTGTTCGAGTGGTAGACGACAACGTGTACAGCAAAACGCGACTCAAGTTTCTTTCTCAAAAAACTTTATTTTTAAAAACAACTTTTATTATTTTAAATACAAAAAATGAATTTAAATATTCAAATATAAGTTTAATGTTACAGTTAAGAATATAAAAATCAGACTGAATTAATTTGAATAAAAACATATAAGCAAAATTGTATAAAACTGTGAAAAAGTAGAATAAGCATTTCTCCTTTTACATCCGGGTGTTGGGTTCAATTATTATTATAACGGTTGTTATAAGGGTCAATGGCTATAACTCCTCCCTCCTAAGATTCTGGCATGTTTCATGGAGTGAAAAATGCCCTAGGACTTGCCTCTGGACGTTCTTCTAATTTTACTTCTTCTCTTCAATTGAATTACTTCTCTTGATTTTTCTCTTAACGATATAACTAACTACTATCTCTAGAACACTAACTACTATTAAAATAAAAATTACGATATTACTATAATTAATAGAAGTCTTTTGTAAATGTTTTAACACTATCGGCTGGATTTCACTTTGTTTATTAAAGAGTTTGTGAATTTTATCCAAGGGAACTGTTTCTAAGGAAATTTCTGGAACGTTTTCTTCTTTTTCACCATAGGTAACTTTCAATTCCGGAAGTAGTAACGGTTGGCCTCGTGAAATCACTTGTTGATTGATATATTGTTGTTTTTCTACCAGAAATTTACACTGATATGGAACAGTTATCAAAAAATTTCCTTCCAGGGTGGAAAAATCAGTACTTGTACATATTGTTTTAATTTTAGTTTGATTAACGAAAATGGCTATATAATGTGAATCATCAATTGGCTGGATTACGTTTTTCGAGATTTTGATTGGAATACTTTGGCAGTTTTTTGGATTGGACTGAAGCTGAAGTAACTGGAAAATGCAATCTTCTTCTTCGTCTCCTACGGACAGACTTCCATCGGGACAATAATAGTTTGGCTTTAGGTCTAGGCAGGGCATCGAGTGATATTGGTAATAGTTTTCGTTCATTGTCAGAAAGGTGTTGCGAGGTATGATAGTTGTGTGGTTTGTTGTAGGGATAGAAAAAAGATGATAATATGAAAAGGTTTCAGGATAAACAATAGGAAAGTGAACAGCGAAAACGATTTTTGTATCAGAGTAGTAAGCTTCAGTTTTTAAAATTTCATAATATCTATGTGTGTCATTGCTTATATTTGGAAAAATTATTTCATTTATAGAGTGATATTTTAATACTGTATCAATTATAGAATCCATTTCGTTTATATCTACTATACTAGTGTGTAAAACTCCTAATCTAGCAAATGTTATAGCATTTTCTATTTGACTTAAGAGATGTAGAATAATATTAAAGTTAACATTTAATTGATCTAAAACATTTCGAGTTTGCATGTAATCATTGAATTCAAATATGAATGTATTCAGTGAATTACGTATTGTCTGAATTCCAGAAAATATTGTTTCTTGATTGCTTTTTATGAGTGAAACTGTATCATTAAAATTTTCAATAATGTCAGTTGTAAGTGAAATTTGCTGATTAAGTTTTTGTACAATTTCTTTTTCATTATTTTGTAAATCAAATATTGCTTGATCATAGTACGTTGCATCATCTGCATCAAGATTACCTGAGATACTTTTAATTATTGAGCCTAATCCATTAATGAGACCTCTTTTTGCTCTAGACAATGGCATTAGAGAGTGGAATTTTTGTTCAGCAGATTTTACTTGATAAAGAAGGGCACGATCAAAATAATCGAGCTCTCGAAAATAAGGGTGACTAAGCCCTTGTTGAATCGCTAATGTTACGTTATTATATGCATATTTTGAAGTTTCAATTTCTTTACCTATAGGAGATAAATCGTAATAATGAAGAAAAGTGTGAACACTTGCTTTTAATTTTGCTGTGCCTAGTTTATACGGAAGGATACCAGGATTATTATTTAAATTAGTGATCAGGATCTCTTGACCCTTTACTAGTGGAAGGAATAGGACTGGAAGGAATAGGACTGGAAGGACTAGTAGCGCCCTGTAACAATTTTTTCTGATTAGCTTTTGGTCTTTTAAGATTTTGTTTATGTAAAAGTTTATTTTTATTTGTTTTTATTTTTATACCCTTGTCAGAGAGGGTTGTTGTTTTATAAAATTTTGGATTACGTTTGTTCCTAGTTTGCGTTGTATTCTTTTTATATATGTCAATGCCAGGTTCGTACTGTAATGGGTCATGTCGGTTTTGATTGTGGTAGGTTATGGTCGCCTCTTTTTGAGAACTTAGTGTTTCGTTTAATTTTTTATAAATTTCCGTCGTAACTTGTCTATGTTCTTGAACGTAGTTATTTATAAGGGTTTGATCAAGGTTTATATCAAATAATTCTTTTGAATCAAAATGTCCATTTAGTATATCGATTGGTTTTTGTTTTGTTACAGAATGTATTGAATTATTATAGCCTAAAATAGCATAGGTCATATCATTAAGAATATTTATTTTGCCATCATTTTTTGCTCTAATGATGCGCAAATGTTCGATAATAGTAGAGTGAAAACGTTCAATTGCACCTTTTGACTGTGTACTATTTGGGGTTACATAGTGGGTTTTTATTTTATGGACATCTAAAAATTCTTGCACAATTGAATTTTTAAGTTCAGTACCATTTTCCATTATAATTAAAGTCGGGACACCGTGATGAGACATAAATGTTAAAAATGCTCTTGTAATTTCTATACCGTTTAATGCTGATAGTGGATATGCTTGACCATATTTTGAAAAAGTGTCAATTATTGTTGAAAATTTGTGACCTTGAGCAGAAAGAGTGTCGCAAAATATAATTTCAAGTGGTTTTGAGGGTGTTGGACTTATCATTAGTTTCTGTTTCGGTGGGTTTCTGTCATATTTGTTTGTTTGACAAATATCACATTTACTAATAAAGTCTGTTATGTCATTTTCCATTTTGGGCCAAAAGTATGTCCGTTTAATTCTTGTTTCGGTTTCAAGTATTCCACGATGATTATTTTTATCCTCATGAAATAGTCTTATAGTTTCGTGTTGTTCGTCCTTGTATGTTTTGTCTGTTAATATTTCATTACATTGTACTAGTTTATAAGCAGAATTTTTAAAAGTTATCTGTAATATGTCTAATACTCGAGGGATGTACTCATGACGTTGAAAATGCACACCATAAGTGAATTTTGGATCAATATAATTTTTGAAAACATTTATAACATCTTTATGGAAATCTTTAATAGAAATTTGCAAATGAAGCCGTTTTTTGTTAGGAAATACCTGTTCTGTTTTAGGTCTTGTGGGAGAGTGTAAGACAAAATTAAATATTATTTGATGGTCGAAATAGTTTAGACATTTTTCGGAAATTTTCATACCTAAAATAGGGTCCTCAGCGCTTGTATGAACAGTGTCGTTATCGTCATCGTTTGTAATTGGGGGTTCATCTACGTTTGTAATTGGAGGTTCGTCTACGTTTGTATTTGGGGGTTCGTCTACGTTTACAATTATGGATTCGTTATCTTGATCTTCGTCTCGTTGGTTTTGTAAAAAAGAGTCATCAAAGCTTTCAGTGTAAAAGTCAATTAATTCTTTTGTATTTATTTCAACCCGAGAAAGTGCGTCTACGTTAGAATTCGCAGAGCCTTTTTTATACTCAATTTCGTAATCAAATTCTTCGAGTTTAAGCCTCCACCTTACAAGTCTAGAATTTGGTTCTTTAAGATTCATTAACCACTTAAGAGGTTTGTGATCAGAATATATTTTAAATTTTCTACCAAACAAGTATGGCCTAAAGTATTTTGTAGCCCATACAATAGCTAAAAGTTCACGTTCTATAGTGCTATAATTTTGTTCAGACTCGTTAAGAGTCCTGGAAGCATAAGCCACAGGCTTTTCGGTTCCAGATGATATTTGCGATAATACTTTCCCTTAAGGCAAATCCGCTAGCGTCCGTTGTCAAAATAAAATCTTTAGAAAAGTCTGGGTATTGTAAAATAGGTTCGTTAGTAAGTAAATTTTTACAAGTTTCAAAGCATCTAATAAATTCAGCGGTATGTTCAATTTTTGCTCCTTTTTTTTAAACAGGATGTTAAAGGTTTTGTCAGTCGTGCAAGGTCTTTTATAAAACGTCTATAATAACCAAGTAAACCTAAAAATGATTTGATATCTCTGGTTGTTTTAGGTATTGGGTAACGCACAGATTTTATCTGGATTTGGTTTTATTCCGTTAGGTGTTACTAAATGACCAAGATAAGCAACTTCTTTTTTTTTAAATTCACATTTGTCAATTTGAATTCTGAAATTTGTGTCTCTAAGTCTTTCAAATACTTTGTCTAAATTAGTTATATGTTCTTGTAGGGATGTTGAGAAAACTATTATGTCGTCTAAGTAAACTAAACATATTTCGTTTTGTAGACCTCTCATAATATTGTCTACAACACGTTGAAATGTCGCAGGACTATTTTTCAGTCCCATCGGCATTCGAACATACTCATAATGTCCATTTTCGACATTAAAAGCAGTTTTTTGGATATCTTCGGGATTCATCTCAATTTGATGGAATACGCTAGCCAAGTCTAAAATCGTAAAATAATTACATCTACCTAATTTATCTAGTACATCCGCTATATTCGGTATTGGATACCGGTCGTCTATAGTTTTTTCATTTAATTTGCGGTAATCTACTACAATTCTCCATTTCTTTTTGCCAGAACTATCGGCTTTTTTCGGAACTACCCAAATATTAGATGACCAGGGCGAGTTGCTAGGTCGAATAATATTCTGATCTAACATAGATTTTATTTGTTTTTGCACTTCTCCTTTATGAATGAAAGGATATCTGTATGATTTATTATATACCGGTTATTCATCTTTAGTTTTTATGGAATGTTTAATACAGTTAATACAGTTACAATTGCACCTTTTGACTGTGTACTATTTGGGGTTACATAGTGGGTTTTTATTTTATGGACATCTAAAAATTCTTGCACAATTGAATTTTTAAGTTCAGTACCATTGTCCATTATAATTAAAGTCGGGACACCGTGATGAGACATAAATGTTAAAAATGCTCTTGTAATTTCTATACCGTTTAATGCTGTTAGTGGATATGCTTGACCATATTTTGAAAAAGTGTCAATTATTGTTAAAAATTTGTGACCTTGAACAGAAAGAGTGTCGCAAAATATAATTTCAAGTGGTTTTGAGGGTGTTGGACTTATCATTAGTTTCTGTTTCGGTGGGTTTCTGTCATATTTGTTTGTTTGACAAATATCACATTTACTAATAAAGTCTGTTATGTCATTTTCCATTTTGGGCCAAAAGTATGTCCGTTTAATTCTTGTTTCGGTTTCAAGTATTCCACGATGATTATTTTTATCCTCATGAAATAGTCTTATAGTTTCGTGTTGTTCGTCCTTGTATGTTTTGTCTGTTAATGTTTCATTACATTGTACTAGTTTATAAGCAGAATTTTTAAAAGTTATCTGTAATACGTTGAAAATGCACACCATAAGTAAATTTTGGATCAATATAATTTTTGAAAACATTTATAACATCTTTATGGAAATCTTTAATAGAAATTTGCAAATGAAGCCGTTTTTTGTTAGGAAATACCTGTTCTGTTTTAGGTCTTGTGGGAGAGTGTAAGACAAAATTAAATATTATTTGATGGTCGAAATAGTTTAGACATTTTTCGGAAATTTTCATACCTAAAATAGGGTCCTCAGCGCTTGTATGAACAGTGTCGTTATCGTCATCGTTTGTAATTGGGGGTTCATCTACGTTTGTAATTGGAGGTTCGTCTACGTTTGTATTTGGGGGTTCGTCTACGTTTACAATTATGGATTCGTTATCTTGATCTTCGTCTCGTTGGTTTTGTAAAAAAGAGTCATCAAAGCTTTCAGTGTAAAAGTCAATTAATTCTTTTGTATTTATTTCAACCCGAGAAAGTGCGTCTACGTTAGAATTCGCAGAGCCTTTTTTATACTCAATTTCGTAATCAAATTCTTCGAGTTTAAGCCTCCACCTTACAAGTCTAGAATTTGGTTCTTTAAGATTCATTTACCACTTAAGAGGTTTGTGATCAGAATATATTTTAAATTTTCTACCAAACAAGTATGGCCTACAGTATTTTGTAGCCCATACAATAGCTAAAAGTTCACGTTCTATAGTGCTATAATTTTGTTCAGACTCGTTAAGAGTCCTGGAAGCATAAGCCACAGGCTTTTCGGTTCCAGATGATATTTGCGATAATACTGCCCCTAAGGCAAATCCGCTAGCGTCCGTTGTCAAAATAAAATCTTTAGAAAAGTCTGGGTATTGTAAAATAGGTTCGTTAGTAAGTAAATTTTTACAAGTTTCAAAGCATCTAATAAATTCAGCGGTATGTTCAATTTTTGCTCCTTTTTTTTAAACAGGATGTTTAAGGTTTTGTCAGTCGTGCAAAGTCTTTTATAAAACGTCTATAATAACCAAGTAAACCTAAAAATGATTTGGTATCTCTGGTTGTTTTAGGTATTGGGTAACGCACAGATTTTATCTGGATTTGGTTTTATTCCGTTAGGTGTTACTAAATGACCAAGATAAGCAACTTCTTTTTTTTTTAATTCACATTTGTCAATTTGAATTCTGAAATTTGTGTCTCTAAGTCTTTCAAATACTTTGTCTAAATTAGTTATATGTTCTTGTAGGGATGTTGAGAAAACTATTATGTCGTCTAAGTAAACTAAACATATTTCGTTTTGTAGATCTCTCATAATATTGTCTACAACACGTTGAAATGTCGCAGGACTATTTTTCAGTCCCATCGGCATTCGAACATACTCATAATGTCCATTTTCGACATTAAAAGCAGTTTTTTGGATATCTTCGGGATTCATCTCAATTTGATGGAATACGCTAGCCAAGTCTAAAATCGTAAAATAATTACATCTACCTAATTTATCTAGTACATCCGCTATATTCGGTATTGGATACCGGTCGTCTATAGTTTTTTCATTTAATTTGCGGTAATCTACTATAATTCTCCATTTCTTTTTGCCAGAACTATCGGCTTTTTTCGGAACTACCCAAATATTAGATGACCAGGGCGAGTTGCTAGGTCGAATAATATTCTGATCTAACATAGATTTTATTTGTTTTTGCACTTCTCCTTTATGAATGAAAGGATATCTGTATTATTTATTATATACCGGTAATTCATCTTTAGTTTTTATGGAATTTTTAATACAGTTAGTAAAAGTGAGTGGGTCTTTTTCTCTGTGAAATATTCCTGAATATTTTCGACAGAGTTTTATGATTTGATCTCTTTCCTCAGAGTTCAAATGATCTGTTCTTATAAGTTCAGCAATGTCAGATTGTTCATGTGTTTCGTCTGGTTGGATGTCAATGTGAAGTCAAAACAACTATATTCAAAGGATGAAGTTTGTAAAGGTTTAGATAAAGAAAAAATAATTTCGTCATTAGTATTGTTACGGATTTTTACCAAAGCTGTGCCATTATTTGCGTGTGATAAGTGGATGGAATTTCGCAGTTTTTAATTATTTGTTTAGAAATAAGTCTCCTTCTAAGTCTAACTTACGGTCATTGAATTTTTCTTAACTCATTTATACAATATACAAAAATTTATCAAACCCTAAAACAAAAGAAAATATCCAGTGGTCTCAACGTCTGAAACTTCGGCATCAGAATGAGCGGTTAGGGAGATGAGGTCCTCTTCCTCGGGACGACTGGCGTCGGTATGTCCTGGAATAGCGCTTGGTTACTTCCTGCGTAGTCCGGGATCGGTCTGGATCTAGACAGCATTGGATAGCGGCGTCTTGCATTCGGCGTGGTGGGTTATGACTGGTGGCCAGATGGACCTGGACTGCCATCGATCGGGTACGGGGTTTTGGTGGGTCACACGGGCATTCTCGGGACATTCGTCCAACTCGTCCACAGCGGGAGCAGAATAGGACGGATGGTCGGTTGCAGCTTTCTCGGCGGTGTCCTGAAGTTCCACACCTCCAGCAAAGGTCATTGGTTAGGGGAATGAACCTCCGGGAGTCTACCTTAGTGCATGGTCGGCTGGTGGTTGGTGGTTGGTGATACAGCATCTCTTCCGCGGTCCTAATCATCTCGGGAATGCACCCAGATCTCCAGATCATCCTTCGCTTCTCTCTGGACGGAGGTGTATTCGGCACGTCGGCTGGGTGGGGATTTTCCAGCTGGAGGCTGGCGGCATCAGTTATCACCAGTACATCTTTTGGAGATTCGGCATTCATCTATCATACAAAAAAAAATTTATTATTTACAGTAGACCCCTTTTTAAACATCCTGGGACAAAACGGAAACAACGGAATTAAAATATGTAGTCTTACTATTGTTACGGACAGACGATCGTCTGAGGGAGAACAGCGGTAACCTTACGGCGCTGGAGGAATTGTTACCCATACCCTTCGCCCTTGGCGGTTGACTATTCGGACCCGCTGCCACTTCTTCGGATCGGACTCCTTCGGCCTAAGACGTTGAGCCTTTTCGGCCAAAGATTTTGGCCATGGCTGGGACCTGGGTACCCTGGAAGTGTAGTCCAAGACCTCCCAGCCAGTATTTCTCAGATCTTCGGCGGAGGGGACTACTGATGTGGAGGCGGGTGTCATCGGCGGTTCCAGAATTTCCCAGGGTAGTTGCGGTGGTGGGCGCGGGGGATCCGGTTCCAGTGGAGTGTACGTCTGCCACAGTCCAGTACTATTCTGTGACAGCTTCTCAGAAATCTTAATCCGGCCAACCTCATCTCCACTATCGGCGGTGACAGTGGTCTCACGCTCGTAGAGGGTGCATACCAAAAAATTTTCGGTATGCACCCCAGGTAGTCGTGGAGTCGGTGATCGTGGTGGAGTGCGGCCAGGACTATACCGGATCAAGCCGAAATTTTCGTCGAAGGTGTTTTCGAACGTCTGCGAGGCGGCATAAGTATTCCACTGCAACCAGTCTTCCTCGTCGAACAGGTCGTCAATGCCGAAGAAGAACCGAACGGGGTAACGTCCTCGGTCAGGTCGATCACTTCGGGGTATAGAGGGATGAGTGGCGGCGGTAGATCACGGTCATCCATTCTATGGAAAAAGCAAACCATTTTAATCAACTGCGGGTTTTAAATCTTTAACATGTATACGATTATACCGTTTTCCTTTTTCGTCACGTAAGTCATAGACAACCGGTGATATGACACGTACGACTTCATACGGTCCGGAATATTTCGGAGCGAGTTTCGCGGCGATGTGATCAACGGCAGAGGATAACGTATGTTCCTTTTTCATTACTTTATCGCCTATGGTACATTTCCAGTCACGGCGGCGCAGATTATAGTTACGACTTTGACTGGTAAATGTCCTGGAATGTTTAAACGGACTAAATCGAAACATTCTTGTAATTTTTCTACTCGCAGAGAATGTGACTTCGGATCTTCTTCGGTAGGGTCGTCTACTCTGGCATCTTCTTCCGGACTTCCCTCGGTATTCTTTTCAGCATCTCTTCGGAAAGATTTCGGTGTCTCTGGTTCTCTACCAAAATTTAGGAAGGCTGGCGTGAATCCAGTCGAGTCGTGTCTTGAATTATTCATTGCAAACTTCAAGTCAGGCAATCTTACATCCCAGTCTCGGTGATCCGCTTCGCAGTATTGCGCAATCATTGTCTTCAGGGTGCGGTTGGCTCGTTCTACTGGATTTGCTTGCGGTGTATACGGTGGCGTGAAACGGTGTCGGATTCCCAATTCACTCAGCATGTCCTTGAAAAGTTTACTGTCATACTGAGTTCCATTGTCGGTCAGCACGGTACGGGGACAACCAAATATTGTCAAAACTTCTTCGTAGAATGCGGTACTTATGCTACTTGCAGTAGCATTCCTCAACGGTTTACATTGTACCCATTTAGTGAATCGGTCTTGAAACATAATTATATAACAGTGCCCTTTCTTACTTCTGGGTAACGGTCCAATTATATCGGAGCTAACGGTTTGCCATGGTTATCGGTTTGCTGATGGCTGCATCTTGCCTGGGAGCTTCTGTTGCGACGGTTTGTACTTTTGACATTGCAGACATCTCCTCACGTATTTGGTGATGTCCCTAAACATTCCTGGCCAATAGTACAGTTTCGCTATCCGGGTGATGGTTTTTGCGATCCCTAGGTGTCCGGTGTTTGCAGCATCATGATTTTCTTGCAAAACTCTCGTTCGGTCGGGCTTGGCTATGCACAGTTTCCAAGGATCGGACATTTCTGATTCTCGGAAATCATTTATGTCCCAGAAATGACGGTATAGACGGTCTTCTTTAATGCAGTAGTCCGGAAACTTCTCGGGATCCTTCAGGACCTCTTCCTTCCTGTTTCGGTACCACGAACATTCGGCAGTTACGTCGGTCAAACAAAGTGCAGACGGCGGATCGGTCTCGGCGGTCAATGGTAGCGGGTTTCTTGACAAAGCATCAGCCACACGATTGAGAGCACCTTTACGGTACTGTATCTCGAAATCATACTATAGTAGAAAAATACTCCACCTAGCTAAACGTCCAGACGGACTAGTTATGGAATGTAACCACCTAAGAGATTGATGATCGGTAACAACCGTGAAATGGTAGCCCTCTAAATAAGGACGCATCTTTTCAATCCCCCAAACAATGGCAAGACATTCTTTCTCGGTGACGGAGTAGTTTTTCTCGGTAGCACTCAGAGTGCGACTAGCATACGCTACCACGTGCTCGTGGCCATCTTTTTGCTGGGTAAGGGCTATTCCCAAACCATATTCTGAGGCATCGGTCTGCAGAGTGAACGGTACGGTAAAATCGGGACAACTTAAGACGGGTGATTCAGACAGACAGGTTTTAATCAAGGCAAAAGCGGATTCTTGTTCTTCGGCCCACTTCCATCGCTGATTCGTCAACGTCATTCGTCAACAGAGCCACCTTTTGAGAAAACGATGGTACAAACCTTCGATACCAAGATGCAACTCCTAAAAACCTTCTTAGTTTTCGGATATTCCTTGGGGCTGCAAATTTCACAATACTTTCTACCTTCTCTGGATCGGTACGGATTCCATCTCCGGTGATTACATGACCTAAATATTTCATGGACGGTAAACAGAAATGACATTTCTTCGGATTCAGTTTCAGCTGTGCTCCTCGTAACCGGCGGAACACTTCGGACAGGTTTTCTAGATGCTGATCGAATGTTTCTCCCAGAACGATGATATCATCCAGATACGCAAAAGCGTAAGGATCCAGATCTGGACCTATTAATCTATCAACCAGTCTCTGGAATGTAGCAGGTACGGAATGTAAGCCAAATGGAAGAACCGTGAATTGAAACAATCCACGTCCTGGTGCGGTGAAGGCGGATGGGTTTACTCTCTGGTGTTAACGGAACTTGCCAATATCCACTTTTCAGATCCAAACTGGAAATATACTTGGCTTTACGCAATTTATCTAAAATAGCATTAATAAACGGAAGAGGGTAAGCATCTTCCATTGTGACCTCGTTAACTTTCCGGAAGTCTATACAGAAACGGTTTTTCCCATCTTTCTTCTTTACAATGACAATTGGAGAACTCCACGGACTTGTAGAGGGTTCGATCACTCCCTCTGCCAACATGGCATCTATCTCATCATTGCAAATTTCTTGCATTTTCGGGTTCATTGGTCGATATCTCTGTTTAATCGGACGTGGTTGCAGCAAACGGATTTCATGCTCAACCAGTGTAGTCGGACCTTGTAAGGATTCAAATTTCGGTAACTCTCGGTCCAGAAAAGTATTTAGTTTGTCTGTCTGGTCTTTTGATAAATTTCTTTCGGTGAGTGGAATTATGGTTTCCAATGGAAATCCTATATAACCATACTTCTCGTCATCCCCTAAATTTCCCAGGGAGAACGTATATGATACAGAAGAAGTTGGCTCCTTGTCAATCCCTTTCACCAGGGAAGACGCAGAGACTTTAGAAACAGATTTTCCGTTATCAACCCCCAACAACACCGGGGAAGACTCGGAAATTTGGACAAAAGACTGCACCTTGTCAACCTCTAACTCCCGGGAAGACTCGGAGACTTCGGAAACAAATTTTTCTTTGTCAACCCCTAACAACACCAGGGAAGACTCGGAAATTTGAACGACAGATTGCTCTTTGTCAACCCCTAACTCCAGAGAAGACGCCGAGACTTCAATAACGGTCTGCTCTTTGCCAACTCCTAACACCAGAGATGACGCAGAGACTTTGACAACAGATTGCTCCTTGTCAACCCCTAACTCCAGGGAAGACTCGGAGACTTCGGAAACAGATTTTTCTTCGTCAACCCCTAACAACACCGGGGAAGACTCGGAAACTTTGACAACAGATTGCTCCCTGTCAACCCCTAACTCCAGGGAAGACGCAGAGACTTCAGAAACGGATTTTTCGCCATTAACCCCTAACAACACCGGGGAAGACTCGGAAATTTCGACAACAGATTGCTCCTTGTCATCCCTTAACTCCAGGGAAGACGCAGAGACTTCGGGAACAGATTTTTCAGAATACCGGTTTTCTGTGATGATCGGAACGTCGACTTCTTCCATTTGTTGATTCACCAACCCTAAAACTCCAACAGGACTTGCTAGTAACGGACGCCTCACTATTTTATTATTGATGTAAATAGTGCCAGTTCCCAACTCCAAACGGAAATTATATTTTTGTAGAACATCGTGTCCTAAAACAATATCGGTTATCAATCCGGGAAAATGCTCTAACGAACCCTCCATATTGACGTCATCGATTTTCCAGCTGAGCTCATAAGTATCGGTGATGGAGACTACATTTCCATTAGCTAAACGGGCCTTCGTACCTAGACGAGTGGCAGTTTGCTTTCGTTGAGAAAATATCTTAGCTACTTGATCACCAATATAAGATTTAGCTGCTCCGGTATCTAACAATGCTTGAAATTTGTGTTTACCTATTTCGACGTCTATGTGAGGTCGGGGGTCGTTCATTTCTGCCGGCGGCGTTTCGGTATGAGAGACAAAGATCTTCGGAAGCTGTGTCGGTCTCTCCTCGGTACAGCTTCAGATTAGTTTTCCTGCCTCCTGCAGGGACAATCACGAGAAAGTACTCCCTCCTTACGGCAATAAGAGCAGAATATTTTTGGAGGATTTCGACAATTGTTTCGGTAATGTCCAGCTTCTCCGCATCGGAAACAAATTTGTTCACGAGTAGCTGATCCAGACGGCTGTTGTGTCGGATTCGGAGGCGGACGGCGAGGAGTATCGGACGGTGACGGTTGATTGGAGCTAGCGACGTGTACTCTGGACGGACCAGGAGTAGAGTTGTGAAACGGGTATCTGGATGCTATTGGCTGCGGACGGGGATTTGGTCCACGGTTCGGTCCACTGTGGTTGGGTACTGATTGGAGTTCCTTTCTGAGGAGCTCATATTCCCTCACCACCTGACAAAATGAGGAAAAATCATGAAAGTCGCCTTTTCGGACCTGCAGACGGTATTCTGGCAACAGGTTGCGGTACAGCCATGCTAACTGTTGTTCGGAAGTTAGCTTTCCATGTCGTCGCATGAGAGTTTGTTTGCTCGGTTATATATGTAGCGGCGAGCTCATTTCTTCTCTGTATACGACGGCTTATCTCAGCCTCCAAGTCGTCTTCGTAATTTACAGGATAGAAGAAAATTCGGAAGTCGGTTTCAAATTCCTCCCAGGTCGTGTACCTGTTTCGGTTGTTACGGTACCAAAATGCGGGTTCACCTGATAGTAATTCCGGTAACACCGGTAGTAATCTATCTTTCTCTATATTCTTTGCCGTACATATCTCCTCAATTCTCTCTATAAACGAGGCAGGATCTCCCCTGTTTCCAAAAGACACTTTCCAATCGTGTACATTTAGTGGCGGGTTTGCCATGGCGGCTGGAACGGGTTCGGTATCGGTATCAAGATCTTCGGAGTTTCTTCCTTCCTTCCAACTCCTTTCCAGCTCCTTCTGCTTTCTTGCTGGTTTGGTTGAAACGCAACAACGACAACAACAAACATAATCTAGCACCGGCAAAACTGTTCTTCTTAAAAGAAAACTAACAGGTCCCAGCCCCAGTTTAATCAGCCATACGGCAACAAAAACAATATAAAACAGTCCAGCAACAAAACGGCAAACCATGAGAAAAAAATCAAAAACGGTACATAACGGCTCCAACTATACTCGATAATCAGCTCACTCTGCGACTTGCTTGAAACGGACTAAAACAAAACCTCTATCCAAAACAACCAACAATACCAAAAAAACAAAACGGTTTCTAAATAGAATTAACAAATCAGCTCCAATACGATATATGGAAACAAGAGAAAAAAAATAATAACGGTTCAAATAAATCGACAAATGGGTATTCGGGAAAAAAACAACGGTTCCTGATAAGCAACAAATGGGTCCCTGCTCTATACGTATACAGAAACAAGGAAAAAAAAATAACAAGTTTATCGGTTTATAAAAAAAAATGTTGGTAATCTGCCGGGTAAACGAACAAGCGTAACAGAGCCACAAGACAGGTTCGAATATCCCTTTGGATTTGAGTTTAAAACGGTACACCACTATTCCAACACTAAGAAAATAAATTAATTCTGTAAAGTTAAACACTTCTATCTATCGGCACACAGAGTAAAAATAACTCGGGAAAAAAAATTAAATATTAGAGTCCTTGACAGTATCAAATGTATATAAATTAATCACATAAAATCGTACTCTCAATAGAGAGCCGGCGAATATTTAATAAATAACAGTTACTTTCTTAGCAATAAATAAAAAACGAATTTTCTAGAACAAATCAACTTTTATTCAAAAAAAACTAAAACGAGTTTTTATTCAACAGCGGATAATCAAATTCCGGAAAAATAAAGAAAATTAAATTTCTTCGCCAGTAATATCTAATTCCTATAATGGAAGCAAATTTCTTTAAGCAAATCACAATATTTTAATATTGCTGGTTATATTAAAAACGAA